>CM062919.1:63570000-64170000 GCA_031878705.1 Tapirus indicus | reverse complement strand
TTAAGGAGAGTGGAAAACATTCCAAAAGAGTTCCCTGAAGAATCCTATAGGAAATATACCAGGAAAATTTCAGGACAGCAGTGGGACCAGGTATAGAGTGGATACCATGGTCTCCATTAGCATGGTTATGTGAGTTTCACCACTTTAATAAGAGTGTCCACTTTCCTTTTCCCTCAGCTTAGTGTGCACCTGAGTGCCATGCCTAGCATGGGTATGGACATTTTTCCAGGTTATGGGACATCACCCTGATCCTCATCCTATGTGAAGGCCAAGGTAATTAATGAATGGCCTCTGCTCTGTGGGCTGGATGGTTAGTGCTGACATCAAAGTAGTAGCTTGCTTGGGTTTGTCATTTCTTGCATGAGGGTCAGCTATCCACCATTTTATGAACCCAAAGTCCCCTTCTTTCCCAAGTGGTCTGGCACCTCCAATTTTTTGACCTTAGACGTAAAGGGTTTACTAAATCCCATTTCAGGGAATAGAACATTCCACTTGCACCTTATCAAGGGAAGCTACTAGGATAGTCTTCAAGTGATCCCTGTAAGTTCTCTTCTTTGACCGATAAACTAATTGCCTGTTTTTAACTGGTGATTGCTCTGATTTTCTCTTCAGAGATTTAAAGTTTCTCACCAAAAAAAGAACAATAATTACAATAAGAACCACACAGGTGTGATCCCTGGCAGAGATTCTCTTGGTGTTCACTATGGACTGCTATGCTGGGCCTCCATCTCAAGCTCCCTCTAGTATGCTTTCCACTGAAAGAGAGGCTGGAAGGTTAAAACCTGTGGCGATTCTCTTCCAGGTGTGATTTGGATTCCTCCTATGGAACCACTAGTAAAAGACGTGATGTCTAGGAGGGAGGGAGAGGCAAGGTGTGAGATCCTAATTTCCTATTTATTGGCATTTGCAGCCTCAGGTTTCTCCCCATCCTGGTGGAGGAGGTTTGATTCCATCAGCAGTTCCCTAATGGGCTCTGTTTCAGCACTGGTGACAGGAGCTTTTTATGTCACATCAGTGGCTGAGTGATTATGGTTGCTGTGCTTGGAAACTTGACTTAGTCTATTCCTTCATTTCTTCTATTGCTTGTGTTAAACACCTCATACCTGGCAATAAAATATTTTTTTGCTTAAACCAGCTATGGTAGTGTCTGTTGTCTGCAACTGGACATAAACTGATGCAGCATCCCACTAGGCTTGCAGACTGAGCTGGGAAATCAAGAAGGAGATGGCTGAGTTTTGTCAGGCTTGGTGAGAGGGAGAATAGATTTAGTGGGGGGCAGGAGCCTGGACACCAATGCACACTGAGTTGGGGAAGCCAGCTGGAGACTGAGAGCTGGGAGGGCAGGGAAGCCTCCTGGCACTGGGGGGTCTTCATGAAGGTAAGGCCTGCTATCACTTGACATACACAGGTGAGGTTCTCCTTGGCATTATTGAGGAAAACACACCAATACTTTTGTGACTCTTCCAATATGCTATTACTGGTGTGATATTTAAATTTGATCACAGTATGCAGTAAAGTGTGACTAAAAAAGTAAATGAACCTCTTTTAGACACTTTGGAAAGATTTTCGTGTGTATGTGATGATGCATAGAGAACAATAAAACTGCAGTGAGATGCACATGTTAGGCCGTTGCTGGGTTCACTCACCAAGTTCATCCTCGACAAGCTGATGGACTTTTGCATGATATGGTCCTTTAGGGGTCACTTACAAATAGTGAAACCACAAGTACTAATGGCCTTTGCTTTATATGTTGGTGGTAGGATTGTTTTTAGTTAAACTAATGGAATAGGTAGTAAGTATGCCAGCCAAATCTTTATTTTGCTTTTTAACATACTTTATATGTTGATCAGAATCTTGTGGTTATTTAACAAATATCTGATAACTGAATTATTAGCCATACAAATGTAATTGAGACCTTAAGAGTCTATGGATAAAAATCGAATCATCTTATCACTAATGTCCCATTTATCAAGCCCTTAGCTGCTATCTTATGCCTCAAGTACATCAGATTTCCCTCAACGTTTCTCTCATTTATAGCTAACAAAAACCTGAATTTGTGCAGACAGCAAATATTTTTATGGAATTTGGTCAGATAGTTAGAAAGTAGATATATTGCTTCTATCCGTCCAGTTGGGTTTCATATTTGAATAATTTATCAGAGATCACAAACAGAAGGCTGATGGTGGCTGCAAATGTGTTTGGTTTGCATGGCTTTTATAAAATGTTTGAATTCATTGCCTACAATAAAAATCAAGAAATATTACCAGAAAACCCAGGTTTTGTAACAACATGGGTGCTCATCCTGGCTGGAGCTGAGTAGCTGCTATCCCAATGGAAGGTGATGGCAGGCTGTCTCCAGGCAGCCCCAGCCTGGCTTCCCTCATTTACATTGCCTGCCTGACTCCTGCGGGCATTTAAGTTTATAACCTATGTAATAGCTTATGATTGAATAAATAAAAATTGTCAGCTAGAACTGGAAGATGGGGTCCTCTGAAAAAAAAATCACGATGTTAAGAATATTCAGCCATTGGTCATAAAAATTGTATTTGTAAAGTAATCTGCCTTGTGAAAAAAATTATTTGTATTTCTGGTCTGGGCTATGTAGAGTTTGAAGATTCACAATTAATTTCTCTATTATACTGTCATTATCCTCTTTATGCAGCATCCACTGAGCACCTCCTCTTGCTAAGTAAGTTATTATTTATGCACCTTGGAAAACATTTTTGCAACCATGGTATGTATTTGTCTGGTCCCTCTTTGTGATCCTCCTGGATTGCTCATTTATTCCATCATTTAGGAGAATCTATCTTTGCCATGTTCCTGGGGGAACTGGTTCTGCTCTATTTCCTTCTCTTTCCTCCAGTGCATTGTTTTGAGCACTATATCTGTATCGTCTCTTTTCTCACTCTTTTGGCTTGAAAAATGTATCACTTAATAATGAATTGTATGCCTGTAAAATGAAAATAGACTTACCGTCACTATTTAGATAAAACATACACAAAAAGCCAATATATAGTGACTTTAATATATATCAAGGAATTAAATTGATTCATTTAGTCATTCACTTAGCAATTACTCTTGAGCACCTAGTGTGTGCCTGATGTTTCTAGATCCTGAGGATGCAATGGTGAACCAAAGAGAACAACATTCAGCCACCTTCTAGGGGAAAGACAGGCACTAAACAGTGTCTTATAATATCTTGTCTGATATGCTATGAAGAATGATGGTGGAGGAGAAGGTGACTGAATCAAGTGAGGACTATTCTAGATGGACAAAGCAAGTAAGGACTGTCTGAAGAGGTGACATTTGAGCAGATACCTGAATGAAGCAAGGGGATGAGCCATGTGGATGTTTGTTGAAAGCTTTCCTGGCTGTTGAAACAGCTCTCGCAGAGGCCCTGAGGAGAATGTTTTTGGTGTGTTCCTGGAAGAGCCTGAAGGCCAGTGTGGCTGGATTGGAGTACCTAAGGGAGAGGGTCGGAAAGGGTCTGGGTTCAGGTTAAGTAGGCTTTGTAGGCCATGAAAAGGATTTTGGATTTTGTTTTAACTATGATGGCAAACCATGTAGGGAAGATCTGTTTGCTTGTTTTTAAGATGGAAGACCCTTGAGCATCTATCTATATGCAGAGGAGATGAGCTGGCCATAGATAACGCCTGATCAGTGGGGTTTGTTCCCAGAATCAAGTTCAGGTTCCACATGATTGAGGTGGTACACAGAGCTCGACTATAACTATGGCCAGCCGTGGCTCCTGCCCTGCCAGTGGCCCCAGGCTCCTTCCCCTCTCTCTGACCCCCTCCTGCCGGTGCAGTGTGTTCCCTGCAGAGTGTAGCACAGTGCAAAAACAGTTCATGTAGCCTTGTCATACATTTGTGATTTGTGGTGTGCCCGCAATGGTGTTCATTTGAGTCTTCAGGGAGAACATGGATTCCAGGAACGATGGTCTACATACTTTTGAATATGTGATCTCACCAATATGAGTACCTGAATGTTCACTCAGAGATGCATCTGTGTTTATTGGAACTGACAGCGGAAGCCCTGGCTTTGCAGCAGCTTTCTGTTCAAAATCCTCCAGGTGCACATTTGGATGGGTATGCATTTACTCAGGTACCTCTATTAGGAGGGATAATTTTGATAGACAAACTAATTTGTGATGCCCCATTGACCAAATGACAAAAGTACTCACTTTCCCATACTCCAAGACACCTCAGTAATTACTTACCTCTTTTTATGTTAAAAGAAAACATCATTTTCATGTTAAAGACCTTATTACTTTTCCTCTTGTAAGCCCTTGTCAGAAGGATGCTGATTTACCTGTTTTTCTAGTAGAGAGGGTGGTCCACCACTGAGTTCTAACTAAAGCCCGCTGATAGTGAGTGTTTCCGCTTGTCAAAAGTTCATTTTCATCATAAGTTAGAAAAATTATCACAGTATTGTTTTGCTCCTGTTTTCACTTTGGCATGATTTTTAACTCAAAGTAATACTGCAACACAACTCACAATGTTACCTCATCTGCTATATTGCTCTGCCCCGTGCTCATGGTACTCCAGGACCCTGGCTTTTTTGTTTCCAGCTTGGTTTTTGAACTTGCTCTTTGCTCTGCCTTGAACACTCTTCCCCAACGTGCCTACATAGCTCCATCCCTCACATCATTAAGGTTTCTGTACAAATGTCAGCTTATTATTGAGGCATTTCCTGGCCACCTTTTGTTAAGTAAATACCCCACCATGGTGCTTATCTCTTTTGCTTTGCATTATTTTTCTTTATGGCATCAACACCCCCTGGCCAGCTGGTTATGTACTTTGTTACTTGTTTGTTGCCTCCCTCGCCGGAGCGTAAGAGAGCAAGGATGGTCACTGCTCATGTCCTGAGTTTCTAGAACAGTGTTGCGCACAGGGGAGTAACTCAATCAATATATTTTTTTAAAAGTGAACAATGATGATTAATGTCTGGTGAAGTCGAGTTCAAGTTCTAGAACCCATTAGCAGCATATTCTCACCTACTGAGCTACTTTCTGTAGAGATACTGAGAGTCCAAAGTAAGCAATCCTTCAAGCCAAGGATTTGTACAGGCCAGTGTTTTTTGGATATTGGGTTGTTTTCTCTTAGGAAAGAGAAACTTGCCAGTATGACTAACAGACTATATTGGAGGGGGTCTCTGAATCCTTGCTCCTCAAAGTGTGGTCTGCCCACCAGCAGCATTGGTGTCACCCTGAGCTTGTTAGAAATGCATGATCTCAAGGCCCACCCAACCTGCTTAATCAGAATCTGCATTTAATGCAGGTGATTCCTGTGCATAATTAAAATTTGGGAAGTATAGCTCTAAATCACCCTACTTTGAAATCAGAAGAGATCTTCTAAAACTTGGTCATTTAACTTGGTTTTGGAAATCATCATTACTAAAGGGGCCATTTTAGGTACTATATATTCTTTTTTTCTTCTTTTTAAGTTGAAGACAGATATGGAATTTGAGTTGGCCACTTAATCTCTGTGTCCTTAAGTTCTCTCTAGGAGGAGGCAGTTGGTCTAAATGTATTTGCGTGTGTGTGTGTGTGTTTGCAGTGTGCCTTCCAGGCCCACGTCCGAGCAAATCTGTGGGTATCTTCACTTCCACTTTCCCCTCCCCATTTCCTACTTTTGTCCTTCTAGTGATCTGTAGAGTCACCGATGAAGAAATTGACTTTCTGAGGAAAATGGTGACCACATTCTGTTTGAAGAGAGCAGTCCAATGTCCTGGTCCCCAGAAAGAATCTCAACTCATGTGTTAGTTAGATTGAAAAAAAATAATATTTGAGCTCTTATCTGTGTCAGGCAGTATCTGTATGCTTTACGTCATAAACTTATATAATCCTAACAACAACTTGAGAAGATGAAAGTGGTGCTGCTGTTTTCCTCCTTTAAAGTTGTGGAAACCAAGGCCTGAGAGTGGTCAGTACTTCATTAAGTTCACACAGTTACTAAGTTCACACTCATTAAGTGAGGAAGCTGGGATTCTAACCCAGGCCACAGGCCCTGAGTGCTTCACTGTTTCTGAGGGAGAATCTTGCACAGTTACTAATATCTTTTAAAGAGGAGTATGGATTAAATGTTGGTGAAAGGCAATTGTAGGCACGTCAGTGGGACTCATTTGAAAGGCAAAAGTATGAAATACTGAATTTTGAGCTGAGTAGTCAGCTTTATTTATTTCTTTTGAGGCTCATATTTAAATCTTTGTTATGCAAAGCTGCTAATGCGATTTTCCAATGCAAAAACTGTCCGGAATGATGAACAAGTTGTATATATTATTCACTGTAACTACTAACAAGTAGAATAACTTGAGATTGTTAAAACTGCTCTCGAGACACCTTCAGGCAATCATTAGCATGCAAGGGAAGGCAGCACAATGGCAATTCCACAACTTGGAGAGAGGAAGGGGAGGAGAGAGTGAGAAGGAACCCACGATGTGTGTTTAACACCTTCCAGTGTGAGACCTGTGCTGGGAGTCTTACATACGTTATCTTGTTTAATTTTCACAACACACGGATGAAGTAGTATCATTTCCTCCATTTTACAAAAGAGAGAAACCAAGGTTTGAAACCATTAAGTACTTGCTCTGAATCTTACAACTAACTGGTAACTGATGGAGGCAGGATTCAAACCAGGTTTAGTTGATCTCAAAGCTCATCCTCTTCCCAATTTAGCACTTTGGAGAAAAACTGGGAGGTGCACATGGTGATATGTTTAAAATATTAGAACAAGGATTTCAGATCAACATATTGATAAATAAAATGACAAGCAATAGGATATATTGGAGTATATGAGGAAGCCATTTGGTGTAAAACTAATTCGGCCCGACCTTGCTTTTCCAAAAGGGCCTGACTGGCCTTTGAACATGCATTGTATATCTGCTTTGAGCATTTACCACGTCGCAGAGACAAGAACAAATGCCCTTAAGATAAGGATGCAACTTCCCCCACATTGGCATTTCCTTAAGGATAAGCATTTTTCCCCAGGCTAGGATTTGATTGCTGTGCTTATCCTGTGACCACCCAGCTCAAGACAACAGACCTGCTACCTGCTGTGCCCATCAATTGCTGTGCCGACAGGGCAATCTTGTGACTATTGTAAAAAGGACATTCCAATCATGTGTGATATATCTCTTTGACGGTATATAACCACTCTGTACGCCCCACTTCTTTGGTGCCCTTCCTTTCTTGGGGAAGGAAGGCCCCAGGCTATATGGTCCTCAAATTTGGCTCATAATAAACTCACCCCAAGTTTGATTTATAGATTGGCTATGGATTATTTGCAACGACAATATTTATTTAAAAAATAGATATTTCCCCATCCTGCTAAAATGATGCTATTCTCTCTGCCTCCCAGCTAAGATTAGTTGACAAGAGTAATATAAGTAAATTAAAAAGAAAAAAAGATAAATGGTTTCCAAAGACATCAGTGTTGTCTACCTAAAAACAAGAGTTGTGAACAATTGGCTTATCTGTACTCAGACATGTTATCTATTGCATCTCCAGTTTTGGTAAATTATCCATTTGTTTACTTTATCTGAGGGAGAGGTTGGCTTTGCTTGGAGGTAGTTGAAGCTATAAACACACGCACATGTCTCCTCAGCATTGCACTCCATGGCTGGTGTGCATTGATCTGTACTGTAAACATGCTTGGCAGGAAATCCACCCCAAGTCTTCATTCTAGTGATTTGCTTCACTGGATGCAGTTGCCCTAATGCTGGCAAATTCTCCAAATTAAAAACCCATGCTGATTTTACCCATCCTTGTTCTCAGCTCCTACCAAGACATAGGAGACTTTGATCCAAACAGGTCATCCCAGCCATCCCCATGAGATGGAATTTCTTGAGATACTTCCAGGCATGCTGAAGGCAAAGTCTGCAAAGGAGAGAAGAGTCTCTTTTTACTAAAAATGCATATAGTGTGTTTCACATCCGCAAAGGAAGGCAGCTGAGCCTCTCAGTCACCGTGGAAGCATGCTGGCTTTCTGAATTTTGCAAAATGGCTTCTGTAGTCTTTAATGAGGCAGCAGCCCCAGAAATTGCTAGGGAATCAGCATATCCCACCCCCCCACCACACACACCCTGTTCCCAGTTTAAGTGGTTTTTGCTCTTTAAAATTAAGGGCTTCCTGGAAGTCCTCTAAACAACCCATTCTTATGTTGCATCTTCTTGTGCCCTTTCTTACGTAGCGAGCTTAAGTTTAATAATTTGGGGAATCATTTTTGAATGGAGAGTTATCAAAGCTTGCAGAGCGATCATTCTAATTTGAATAACCCTTGCAGTATCTGGTGCAGAATGAAAAGAGAGGCCAGTCATGTCTCCTGCGCCTTTCCCTAGCTGGGGCTTCTTCAAATCCTCCTAGTTATTTTCTAGTGACAGTATTTTTCAGCTTCCTGAGGCAGCCAGCAAAACTCTGATGTAAAAGGATTTGTCATTTTGATTCTAGTTGAAATGAAGCATTTTGTACAGTACATGAAAAAATATAGAAGTCTTTTCAGTGGATGAACAGCCTATTATCCATAGCAAAACTACTGTGTTTTATGTCTGTCTGAGAATTACTGATTACTGCGACAGCCCAGGCAGGAAGTAACTAAGCGCTGCTGAATTGTCGTGGCCTAGAAATGGATGGGAGCTTTATTTTGTTAAGCACTTTCAATTGGTGCCATAGTCTCCATTTTCTAAAGTACAAATGAGCTCTTTGGTTAGAAATCTTGAGGGTAAAAGGCAACTACGTCAATGGAGGAGACATTCTCCGACTGCCCAGTGGGGTTTGGAGTTGGAGGGGAATGATGGATAATGGATTCCTTCCACTAGTGACAGAGCCTGCCTCTTTGAAACCTGTTTACTTTTGTAGGATGATCCATCAGCATTTCCCAGCTGCGTCTCTGATGACCGTTTGAGAGGAAGATCAGTACCTTTTATGACTAATGTGTCTTGATTTTGGCAAGAACACAAAACAGTCTTTTGTGGAGCCTTACTACAACTTCAGTATTCAGACATCATGACCACCAAGGTTTGAACTTGCCTTTTCTGCTTCTCAAGTATAAAAACTCTCCAGGAGGGGGAGACAGGAAAAATGTAATCACAGAAAGAATTGTTTGATATTTTGAGGAATTTGTAGTAGTCCTAATCACATCAAGCACTTTCTGTTCTTGTACTCAGGGCCCATTTCATGGGTGTGCAGCCCATGCAGTCGCTCAGTTCTGGCTCTCAGAAAAGCCCCACACTTGGTTTAATGCTCTGCTGTCACCTTCTTGAAATTCTTAATAATTTTGGGGCAAGGAATCCTTCATGTTTATTTTGCACTAATCTCCACAAATTATGTAGCCAGTTCTGTTTGTAGTTTAGTCTTAAAAGATGGTAAAGCAGGGACTCTGACCAAATATTCCAGGTCTTCTTTATTACCAATTGAGATTGCTTTCCTTTTTGACTTTTGTTCTGTTTTTCTCCTTCTGTTTCTTCCACGCAGAGAGGAAATTTGTATACTGAATCATTAAAAGACAGACAGAGTTGAGGTCATTCCTCCTTTACTTGCTGGATGACCTTGGGCAAGTAACTTTATTTCTCTAAGCCTTAGTTTAATTACTTGTAAAATGGGAGTGATAACAGCATGTAACTTGTAGGATGATTGTGAGGATTAGGTTTGACAATGACCATAAAACATCTAGCATAGTATCTGGCTATGGTAAGAAGTAAATAAGAGATATAAATTTTATCTTTTACTGTTTTTTTCCAACATTTTGTTATGAAAATTTTCAAATGTACAGAAGAGTTAAAGAACTTTATAGTGAACACCAATACCCATGTCTTAGATTCTCCCTTTAACATTTTACTATATTTGCTTTATCATATATCTATCCATCTATCCATCTCTCCATCAACCCACCAATCCATCTTATTTTTGTGATGAATTTCAAGTAAGTTGCAGACATGAGTATACTTCCCCTAAATATTTCAGCAAATAAAGCATTAATTAGAGTTTACAACTTATTTACATTTTTTCTTTTGAGGCTATATACATAGAGTGAAATGTCCAAATCTTAAGTGTCTATTCACTGAGTTTTGACAAATTCTTGCACTTGTTTAACCCAAATCCCTATTAAGTTGCAGAACTTTACCATTACCCCAGAAAGTACTGTCATGCTCCTTCCCAGTCAATCCCTGCCCCCACCCTCCACTCTGAGAGGCAACCACTGTTCTATTTTTTTAACTTTAGATTAGTTTTGCCTATTATATAACTTTATATAAATACAATCATATAGTGTATACTCGTGTGTAAGGCTTCTTGCACTCAGCCTAATGTTTTTGAGATTCATCCATGTTAGTTCATTTGTTTGTCTTGCTAAGAAATGTTACATGTGTGATGATTCCATAGTTTGTTTATCCATTCTCCTATTAATGGACACTTGGGCTGTTTTCAAGTTTTGGCTATTATGAATGAAGCTGCTATGGACCTTCCTGTAGAAATTTTTTTTGTGGAATTGATAGATTAGATAGTAGGTATATATTTAGTTTTATAAGAAACTGCCATAAATTATCCCAAAGTGGGTGTACCCAGTGTTGTGCTGGTAAATGTTTATCAACTTGCTCTCCATGAAAGAAGAAAATTGAGAAGGAGGAAGAGGAGGAGGAGAAGGGGGAAGAAGAGGAGGAAGAGGAGGAGGAGGAAGAAAGAAGAAGGAGAAGGAGAAGGAAGAAAGGAGAAGGGGAAGGGGAAGGGGAAGGGGAAGGAGAAAAGACCACCCATAACATGAAGTGCAAAATTGCCAATTCCTTGATGTAAATACTCTCATCATGGCCAATTTCAAGCTACCAATGTGAAGTCATTGAGGGCTAAGATGAGAAGAGATGTATACAATTGGCTCTTGTGAGCCAGTGCAAACTAACTCTTGTACACCACTGGTTGTACTATTTTATATTCCCACCAACACTGTAGGAGAGTTTCAGTTGCTCCACGTCTCTGTCAACATTTGGTGTTGCCAGTTTTTTAAATTTCAGCCATCTTAGTGGTATCTCCTTAGGGTTTTTCATTTGCAGTTCTCTAATGAGAATGCAGCTGTGCTTATTGGCCTTTCATATAACTGGGTGATAGATCTATCGAAATCTTACAGATTTTTTTATTGGGAAGATTCGTCTAAGAAACATTTATCTACCCCCAAGTGTTGAAGATATTCCCTACCTTTTCTTGTAAAAGCTTTGTTATTTAACTTTTATAAATGTGTAACCCATTTCAACTTAATTTTTGTATTTGGTGTGAAGTAGAGGTCAAAGCTCGTTTTTTTGCATGGGGATATTCAGTTATTATAGCAACATTTGCTGTGACTTTCCTTTCCCCATTCGATTATTTTTGTCAAAAATTAAAGGAGTGTTTCTATTTTTGTCTCTCTATTCTGTTACGGTGATTTGTTTGTTGATTATTATGCCAGCAACACATTATCTTGATTTCGTAGCTTAGTAGTTAGTCTTGAAGTCAGGTAGTGTAAGTCCTCTAGCTTTATTCTTCTTTCTCAAGATTGCTTTAGGTAGGTATTCTAGATCCATTGCATACATTTTACCTTCTTTTCTACGGATTTTAGTCTGAGAACATAGCAAGTTATTATTTTTTGCAATAATTTGTCCACTTTTACAAGTTAAAATTTCATTTTAAGCATTTAGCATATTATGAATATTTTATAAATACTAAGCACCCAGTCAGCAATTCTCCAACCCTGTAGTAAAACATTGTCATAATTACTGTATTTCATGCAAAGAGTAACTGGGGCAGAGGGGTTAACTGATAAATGCCATATTTGGTGAGGGAGGCTATTGGGTGAGGGAGGAGTCAGGTTTTTTTGCATTTAGGAACAGTGAATTCCATTAAATCATGCGGTCTGAGGCAAACGGTGTCAATTCTCAATAAAAGAAGGATGCTAGATTTTCTAGTGGTCCACCATCAGGTAAAAGTCTCAGACTATTTCTGAAGAATAAATATGTACCAATAATTATTGGCTTTTTTCAGTGACCTTTTTTGCCTCATATAACTAGTATCCTAGATTGAAAGAAAGTCTAGTGGGCTATTCCAAACAACATCCCCATTCTAAACACCATTCCTAGTCCGTGTTGGAATCCCTTCTGAAAAATGTTAGAGTTTAAGGGAGCAAATTAACCACATTCCCCTTCCTTTTCAATTTTGAACCACTTGAGAAGGATATATAGAAGTTAGATAAGGATCAATCATGGACTCTAATGCTGGCAAAGTTGGTTTAGAGTCATGTGATGAAAGTGGGCTTCCCGTTTCTTATCTCCTGGATTGAGCCCACTACCCAGTTGCAGACTCTACAGCTGGATAACTGGAGTTCTCCCCACCCCCGTAGCGTCAGGATTTGTCCTGGAAACATTCCCACAAAGAGGAGGTAGATGTGGGGAGGAGACTGCATGTGATCCGTGTCCAGGGTGCTCTGAAAGGGAGAGTCTAGAGAGAGCCTTGGCTAAACATGAGCATCGAGTCTCTCCTCTGCCCGTGAAGAAGAGAGCATAAAAGGGTGAGAGGAGAAGGCAGAGCAGAAGACTTCCCCCTAAAACAAGAGAGATGGGCCTGAGGCAGGAATGTTGGAGGAAGAATCTCTGCCTGTTCTTTTCAGTCATGGGGAACCCACTTCTTCTCAGGGCAGCCTACTTATTTTTAAACATCTCCTCTTAAGATAATGTTCGTCCTTATTTTAAGTTGAAGCTGCCTCTTTAAAGTTTTACATTTTGGTCCTGGTTCTGTTCTCCTGACACTTGTGCGGTAAACTGACATATTGTTTCCCCAGACTTGGAGTACTTGAGGTGCTTGTTGATATATCTTTATTCCTTGGCCTACATTTCGCAGTCCTTAACTTTCTCAGATTCTGAAATGTACACCGTGTGTTTTCACCTGCCCAGCATCCATTCCCCCATTTTCTCTTCTTCTGGTGACAGCCCTCCAATTTTTCTTTAGGGAACGCCCTCTTTCCTGCCTGAGCTATTTAATTGGGTGGGATTGACACCACCTCCCTCCACTCACCTTTCCCCTAGCCCTAGGAGTGGCTAATTGATTCTGTGGCCAGTCAGTGGGTTTGAAATCACCAAAGTCAAGAACTCACAAATCCTTTCACCTCCAGGGAAATAGCTGCATGCCTAGGATATTTGTCTTCTGGTATACTGCAACATCAAAGCATGATGGGTACTCCAAATGTTTTATTGATGCCAAGTTTAGCATCCGGTCAATTTGCAGGAAGAATTAAATGCTAGCTAAATATTTCTTCAGTTCCATCGACTTGCTTTCATTGGAGTGACTTCTAGAAATGTCTGGAGAAACAGTCCTTGGCAGTTTATATCTGGGTCCTCTGCCCCTTGACTGCACACAGATTGCTATGAATGTGCAGACAAGGCCCTTTCTGCTGGGTGAGACTGCCTCAGTGAAGCTGAACTGTTCTACTCCGTAAAATAAAATGAAGTAATCTGTACTTCTCTTTGGATTCCTATAATGTACAATGAATGATGAAGTTTTTTATTTTGCCCTCCTTATTTTCCATAATTAACAACGAAATTTATTTAGTGAACTGTACTGGCTACTGAGCATTTCTATATTACCCAAGGTAATTGTTACTCAGAGCTATTCTTTACTGCCTGCATTTAAAGGTTTATTTTTCTTTTGTTGTGTTTTCTTGGCTTTGCTCCTGGCAGGGTTGACAAATTAATAGGCATCAGGTACTAAAAGTATTTGCAATTAAAGCAAAGTGGTAATAAAGGTAACCTGTTCCAGGAAAGCTTTTCTTTCAACAAAACCCTGCTTAAATCAATGCACATTGTGTATGGATTGTTCTCTTTGCTGCAACCCCTTTTCTACAAGGTTTTAAATATTTTTCTGTTAATTTAAAATGGGTAATAACTGCAAATGTTAATCTTCAGCTTTACCACAGTTCCTTGATTGTTGTTAATTGTATTTTGAACTAGTTCTCTCTGATATAAACAAAGAAATAATGACCCCTATTTTAGCCTCCATTCCATTCATTTATTCAACAAATATTGAGTTCTTCTCATGTGCTCGCAGCTGGGATATAAAGATGCAAGCTATGGACTGTCCCCTTGAGGCGTCACAGTCCAGGAGAGAGATGGAGAGAGGGGTAATTGCTAAGCAATGTGATTAGTTCAACAGCAGAGGAATGTTGGAAGTACAGGCTGTGATCAATTCTGTCTTGAAAGGTAGAGTGGGTAGTCTTTAGGAAAGAGATATGTTTTAAGGGATGAGTAGGAGTTCTTCCCGAAAACAAGTGGGAGAAGAGCATGTCGGGTGGAAGGAGGAGTCTATGCAAAACAAGGCAGTGACAAACAATCTTTCTCATTTTGAGAACTACGACCAGTTTGATGTTTTGGGAATATAAGTTTTAAGGTGGAAGATCTGGAAGTTGAGCCTGCGGGATTATGTTGTGAAAGAACCTGTGTTCTACCTGTGATGAATTTTATCCTTTGGGGATAAAAGGATTTTTAAAGCAGGGGAATGACATAATTAGCATTATATTTGTTAAGGTTGCTCTGGAAGCAATCCATGAATAGATGTTACTTGCTAATTTTCATGGAACATGCAGTCAGCAGCCAACTATTTATGATTATATGGGTCTAGGAAAGCATAAATAATTGAAATCCTTGAATGAAAATTATTTAGCATAATAAGTAAAAAGTAGACATCAGGCTAGGTCCCGTTCCACTGTCACTAAGTAACTGTGTGACTTTGAGAAAGTCATTGAACTTCTCTTGGCCTTGGTTTCCTTCTGTTTCCTCATCTGACCAATGAGGCAGTTGAACTAATTCTCTGAAATCTCCTCCAGTGCTAATACTTTATGGAAGTCACCTGGTGCATTCCATTTCCTTCCTCACCACACCTTTTAAGACAGCTTAGTTGGCAAAGGAGACTGGACATCTCCTGCCCAGTACTACCAACAAAGGATAGGGCACGTCATATTCCCTAGGAATAGGGTAGTTTACTTTGATTAACAGACACTCTTTTAGGACACTGTGCTTTGAGAAATCTGGAATTTCATATCCTGAGTTCCAGCTAAAAGTTTAAAAATCTGAGAGGATTGAATCAGAAATTATGTGTTATTTATCTTTGTATCTTCACTATCCTGTAGTAGGTTTTTCTTTCTAAAGAAGTAACTGGCAGGGATCTTTTTGGGCCCTTTTAATTGGCTTTCTCATGCTCATCATATTTTCCATGCATCTACTTTTCTATTTTTTCTTTGAGGAATTCTTTTTCATTTATCTCAGGGGTTATAGATTCAACAGTAAAGGCAGTGAAATAACTGTTCTGTGTTACTGGAACGGATTGAAGAGTAGATTTTTTCATGTGATGGTCTTCATCCAAAGTCCGAATATATAGTGTCAAAATACTTCCTAAGTAAAGAAGTTAGCCAATGCAAATGACTGGAGAACCAAATGCTTGAAATAATTTATCCTGTGCTTTAGAGTTGTTATAATCCAGTTCATTGGCATATGGATTATGATATACTCATGGTCAGATTGAGTCTTTTCACCTTTATGATAACCAGTTCTGATGTCACATAGTTAACTTTTGATGTAAGTGGTATTTCTGTCTTTCAGTACTAATGCAAAAGGGAGATGATATATGTATGAAGGCAGAGATCTGGAAATAGAAAGAGACTAGAAGGTATTTAAAAACAATTTTTTAAATGACCATAGTGATAAAAGGATCACAAATTTTCTATAGTGTTCACATTTTTGAATATGTGGTTAATTCAGTTTTCTGTGAGCTGGACTGTAAAGTACCTAGAAAATCATACTGTTGTGAAATTCACATTCAATACTCTCATTGTTCATTTCAGAAGGTGGTTACATGAGTCTTATAGAAAGAAAAAACAACCACATTTCTTTCTCCCTATCTTCATGCAGATTTGCATACTTTGCATATTATTTGCATAATTTAATGTCAAATGAACAGGATCTTCTTCAGTCTTTGCAACTTTATCACCAGTGTCTTTACTTCTTTTCTCTAAATAACTAAACTGTGTTTCTTGATTATACTTACTTGCTCTTTAGTTTCTGGGATAAGATATCTGTGGTTGTAGGAAATCCAATCTTCACTTTGTCTAATAGTATTCTTTTATCTGTGCAAGTTTCAGTGATCAGTTGGCTTAGGAGTGACTGGTTTCCTCATTATCCCAGACTACATGAAGACATAGTGTGATTGGTTTCATTCACGTGGAAGAGTAATAAATGGCTTCCATTTAAGGAAAACATGTACTATGTCTTAACAGCGTGAGGCAGTAGCATATGGCAGTTAACAACATGGGCACTGGATCCCAACGGCCTGGATGTGACCCCGAGCTCTACCACTTCTTGGTTATAGAAACGTGGGCAATTGTTTAAGCTCTCTGTGCCTCAATAGAGATAATAAACTGTATCTATCTTATAGAGTTTGTTGTAAAAACTAAATGAATTCATTCTAAAAGCTTATATCAAAATGTTACAAAATATTAGCTATTATCATCATTTGAAGTCCCCCTCATTCCTTTTCAACTTGGTACCAGAAAGGGATATGGTAAGAGGAATCTGAAAAGTCTGTATTTTTTGATGTTAAGAAGGGATCTGCACAGTTAAATGTAACTCTATAAAGCTCAGCCGCCTTTAAGTTAATCTCTGCACTTTGTCACTTAAAAACACGCAAAAAGCCCCCAAACAAAGCAAAAAACCCCCAAAATACCTGCCCCATATTGCATTAAAAAGCACCAGAAACAGTCTGTCTGAAAAATGCCTATAGCATTTTTTATTGCAAAGCAGGAAACAAAAATCCTTCCCCCATCTCTTTTCCTTTCAGTTCTATATTTCATCAATAAATAAAATAATGATGTCCCTTATGAGCAGTAGCATCTCAGATTCAATTTAGTAGGATATCTCACACAGCACAGCAGTTGCCTCCCAAACTTCTTTTCTCAAAGAACTCCTCTGCCACAAACAATCTGCATGGTTTTTGTCTCTCTCACTGTCTTCCTTGCATCTCTCCTCTCCTCACCTCTCTTCTCATCTTTTTTTCTTTCC
This sequence comes from Tapirus indicus, assembly GCA_031878705.1. Classification (NCBI taxonomy): domain Eukaryota; kingdom Metazoa; phylum Chordata; class Mammalia; order Perissodactyla; family Tapiridae; genus Tapirus; species Tapirus indicus. Next base: position 64,152,945 of record CM062919.1, on the reverse strand, counting down.
TGATACAAATCATGTTACTATTCTGACTCTTCTTGTTCTCCAATTCATCCTGTACCTCAAATTAATGCAACAAAAGATTCTGGCCTGCCGGCCATCCTAGCCACAAAGACACATTTCTCTGGCAAAGTAGAGGAAGGGGAAAGGTTATGACCACATTAATTTTGGGGCCATTGTTTTACAAGTACAGCTTCAGAAGCATGTTTCCAATACAGTACTTACATCTGCAACCTGATTTATCTGAGCCCATTGCCACTTACCTCTACTCCCATTTCATAGGCATCACCAAGTTAGAGAGTATATACCTGCTCCACCTTATCTACTCTTGATGGAGAGCATGACTCAGTAGATTAACATGATGGCAGGTCTCATGGTTCTTAAGATTTCTAATGGAGTTGAAAATGGCTTATGGTTTTCTACAATATTTTTACCCATATGATTGTAGTAATAATCACTGCATCATTGCTAAAGTGTTTGGAACATGCAGGGGTCAGTGGGAGCTCAAAGGAGGAGTGGCCATCTACCTGAGAGGGGAAGGGATTAGAGAAGAATTAATACTTTAAATGTATCTTGAGAGATGAGTGAGTGCTGAATAGGCATGCCGCTGGGGGAGAATTAAGAAGAGATTGGGTAGAAATGAGGGGATATAAGATAAGCTTAGGCAAAGAGATGAGCAGATACATAGAGTCAGGAGACATTCAGAATGGCCCATTCAGTGGACAATAAGGAGTTTGGTTTGTGTGAAGCACAGGGCTCAAGGAGAGGGAAGGCTTCATGGGGAAATGTGATAAATTTAATTTAGTCATGCTGAGTTTGTATGTCTGTAAATCATCCGGATGAAGAGACCTAAAAGGATTCTATATGGGTTTGGAATAGTAGTAAGTCTATGAATGGAAATATAAATTTGGGAGTTTTTAACAATTGAAAGAACAGGAGTTATTTGGAGAGATGGAATAATAAAAACGGATGGGCAGATGATTGTGGTCATAGATCATTATATTACAGTTTAGGATTTTAGAGGTAGAGCAGTCCTGAGTTGTGATAAACTCTAGGATAAGAAAATTTGGGCTAAGGTGATGCAAAATAGTATAAATTATAACTTTTATAATTGTGTTTGAAAATGACTTTGCTGTTTGTGGAATTCTTTTCAAATAAAATAATGAAGGGCATCATAAAAACTGGAGTAGGAGTCTGAATGTCTTTCTTTCCGGTTGCCCTGCCTAATTTCTCATACATCTTAGTCCCTGGTAGAAAGTAGCCACTCTTGGGCTCATATAAACTTTGGCTTTTCTTTAGACTTCTCTAAAAGAGGGAGTGGGGTTAAATAATCTGGCACCTATAAAACTTCTCTACGTGCAAAAGAAGTTGCTCACAGTAATATAATGAGAACATTAGAGGTTAGCTGTCAATAATGAATGCTAATTTGTCCTAATGTAGAAAAAGAAATCAACCAAGGCAGTTCTGGAAGTGGCTCTCACTGTAAATGAGATTGGGGTCTTCTGAGGACTGCTTATAGGTTCTGTTCCTACTCATGGTGACATTCACTTGGGTCATAGGTGACTTGGATACCTGATTGTCATCCTCTTAAGGATATGAATGAACTTTATGCTACTTCTTGTTCAGAGATTGTGTCATTGTCTTGTTCTCAGGCCTTCGAGAGGGCCTGGTTTCCACCCTCTCCCTCATCTCACTCCATATAGTTTTACAATGGTGCCCTATAGATGTTATATTATATTCACCACTGAAGTCTTTTGGAGGAATAATGAAATTAATCCCATTTATTTAAAGCAGTTCTTGCTGATCTGTATATTTATGTGTTAATTATGTCAAGATGACTTTGACCATGATTAAGTGCTTTAAATCCTTAACCAGCCATATACCAAAATTAAGGAGCTGTAAAGATAGATAGATATATGTGTATATATACAGAAGGCAAGGCCAGACAAATGCATTCTCCTTATTACTGTCTGAGGTTTTAGGTCACAAACCATCCTGTAGTGTCCAGGTCTTCTGGACAGGAGTATGGATGACACCTTTTCCCAAAGTAGGTTTGAAGTTCAGACTGAAAACATGCCCTGCTGCTTCCTCAGCCTCTTTCCTTGAATTTCATTCTGTACCATTGTGTCCATCCTGGTGGTCAGAGGAGGCAAGGAAAGAGGACTGAAGGAAAAGGAGGACATGTCTCTGGCTGGTCTAGCACAGAAGGACTAAGGCAGTTTCTACAGAACTCATTTATCCTGGATCTAACCTGGATAGTTTCTGCTTGCCTTTCTAAAGAGGGGCTGTGGAGGTGATGAAGGAAGAGGAGAAAAGGGAGGAGGAGAAGAATGGCACTCCTGCTGTGGGGCAGGAGTTGAGAATCCAACAGGAAGGGGGCAGGAGAGAGAATTCTAAAGGAAGTCAGGATTCTATTTTACCAAACTACCCAGAAGGCAGACCTTTAACACTTGCCATACCCACAACTTCACCCACTGTGACCCAATACTGTCTTTGCCTCCACCATTCCCATCACATGCTCTCCTTAGGAGTGGGAATAGGAAAATGGGGGAGAGCCTTGGGCTCCTTCTAGAGATCAACACTTATTTATTTGTTCATTCAACACAGATAATATTCGTTGAGTACTTATTTGTGCAGGCATTGTTCTAGACACTGTGTGCAAATATATGGCAAGTAAGAGAGAGAGAGACTGAGAAAGAGAAACTGAAATTTTGCTTATTGTCTCTGGATTTAAATGGAATAAAAAATACTCTCAATCACTCTGATATATTTAATCTTCCTTAGGAACAAGTTTTATATAGCATTTGGGTGGGTAGTTTCTACACCACCAATCTGTGAGATTTTAGAGTCTTTTACTCTTTTCATCTATATATTTTAAAAGAATTTATTAATATGTTGTACCAAGTTACTGAAGATTGGGGAATTATCCATGTCTATTTTCATTCCTAGTTAAGAAATTGGGAGATGTACCAATTTATTGTCTTGGCAGGTTGCTTAAAATGGCTCTATGGTTTTTAGTCTTCTGAAAGCCAGGGTGAAGAGTGCCAGGTTATTTGGCAAGATTTCTGTCCCACTGTGCAATCAGACGGACATATGCTGAACTATGGAATAAACCCAAACCTTTTCTTGGACTGGGGAACCTGTGGACCCTCTGAGGATGTAGGTTATGGCCACTAATATATAGAACTTTACACTGAAGACCTGCCAGTACATAGCTGAGATGGTAAATTTGTGGCTTTCTGTTGGTTGAGAGCAGACATGAGCCATTCCGACTGAATGTGGAGTTTCCGGAGTTTTCCGGAGTTTCCATAAATTAGCTAGAGATTACCAACACAGGGATGTCTCCATGCTGATATTTGGCCAGAGAAGCTTGGCACCAAAGAAGCCTTTCTTGGCCAGCCGCCATGAACAAACTGGCCTAGAGTCTGACAATGGGAGTTGACAATAATCCAAGGCCAAGGTGTGTCTTTTGGAGAACACGTGAAGTCCTGTTTTTACTCATCTTGTTTTTATTTCTTTTCATAATTAATTTCTCTGTAAGTAGTTATAATTGAATGATAACTTTGTGAATTTCTCTCTTAGTCATTACACTTGAATTCAGCCAATCTGCTCTTCTGTAATACTTTCTGAGTGAAATTATCACTTATTTCCCAAAGACAGAATTGGTATAGGTTCCCTTTGTTTTCAGTTAAGTTTAAGAAGTTGGACTTTATCTTGCAGCAGTTTAGGAGGTTCCATACACTTCTGATGATGGGGTTTGGAAATCTCTTCCTGAGTACTAGGAGTAAAGAGTCTAGTAGGAGTAACTGAATGTGAAAATGTAAAATTAAGGACCAAATTTATCATCTCATAACAAGTTTCTTGCTCCTTGTGGTGAACCTCCCTGTAAAGATGGAGAGGTTGAACAGCAGCAGGTTGCTTCCTTCACTTAAGTAATTAATTAAAAGTCCTTGATTCCTCCTTGGTGAAAATGGGGAGATTTCCAACAGGAGAGCAAAGTCTGCAATATTGGCATGGACTGCTGGAAGGTGGACAGCTCCACCATCCAGCCCAACCTGGTCCAATCTTTTTTGCTACTTGTTCCATGTTTTGAGTAGATTAGTGTCCTTCTTCAGTGCATATGTATTTAATCATTCACTCATATTTGGCTTTCTTTCTCTAGATCTTCATTTTTGTCTTGTTTATTTCAGGTTTTCATAGTATTGCATTATATGGAGACATGATTCATATGTGTGTTGTTTAATTTTTTCTCCAGTTATAAATTCTGTTCTCTCAGGCAGAGACCAATGAATTTTGCTCTAAATTTCAGGTAACAATAGCTTTTATTTTTTAGTAACTAGCCGTGAACTTTATGACATAGATGTACTCTTGTAAATTATGTCCTCATTTGAATATTTGCCTGTACTGCTATGTTGAAATAAGATTAGGTCTAAATTAGTATGATTGCCTATTTTCAGGCATATTGCATTCTTGAAAATGTGCATGAAAGCTGAATGTGTCAAAAATGATCAATGGACTTCAAAATATCAAGGTGCCATGGGGTGGGATGGAGAGCTAACGCTACAAAGCTAAAATATATTCTAATATCCTAATTGCTCCTGTCTTTTAGGTACTCTCTTCATTGACGTGTTTATCTTATTTCACACACATTCTTTAATTTTTTTTTTCCATTGACCACACAATTGACAAGCTTAAGTCCCATGATATCCTGACTGAAAGTTGGAATTTGTCACTTTTGATGGAACTAAAATTTGCTTCTTCTCCTTTTTTTTAATACTAGAACATGGTATTTATCTCCATTGATTCTTATTTCATGACTTTCAATGAAGTTCGGTAGTTTACTTCATATAGGTCAGACACATTTCTTGTTAGGTTTCTTCCTAGGAATTTATCTAGGTCATGTAATTTCTGGGATATAAGAAGTCTATTCATTTTTCTATGTTGATATTTAGTTAGCTACTTTGCTAAATTCTCTTATTAGTTCTTAGAGCTGTTGATTTTTCTAGGCAGGCTGTTAAGTGGTTTGCAAGCAATGGCACTTTTGTCTCTGTTTCCAATATTTATTATTCTCATTTCCTTTTCTTTCCATATTGCATTGGCTTTTAGTATAACATTAAGCAGTCATTATAGTGGATGTCCTATCTTTGTCTCTCTCTCTCTATCTTTTTTTTTTCTCTGCTGAGGAAGATTCGCCCTGAGCTAACGTCTGTGCCAGTTGTCCTCTATTTTGCATGTGAGTTGCCACCACAGCACAGATGGTGAGTGATGTAGGTCTGCATCCAGGATCCGAACCTGTGAACCCGCACCACCAAAGCAGGATATGCCAAACCCAACCACCAGGCCATGGGGCTGGCCCCTATCTTTATCTCTCTTTTGTATCATGATTTTCATGAGATCTTTATTTCTTATTAATTTTAGTATATGAATGAGTTGATTTTTGTTTCCTTTTGGTTAAAAAAAAGGAGCAAAAAAAAGAAATAATCAAATAATTACACATAAAAGATACTATGATACAGGCAAAGATGGTGTCATTACTGGAATTGAACTGGTGGCCAGCTGGAAGCATCACCATATGATGGCCTGAAATGGTTCCTGGGCAGTTTATGTTCAACAGTCTACTTTAGGATAGAAAAGGTTTGTTTTGGTATATATTTATGAAAGTGTGAATTGTATCACCATCCAGAGTTATAAATATAACGTCTTCATATAACTGTGACTATTACAAACTTGGTCAGGAATTTTTTTAAAAAAGACATTGATTGCTGGGATTAGGCCACTAATTATCAAAAATGGAAGAGGGTACAACTCCCCTCATTATCTCATAAATGAAAATTGGAACATGGTTTTCTGACAGTCTATGAATATGGGCCAAAGTAAATAGAAGTGTAAAATAAGAAGGAGGGCACTGAATAAGAAGAATACATAACCACAGACAATTAAATTGCTTTCGTGTAGTTAAATTATGGAGATCTTTAAGTAAGACTTAATAACTTAGAAATATAGATAACCAAGCGTCAAAATGCTCTTTATGAAAAAAAAATCATCTTATGATAGCAAAAGAAAAAAATTCTGGAAATACTGAAAAATAACTTTGTAGAAATTTAGCTGATGAAAAAGTTTAAAACTTTTTTTTCCTGGAGAGGCTATAGTTTTTTTTTAGCTATAATGCAATAGTACAGTAAAAGTAACTCTTTGGAAGAGTTAGAGAATCCTTCTGGGACATCTGTAGTGGATCAATGGAAAAGCAAATGCATCTGTGGTGTGTTGGGGCCTCGTGGCTGCCCAACTGGCCTGGAGCCCAAGAGGCAGTCACCAGCACTCTTTATGACGTATCCAAAGATGTGTGATGATCTCTGGCTTGGTCAAGGCCACTGTCCTTATCTTAGGGTTTCTAATTTGGAGGGTGGAACAGAACAAGAAGATAAGTTTCCATGCAGATTCCGCCCTTCAGCATTGACTTCATTAATTCTTTGTGTACATCCAATGCTCCAGTCAAACTAGGTTAGTGGCTGTTCCCCAAGCACTGCCACCACCCTTTACACCTCTGAGCCTTTACTCCTGTCTGTTACATCTGTCTGAAATTACCTTTCTACCTGTTCCATCTGCCAAACTCCAACCCATTGTTGAAAGGCTAACTGATCTTGAGTAGGTGAAGCAGGAAATTGTAACAACCCTTCACCCACCTCCTCCTCTCTTTCCACTCCTCTACCACCAACCAAACATAAAACCAACAAAATCATCTTCTCTCTGAACTTCCATAGCACTTTTTACTTCTTTATTACATTCTAGTTTATACAGCAGTTATTGTACATTTTGATCTCTCTACCAAATTATAAACTCATCAAGGAAGAAAAAAACCACATCTTATTCATTGTGTATTCTCCTCTGCCCTCTCCCTCCACACACTTTTCACTGTATTTTCCATATAGTATATATTCAAACAAATATTAAATTATCTTAAAGATTAATTTCATTATTAAAATGAAACAAGATCAGTGCACATGGCATGCACCATTTAAAACGCTCTGAAAAAAGGGGCCAGCACTGTGGCTCAGTGGTTAAATTTCCACACACTTCGCTTTGACGGCCCAGGTTTTCTGGTTCGGATCCTGGGCATGGACCTACCCTGCTCATCAGCCAAGTTGTGGAGGCATCCCACATGCAGAATAGAAGAAGATTGGCACAGATGTTAGCTCAGGGACAATCTTCCTCAAGCAAAAAAAAAAAAAAAAGAGGAAGATTGCCAATGAATGTTAGGTCAGGGTGACTCTTCCTCACCAAAAAAACAAACCAAACCAAAACAAAAAAAAAACCCAAAAACGCTCTGAAAAGGCAAATTAAATAAAAGAAGGTAAATGAGTCAAGGGACTTTGTCTTTGAAGTCTCTTAAACCAAAATAATGATAGTAGTGTATCTAGTAGAACATCTGCTAGGAATCTTTTGTCAGATTCCCTGGAAACACACTCTGACGTGGAGATTTGGGCACAACAAATTTATTGGGGAGTGCCACCAGAATGGGGACCAGCACCTGTGGAAGGGAGGGGGAAAGAGATAGGACTGAGAAGTTCCAACATAGGTCTCAGCTGATCTCCTGGAGAGTTCTGGAGCCTGACATCTCTTCACAATTGTTCCGTCTTGAGTGAAGAGGCCAAATCTTTATACCACCACGTTGACCATTACTGGAGAAGGGTTGGTGACCTTGGGCCAGGTGGTAGTTTTTGGCTGAAGGCAATCATTAGAGAGTGACTCAGCTGAGAACCATCAGCTGCCAACACTCGCAGCAGCCTGGGGAGTCAGTGTCTCATTTCTGAAGAGAGGATCTGGCCAGCAGGCCACAGCAGCCACTGTTGTTACACTAACATGTTTGGGATACTGGTTGCTTGATGTAAAAACTCAGTGAAAGAGGAGAATCATAAAAAATGATACATATATTCACAAATATTTTATTTCCACTTAAAATATATCAAGGTATGTTTATCTGCCAATCTTTTAATTACAGGAACATGAGCATGGAATCTCTGGGTGATGTTTTACATCTTTAACAAATGACATAAGAAAATCATTGTGTAAGATGTCGTGTTTCAATTTATTTAGAGATATTTGTGAAACGTTGTATTTTTTACACATAATTTGGAAGCAATATTTTTAGTGATTTGCTTTCATTTTGTCTTAGTTTTTAAATTTGATTTTCTATTTTGTCCTAGTATAAATGCATGTATTTTAAAGTATCAGTAGGTCTATAAACCTTATAATTAAAACCAGCAGTACTCCATCCCTCCGCTCCCCACCTCTGATCCTCCTCTTCGTAGGCAACCACTTCAACTCTCCTTCCTCTTTTTCATCTGGATTTACCTCCATATAAACATCTCTAAGTTTATATTGTTATTTTTGTCTTAATTTTTCAGTTTAGATATTTTCTATTGATGTCTACTGCATAAACTGATGATTTAGTTTCCTTATCTCCTCTATCTCTGTCTCCCTGGCCCCATTCTTCAACACACTTTTCCCCTGCTGTCTTCCAAATATGGTTGTGTTCTCAAGTTGTGGTTTGTTATTGAGCCTATGCTACTATCATTTACAGCTGAGCTATGTAGTGTGTTATGATTGCATTTACTTTTCTACGTAACTTTTAGAGTTTTTTGGGGTTAGTAATTACCAGAAGCTCTCTATGCCTCAATTTCTTCCACTGTAAAATGGGGATAATAACTGTACCTACCTCATAGCGTAGTCAGAACTCTATAAGTGTTATTAGTCTCCATTGACTTTGCTTTTATGTATGAGTCCCTAATTCATCTCAACCTTTCTAACAGAACTGTAAATATCCTTTCAATACACTTCATCACATACTAAGTACTCAATGAATGTGTTGAAAAATATGCATAATCAATATTCTAATCTGCACTCTATGAACAGCAAAATAATTAAATTGAGAGAGCAATGCATTCAGAATTGGGAGGCCTGGTTCAAGGCCTGGATCTGCCCCTACCTAGCTGTATGACCTTGGGCTAGCGCATTTGAATCACAGTTTTGTAATCTGCAAATGAGAGAATTGGATTAGACAATCCCTAGGGTCTCTTCCAGCGCTATGATTCTATTATGAAGTAGAGGACAGTCAGAAAATACCAAACTATATAAAATATGATTGCAATATTAGCTGACACCACTTCTAGCACCATCTCCAGAAGACCTCTTAATAACCTCTGTCAGGCAGGATTATGGAGACATCACTCACACTGTGATAAAGGAGAATTTTGCTTAGTCATTCTATTTGAGCAATTGTCCTACCCCTTTGGGACACCTGGATGTAATTTGAGGGAGCCACCACTACATGTCGCTATAGGTTACGTAACAGTGGTCGGGAGAGCTCTAAATTAGTGTCGCTCTACAAGCGTCAGAGCTGCCGTGTAGTCTCCCTATAGATTTAGAACTTTAAATACTTAAACCCAGATATGAAAGCCCTAGGAGAGAAATTAATTATGATTTTAAAAAGAAAGAGGTATAACCTTCTAAAATGCTCTTTACCTCTTCCCTCAAAGACTGTTTCTGCATATCTAGTTACAGATGTAAACTGGGTAAACTGGTATTTAAAAGAACTCAGTTGAGCAATTGCTTGACTCTTTGACCTACACCCTCATGTTTTTTCCCCCTCTAGATAAAGAGATTAAGCTGCAGAAGAAAATATGGGTTTCTTTGTTTCCTGCTTCTTGCTTCTGTTGTATTTCCAAGCTTATCTGAAATCCTAAGCACTTATTGTATTTCATTGATTTTATGGAAATATGTACATATTTTCATATTTTCACATTCCTGAAATTGTGATGCTTCATATAATCAATGGTGGCATATAACTATAATTAGCAGCGCTTTTTCTTTTTCAGTGATGTCTTATAATCAATGATGCCTTTTATGTGATAAAATACTGTATCTGATATTATGGTATATCCATCTTAATTTATTAGAGTTCAATGCTGTGTGAAAAGTTGTTTAGCAGATTAACTTCCTTTTCTAGTCTAATTTTTTTAAGGAGCTCAGGTGGAAGAGAAAGCAGTATTTGTGGAATGCCCACCAGGTGTCTGAGCTATGTGCTGAGCTGAGCTTGATGTCGCTGAGATGTGAATTGCTTCTCTGTGGGGCCATGGACTCACAAGAGTAAACATGCTCCACAAGAAGCAGCGTGAAGCACAGCACAACTCATTCAGGGCGTTTGGATTCCCTTTGTCTTCTGGCAGAGCACCCTAGGAAATAGTATTCAAAATGCCTTGAATTAAAAAAAAAAAAAGTATTTTCTTCAAGTCTCTAATATATGGAAAGCCGGTTCATCAACTTTAGAACATGGTTTCAGTCAGAGTTCCCAAGTGTCCTGGAGACCCAGGCTGTATGCAAGATGTAGTTGATAGGAAGGATTTAGTGAACCTCCCTTAACTTCCCAAGAGGCAAGGCTGAGAAACAAAGAGCAAATTCCTTTCATACATCTTTGCTTTGACAGTCCCCGTATGCAAATGACACTCACTCGTACATCAAGAAGGGCCAAGAGGGAAGAAGGCAGTTACCGATCATTATGTTTGCAGAAGCCCCGGGTAGCTAAATTTTAATTCCCAGCAACTCAGAAAATGCTGAAATGCATTCCCTTCTAATTCCCCACCTCATGTCCTGAAGGGCATTTGTTGTCTACAGACTGTACATATGTTTTCCATTTACAATGTTCTTTATTTCAAGTTCTCCTCATTTGTAAATCTAAAAACAAAATATTAACAATCTGTCAGAGGTTCTGTTCCATTCATTTGTCTAGGGATTTATCATCAAAATACTCCTTTTATATCAGCAACTTGAGTCTTATGATGATAAATAATCTGTTGTCTATTTTGCAATGATTCCTCATAGAGGGCATATGATTATGACATGTACAGGATATAATAGCCAGAAATTCAAGGTCCCTAAGATGATGAGTTGATGACAATTTTTTAAAGTTTCCTTGGCTTAAAGAGAATACTATTTGCTGAAGCAATTTTGAAATGATGCATTTAACTTTCCATCTTTTAAAGGTGGTAATGACTCTGTTATATGTTATCTGGGTGAAAACTATTGGATAAAACCTATTTGCATCTATTCAGAGCCATCCATCCATCTTCATAGTGATTGCTCTGGGAAGGAAGGCCAAGTGACAGCCATGAGGCTTTTCATTTTATCTCAAATTCTTGAACCTTCCAGTGTGAAACAGATGAGAGTTATATGGGTGTATGTGGTAAAACACAAGAATAGAAGTCACGCAGTATCTTTCTGAATGCTAAAATCAGGGGACATCTTTCAATCCTTATGTGATTTCTTGACTGTATTTCACTCATTTATTTAATCTTTCATCCCTTCGATCATTCAACAAGTATGTATTGAACACTAGCTATGTGTCATGCACTGTACCATATGATGTCAATAAGACAGAATCCCTGCCTTTGGGGAACTAATATTCTATGAGGGCTGCGGACAATTAGGCAGTTAGAGTATCCTGTGATAAGCACTCTGGTAGTGATCAGGGTGGTCTGAGGTGGGAGCACATAGAAGGGAATTCTAGTCCTGATTTGGGAGATCAGGGAGGGTTTTTCTGAGGAAGTGCTCTCTTAGGTTTCTCTTAGGAAGTGCTATTCTGTGACAATGCTCTGGCTCTTCTATACTGCTGACTGCTTTTTCTTGATTTCCTTAGCTAGTTCTTCTTTCTCTCTGTCTTAATAAATATCAGTGCTCCCTGGGGGTTTGTCCCAGTCCCTATTTCTTATAATTATCCATTTTCCTAGGCATTCTCAATCATAAACATGGCGTCAACTACCCTTATACACAGTTGGTGCCGAACTATATCTCTAACTGGTCTTAGACTGTTGATTTAGTGACTCATTCATTATTTTATCAATCTTTCATTGACTATCTATCATGTGCCAGGCTGTGCCTGGGGTAACAGGGGTGAATGCAGTTGACTTCTTTAGCACTCACTGAGTTTTCAGTCTAGCTAGCAAGAACTACATAAAGAAATGATTAAATATGTGAGAATTAAGGACTTTAGGAACGCAGGAAGAGAAACCACTAACTACTCCTGGTGGAGTCAGGAAAATCTTTGCAGAGGGAAATGGGAATTGGTTAGATGATTAGGAGAAGAGATTTCAGGCAGAGGGAATATAATAGTATGTTCAAGGACTTGGCAGTCTCCCAGGCTTGTCCAGAGAACAATCCAACATTTAGTGTGGCTAGCTTATAAGATGTGCAGTAGAAATCATCGGAATGTAGCCTGATGAAATAAGGTGCAGTCAGATTGTCAACAGGAACCATGCTCAGACACAAGGACGTTTTCTTTTAGGCATTAGGAATCCAGCAGAGATCTTTAAACTGGCAACTTACAGAATCAAGTTTGTTTTAGGTAGATATTCTGGTGGCAAGGTAGAGGATGGACTGGCAGCATGGGAGATCTGGTAGGAAATTAATTAAGAAGTGAGAAGGATCTGAACTAAGGCAGTGGCAAGGGCAAAGAGAAAAGAAAACTTTATGACTTGAGAGTTTTCTGCAATTGAATCAATAGGATGTGGTGGATAAGGAAGAGAGAAATGTCAAAAAAGACAGAGATTTGTGGTTGAAAGAGGGAATAGATGGTCTCACCATTAACCAAGATGTGAACAGCTGGAGACAGATTTGCAGTAGGGGAAAAAAATGTGTTCATTTTTGGACAAGTCAAGTCATAGATGCCTGTGGGACCTTCCAGTGGAGATATTTAATAGGCAATTGGAAATAACCAATTTGAAACTTGGGAGGGGGATCAGGGATGAACACACACACATTTAGAATGATCATAAGATAGCTAGTAGTTGAAGCCATAGAAGTGGATGGATTATATTCACATTCAACAAATTAAAAAATCTACTGTGTACCAGCCTTTACGACATTTAGAATAGGAATATGAGTATGGCACAGTCTCTGCTTCCAAAGAGTTCTCTGGGGCAGGGGACATAATCAAATAAATGCAATACAGTGTGAAAAAGGCTGTTATAGAAATATGTAGAAGGTATAGAAGTGGCACAAAGAAAAAAGAGATCACACAGGAAGGATGGAAGACACGGAAGAGAAAGAAAACCAGGGTCAGAACTCAGTAGAACTTCTCCAAAGACTGTGGAAAGTTTCACAGATTTGGTTGTCATCTCTTCAAGGCACATGTATCTCATTCATTTCTATGCTCCCAGCAGAACCCAGCCTAATGCCTGCAACATAAGTGCTCAGTAATGTTTGTTGAATAAATGGGCCCAGGGCAGTTAGAAGGAAATGAAAAAAGAGAGAATGAAGCATGGGATTTCCCCAAGCCCTGGGGAACACTTTAATCATCTCTCATTAGTCTTTCACTTGGAGAGTTTGTGCAGGTGGAACTCAAAATAACTCTCTGAAGAAATGAAGATGCAGCAGTTTAGAACTAGGATAAGGAAGGACTGCATCTGTCAGTGCTCTAATTGTGAAATGTGCTTATGGCAAGCTAGATCTTTTATTTTTATTTCTGGTGTGCGGTAAAATTGTGTGGCCATCGATTTTTCTGTCAAATCATCCCTTAGAGTGTGGGAGATAATGGCACATCACCATTCATTTACTAATGACAGTGCTGGGCTTTTAAACAGGATCCCATCACATTGGGCCTTGCAACCTCCATTCTTGTTGTGTGTCCATTTAAATGATTTGTAATAGCCAGTAATTATGAAAATGTCTTTCTTCCTTGACCTTCTCCCTCCCCTCCTCCCCATCTACCAAATTTACACGTTAGTATTTCATCAACGTGGATTTAACACAGTTAGTGTTTTGTTTTTCTTTTAAAGATGAGTCTATTTAGGTATGTATTAGTACGTGGGATTACTATGAAAAAGAAAAAGACAGACAGACATTGTGTTAAAGCCTTATGATAAAAGATATTCCCATCACTCCAACAGTGAGAATCCCTCCTAGGGTTGAACGGCTTCAACTTCATTGTCCAAGGCTGGTCATGAGTTTCATTCCTCTCTCTCCTGAGAAGGTTGAAGGAGGGAATCTTTTCTACAGGCACCTACAGCTAGGCTTGAGACTAACATACTTTTTAATTCTCCCCGCCAAATAACTGTGGTTATGGCGTAATGTTTTTCATTGTTTTATCTGGCTAACAATTAGTTTTTCAAGTTAAAAATTTTTTTTTCCTGATTGTATTCTATCTCTGCTGCAGGAAAGATCGTGCTTTTTGGAGGGTGAGCTATGGAAACTCCTGGAATGTTTTCTGAATAATTCAGACACGCAAGCCTAACTGCGCGCGCACGTGTGTGTGTTGAAAATGATCATTTGTATCACTTTTCTTTCCTCTCAGGCACTGCATAGTATTCACAGTATAAGTCATTATTCATCTAGTTTCACCAGGAGCATGAAAATTTGCCAGTATATAATACTCTGAAGATCATTTGAGGGGTGAGAAGGCTGGTCCCTCCTCCCTGCTCCCAGCCACTTGCTCTTCTAGAGCCTAGGCTTCAAGTCACCTTGTGGTCTTTTCCTTGCTCCCTATCCACCGTTATGGGCTTTAATGGCACAGATACATCCCTATAAATTGGCATTTGTGAAGTCTGTAGGATAAGTGTGTTTGGAGGTGGAGATGGAGAAGTCCAGAATTCTCAGAAATAATAATAATAGCTACTACTTAATGAGCACACTTCCTCTTAAATTCTTACAAAATACTTTAAGGTAAATGGTCTTGTTCCCATTTTACAGATAAGGAATTGAGGCTCAGAGAATTTAAATGGTGAGCCCCAGTCTACATAACAAGAGGCAGAGCTGGGATTTGAGCCCATGCCCTTTCCTTTAAGCTACCCTGCTTCCAAGAGGGACACCTTTGGCCTAGTAGTGCTTTTATGGGAGCATCTTTTAGAAGAAGGGTGTCAAGTTGCTAAGAGATATTCGATAACCATGGCTGTCTTGTCTGTTCTTTTGAAGGCAGGTGGTGATGATGTGCCAGAGTGGAGGTGGGAATGGGGAAGGAGGCAACAGGGAGGATGAGACTCTGGATATTGGTAGCAGCTGCGAGTTGGCTAAGGCTGTGGAGTCTCTTCTGTTCACTTCAAACATGAGTATGAGGAGTCAGGAACTGAGAATAAGTTTAGTGACAACACTTCTGTCTACATCAAGGAAATGCACAGTCTTAGGGATGAAGGAGAATTTGAATAATTAATTGGGAGTAAAACCCCTACTTTCTAAGAACTTATGACCTTGGTGGGTTATGCTAATAATTTGGAAGGATCCATTCTCAGCTCCTCAAGGGCATAACTCAGTTTCTGGGAGGTCTACAGCCCTATGCAGTATGAGCAAAATGATATTTCCTCCTATGAACTATTTTCTTTATTCTGTGGTGCTTTCTTTGGCTTTACCTTGTGCCAGACCTGAAAATCTGGAGCTGACAGCTCAAGTCCAGCACCCACAGAGCACAGTGGCAATGTTCCAGTTCCTCATGGTGGTGAGCGTGAAGACAGTTCTGCATGCAGGGTAATATTTATAGCTTTGTCAGCTATTGGCACCATAGGAATGGGCTCAAGATGGCCAAAGGAGCTTTAGTGGATGATGAATGTTTGTTTAGAATGATGATCTAGGGAATTGAGTTACAGTACAGCCTCCTAGCAGGAGGCCCATCTAGTCCAGAACATTCCCTAAAAGAAGAAATTCTTGATTCAGTAGTAGGCCAGGGTCAAATGTGACCAAAGATGATGCACATTGGTCTTAGAGTTGCCAGTTCAAAAAGTCTTGCCTGCCCACAGCTTTGTGTGTGGTGTGCATCTTCTTGTCCTCATCCCTGATCGATCTGAAGATGTGGGTGATTGAAAGGGCTTATGTGTTTGTTTCCACTCTGCCCTGACTCCATGACTCAGAGTGAGTTGATCATCACCCTGGTCTTAGTGCTAATATTTATTTTTGAAGAGTAAGACAGAGTTAAATACACCAGAGTACCAATATCATTACCATATACAAAGTCTTTTAAAGTATATGATTTTCATCTCATCCTCATAATACCCTTCCAGGTGGGTAAGGAAAAGTTTATCGTGTTCTTTTGAAGATGGAAGCCAATGATTTAATCGACATTATGAGAGGGGCTAGCCCATTGGCATAGTGGTTGAGTTTGCATTCTCTGCTTTGGTGGCCTGGGGTTCATGGGTTCGGATCCCAGGTGCAGACCTACACAGCACTCATCAAGCCATGCTGTGGTGGCATTCTACATACAGAATAGAGGAAGATTGGCACAGATGTTAGCTCAGGGACAATCTTCCTCACCAAAAAAAGAAGATTATGAGAATAATAATTAATGGAATCAGGACCAGAGCCAGGTGTGTCTGATTCCTAGATCTGTACCCAGAGTAGACAAACTAGAGCTTTCAGGCCAAATCTGGCCCACTGCCCATTTTTGTATGGCCTGCAAGTTGAGTAGTTTTCACATTTTTCAATAGTTGGAAAAAAACAAAAGAAGAAGAATATTTCATGACACATGAAAATTATATGTAATTCAAATTCAGTGTCTATAAAATGAAGCTGTATTGGAATGCAGCCACACTTATTCATTTATGTATTTTCTACGACTCCTTTCATGCTACAATGACAGAGTTGAGTTGTTGTGACAGAGACCTTATGGCCCACAAAGCCTAAAATATTTACTATCAGTCTCTGTACAGGAAGAGTTTGTCAACCGCTGTGATAGATGATCAGTAAATAGAGACCTCTGGTGCATACTCTCTGTATTAGTTTGCTAGGGCTACCAGAAAAAGTACCGCATACTGGGTGGCTTAAAACAACAGAAATTTGTCATCTCACAGTTCTGGAGGCTGGAAGTCCAAAATCATGGTGTCAACAGGGCCATGCTCCCTCTGAGACTCTGGGTAGAATCCTCCTTGCTTCTTCCTAGCTTCTGGTGGTGGCCCACAATCTTTGATGTTCCTTTCTTTGCAGCTGCATCTGTTTGATCTCTGCCTCCATCATCACATGGCTGACTTCACCTCATCTTCCCTCTGTGTGTGTCTGTGTCTGTGTCCGAATTTCCCCCTTTTTATAAGGACACCAGTAATATTGTATTAGGACTCCCCCTAATGACTTACTGGATTCTCTGCAAAGACCCTATTTACAAATAAGGTCACATTCACAGGTACCAGGGGTTAGGACATCAACATCTTGTTTAGGAGGGATACAATTCAACCCAATTCAACTCCACTGTAGTGTGTTGTCCCCACATTATCATTACTCTTCCTTCTTTCCTTACCTCCCTCTCTCTGTACCTCCTTCCTTTTCCCTCCATTTTGCCTCCCTTACCTCATTCACTATACATTCTTCAAACATTTATGAAGTCCCTACTGTGTCCTCATCCCTATGCCCATCACCATGCTAAAGTGTAGGGTACAAAGATGATTAAGAGTTGGTCTCTGGCCTTGCCGAGCTTACAGTGCAATGCGAAAGATCAACACCTGTGATAAATTCCATCAAAGGGGTTTGTATAAGGTATGGTAGAGATTTGGAGGGATCTTAAGGATCTCAATTATCAAATATCAAGTAATAACCTTTCAAAATAATTGATGTGGTCCTATTATTCAAAGTACCACAGCTATTGACTCAAAAATTATAGGTGCTAATATACATCTATATTTTGGTATAGAGTTTCCTCACTATTCTTTTAAAGTCAGAATGTATAGAAATATTCCGCCCTCTTATTTGCTTCAGTTCCTTCAATCCCTCTTCCTTTCAGCACTTAGCATGTCAGATTAGGATACTCTGCTCTGGGACGACCCTGAGTAGGGGCCTCCAGCCTTATTATATTAAGTTGATGGCTTTTAGGGAGACTTGCTCTGCAGCTTTGTGGGATGAAGATTGATGCCACTCAGTGCTTTTGTCCTAATACGTTGCATTTTGTTGTGTCGTCTTTGAGGCTCTTTGTTACTCTGCTCTCTCCTCCTGGCACTAATTGGCCACATTCAAATACTGTCATGAAGTGCATGAAATGTGTTCTGACAGCTTCTCTTCCCCTTGCCCCAGAGCGCAGCGTCTTGCTGGTCTCACAGGATCCTACTCGCCAGGGTCAGGGGTTTGAGGGCACAGCCAAGGGAGGGGGTTCGTCCTCTTCGTGGGGGTCCTGGTGGGGGCTGTTTGTGGACAGCATCCTCAGATCCTGTGTTTTATCTCTGAGCCATTTGTAAGCCGGGGAGTTCTTGCAGATTCAGATCTTCCTACGGGTTATCTATCTCAAAGATCCTAGCCTGGTGGAAACAGCAAAGATCCACTCCCTACAGGAAGGGGGAACCAGTACTAAAAAGTAACACCTCTTCTCCCAATGGTATTCTCTTCCTAGGGTTCACATTTGCTGCCGACCTCAACTTTGTGTCTTGACTTTATTTGTACATTTCTCAGTCTCTGTTCTACCCAGCCCTTTTAAGGGAGCTTTATTGATCTCCTCTATAAAATTCACTATGAATGCAAAGGCTCTTTAGCTTTTACAAATGATGCTAAGAAGAAATTAATATTAATTTATTAGTAAAGAACCTTTAACATTGATATTATGAGACTAAAGGAAGCTCACATTATCAGTTTTTAAATGAATTTCATGTTCTACTCTGATGATCCCAAGTACAATTCTCATAGCACAATCTACCCTAGAAATTCCCTGAGTCTTGGTTTGATCACTTAGTAGTTAGGAGAGCTTGAGCAAGTCACTTAAACTCTCTGTTTCTTAGTGTCCTACAATGAGTATAACAATCACTTTATAGAGTAGTTTGGAAGTTCAAGTGAAACAATGTGTATCAAGGGGCTTTATATAAATGTCAGAAGGTATTATTAGTATTGTCACTAATTAAAATTATGCTATGGAAATTCCAGTTAAAGATACTTTTTCTTCTTTTGTGAGGTCATAAAAGACATAGCTATCATTACTGTTAACCTGCTTTGGGTATAGCTTAAACCACTGGTTCTCAAGGTATGGTTCCTAGACCAGGAGCATCAACCTTACCTGGGAATGTCTTAGAAATGCAGATTCTTGGGCCCCACCCCATACCTCCTGAATCAGAACTTCTGGGAGTAGGGGCCCAAGCAATCTGTGTTTTATCAAGACCTCCAGGTGATTCTCATGCCGCTAATGTTTGAGACCCACTGGCTTAGATAAAGTTATGCCATACTGGGTATGTGTAGGCTCTAAATTACTGATGTTTTCTTACCTGGCTTTCCTTTCACACGTGGAAGGAATTCTGAAAGACTCAAATGTGTACACCTAAGACTGACTTGCCATCATCAGTTGTCTTCCTACACCATGCCAACCAGCTAGGTGTGCCATTTTCGGCATTCACATAGATCCTAGGATTGCAGCTCCTTGAAGCATCACCTTTGCTAAACATACACTTGTTGGAGATTGTCCAGAGAGGGGGTTTTAAGGTGCCCCCTACTTATGTAGGATAATAACAGTTGAATGAGACAACTGGTAAACTATTCAGCGAAATTCAGTAGAGCTGTATTGAGCTTGATTCCTGTTCTGGCCACTCCTGAACGTCAGGTGTTGTCTTCCCTCTAACAGTCTTCAGTCTTCCTCACATGAACACCCACCTATTAATGAGTCTGGGCCCACCCCTCAGGTTCTCTGCCAGGTCTCAGAAAATGCCAGGTGCCCTACTGCACATTCTGTACTTTCCCGTCATGCCCTTGCATTGCGGCTATGCCATGGCTGTCACGACAGACAGGTGGGTGGTAGTTACTTGGGTAAAGTAAAAGCCAGAGCTGTAAACTTAATCAAGGTGGAAGAGGGAATGTGGTGGGAAAAACATTAGGGAGATCATGGTGCTGTCGTGTTGATCCACAGGGCTGAGGCACATGTAGGTGTTCAATAAGTATTTATTGAATGAATGAATGAGGAATGAATTTCGTGTTTTGGGAGCTAGCTTGTCTACTTAACTTATAAGCATCTATCTTATCTCAAATGAACAGACGTTATGCCTTGATTGAGTGAACTATTGGATGTGTTTAGTTTTAAATGCAGACATAAATAGATTTGATCTTTCCATGGTTCGAATTTCCTCCCATCAGCCTCCCTTAATTATCCACAAGTGTTCCAAATCTTCATTAGCTAAATAGGATGCAGATGATGGTCATTAGTCTGGAATATAAATCTTGCTGGCACATTCAGTGGCTTTTCACTTGGTTAATTGAAATTTTCGGTATTCATGGACTACAAGAAAACACTGTAATTTTATCATTTATTCAGAGGTGTAATTTTTTTCCTCTAGCTGGTTGTGTTTTATAATTATGCAGTTAAAAAAAAAATGAATGCCACACTTTGCCTGGAGGGGACACCACTCTTTTCACTGTACGAGTATCAGTATCAGTCTACTAAAGCACGAAGACCAAATGGAAATTCATACTTTGTCTAGAAATCCTAAAATTGGCCAAGTGAAATGTCTAAGAAAGCATCTAAGTACTGTGCACTTCTGGGAGCATTGATTCAAGTGTAAGAGACTTCCAAATTGTTAGTAATATGAGTAGATCTAGTCCTGACATCTACCAATGAGTAAGAAATCATCCAGTGTGTCTGTGGGGTGCAAATTGCAGGTATCAAATGGAGCTGCTTTATGCAGGCATCATTGCTTTAAATGGTTCTTAGCTTTCAACTGCATTTGACCATTTATCAAAACTCGCTGTCCTCTGGTGGTATCTGGCTGAGAGTGAAACATACACACACACACACATATCAAGGAACAACTGATGCTTAAAATAAACATACCATAACATTACCATCCATCTTGGAGATTAAGTTTCTTAATTCCTGAGTTTTTATAATCTGATACATAAGCAATTCTCTTTTCTCTTGCATCCGACTTTGTTCCAATTTAATCAAGTGTTATATGTTTGCTGTTTTTAAAATATAAATCTTAGTTATAGATAATACATAGCAGAAACTGGCTCAGTAGAGGTAGAGTATATCTATTTCTGTTTCTTCTTCTAAACCTAATTTAGTGGGAATAAAACAACATTGTAATAACTCTCAGAGGTAAACTTTCCCTTAAAAAGGAGTGTAGAACATATGGAGTCTCTTTTCAGTGCTCAATCACTTTGCAAAACACTCCCACCAGTGAGAATCGGGTAAGCAGCTGCTCTTCCAGAAGTCTCCTTTTGCAGGACTGGAGGAACCATCAGTCATTGATCCTCCATCTGGGTTCTCTGACCGAGGACTTGTCCATGTCAGTTGTCCATCTGAAGTCACTCTTCCTTCTGGGTTGTCTTTTCTTTTCTTCCCACTTGGAAATTTTCTACAAATGGTTGTTAATGTTAATTTAATGGAGACATGTTTAAGCACCTCAGTCCCCTAAATTAACCGTTATTTAATGTGTCTCAAAAGCAGATGTAAAAACATCCTATGTTACACTTTTGTTGATCACCTGTAAAACTCTCTCTACCTCTATAGATAATCAAGAGCCGACCATATTATTCAGTCAAATGTTTTTTCCTCAGAGGGTGGAAGAAAGAAATAGGCAGTATACTCATTGATTTCCAAACAATGTGCCTGATAAAATCAGGCCCTTTTTCTTCAAATTAGCCAGGGGTCTCCTGATCTAAAAGGACATGAATAAGGGCTTCCTCATTTCATAATGAAGAATTCAAGAACTTAAGGCCAGCAATCCATCTTAAGCTCACAAGGAGGTCTGTTAAGGAGGGTTAAGAATTAAGTGCCTAGACTCATGAGCAAGTGGTCCATTTATTTATCTGTCCAACGACTCTTTCATAAAACACCAGCAAACTTCTAACCTCTAGTAAGGGGCCATGTTCAACTAAAGTAGATCAGCCATAGCCAGTATCTGCCCTTGGAAAAAGTGTGTCAGAATAAAGTATATTGTAGTGGACACAGCAATGCTCCACCCAGATCTCCCTGTTGCTGAGAGTGCTACTGGCCAACTGCCCTCAGCTGTCAGCCCTCTCAGGAAATTGCTCTTGGCTGAAAAGAGTCATTTTGCCCAAAGTCATACCCCCTTTCCACGGTAGCCCTTAGCTTTGCTCCAGCTTTGGACAAGTCTATCCCCACTTCAGAGCTCCCCATTTGGTTGGCTGAGGCCTTTGTTGAGTTTGCACCACAGCCCAACTTCTGCCTCTGCCCAGTCCTGCACCCTTCCCTTTCTTTCTACGAGTGGAGATCCTGAGAGCACTACCTAATAAAACCTCCTGCATACTGATCAATCTCCATCTCATGGTCTGCTTTTTGGGGAACCTAATGCGATCCATGTCTTTAGATCTTTTCCCATCACCATGAGGGTCCAATGCCCTCATGTAAGTCTTCATTTCTCTCCTATCAAAATCTGCTTTTGAGGGGCCATCCCAGTGGTGTAGAGGTTCAGTTCAGCATGCTCTGCTTTGGCAGCCTGGGTTCGTGGGTTCAGATCCCAGGCGTGGACCTACATCACTCATCAAGCCATGCTGTGGCGGTGTCCCACATACAAAACAGAGGAAAGATTGGCACGCATGTTAGCTCAGGGACAATCTTCCTCAAGCAAAAAGATGAGGATTGGCAACAGATGTTAGCTCAGGGCCAGTCTTCCTCACCAAAAGAAAAAAAAATCTGCTTTTGAAATTTTTAAAAAACAAAAAACCCCAAAGTCAAAAGTTTGCTTGTAAGAAAGGATCTGATAAACTCATTTTCTCTAAGGTGTAACAGACCAACATTATAATACATGAAATTTCCAATTTCCCCTTTTGCAGTGACTCTTACACCTGAGCATCCCTCGAGGGTTTGTCTATTAAGATTCAAGCCTAATGCTAAAAACAGAGCTCTAATAAGTGAAATTTCAGGCATCAGGATATAAATGGACAACGGAAGGGCCTCACCTTTCTAGATTCATTTTGGGAAATCGCTACAACTGTCCATGTATAATACTGTTCACGCCTTGCTGATCACCCCACCAACAGGGTTAGAAGTCAGTACTCTAAAAAAGTTATTGTTTTATTGTGCTTGTGCTCCTGTGACAAACATAGCATCATGCAAACTTTGGTGGAGGGGACTCATTAGGAGTTTCTTCTTTAGTAGAAAAATATTGATGCAACAATCAAGAAGGTCACAGCATGGGTAAGTCACCATGTTTTAAGTCTTTCATTTTCAGTAATTAAAGTGAACGTGTTATTGGAAGGTTTAGAAAGCCCACCCAAAGTCATTCACAATAGCTGCAATTAGGGACCTGGAATGCCAGTTAAAGTCTTTCGATGGGAACAAAATGAGACCAACCAAGCGTATAAGTAAAATCCCCTTAGAAAATGACCAAATTAAGGATGCACACTCTCATTGACCCATGCAATACCTCCTTCACACTCATTCCAGGTACTGAGACTTCATTGTACATTTGTCCTTTGGCTCAAGTGGTTCCTTTCTACAAATGTTAACATTTGTACATCAGCTACTTCTGTTAATTTTTTTAGTGAAGCCAATTTCACCCATATCTGACTCTCATTTCTTCTCCAAACATGTTTCTCCTGTCACCTGAGACTGTTCTAGAAGGTTGAATGGTATTGTTTAATTTTGAAGATCATTTTCCCTGGGCTGCAGCACTCATGTCTGAATTTTTAGACATGTTCCTTAATTTACTCTCCCCAGTGGTGTATCTTAAACTTAGTTAAAAATGCAATTAGAGTCCCTCCAGTCGCCCCCACGTGTAGTCTTCGGTGGCTGGAAAGGTCCTCCCCAGATTTTGACTTCCATTTAAGACAGAGAATGAGACTTGAAATCAGGAACAGGAAGAGAAATTCCCACCATTAGACTTCTGTTTCCTGGGGAAAAATGTAGTTGCACTAGCCAGGGAATCAGGATCATTTCCATATCTAGCTCCTTCAGAGTTTAGACCAGTTGTTCTCAGCATGGGGTGATTTTGCCCCCCAGGGGACATTTGGCAATATCTAGAGACAGTTTTGGTTGTTATGACTGACATGGGGAGGGAGGTGTGCTTTTGGCATCTGGTGGGTAGAGGCCAGGAATGCTGCAAAACATTGTACAGTGCATAGCACAGCACCCACACCCCCACAACCAAGAGTTATCCAGTCCAAAATGTTCATAGGTCCAACATTGAAAAATTGATTTAGCCTAACCAAGTGGATAATGAACAATAGATACATGCTAAATAGAGAGAAAATGTACTTTGCTACTATTCAGAAATGTTTTGTCTCTCTCCCTTGACTTCACTTTGTAATGTTATTGCATGTAGGGCTGCTTTTCTAGCATTGTGCTTTCAAACAGTGTTCTGGGATAATGACTGCAGTTTTACCTGATGTCATTTTTTGCATCCATTCAATGCATATTTTTTAGTTACCTTCTTTGTGCCAGGCCCTAGATTAGGTAATGGGGCTACAGAAATGATCAAGTCTTGTTGGGTCTTTACCTTCCTGGAGCAGAAATCTGAGAGTGAACACTGAGGCCTCTCTCATGACAGGTGCTTTTGTGTACAAATGCGGAAAGGTAATGGACGGACATGAGGAAGGCATTCTCTGGGAAGATTGCACGGGAGGTGGTTCACTATAGCATGTGAGAGCTGTCTGCTTCTTTGGCTTTTCTCTCTCTCTTCACTGGCCCAATCTTTGAACAGCAAGCAAGAATATCTTTCCTTACATCCCCAAGGAACACAGAACTGAGAGAAACTAAGATGTACCTGGCAGCAGCAAAGGACAAGATGCAATGAACTTGCAGGGCTATGCTCAGTCAACGTGGGCTCTGGTTGTCAGGGTCGAAATTAGGTCATGGGATCAATTATGATAAGAAGAATGAGTCACATCCCCTCATTCTCTTTCAGCAAAGATGGCTGTTTTTTTATGGGAGCCATTTTCTTCCCTTTCTTGATAATTATGATGTGTCTGTTTTTGTGAACTTTTCATCTTGTCCTTTTTTGACTTTTGCCTTTTCTCTTTTCTTCCACCACTAAAATTTTTCCCTTCTTTCCCTTTCCCTTTTAATTCAATCTTTCTGAATAACATTTCTCCCTTCCCTCACAAATAAAATAAAAACTGCCAGCAAACCAAATTTAAAGATCACACCAACCTAAACCTTGAACTTAATTTTTCTTCATGAAAGATGCTTTTTTGTATGTATATCCACACCTGTGTTTTCTGTCCTTTAATACTGCATATTATTTTGGGCCAGAATATGTGCTGACTCAGATTCTTAACTTTCTCTGGTGTTTGTCCCTAAAGAAAACAAAACCCTAGGTGAGGTGGTAAATATTTTTATGTTATATGAGGAGAGAGTGGGATAAAGTTTATATACATTAGATCTTTAAGCCATACAAAAGTCTTTATCTGTTATGCATTTCTTTTATTTCTCTTGACCCTATTCAACTAGGATAAAATTATCAGTATAAATATATATTTGTATATATATACATATACACATATACCATATGTATGTATGTGTATATTGCATATATATACAAGGATGTTTATTGCGGCATAGTTTATAACAGCAAACAAAAGTAAACAAACAAAAACAACAACAAAAGAACCAAAACCTAGAAACCATCAAATATCCATCAGTAAAGGAAAGCATGCATATAGTGTGGTATATCCATCTGATGGAATGTTATGCAGCCATCGAGAAAAATGAGTCAATCTATATGAACTGACCTGGAAAGACATTGATAATATGTTCTTAAGTAGGATGGTATACTCTCAAGAAAGAAAGAAACTTCTATATGTGCATATGTAATGTAACACATATATAATACATGTAATTACATATAATGTAATATGTATTTGTATAAAAATAAAGCATGGAAGGACGAACACAAATTTTTATTATTGGTTACTTTAGGAGGATAGGTTAGAAAGGAGATTGACTCATTAAGAATATTAGTTTTAGGGGCTGGCCCTGTGGCCTAGTGTTTAAGTTTGGCCCGCTCCATTTCAGTGGCCCAGGTTCGGTTCCTGGGCACAGGCCTACACCACTCATCAGTGACCATGCTGTGGTGGCAACCCATTTACAAAATAAAGGAAGATTGGCAACAGATATTAGCTCAGGGTGAATCTTCCTCAGCAAAAAAAAAAAAAAGACTATTAGTCTTATAATTAAAGAAAAAGTAGAAAGGTTTACTGAAAAAAATTTCAGTACCATTTATGTAGCTGACCATAGCTCCGTTGGACTGTTCATAGGATAGTCCAAGAGGAAAAAACTTTCATGTAAATCCCAGCTGGCCTTGTGTGCTTGAGAGCCTTTTTAGTGGTTCATGAGGCCAAGAAAATATACACACAATTATGTAAAAAGTCAATCACAGGGAGAATGAGTGTGCTAAAGACAGTGGAGATGAGATGGCAGGCCCTTTTTTTAAATGGGGAGAAGTTCCACTTCATCACTCAGGCTTATAACAGCTGTCATTTGAAAGATTTTGGCATTTGACGTTTTGCCCATATCTCTTCAAGATAAAGAGAGAGTACCATGTGTGGTGGAGAAGGTGGGTTCTGGTGTCAGACCTCTTGGCTTTGGTTCCTGACCTAACTATTTCCGAGGTAGTGATCTTTGACAATTAACCTAATCGTCAAATTTTCAACTAGTTGTGCTGCAGTTACGTTGTTTGTGAAAGGAAGATGAATAAGAGTCCTTACATCACTGGATCATCGTTGGCCCATAATGAATGTTCCAACTTGGTTAGGGTGGCGGTGGGAGCAGTGAAGGACAGACACTTTAAAATCCAGAGAAATCAATGGAGTCATAGGAAGTGGTGCCCACCATGAATTGCAAAGACAGGGCAGGGTCAATATCATTACACTTTGATGATTCTAATGCGGTTCCCACCTTTCTGTTTTGCAGACCTCCATTTTCAGCACATTGGCCAGTGAGAAGTCCTTATCTGACTGCAAAAATGTAAGTAGGCCTCCAAGATTTCCAACCCACTGTCAGAGTACTAAAGGCTTCAGAGTTGATGACATTCAGTTGGAAAGCTATGGTATCAATGAGAATGTTCTGATGACATTTTGTAGCCCTCTTTCTGCAGAGATGGAAGTTTGAATGGTTCTCTTTAAGGATGTGGAAAACTCCATTATCATTTGACAGCATTTTGTTATGGAGAAGCTCTGCTGCCATATATTTCTATCTTGCTATTATCTGACATTTTATTCTGCAAGATGAGCATCAAGGGAGTCCAGGGCAAGCTGCATTGCAGGCTTCTATATCTTTCTTTGCAAATTTAAATCTAATAAACCTAAACCCAATACAATAGAAAAATGATTTTGTATTTTTGAAAGCTGATCATATAGCATAAAAATCTGGTTTGGATTCACCACAGTCAAGTTTGAGAAGCTGTCATGCTTTGCCAAAGGATTTGCCTCGCTAGCATCTGATGGAAGACGTCCCTGTAATGGATCACGTCTGAAGACTGCCCGCCACAGCAGTAGCAGCATGTCTAATTCCTGGCTTTCGCAGGCCAGGGGGCACTTTTATCCACTTCTTTAATCTCAGGTTTAACTAGACCTTCTCCTTCTTGAGGGGAAAGAAGTGATTTCACAGTCCCAATGACTCCAATAAGTTCTTTGACACTATCTATTGATCTGGAAAACCAGGTGCATAAAGACTTGACCTGTGCCTCATATATTAGTAACTTGGCATTGCTTAGGATTTTATACCGTGACATTGTTTGCTGTGCTGTTTTTGTTTCTGAATTTGCTTGATATGGAAATAGGTAGCAGGGGTACCTGAGTGAGGACCCACTGGTTTGAATTCTGAATGCCATCCATTTCGTTATCTTGATAGTTTTTTTTTATTGCCTATTAAATCTCCATCTTGATTGACTTCTGCTGTGTTTGTCTTGGTCTCAGCTCCCTGAGAGAGTAAGGTCCATGTAGTATTCTTAAAATCATAGATCTTGGAGAATGAAGGGATTTCAGGAGTTCTCTAGTCTCATGTTATTCCCAGAGGTGGACTGCCATTGCTATCATGTATAGATGCACCTCTAGCCTCTACCTGAATACTCTATTGATGGGGAACCCAATGAGCCTGACTGTTCACTAGTGAGACATTTCAAAGTATTAGAGAGTTCTTCATTTTACTGAGCCACTATCTGCCTCCTTTTGATTTCTACCTAGTTTTTAAAGTATGAAGCCAGTTAATATGCTTTCTTCTGAATCTTCTTTCCACCCTAACCCTAGGCTAATGATTTTCCTTGTTTATTCTGGTAGGACATTGATATGATTGATTTTCAACAGCATGGATTGCTGGGAGCTGGCTGTCTGGTTTCAAGACCTGCCCGGCTTTGTCACTCCTTATGTGACCTTGAACTGGTTACATAAGCTATCTGTGCCTCACTTTTATCATTTTTAAAATGGGTATAATAATTGTACCTACCTCAGATGGTAGACGAGTTAATAGACATAAAATGCTTAGAACAGTTGCCAACACATAGTAAGTGCTTTATCAGTTTTTATTATTCTTGCTTCTAGACCAGGTTATCTTTTTTTTTAACATAGCCCTTGTTACCAATGTCAAGAATCGTGTAATATTCTCCAGATGTGGTCCATTTTGCAAAAGCACTATGGGACTTTTTACATACTTGGTGTATGCCAGGCACACCCTAAGACATGGGCTATGGTGAAAGGACAAGTTGTAGGCTTTCTTGAGTGTGGCACTAATATTCTACTAATACAGTGTAAGATGGCATCAGTTTCTGTTTATAAGCCATGGCCTTCTGTTGGCCACATGAAGTCTGAAGTCCTTGTACATGCTCTTAAGATATTTTCACATGAGCTGCTGTTAAAACATGACTCTCTTTTATATTTATGTAAATGATTTTTTGGGGTATGAATGTAGGCCATTATATTTATTTTTATTAATTTTTAAAATTTTGATCAATCAAGATAGTTTATAAACCCCAGCTTTGTTCTCCAACTTATTTGCTACCTCTCCCAGTTCTATGTCGTGCACAAATTAGAATAGCACAGTCAGTCTCTATGACTTCACTTTCATTCATCCATTTATCTACCCAGTCAGTTAACAAGTGTTCGGTGAGCACCTCCTATGTGACGTGAACTGGAATATCATGAAGAACACGTCACAAGTGACCTTACCCTCATAGAACTTATAGATAGTCATTAAACAAGTAAAATTGTGATGGATGATATGTTGTTAGCACAATTGGGTTGCACAATTGTGATGGATGATATGATTTTTTTTAACTTGGGAGGTTGCAAGATCTTATACCAAGGGAACATTGCTCAATTTAGGGGTCAGGGAAAACTTCCCTGAAGAAGAGACCATCACACAGATACCCAAAGAATGAGTGGGATTTGGCCATGTGAAGACAAGCAAAAGCAGAAAGGCAGCAAGTGTGAAAGTCTGTAAGTGAGAAGTAGAGAACTATAAAATGTTCAGAATGTCTGAAATTACAACTTGAAATAGAGAATGGTGAACGAGGAGAGAAAAGGAAGTCTGACCATGGAGGGCCTTGTAAAACCATATTAAGAGTTTAGATTTATTGTAAGGGTAACAAGAAATTTTTGAAGGACTTTGAACCTGGGAGGGTAGGTGTATGTGACATGGTATGATTTTTATTTTAAGATAACTTGGCTGCTGAAGGACAGAAGCAGCAAGATTTCAGATATGAAGTCTAGGTGTAAGGCTATAATCTAGGCAAAAGATGGTAGTGGCCAGGAGCAGAATAATAGTAGTGGGGATCAAGAGATATTTGGGTGATAAAATCAACAGGATATTATAAGAGTTTGGATATATAGGAGAAGAAGTAGCTAACGATGATTCCCTGATTTCTGACACGGGCACCTGGCAGAATAGTGCGCTATTTTCTGAGATAGGAACAGGGTCAGGAAGAAAGTTGAGGAGTTCAGATTGGTACATGCTAAATTTGTGGTGTCTGTAAGATCTCCTAGTAAGGATGACCAGCAGGTATCTAAGCATGTAGATTTATAATTCAGGAAAGCATTCTGGGCTAGAGATATGAATATGGGAGGAATGTGCATATAGAGAGTGATTGAAAGAGTGGGAATGGATGAGATTGCCCAGGGAGGGTGTGTAGAGTAAGAAGGAGGGGTGTTTACAAGAATCTTGAGGAGCACTGGTATATAAGGACTAGGAGAAGACTATGGACCTGTGAAGGAAAGTGAGAAGATAGAGGTATAAAGGTTGGAAGAAACCATCACATGGTGATGTGATGTCACAGAAATCAAATCAATAAAAAAGTTAAGTCATTAAAAATGAGGTAGTGAGGGGCTGGCCCAGTGGCGTAGTGGTTAAGTTTGTGAGCTCCACTTCGGCAGCCCGGGGTTCGCGGGTTCAGATCCTGGCGCGGACCTATGCACCACTTATTGGGCCATGCTGTGGCAGGTGTTCCACATAAAACAGCGGAAGATGGGCACAGGTGTTAGCTCAGGGCTAATCTTCTTCACAACAAGAACAACAAAAAGAGGTAGTCATTAGTATCAAAACTGCTACTGAGAGGTTAAGTAAAATAAGGACTGACAAGCATCCATTGGTTTATCTTACTGTAGAACATTGTTGGTTTTAGTGAGATCCAAGTGATGGGTAAGTCAGTCAGATTGCAGTGGGTTTAGGATTGAGTGACGAAGGAAATAGAAATGCTAAAAGTCTTCTTTAAAGGAATTTCTTGCAAAAGGAAGGAAAGAGATGAATAGTTAGAGGGGGCTTATAGGGTTGAGGGAGGGTCCTTAGGATGGGATAGATTTGAGTGAGTGTGTTTAAATGCTGTTAGAAAGAAGACAATAGAAAGGCAAGGGGTAAGGATGCAAGAAAAGAAAGGGGAGAATCCCTGAGTGAGGTCCTTGAGAAGATTGAAGACTTTGGACGCTAAAGCACAGAATTAACGTCAGGTAGGTGGAGGGACATGTCTTGCTCTATAATAGGAGGGAAGGAAGAAAGGATAGAACTCATGTGCGTAAGTTATGGATGCAGGGAGCCAGAACGGGGCCATGCCATTAGATGACTCTGGTCCATTCATCTACTTTTTAAAAGATTTTTTTGGTGAGGAGATGGGACGGTTATTTAACCAGCTTTGAGTCCACATAACTATATTATTTCCACAGTATTCATTGAATCTACAGATATTCCCCCACAACATTTTGCATAGATGGTACCATTCACATATCAGCAATCTCTGGGCAATTTTGCCTGTTCAAATGGGGTCTGTTTTAAGAAAATCACTCTCACATCTGTGTCTCAAGCAACGAAATCTCTTCTGAACCCTAGATCTGTGTTGCTGACTAACTGGAGATCTTTTCCACCTTGGTGTCCCATAGACCAGGTCTAAATGTAAACAAATCTTCCCGCATGTTCTCTCCCACCTGAACTTCCTTCTCTTCTTTTCATCACCTCAGTTAATGGTTTTACTAGTCTGAGCTAAAAACCTCAGTGTCACCTTGATTCCTCCCATTCCTTCATTTCTCACATCCAACTAGTTATCAAATCCTATAAATTCCATTTTGAGATATCCCTAGAATCTTTCCCTCATCTCTTTCCTTGACTCCTTATCCCTCCTCTGGAGGGTTGTAACAACTCCCTCCTTGCTCTTTCCTTGTACCAAGTTTTCCCTTCTCCGCTCCATTTTCCAAAACACGACCAGAGTGATTTTCCAGAAAACAAGCAACAAATACATCTGTTCATGTTAAACCCTTACTTAAAAACTTCTAAGGGTTTCAATTTTATTGAAAATAGATCCCAAACTCCTCTGCATAACTTGAGAAGTCAGTCCCACTATCTCCAGCCTCATCTCCTGGTATTCTACTAGGTGCTGGAGTCTGTCCTGAATGCGAAACTCTTTGATAACTTTGTGCCTATGTACGAATTGTTTCCTCTTCCAGGAATGCTCTTCCCCTGCCTCTTGTCAGCTTGGAAAACTCACTCTTCCATGGAGAGACCCCTCACATTGTCACTTCCTTTTCACAGACTTTCTTGGTTTCTCCAGGAAAGATGAGTGGTTTTACCTCCTGGGTTCATAACATTTTGTACTTAGTCCAAGTATAGCACCTAACAATCACCACACAACTTGTCCAGTCTTTACCGTGTTCTCAGTCCTGTGAGAGGTGCTTCACATGGATTATGTCATTTGATTTTTATAACAGCCCTCTGAGTTGGGGAATATTATTACTACCATTTACAGGTAAAGAATTTGAGGCCTAGAGTTGTTAAAGAACTTGCCTGAGGACACTCCAGGGGTGGGTAGTGGAGCCGGGCTGTGACTCCAGGCAGTCTGAGGCCAGAACTAGTGCTTTTAGTGTTTTGCTACCTCCTTCTGCCATTGGATTCTAAATACTCATTTATGGGTCCAGCTTCCCCCTAAACTAGCAGCTCTCAGAGGGCAGGAACAATGACTGACTCTGTAGGAATAATGAAACAGCACCCCACAGGTAGTAAGACCTCAGTAAAGGTTTATTTAATGAATGGAATTGCCTCATTCATGATTGTCCATTAGCGTAATGTCATGCTGGGACCATTTTGTTCTAAAACGCAGTTTTTTTCCTTTTCATAGGGATTGAGAAAATTTATATTCAGGGTTTATTTATGAAGGTAATTTCTGCACTAAAATAAGGTGTTCATGGATAGTTGGGGGTGGGGAGGACTGAAGTGTTTAGTTTAGCCAAAGATAGCAAATCTCCCAAGATCTACTTCCTAAACACCACCTTACAGAGTTCTAAGAACCCCTGTTCTTATTTTCAGCCAAAGACCAGTTCACTCCTTAATTTGGAAAACCTGAAATACCTAGGGGATATATATGAATTTATTCATTCATTCATGATTGTTTCCTGAGTGCCTTCTATTGCAAGGCAGTTGTTATTGTTAACATGTTATAGAGGAAATGACTTACTCTAGGGCGCATATTAAACTCAAGGCAGACTTTTAGAGGATAGGCCTAATTCGTATCTTCTGATTTCTCCCTCCAACACCTTTACACCCCACACTATTTAACTAAAGTTGACACACAGGGATGTGTACTGGGTGAACAAGCAGCAGGGAATGATCCTCCAGCATGCTCCATGATGTCTCCTGCCGCCTGTTTTATGCTCATTGATATTTATATTTTGTGTCTTGATACTTTTCCATCTCTCAGTGCAAGATATTTGGACCCAGATACGTTAACTCAGCAATTTTTGTGTAGGGACATTCTGACACAGCACTATTGAACTTCTAGCATTTTAATTTGAAGTAATGTGCAAGACATACTTCAATCTTCTCCTCTTCTCTGAGGCTCCTTGCTCTGACCCTGACTCCCACCCCTGGGGCACAGGTCAGAGATAGGCTAGGGGTGATGGACAGATGAGGGTGATGGATGAGATGGAGGTCAGCGATAAGATGAATCCCAGGGATGGGTTAAAGTTTAGAGATTTCTGTTTCATAAGTTACTTGGAAATGAAAAACAGTGGTTTTCCAATTTGACATCAAAATGCCCTGTTTTATCCTGCTGTGACTTCCATCTACATATGGTAACCTAGGATCCTAGCCAGAATCCCTGTCTGTAGTCATAGACATAGGTTCCTCAGGTTGGAGAGTTTATTTTAAAATTTCAGCTACCATTTTGATGGTTTATTGGACTTTTTTATGTGTGTATGTGTATGGGGGGCTGTTTCTCTCTCTCTGCACTTCTGATATCTTAACCTATATAAATGACAACTTAAAAAAATAGTATATTTAGGAAATGTATCCCTATCATATAAAAAAGTGCTGGTTTTAGAATATGTGGGAACCTAAAGGAAATCCATGTGTTGGTGGCGGTAATTTGTGGGATTGTTTGTGGCTGTATTGATTGTGCTATCTATTCCATCCAACCTTTGGCTTTAACTTGGGCCCTCCACTGTTGCCAGTGATGTATGAGCGCGCAGAGCATGTGCCCATGTCATCTCTTAGCCCACTTGATAACGTTTTAATTTTTAATGGCCATAGGTGATGCTTCACTCACATACACAAGGTAATTTTCCTTCAGGAAGAGGTGATTGAGATAGAAGGCAATGGGCTATTGGAAGCTTCAAGGTTTTCATCAATGGTGATGAAAAGGTCTCTGGGTAAACACAGCCCAAGATAGTAATATCAGTGGTTAAGATATTTACTCACAGTTGGTTCCTCAGCCTTTTGAAACTGTATTGTATCTGGCTTCCTCTTTTAAAGACCAAGACTTAATGTCTAGACGGCATTCATTAACCTCCACAAAGCTGGCTGGGCAGATTCCCATGACTCTCAGCCTCTTAGCAGAATTTCCAGGCTGGCAGGTCACCGTGGCTTCTTCCCATGCCCTGAGAAAGGGCACAGAGGCCAAATCAACCCTGTGAGCCTTGAGGAAATTCCTCAGTTCCCCGCAGAATGACAGAATCCCATGTTCTGGAGCAGTCACAGTGAAGGGTATCATTTCAAGTAAATGTAGATGCTGTTTACTTTTTAAATAGATTTTCTGGAAGCTATGAAGGTTCATTTTTGACAGAGTGCTGTTTTTGCTGACTAGCTATAGGGCTTTCTGCTAGATAAAGGATGATATATACACATTCACCAAGTTCTACCCTTTTTGCAAATGTGCCAAAACAGGCCACTAATTTATGGGAAGGAAAACTGTATCACTTTGAACAGAGGGGAAGCACTATGACCCTCCTCCCTGTCCCCCTCATTCCCTCCCTCCATCTCCTCCTCATGTGCCCCCGGCAAGGAAAGAGCTCCTAGCACTCATTTGCAATGTTTGGGATAAAGATAGGTGGTTCTGGATTCCATTCACTCTCCTTTCAGTTCTTATTGCCTGATTTTGGTTTTTATTGTTGCATTTTCCAATTCCACTCTCTGAGAGGCGGTCTGGTGCAGGGTTAAGAGCACAGGCTCTGGAGACCGATTTCTGGAACTGGAGTCCCAGCTCTACCACCCATGAGCTCTACAACTTGGCCCAAGTTACTCAGCCTCTCTGTGCCTCACTTTTCTCATGTGTAAAATGAGACAAATAATGGTGTCAATGTATAGACTGGTTGTAAGGATTGAAGAGGTAGATGCATGTAAAATTCTTAAAGCAGTGTCTCAGTAAGAGATGTTTATATTATTCCATCCCTATGCTTGCAAAGAATATCTGAGCCTTGGTTCTTTGAGTCTCACTTTATCTTTTTGCTCTAAAAGAGCAGCAATATCAAGGAAAGTACATCAGTAGACTCGGGCTAACATCAGCATTTGGAAAAACATAAACTGTAATTGCACTGGAGAAATACGCTCGTGTGGGTCTCAATTCTTAGTAATTCTAATTCTTAATAATTAGAATGCACTCAAGTTCAATACTGTTATGGGTTCTAGCTCTGTAGAAGCAAGCGTTTCTTGATAAATGAAACATAAAACCTTCCTAATAGTACAATGAATATACTTTTCTGTATCTCCAGCACCTGGGACAATTTTGAGCACATAGACATTTAATAAGGCTTGTTAATTCATTAGGTTGGCAAAGTATTGTTCCTCCAGAAGCCTCCAAGAAGAAGGCTGGAGGTGGAAAAGAAAGGAAGGGGAAGAGTCTACTCTTTGTGCGCCTTCTCATGCCAGCACCTAGAACATTCATAGGTAGGTAAAAATACCTATTACCTGCCTAGGGGTACAGAATAAAATATAAAATATCCACGTCCCTCAAATGAATATATGTCCCTTGCCTTTTCTGAATGTTAACATGGATACTTTTTGACCATGGGCCTTATCATTTGTTGAGGGAGTGTCCTTCATTATCGTAGAATGGGCCGGGTAAAGCCAATACTGTGTGTAGAGTGGGCTTGTGGCTTTTCTCTTCATTGAAAGGAGGCATTTCAATGGATGGAGGGTTTGGTTGGTGAACATGAAGTGCTATGGAAATATGGACTTCCTTGCTTTCAGTGTAGCAGCCATTGGAGATAATTGAATAGAGTGAATATTGGTGATTCATAACGTCATCGTGTTATATCCCTGGCCTAGGAATTTCTTTTCCTTAGCCTTATGATCTTGAAATTTTCAAAGGGAAGGATGCGTACACCCAAGCTCAAACCAAGTAGTCATAATTTACAGGATTAAAATTCGTTGTGGAAAATAGTCTTCTGACTGGAAGAAATCTATTTCCTGTTTTTGTGTATCTCTTACCTTAAGCAAGAATCAAGGAATACATTATAATCATTTTTTTACTTGAGGTGTAATTTACAGCAAGTTAAAGGTAGTGATCTTAAGTTTACAGTTTAATGATATAAATTTTTAAAATATAGCAACAAAATCCCATCAATAGCATTACCTCATCCCTTTTGGAGTGTGGGCTTTTCGTGAATTGGGCCTTCCTGCTAACTACACCACTGCCAATGCTAGAGCACCCATTATTCTCTCTCCGCAGCTGCTATAATTGTCACTGCCACTGCAGAATAAACAGCACATCTCCATCCATAGATTGTATAATAAAGTCATTGTGTGCAGCAGTAACATTGCTAATAGGAAGAAAGGTAGTTAAGGGCAAATGTCATGAAATATGTTGCTCTAATCCTCCTTGAGCTGTAATTATCCCGGCTGCATCTGCATGAAAACAAGTTTCAAGAATATGACCTTCGCAGTCTGTGGTTCATGCATAACTGCCCATGTAATACACATTTTAGGATATATTTGAAACAGTAATAATTAGCAGCTCCCCTACCCCCCACACATGCATACACCTGAAAAACCCTATTTGAAGCTACAAATAGAACATGGATTTTGTCACAGCAATTCCAGACTGTCAAAATAGTTTACTGGGGTAGCAGAAATGAAGAGATGTTGACTAATCGTGCAAATTACACATGCAAAAGGGCATTCAGAATCATACTAAAATATATTTTTGCATTTTTTGTGTGTGGGTAAATGCCACAAACTGTGCTCCATTCAACTGTATAATCGCTAGCTGGATTTCACTAGTTTTTTTTTTTTTTGAACGACTAAAGATATTATGGTGAACTTTTGGCTGTAAATTGCAAGTTTCCCTTGGGATTCTAGAGTTTTCTTCTTAGCTGCTGTATTACTGAGTCTCAAGGGCATTATGGCAACTTTTTTTCCCTTCTTTTGTTACCCATTTTCCTTTCAGATTTTCCAGAATCTTACATAATCAAGACTGGACTATAGTTATTTAAACATAGGCTTGTGTGCTCGTGCATGCATACACACACATTTAATTTACATAATGTGTTTTGAAAGATGAGCTTTTGTAGACATGGTTATCTTGTTTTCTTAGTCTACAGCAAAATGTACTAGATGTGAAAAGAAGCAGAAAAAAATTAAAAGATGAATCAATAAGAATGGAGAAGAGTTCATGTAAATTGGATCTCTGTACTGGCTTACAACTCTTTTTATGAAAGTGGAGTAGTCAGAATACTTAATTTACCTCAATTAAGAGTGATCACTCTTGCTATTGTTGCTCAAAATGGGACCAAGTCACTCTACAATTGAGCTAATTGCAACCTCTGATTTAGCAGCTTAGCTCTGTGCTTCTCCTTTGTTTTCATAAATGATCTGTACGGGCCAAATAATCCTTCCCCTTCTCTCCTCCCATGTTGATTGTTTTTCTTTTATTGTTTTAATTCTGCACTTTCGTGATTGCACTAATCTCTGATGCTCTTGAAGTCGTTGTTTAAGCCAATCACTAAATATGACAGCTGTGGAATGGTGAGGGGAGGACCTCAGTTAGGGAGCCAGTGTGGTGGCTGTATTGTGAGGTCCAGAACCAGCCATCAGACACTGCCCTAAGAATTTTACGTGCATCCACCTCTTCAATCCTTACAACAGTTCTATAGGTTGACATCGTTATTTGTCTCATTTTACACATGAGATAAGTGAGGCACTGAGAGGCTGAGTAACTTGGGCCAAGTTGTAGTGCTTATGGGTGGTGGAGCTGGGACTCCAGTTCTAGAAGTCGGTCTCCAGAGCCTGTGCTCTTAACCTGGCACCGTACTGCCTCTCAGGAGAGTGGGATTGGAAAATGCAACAATAAAAACCAAAACCGAGCTTTAAGAGCTGAAAGGCGAATGCGTGGAATCCAGAACCACCTATCTTTATCCCAAACATTGCAAATGAGTGCTAGGAGCTCTTTCCTTGCTGGGGGAGTAAGAGGAGGAAAGGAACAGAGGGAAGAGTGCTACAGCTCCTCCCCTCTGTTCCACAGTGATCCAACTCTATCACCTTATCAACACCTTCTCAGTGACCAGCCTATTTAAAATTGCAACCTGCTTCTGCCCCCAGAACCTCCAAGCCACCTATTTTTTCACTTCACATTTTAAGATACTAGATAATTAATTTATTTTATGTATTGTTTATTATCTGTTTCTCCCACCAATAGAATAAATTCCAAGACGACAGGGATTTTTCTGATCTGTTTTATTTACTAGTGTGAACTGAGACTATAACACTGTAGCTCCTCAAAAAATACACGTCAATGAATTACTAGTACTACCATTACCACCCCACTATCTTCAGTTATAGCAAGCAGTGACCGCAGAGTTTTAGAGCTGGGAGTGACCAGAGATCATCTCTAGTACAACTCTTCCTTCTGTAAAGGGAGAGACTGCTGAGTGGAGTACCCCCCATACACTCACCCCCGTTTGTCTTGTTGACTCTGTGTCTTGCCTGAGCCTTCAAGAGAATTCACAAGTCCAGGTGCACAGGGCCACATCCTGAAGTCACAGAAGCACCGTTAATTTAGCTGTTTCATTATTAAAGTCTGGAAATTTAGAGGCAGATTTTGTGACATTTCTTGAAGTTTGAAGCTTCCAGGAATTCTTTTGTTCTGCCCTTCCCACTAGACAAGCTCTGAACCTGTTACCAAATTCTTATGCAACCAGTTTTTGATAGTTTAAATTTTATGCTTCTACTCAGCTCATGCAGAGATAAGTGTCAGATTAGGCAAATTCAGCTTGACACCTGAAGCCTGCTTGTATTTATGGAGATTGTAGCTGCTTAAATACATTCATTTCAAGGATTAACAAAAAGATTTAGCTTTTTAGCATTTCACTAATACTAAGACTTTGACCACAAAAAGGTCATTGTGTTGAGGAAAGAGCTTATATTTGTCTTTTTTAATAGATAGAATCTAGCACTGGGTATTTTTGTAACTGTAATTTGTAGCCTGTGCATCTCAATAACTTTCCATAAATTTTTTTTCTTTTTTCTTTCTTCTTCATTCTCTTTTTCATTTCTCTGTGTGGCTTTCTCTGCTCGTTCCTTCCTTCCTTCCTTCCCTCCTTCCTTCCTCTTTCCTTCCTTCACCCCCTCCCTCCCTCACTCCTTCCCTCCTGCCTTCCTTGACCTAATATATCAGATAACAAGGTATGGTTTTAAGCTGTTTCCATCTGCCCATCCTACTCCCCACAGACATGCCAGGATTATTCAGATCTTCTTTATGCCCTGGCTGAGAGGTGGTTTGGATTCACCTAGACCCAATTAATTAATTAATTAATATGTATTGAAGTTCGCCCATGATAATTTGTAGGATAAAAGGCGAATGAATCCCCATTTCAAATGAGGTCATAGTTTAGTAGGGGAGGAAACAATACTATACTTGGATAAATCACAACAGGGTAAATTTTATAATAAATGTATAAACAAAATGCTTGAATAGCAGAGAAAAGGTTGTGAATAAACTTCCCTGGGAGAACCACTAACTGGGTCTACCCCTCCCATTCTAAACTCTTATGAGGACAAGTTTAATTGCACTTCTGGGTTCTGTGCTTGGTGGCCAGAACTATCTATGTTCTCAGCAGGGACTGCAGGATGGTCTTCTCAGAGACTTGCCTGCTCCATGGGAATGAGTGGGACAATTCTCCAGTGTTGCTAGCACTTTAACTTTTATCACAGGAAATCATACACTCTGTCCTCCTCTGGGGTTGAGCCTCAATTTAATGATCTTTGAAACCACAGACCGTGCAGGCTTGCGGAACTGCCTACATATGTTGAAAAAAAATGGTGCTGCTGGTATGGAATTGCGAGATAAGCAGAGAACCCAGTAAATGACTCAGTAGTAGTTTTCCCCAAGGGAAGGATAAAGAAAAGAGCGCACTGTTTTTTGGCAAAGGAAACTCACACTTAACATGATTATTGCAACTCTGGGCACTTGGCTTTTCCCACTGGGGAGATCAAATGTGATAAAAGCAGAGCTGCTCTTCCAAAGCTGAACCTTCGTGAGTTCCAGTCTCCAACTGAGATGTCAAAATGGCCAATATCTCTGGCAAGAAGAGCCCTTTAATTAATTAGAGCCTTGAGCTGGCAACTTGCCACAAAAGCACCTGAACGTGGTTGCCTGTTAAAAGAATTGCAGAGGGCTGCTACCAGTGACTTGCTGCTCCCCCAGAAGCCTGCCACCAGGGTCCACCTGTCTCCATGGGAAAGACAGGTGCAGTGTTCTCCTGATGAGGGATCTGGTTCCACTTGGCATTCCGTAGAGAGAGGTTCCTGGCAAAGTCTTTCCTCTCAAGCAGTCCTAGAGGTGAGATAAAGATGAAAAGGAAGCTGCTGTTTTCCATTTTGATTTGGAGAGCCACGAAAGTCAGCATCTGGAGCAAGCAGGAGGTGTCAAATGAAAAGTTGCACTTCTGCACAGAGCTTGCCATCTTTCATTAGCTCTGGAAATCCCAAGGGTATTCAAGTAGGAAGAGGTCTTGAGGCTCTCTAGCATCATCAAGGCATTTTGAGGGCCATCCCCCTGTTATCTCTTAAGATGACTTGGGACTCACTTGTCAAAAGCAGCGTTGCCAGGTGTATCAGAGGAAGCATCCTGCAGGTTTGCAAATGTTTTGCATGCCCTTGTTGTGCTTCCGTGCAGCACCTTCTGCTCATGTTGCTGTAAGGGATGCCCTTTGGAGAACTTGTCCTTGTTTCCTTAGATAGGATAGAGCTGTGCTAGAGGTCAGAGCTGTGCTCACCTTCCCCTGCAGAGATGTGCTGAGGTAGAAGTTGTATGACTGTAATGAGGACACTGACTGTGCGGTTTCCGGTACTGATCCACCCAGGGTGTCTGGCTTCCTTCCTCTGGTTTTGGTCCTGGGCCACTCTTAATCTTGGTGGCGGAAATGCTTTCTATGACTGTTTCTTCAGGGCTCCTCTCAGCTCTCTAAAGTATTTGTAAAAATCTTTTAAGCTTCTGAAGATCCTGATAATGTACTTTTACACATCAAATGGAGTTATTATGCATTTACTGATAAACATAGGCTGTGTAACTATGTAGAACATTTATAGCATCAGATGATATAATTTCCAGTTTCTATGTAACTACTAAATGACTCCGGAGCTAAAATATCCAAATAAAATGCCACCTCCAGCACTCTTTAGCTCTGTGATGCTTGTTAAGTTACTAAACCTCTCTGTGCCTCCATTTCTTCATTTTTAAAATGGAGATAATAGCAGGACCCATCTCATGGAATTACTGTCCAGTGATGACATCAAACCAAAGCCCAGGATCTCATGAGAGTCTCTGTATCATTTCTGGATGTAGCTTCTCTTGACCTGGAGACAGATTTACCCACCCCCTCATGGTGAATTATCTACTCCACACACGTACAACAGACAGTGGTGGAACAGACACGAGATAACCACATTAATTCCTCCCAGCAGAAAGAGGAAATTTAGACTCTCACACAGCAGCTGCTGGTTGTGCAACCCTGACATCTGTGCAGGCCACTTACCCTTGGGTTGGCCTCACTTCTGTTTCTAGGAGATAATTTCCCAGGCGTCTGACTGTCCCTCTCAGAGCATTTTCTTTACTGTTATCCCCCTTGTCACATGTGAAGATGGCATTGAGAATGTGCCCTCTTTGGGTGGGGAGCTACTTTCTTAGCCTACTACCTGCTCATTGAACAGTCACAGTCCCTTTTAGTCCCAGGCTCTACAACTCACTAAAAACTTAGTTGGCTTTTTGTTATTTGATTTCCAGTCAGCTCCACGTGCTAATAGGCATGCCCATAATTCTTTTATTTTTAAAAAATTTACATCCCTCCTGCTTTTTTCTTTTTATTGAAGTATAACTTTAATATAGAAAATGCACATATTTTAAGTATTCCAGTGCAATACATTTTGTATATTCCCACATGCCCACCATCCGTATTGAGATATAGACCTTTTCCAGCACCCTAATCAACTCCTTCACGCCCCCTAACCACTTTTCAGACTTCTCTCACCATAGATTAGTTTGCTTGTTTTTGAACTTTATATAAATAGGATCATACAGTATTTGCTCTTTTGTTT
This sequence comes from Tapirus indicus, assembly GCA_031878705.1. Taxonomy (NCBI): domain Eukaryota; kingdom Metazoa; phylum Chordata; class Mammalia; order Perissodactyla; family Tapiridae; genus Tapirus; species Tapirus indicus. Next base: position 64,110,788 of record CM062919.1, on the reverse strand, counting down.
CTGGCTTCTTTTGTCCAACATTGTGTGTGTGAGAGTCATCTGTGCTGTGGTATGTAGCAGTAGTCCTTTTTCTTTCCAGTGCTGTTTAGGATTCCATTACAAGAACATACCACAATTTATTAATCCATCCCACTATTGGTACACTTTTTAGTTGCTGCCAGTTTTAGGCCATTATGAATAACGCTACTATGATTATTCTTGTACACGTATTTTTGGTGGCCACAAGCACTGTTGGCATACACACAGGAGTAGAATTTCTGGGTCATAGGGCATACATATTTATGTTTAGCTTTAGTAAAGACTTCTAATCTTTTCCAAAGTGGTGTATCACTTCCTTTCATAGTCTATAAGGGATAGATTAATCTAAAGCTCTGTGAGGTTGCCAGCTCTACACCACTTATAACAGGTTTTGCCTCATTCTCCAGTGTTGTTCACAGAACTGGGATGAGGAATCTTTTTGACCAGAGCCCCTTGCTGGCATGAGCTACTTCGAATTCTTGTATGTTTCCCTCTATTCAGGGAATGGGAAGGGTTCCGTGAGGTGTGTTGGCTCCCTGGTCCTCTTTCTTGGGGTGTCGAATGAGCTGCACCTCCTCAAGGGCCATCATCTACCTCTTGAACTGGTGTCTTCCCTCAGCCCTTAAAGGATTACCAGCTCTCCGTGCATACTCTAGATATTATCAGTGAGAACCTGGGAGTCACTCTCCTAACTGAACAGTGATTCTAGAACTTCCATAAGAATGCTGTTACAGATCAGCTGTCACTTTCTTCAGAGGCCCCTTGGGTGGGGGAGGGGACACTATGTACTTTCGTCTTTGGAGCTCATTTCCTGATAGGCTTTGGAGGAACCAGCAGCACTGACTTTGTGCCCGGGCAAGGCAACAGAACCTCACCTCATCCTTCTCATCTTTTTAGTGTTTCCTTCTCCCCAAAAATACTGACTCTAGTGACTGTCAGAGCACCCCATCCGCCCTCCAGTTTATTCTCATTGAGCACTGGATTGGTTGGATTTAGCTCCAAGGTCACAGAGTCTGAGGAATCCTGGCTGAGATTCTGGCCTTCTGGCCTGTGCTGAGGATACGGGAGTCAGGAGTCCTGGATGGAATTGGGTGAGGGAAGGAGCAGACTGTGCTGGTCTACCCAATGACATCTGCTGGAGTTTAGTCTACCTGGGGCTTTAAAAAAAGTGCAGCTTCAGTTTATGATTGGGTTGATCTGACTTAAAGGCAGAAGGGGTGGACAAACATTTCCAAGGAAATTCTAGGCATGACCTTTAATTCCCCCAAAGCAGCCTGGTTGAGAGGAAGGTGAGAACCTAGAATCTTCATGCTATTAAGCTGGACTGCATTTATTCCTTTCACTGATTATCCTTTTAATTCAGTTGAAGTCTTTCTGTGGAATTTTTTAAACAATCAACTGTAGAATTCTTTGCTTTATTCAGTGTCTTGTACCTGAATGTCCCAAGTCTCACCAGGCTGTGAATATAAACATCAACATTGAATACTATATATTGCCAGCTCCTAGCACCCACCTATTGACATAGGCAACTCAATTCTTGGCCAAGTTTCTCTCTCCATGTGTTTCTGGAAGTTCCTAAGAATTTTTCACAGGGGCTTCTCAGATTTCCTCATGGAAGTCTGCTAACTAGGGTTGCCTGAGGGAAGCTTGTCGCTGCCTTGGCTGTCAGCTTTCCATGACGACACTGCATACCTGTCAGCCTGGCTGGTGAATGGGCACCACCACTGCGTAGCTCTGCTCCATAACGCTGTAGGGTGCTGCTATGCTTCAGTGATAAATGAGAGAACGCTCCCTCCCTAGCTGTAAAGAACTTGGGCCCATAGGCCTCAAAGCAGCATTACTTATTCTCAGAGTTTCACAGTCTTTCCTGAACATAATGCCTTCAGCTTCTGGTCTTACCACCCTCTCCACTGGGCTCAAGACCTGTTTCTAAATCTAAGAGGAAAGGCATATGCACAGCATTCCCTTCATTATGCTCATTTACCCCTCCTTGTCTATATCTTCCCTTTCTCCTGAACACACACCAAAATTTCTGCCCTCTCTTCCGTCCAGAAACAGCACCCAGATATCTTAATCCATTAACATATGTGGTCAGATGGTTGCCAGCCCAGTTCCATAAACAGGGAACCTTACAATTCTAATTTAGACAGCTAGGATGCTCTGATAATTTACTTCTGCAAGCTGGTGAGTAGGCCAAAGTCTGTGCTCACAAGACTTCCAGTTCTAGAAAAGTGTGAGGGTTAATTAAGCAAAATGTTGGTCTTTTTGTTCCTCCAGACAGCAATCATTTGCTAGAGGAAATCCATGTTTATGTTTCTAATGCTCTTTATCTCTGTAATGTGCATTTCAACAATGTCTGGATTTAAAGGACTGAGAAAGCCAGAGTATCTGTAGATTCTTATCTTGACCTCCATTCGTAAAAAAGGAAGCTAGATCATTATTGAACAACTTGGTCAACATCCTTAGAACCAAACTTGCTACCTCAGCATTTTAATAGTTGCCTTTTGTCTGCAAACAAACTTTTTCTAGTGGGATCAGTGAGTATCAGGTAAAATCATGACCTGGTCAGGAAAACCTGCCAGTTTGGCTTTAACTTAATGTCATTTTATTGCCCTTCTAACTGTGAAGTAGAAAAAAAAAGATTTTAGATGAAGGAATAGGCATAGCTCCAGGAGTAAAGGAAAGCTGAAATTAGATTGATTCTATGAAAATTAGCTGTGTATGCTCTTGGAAAATAATATTGATTGATTCAGGGGAGATTATGTTGGAGTTAGCATGATGTGGTGAAAAGACCTAGATCTTAGATCTGGTTTCATCATGAATTTGTGCAGTTTGGGGGCAGTATCTTAATTTCAGCATCTATTTCCTCATTTGATAAGTGCTACAATAGCATTTAGGCCCAATATACAAAGTGTTTGTGAGGATTGACTGTGTAGCTGCTGGAATGGAATGAACATGGTTCCCTTGTGTGAGGGTGGAGAAGAGGAGAAAAAGGAGGGGTGCAGAAAGAAGACAGGTTTTGCTTTCTGTAAGGTCCGTGGGAGAGCAGCAGGGAAAGATTTAAAAAATTGTATGGTTTTTGTGAAGGAAAGAAGAAAGCGGAAAGATCCAATTAGGTGAAAATTTGCTGTGGTGTTTCATGCTTTACTAATGAGAGAAGCTGGACAATGCCCCTCTTTATGAATCAAACTGTAATGAACCGTATGTGCAGTTGGCTCCTCAAGAGCAGGAACCACAAAGTTGTCATTTCTGTCATCCCAGCACATCCAGGCCAGGTGCTGGAACAGAGCAGGTTTTCAATAAATGCCTGTTGAATGATGAATAAATGAATGAATGGATCCAGGGTATGACTTAACCACATGAGGATACAAAGCAATCTCTGGATGAATGCTTGTTGCATGAATGAATAAGTGAAGGCACAACTCATTTCTGATGATTGTGCAATTGGGTTAATTTGAAGACTATAAAGTATACCAATAGATGGGTGCAAAACAGTTAAAGAGCAAAACAGCAGTGAAACAGCAGGTAGACCATTTTTAACCCCTGCTGCTGCTGCTGGGGATGATTAGGAATTTGTTCATATGGTTGAGGAAGTGGCCATGTAAACCAGTTTGGGGGCTTCCAAGCAATAAAAGCATCTCTTTTGTACTTTCAGCCTGAAGATTTGTCTTCCAAAAACTAGGGCAATTTGTAAAACCCGTATTGCCACAGTGATAATGTTATGTAAAATGTGTGTTGGAAAAGAGCAGCAGCCCTTGTAAAATTGAGTGAATTTGTAGATATGCTCAGAGCTGTGTTAAGAAAGTATTGAAAAGTCTGACCTTGAGGCATCTGCCAAAAATTTGGGCTTTAAAGATCTGTAAACCCACTAGGGCCTCTGTCCTACACTGTTGATGCTGTGTTTACATTTGTTACATGTATTGAGTGAGTTAAAGGAAGTCGGATTAGAACTTCTAGAATCTTCTATTCTGTTTAGCATACCAAAACATTATCTCCTAGAGAGACTGGACAAATAGTGGATTGAGTAGGGAGAAGATTGTGATAGCTAAAAGCTCATTCACAAATACATTTAGGGCTTGGTATGGGAGAATGAGGTTATCTGTAGGCCTGTATTTTTCATTTAAGAACAAAGAAGAATTTTAGTTGGTATAGGGAACAGCCAAAGATAAGCAGGATATAGATATGACTCATGAAATTATTTGAGTAAGAATATGCAGTCATGAGATGAGTTTTAGGGGTAAAAAATGAGAATAGTTGAATTTCTTGGGTCACCTCTGGGGAGGGATATTTTTATGCAAATTGACAAGAGTTTGCCGCTATAGAGTAGAGACAAATACCAAAAGCCTAGATAGCTTTAGGAGCTGAGAATAAAAGAGAAATAAGAACACTAACGATGGTTAATGCCAAGCCATTTGAATTAGCTGAGCTGTCTTACATCTCTGAGTCCTTAGATATGCTGTTCCTTCTCCTTTTCCCTCCCACTCTGCCAGGAAAGCTCTTCATTAGGTCCTGTTCACCTGCTACCTTTGTGTCAGAGCCTTCCGTGACTCTCCAAGCTGCTTTCTGCTCTTTGTTCCCCAGCACACTGGACATTTGTTTTGTTTTTACAGCACTCATTCATATACATTTATTGAGCACCTACCATGTGCCAAGCACAGTGATGAACAAGACAAAATTGTTATCTGTAAGGGGCTCATAGTCCAGTAGAGGAAATAACATTTGCAGTCGAGGAACTAGAAGAGCATGGAACATGTGCTGTGGAAGGCAGCTTGGTGGGGAGTAGGGTGTATTGGCCATTTCAGTTGGAGAGAATGGCTTAAGTAAACAGGGGAGGCTAGAGGCCTGCACCCACAGGCATTTCTATGCGTCGCCAATGCTGTGCATTTCTAGCATTGCCAGTAGTTCAGTTTGTAACTATCAACCTCATCTCCAGTTCTTTGAATTAAATCAATGTGCCTGTAATATAAACCACAATGCTAGATGGCATTAAAGAAAATTGTATGGAACCCTGGCCAACCCCATTCCACTCACTTCCATGTTGATCCAGATCTGTTTGCTTTACTGCTCACTCTCATCTTCCGGATTCTAAATTCCTGACTATATCTCCACTAAGATAGAGAGCCACCTTGGAGGCCCCCCTTGAGTGGTCAACACTTCCTAACCCTCCTTTCCTACACTGCTGCTGGTCTAGCTTTCTCATCTGGCCCTGATCTTTTCCAGGTGAGCTCACTCCCCTTTAGGCCCAAACACCACAGGTAGCCACCTCTGCCTGGTTCCTCAGTGGGTACCGCAAACCTCCTGGAAGATTGGCTTTCCATCACCCACCTGGATGGAGCTGCTGCTGCTACTTTTTCACTGCCAGCACCTGGGAAACACAGGCCTGGGTGAGAAGAACATGCACGAGGGCACAGAGGGCAGCAGACGGCTGTGCTGATGGGCACAGAGGCCAAAGAGGTAAATTAGGGAGGCAGAGTGGTGTGTGTTTCTGCTCCTGAGGGCCATGAGAGATTGTGTGTTCTCACTGTGCCGCAGATACATCTGAGGAAAATGATCAAAACTAGAGATTCCTGAGCCTACCTTCCCTCCCTGAGATTCTTATTGAATTGTTCTGGCAGTAGGCCTGGACACTGACAAATTTAAAAGCTCTCTGGAGGATTCTACTGTGCAGCCAGAGTTGAGAACCACTGAGCTAAGGGAGTGAGTGGGTTCCCATCTCTAAGTCCATTTTCTGATGAACTGGCCCTGGTTAAGTGGGCCCGGCTTGCTACCTGACCTGATCTCCCCCACGCCGTGGACTCTGCTCCCAGATCCCCACTGCTCGGGGAATGGAAAGCTGCAGTGCTTCCCTCATTCATTGATCTTTGTTTGACACCACCCCTAATGTGGCCTCAGTGCTGTCACTGCCTGGGGTTGTTTGAACTTGCCTTGGATCTCTTAGATCTGCTTCTTAAAGCTCAAGTCATGAGCTGTCTGTCTAAGACCAGCCTTATCTGGGTTTCGAAGACTGACAACTGGAAGTCACCTATCTAGATACTTGGAAATTCCTGAGTGGGTGCTGCCATTCTCTTTGTGCGGTGCTTCACTATCTTTTCACACAGTGCTTCTCAACAGAGACATATGTCAGGGTCACCCTGGGGGAGTTTGCCTAAATATACATACCCATACTGACCAACCCTCCCAAGGAATATTGGGTCTGTGAATAGATCCAGATAGGATTTGTGCACACATGGTTAGGAAAAACTTCCCAAATGACTCTAATAGTCCAGACTTTGAGATTCTCTGCTAAATGTGAATGAGTTGGGACCAGCATGATTTGAACATTACCCGGAAAACTCCAGTGTGTATTTGAACTCCCAACCTGAAAAGTATATCCATTTAGGACAGAAACTGCGAGACTAGCTGCCCACCAAACCTATTCACGCCTTCTTCCATAGTAATAGGCTTGTGCGGGGCACATGGCTGTCTAGACAGGAATTAAATTTTCCAGCCTCTTGTGCAGTTAGTTGTGGTCCACGAGACTTCTCACTAATGGAGAGTGAATAGAAATGATGTTTGCTGCTTCTGGCTGGGGCCAGATACAGAGAGCAGGCTTCTCCATAGTCTCTCTACACCCTTCCTGTGGGCTGGTCGGAGCAGCTTTGGAAGCCACATGTTGAAGGTGGCAGGGCTGCTCGCCAACCTGAAATACTCGCCTCAGACTGTTACATGAGAGAAAAATGAACTTCTCTTCCTAAATGATGCACAATTTCTGCCTGATCTTGGCCTATCTTGACTGTTTCCATTGAGACGCATGCCTCCAACGATGCAGTGGCAACATTTTTTGACCCCAAAGAAAAGTTAGTTCCAGGTTAAGTTAACTTCTCCAAAGTTTGGAAGCATTACCTAGGAGAGGTCTGTCTCCTGTGGTTATCCAGGGACACCAAAGGAGCACGGAGCAGTGAGGCAAAGAGGTAGTAAGGCAAACAGGTACCTTAACTAAAGCTGGGCCAAACTTAGTCCTCCAGTATTGACCTGTGCATCCACTATACATCCTGCACCTGAATGGTCAGCCACCTGTTCTCATGAGCCAGAATCAGGAGGTGACAGAAGCTTCATGCCCTGAAAGATGCATCAAAGATCAAAGATGCACCTAATGTTCTTGACTCCATTTGGCAGCTGTCAAATCTGCCATTTAGCAGATTTTTGGAGGAAATCTGATGGAGGCAGCCAGAAGATGCTGAGTATTGCTGAAATTCACACTCACTCAGGGATGGCCTTCAAAAGGTATTAAATACAGAGGTGGGAGGATCTTGTTTAATGAATTGTTTGTCTACTAGTTATTTGTATCAGGCGACAACTCAAATACTGTAGCTTTGCCATATTACTAAACTGGCTGGCTTTTAAAAGCTATTCAAGACCCTGAGCATGGCTACAGGGATTCTGGTAGCCTTAGCTATGACAAAACCTGTTCCTACACACCAACCCCTGGGACACATGTGCTCGGGCCAGATACACCCAAAACTCCAAAGGGGAGACTACATCTGCTTTTAATCCACAAGGGCTGATAGACTGCTATTATGGATTTCATCATGGACCTGCCCCGTCCCATGGCCACAGTGAGGGTTGATACCCTCACCAAGGTGGCAGAAGACACAGCGCATAACAGTTACCTGTACTTTCTTCATTAGGGAAATTCCTGCCTCAAGAATTAATGTAAAAGCTGACCTCTGATTCCAGGTATCAATTTATATCATGAATCTAGAAGGCACAGTTCAAAATCCTACTTGTCCAGAACCATTGCCCTCTGCTCCTATCCTCACACTAATGGTCCAGTGGAACATACTGTGGCCCCTCAAACACAGGACCTGACATGCCATATATCTCAATATCGCTAAATCTATGTATAATGATTTACAACATCCCTCCATTTGGAAAACCCTGCAGCTTCTCTCCCTATTTTTTTACTGCACCTCCAAATACTACCACAATCCTACCACCTGGCAGATACTTGGAAAGGCCACCAGTTACTTAAGAAGATCTGCAAGACTCTTTTCTATGTCAAGAAGCAATTCAGTGCTAATTCTTACAGGCTCAGGGCATCAGGACAAGGGTCTGAATGGAAAAAACCTTATTTTCCCAGTACAAATACAAAACCCGTCCCAGACAAAACCTAGAGGGCCACTCTATGGAACTATTTAAAATCAGTGAAAATAATGGCATTCCATTTCCACTGTCTGTGCCTGTGGACCCGCCTTAGCTTTCACTGCTCCCTGTCACATCTACCCCTTAGAAACTCTGCTCCCATCCCCCATTCTCAATCTAGCCCTCAGAGCCTAAGGTAGAGAAATAGAGTATAGGGGAGTGGACTTCACCACTGCAGAGAGCTGCAGTACCTTCCAACACCTGACTCCAGGGATTGATATGGGCCTCAGCCCACCACGCACCTCAACAGTTCCTCAGTCATGCCAGTGTGTAAATCCAGGGTGGCCTCGAGACACACTGCCCAGGGAAGTGTTGTGGAAGAAGGGCATGTATCAATCTTCACCTCATCTAGCCTTTTAAAACAGAGCTAACTAAGAATAAAAGCTGCAAAGACTAACTGGTAGTGTTCAGGACTTCCCTGGGACCCTCCTCTTTGATTCTGACCACTTGCCCTCACTATCTCCAAAATCTGCCTCATATCTGATTTCAACAACTACCTGTACCCCTTTCCAGATTTGTCACTCTTTCTACCTTTCCGACCAGGATTTTGGACTTCTACTCTCCTTTAAGTCTTCTGGCTTAGCTCACCTACCCCACTTGTCTTAGTCCATTCAGGCTGCTATAATAAAAATACCATAGACTGGGTGGCTTGAAAACCAAACATTTATTTCTCACAGTTCTGGAGGCTGGGAAGTCCAAGATCAAAGTGCTGGCAGATTTGGTGTTTGGTGAGGGCCTGCTTCCTGGTTCATAGATGGCCATCTTCTTGCTGTGTCCTCACATGGTAGAAAGAGGGCAAGAGAGCTCTGTGGGGTCCCTTTAATAAGGGCACTAATCCCATTTATTACAGCTCTACCCTCATGACCTAATTACCTCCCAAATACCCCACCTCCTAAAACCATCACATTGGGGTTTAGGATTTCAACATATGAATTTTGGGGGGACACAAACATTTAGTCCACTGCACCATTGTCCACCTGTACCTGCAGATGCATGCACAGGTATGCACACACATGTACATGTGTTCACATGCATACACACAGAGGTACAGGCCAATAGAAGTATGATGCAACATGAGACAGGAGTAGTAGTCAGGGGTCAGATGATGAATGCCCTCCTAAGTAGTTTAGATTTCACCCTGCAGACTGTGAGAATTCATTGAAGAATTTCAAGCAGGAGAATGATCTGATGTGCATTTTAGGAAGATCTCTCTTTCTAAATGCAACGTGGAAAATGATTTAGAGCTCATTAGCACTAGAAGCAGATGCTCCTGTGTTAGTCCAAGCCTCTCCTTATTACCCGATTTTTCCTTCTTCGATTCACAGGACACTTTTTCTCTAGCTCTGCGTTCTGCATGCCATAAACTGGTTGCTCAATCAACGTTTTAAAAACTAGGCTAAGAAAGCAAGCTGGATCTGCACAATGGACGTAAATAAGATGTCTGGAACCCTTAGAGAAGGAGGCAGCAAAGGGGGCCAAGAAAGTGGGGGGGATAATAGGGAGAGGGACTTTTACTTGGGACAAGGAGAGATAGGAGTGGATAAAACGTGAAGTTGTTGAGGAAAAATAAATGCCAGTTAGAGGAGGCACATATGACACAAAAGAGTCAAGTGAGGGAGACTAACAGTGCAGAGTATGTGGCTGGAGAGAAGAGAAATGGTGTAATTTTAGTTCCAATAATCAAGCTGGATACAAAGGGGAAAGCCATTGTGCCTGAAGGAGGACAAGAGAGCTATACCGAGGTGAGATTTCTCTTGCACAGAATCTGAGTTGGAAGATGTAGTTCATGAAAAACAGATTTGTAAATGCATGTCTTCCTCAAAAGATACATAAAATGGAAAAATTACTTAAGGGCATACACCTTTCTGCATTGTAAGAACGACAGTTTGGGGAAGAATTTAATTTACATCTTGAGAAAAAATGCTGGAGCCCAAAGCAACCAATGTCTGATGTATGAAGCCAGCTACTTAGAATAAATTGGCCAGAATATGGCATTGAAGCACGACATTCAAATGGAGTTTATAATATGGACATAAAATGGGGAAGCTGAGTAATGGAGTCAACAATAGTTATATACCGCAGCAAATAACAATAGATGTGGATCTTAAAGTGAATAAAATACTTTCGAAACTCCAGCAACAGCAACAACTGAATTTTTTTTCCCTCAAAAGCTGGAGAAAGTTGGCAGGTAAAAATTTGAAGATATTAGAATTCCTGTTAGAACAATGAAGAGAAGGGGTAATCAGCTTGTAAAATAAAAGTGGACAAAGTCAGATGACACTGAGGAAAAGCTGTGAAGCTAGAAACTTTCGTTGTGAATAGTCTCACGGTCAAGAAAAGTGATAAAAAATGGGAGAAGGGCAAACAAAGCTAAGGACCAAAAAATGAAGAAACAAAATATTAAACAGCAGACATGGTAGCTCAGGAAGTTGTGAATAGTCTCACGGTCAAGAAAAGTGATAAAAAATGGGAGAAGGGCAAACAAAGCTAAGGACCAAAAAATGAAGAAACAAAATATTAAACAGCAGACATGGTAGCTCAGGAAGTAAACAGCTCAATCAAGTTTGAAGAGTATAAGCGTTCCAGGGTTTATGGATTCCCTGTTGTGCTACAAAGTTTTTGAGGACTGTATAGGAGAACCTTTGGCAAATAGGATGAAGAAGAAATAGAAAGTGAATGTCAAAGACTAAGAAAGATATTAGAAGCTGGAGGTCACCAGTTTCTAAATTATCTACAGAAATTTATTACAGTAGATTTTACCTGCAGGACTATTTGCCGTGATTGGCTAGATTAACAAAGAGCATGTGACAATGTGTTGTAATATAGCATATGTGGTGAGAAAAACATTAATTGAAGGATAATCCCAGAACATGCCAAAGGAAAAGGTAAATAGAATGTATGTTATATTTGAATTAATGATTAGCTTTTGTTTGATCCAACAAACTATGATTATTTTTCTTTAAGACCATGCATAAATTTATGGTGCTAATAGGATACATTGAAATCTCTAAGTTACCCTCAGCCTATGTGACCATTTCTAAAATCATTGATTGGAAAGGGTAGGAAATAAAAACATAAGGGCAATGAAACATGGTAGCCAATACATGGCTTTATTCTATGCATAGTCTGTTGATAATCTCTGTATTAGTAGAGTTCACCCAGAGAAGCAGAACAAATAGGAGACATATATCAAGAAATTTATTTCAAGGAATTGGCTGCACAATTCCTTTGGACTGGCTAGGCCAGTCCAAAATCCACAGGGCTAGAACTCTCAGGCAGGGGCTGAAGCTGCTGCCCGTGGGTGGAATTTCTTCTTCTGGGAAGCCTTAGCTCTGCTCTAAGGCCTTTCAACTGACTGACTCAGGCCCGTCCAGATTATCTAGGATGATCTCCTTTACTTAAAGTCAACTGATTATGGACTTTTATCACATCCATGAAATATCTTCACAACAATAGCTAGATTAGTATTTGGTTGAATGACTGGGATTGTAGCCTGGCCAAGTTAACACATCAAGAGACTATCAAACTCGTTTAAGAAAATTTGGTAAAAATGAGGTGTAAGGGGACAGGGATATAATTATAGGAGTTTAGCCAGGGAGCATGCTGGTCACTTATTCTGACAATAAAATAAAAGGAGGATGAATTTAAAATATATGACTGGAATATGAGAAATGCTGGATGGAGCAAAGTCATTAATTCACTCAATCATTTGCTTACTCATGTACTTGTTCATTCATCAAACATTTGTTTCTAGCTAATATAGAGACACTGAAGTTGTAACAATAGGGCACAGCCTCTTTCCATAAGTAGCTCCCAGCCTGTTGAAAGAGATACAGAAGTAAAAAGACATTTACAAAATGTGTATTTTAGAATACAATATTAGAGAAGCGTGCATGTGCTATGGAACAGCAAGGAGGAGCAATGAGTGGGTAGACAAATCGAAATGAACTTGTACTGAAGGTATGGAAATGGGTGATAGGCCAGTGGGAATTCTGGGCATGCATGAGAGGAGGATGAATAAAGAAAATGGGAATAAAAATAGAGGAGCTAAAAAGTTAGGAAGCACTGGAAGGTAACATTTCTTATGCTAATTTTCCTCTTATGTATTCATGATGTGTGGCTCCCTCTGAGTATGCGTGATCCCACCAACAGAAATGAAGATCCTTTTACAGCCTGTGGAAAAGTAGCACAATCTCAGAGGGCAGCTGTGTATCCGCTAGGCTAGAGGGAAAAGAACATGCTGTATAGAATTTTTCCTTACTTCAGGGTTACTCACTATCAACTTGAAGAAGCCAGAAGACAAGAATGATGGTTGAGTGTATGGGTAACTGAAATACCAGATGCCTGAGTCGGCTCAGAAGCCTCCACTGGAAAGAAATAATTTTTATAGTGAATATATCTGTTCCCCAAGGGACCAGGTTATGTTTCCTCCTTTTCCCCTCTGCCTTCCAAGATAGATCTGCGCTGTATTCACTTGGACTCTTGGTTGCAAGTTACAGAAATATCGATTCAAACAGGCTGAATAAAAGATGATTGTAAGAATGCAGAAAGAGATCATAGAAGCAAGGGTGGGAAGGCGGCCAGGTCTCAGAAAGAGGCTGGGCCTGGGATTGTCACCCTGTCTCTCCTCTCTTCTTTCTGCTCATTAGCTTCATTTTCTCTGGTGGAGAATCTGGTGGAATGGTGGAATATCTGCTACATTGTGGAAGATTTGCTCCAGAGTTAACAATTACAGCTGCCGCCACACACAGAGAGACTTTCCTGGTCCCAAATCTGATGGCTTGGTTTGGATCAGGTGTCTGCCCCATTCAGTCGGGTATGGCCCAGGGCTGGGCGTAGAGAGACAATGAGGTCTGTAGTGGGACAGATGGGTCATGGGCTAGTTAGGTCTCTCTGAGGAAGCACACAGAAAGAAAAGAAGTTGTAGAGCACATGATACACTTTTAGTCCCACCTGTGAAGTTCTCGATGCCTATATATATTTTTTTTATTCTGACCTTTATTCTGGGCCTTATTTTCGTAATCCTAGAGAATTATGATGCCTGAGATCCATAATGAAATCTTCAAGAAACAACAGTCACTGTGCTTCATTTGTTTTTCCATTTTAGTAGGACCATAATAACACACTGAACTAAACAGCTACCCTTTCCTCTTCTCCACTTCAATCCACCTACACCAGAAATTAAAAACAAAAACCCAGTAGATCATTATGTTTTCACTTAGCTCCTCCCATGTGCTTAGTGTTGTGAAGATCACTGTCAGCGATGTAGAGGAAGCGTAAGACATGGATCTTGCAAAAAAAAGACTTGTTATCTATTGAAAAAATAAAAGGAAACGTTGAGGAAAAGGCTGTGTTATAGCAGATTAATATTCTAATACAACACGTTAACATGATATATATAATATCACAAAGTACTAGAGGAATAAAATTCTTGGGGCACTGTTCTCCCCAGGTCTCCTGTGGACCTGCCTGGGTCAGTCTTCTAGGCAGAGAGAGGGGACAAGACTCCCCCTGTGCACTCCTCCTCCTTCCTCAGTGAGAGAGGAGAAAGGCTGATGAGATCTGGGCAGAAACCTCAAGAAATGCCTGGCTGGGGAGAAGGTGAATTGTGAATGCTGAAATATTTCTGAACCTGACTAGTGGTTTTTGAAATCAAATTTATTAGACTTCTCTCTCCATTATGCCATACTGCCTCTCCATAGATCCATAAGTGATGGTAATTGCTCTATTTTTCTAAGCTTTAGCCCTTGTAATAGTCTAATAATGATAATTTATTTTATGTGGTAATACCCTAATAAGAATACCACGTATAAGATTAGGTGAATTGTATTTGACAAATTTAATTTTAAAAAGCCAACAGGAAAAACCACATTCCAATGAGATTAAACGCTGACTTAACTTCTCAAAGCGGAAAATTGCTAGAAGGTCAATTTTGCCTTTATCGCGGCTCCGCTCCCTGCTCCCCGAGGGTTTTGCAGCTGTTCTCAGATCCTGCACCCTGGAGCCTCTGAAGCACCTGTGGGCTCCTGGGTGAATGGCAGGTGAACTTCAAAGTGAGTTTTTCCTGGTTATTGTTGTTACTTCTCTCTCAGTGGATCCTACGAAAATCAGTTAAGCAGATAAAATTTAAGTGAATGAATTTAGAGGTTTGTAGGGAAAGATGATCAATAGGTTTAAAAATAATTTAGTGTCTCCTGGCCCTGGATCCTTTTCTCCTTCTTTTATAAATAGTTGAACAGAGCAAAACCTCTCAGTTTTTGACAGGAAGAGGCTGTGTAATTTTCAGTGTATCAGTAGTTTCAGAAGCTTGGTTTTGTAAAAAAAAAAAAAAAAAAATTAGCTCAAAAAATGCCATAAAATTCTTGAAGCTAAATTTGAATTTTGAAAGCAAACCTGTCACATCATGCTTTTAGGGAGATGGAATGGAGTCTCCCTCAGAAATAATTCCAGAAGGGGAGATGGCTCTGATTGCAGTTGCTTCCAAAGCATGTGAAGGAAGCAACTTCTGTTGTAAGGACTCACTGGAAAATCAGCCACAATTTTATTATAATAAAGTAAATATAAATTTAATGGTAATAGGAAATAGAGTATTTTCCCTCTTGTCTACAGTTTTACCCAGTATAGTACATAGAATGTTCTGTATGAGATTATGATGGTTAATTTTATATGTCAACTTGGTTGGGCCACAGTGCCCAGATATGTGGTCAGACATTATTCTGATGTCTCTGTGAGGGTGTTTTTTGATGAGATTAACATTTAAGCTGGTGGACTTTGAATAAAGGAGATTGCCCTCCATAATGTGGGTGGGCCACATCCAATTGTGTGAGGGGCCACCTGAATAGAACAAAAGACTACCCCCCTACCCCCCAACTCCCCAGCAAGAGGGAATCCTGACAGCAGATGGCCTTGGGACTTGACTTGCAACACTGGCTCTTCCCTGGGTTTCTAGCCTGCAGATTTTGGACTTATCAACCTTCATAATTGCATGAGCCAATTCCTTAAAATAAATCTCTTCTCTCTCTCTCACACACACATACGTACATCTCCTATTGGTTCTGTTTCTCTGGAGAACTCAGACTAATACAGAGCTTGAGTTCCATTATTTGAAGAAAAAAAAAGAGAGAAAATTTAAAAAATAAGGCAGCTCCCTTTAAGAGTAGCTCCCCTTAAGAATTTATTTAAATGATATAGACTCTATTACTTCCTTTAAAACACTACATCTTGAATGCCTAAGTTTATAAATCATTTAAAAGGTGCTTTATTTAAGCAAGCACTTAATGAATTGGAACAAAAGCTGCAATAAGAAGTAGATTATGTGGGACACATTTTAACCAGTATTAGATTGTGAACTCGTGGAAGACAAGGTCATTTGCATCATATTGAGTTCAGTCTCTGATCCATTATATTGAATCATATGAAATTGCCAATATTTGAGTGTGTCTGACTTATAAAAGGAAAGCAATTACATGTGATTCAATCTAATAGAAGTATATTATATTTTTATATGATAATAGCCAGAAAAGAGCATTTCTAGATTTTTTCCAATATAAATAGTTTCCTTGATTTAGAATCAGTTTTTTTAGGACCAGTAAGGCAAGGATAAGATGGAGGCAATCAAACACTTTATGTGAAGAATATACACATAAGATATGGCAGGATGATTGATTCTTTTAAGTATTTTTCATCAAATCTTGAAATTTCAGCTCTTTTCTGAGTACACTGCAACGCCCCTGAAATCAGAGATACAATCTATCTTCCCCCTTAATGTAGCTTCTCACCTAAGCCACCATTCCATGCAAGTGTGTGCCAGGTGCTCATGTTGATGCTGTTGAAGTGCCAGTTGATGTGCAGTGTGTCTTTTAGGTGGTATTGATAAATTTGCACAAGGATGATTTATGACATCCCCAGTGACCCCTAGTAGGGCAAGATCCATAACTGTGTAACAGTACCTTAATTTGGGGAGCACTTGACAGTTTAGAAAGCTCATTCTCCTTTCATCTTCACACAAACATCACAGAATACATTGTCTCTCCCGTATTTATAATGGAGAAGATGCAGCCCAGACAGCTGAAGTCACTTGCTGAGGTTACATAATTTAATGGAAGGAACCAGAACTCTGGGCACTGTTGCTTTACCACTTAGAGACTGGTTTCCAGCTTTCCTGCAACTTGCTCTTCTCCTCCCGATTCGGTTCTACCCATTTAGTGGATTAGCTCACCACCGGACCATGAGGTGCTTATGTAGCAGGATTCTGTGAACAGTATCAAGGCTGTGTTTCCAAGGAAAACCTTAGCCGTTCCCTGCTGCATGCTGGTGAATGGCATCGGCTGTCTCTGAGCTTGTTCTTGTTCCAGAAGACAGTGCTGACTTTGCAAACTGCCTGTAGAGCATGTGCACTTTGAAAGCATAAGCATCTGCATGTAGCAGAGCTGGGAATGTGGCATCAAAGCAGCCGGCTGTTTACAATCCAACCTCACTTGCCTAGTGCATTCAAAGAAAAGACAACGTCAGGATACCTGTGTAGCTGTTGTATAGTAAGCTGAATTCAGAAACTGGAAAATGTGGGAAGAAAAATTTGTGAGGGACTTCTTAAGGCCCTGCTCAAGTGCTGGAGAACAATAGGGAATAACTGAGAAATATGTGGCCATAGACCAGCCTGGCTGTTAACTACTGTGAACGGAAGAGTCCTTCACCAGCGAACGTGCAGACGGATGGTTAGTCTCAGAGAACATGCCCTGGATCCCAAGAGCTATGCCTGAGTCTGCCTTGTGTCTGCCCAAGGACTGTGCACAGAGTCCAGACACATAGATGAGAAGAAAAAAATTGTCAAAATCAGCAGAATGTTCTTTGTGGTCCCAGAATAACACTGACTCTCTAGTTAAGGAAAAATTATCCACCTCTTTCTTTCAATATACTTTAGCACCCTTGCTGGTATCTTTTATTCTTTGAAGGGAAAAAAAAAATTGTAGTTTTCTTTTGCTATTGGGTTATCTGAATCTGTCTTTACTGCTGCATATACTCACAGAGTTTGTGAATGTATCTTCAAATTTAGTTCACAATTTCCCTAATTATAGATTTTCTTTCTTGTGAATCAGGCTTTTGCCTAGACATTTATAGTTGCTTCATTCTTTCTGGCTCAGTGCCATAGGGACAATTCTGGCACAAAACAGACATTAGCAGACTAGCATACAAGATCAATCTCTTATCTTACTAATTACCACCCATTCCCACCAACAAAATCTTCAGGTCTTAAAGAGACCTGAAAAGCAGAGGCAAGATATGTGTGTAATTTCACCTGGCTGGGTGTGCTGTCAGAGGAATTTTCGGTTCTGACTTTCTGGTTGGTGCAACTTAAACAGTAACTGCAGTAACAAGGTCACCCCTGACCTTGAATCTCACAGCTAGTAAATTGAACCTCAGTTTCCCCATCTGTAAAATTGAGATAATCACAGCTAATTTATAATGTTTGAAGATCAAATGAAATAAGGAATGAGAAACGCTTCGTAAGCTGTAAAATGCTATGAGAGCTTTAGCTATGATGATGATGATGGATATGATGTTTGGAAGTTAAAGAGTCTCTACACTGTCAATTTTAAGTTGCCATTTACTTTTTTTGTTCACTTAAGATGAATGAACTTGTTTATACGTATTACAGTGAGAATACACACACACACACACACACACACACACACACCACAATTCCTTGTAGATTTCTTTCTGAGAATTGTCAAAAGATTAGTTTTAAAAATCTTGACTACATAGAATTTTGAGAGGGGTTGGCAGACTATGGCCCACGGACAAAATCTGGCCAGCTGCCTGTTTTTGTAGATAAAGTTTTATTGGAACACGTTTGTTTTGTTTGTTTACAAATTGGCTATGGCTTCTTTTGAGCTACAACAGCAGAGTTGGTTACTTGAGATAGACTGTGTGGCCCAAGAAGGCTAAAATATTAACTACCTGGGCCTTCACAGAAAATATTTGGTGACCACTGAATTAGATCAAAGCAATTGGCAAAACGAAAGAAATTTTAACTTCTCGGTGTGAATATATCCTTTAATATCCCCAGTGGTTCAGTGAAATGGACATTTTGATACACTGATGGTGAGAATATAAATTGCTGTAGCCTTTCTAAAGGGTAATTTGGCATATGTAGCAAAAGTTTGAAAAATTCTCATCCAATATCCTGAATACAAATACAATGAATATTCCGTGTTTACTTCTGAGATATGGTACTTCAAATGCTTTTAAAAACAAACAAAGAGCTCTTCCAACCTTTAAAATTCCCTGCTGTCATTTTAGAATCTTTGTAAGAACCAGATAAAAACATAATACCAACTTACCTGATGTTGTGGGGAAAACTATGCCCCTACTTCAATGCCATTTTAGTGGTTGTTGCTTAAGGAGCTATAGAGTGAAGGCTTTTGGTATGGAGATAAGCATCCCCTGTTTTATTTTGCAAGTTTAGAGCCTTTTTAGGTTTCCTTTAGGTTGAACAGATCCTGGGTTCTAAGTCACTCTACTTACCATCCGATCAAATGTTTCTACTTCTCTTGTCATTCTCACACATACACACACACACACCCCGCCCCCTAAAAGGAAAGGAGAATTCGGTATTAGTAACAAAAGTATTATTATATGTGTTTTCAACTTCTGTTTTTCTGGAGCAGTTAATTTCATGTGGAAAGTCCTTGTGTTTGACCAACTCTCTCTTTTTCTTTGGTAGTAAGGATTTACAGTGACTGGATATATTATTTTAAACATTCAGTTAAAAAAAATATTTCTGGTAGAACAGCTAAAGTTGCAATAGCAAAAGTTTTCCCTCAAAAAGAAAAAAGAAAAAGAAATGGAATACAAGTTTAGAGCCCTTGCTATGGTTTAAAAATGGCTTTATACTGGAATCTATTTGCATTTATTATTCTTTTGTAGTCAGTGGTAGTTCCCTTCACTGGTATCTTACATTATTCCTCCAGAGATAAATGTATCTGAGAAACTGGCAACCAGGCACTGTGTGAGCGGGGCAAACTAACCTGGAGGTGTACTTAATATTTTCTTGGTGAGGAAACCTTGTGGAAATGAGTTCCCTTTTCCCTATTTTCATAATTCACAAGGAATGCACTGTGGAATGTCATCATGAATGCACTGTGAGATGTGCATTGATGGAACCTAGTTAACAACTTCTGAAGTTCAGTTTCAAGGCTGCATAACTGTATTAGAAGGTCTGGGGGCTTCTAAATACGTATGCAAAAGCTAAATGAGTGCTTATCAAAAGTGTGTTTTCTCACATTTAGAGGTGCAATTTTGGTGATTACAAAGTGACCTTATCTTCAAGAAAGAGTCAAGAACCAGGCTCATGAAAAAATAGACTGTGTCTTCTATGTATGTACTGATTGAGATAACCATGCATGCACAAGTACGATTTATAGATAAACATGCGCCTGAGTAGAGATGGAGGGCTACTTTCTTGGAAAGACTAGATACCCTCATGAAAAATTCTAAGAAAGACCTGTCCTTTCCCACTTACGTGCACGAACACACCACAAGGTGTTATTTGTTTCAGGATGGAAATGGAATGAGTATAGTTTCTATTTTTACTGTTAACATTTTTCTGCAAAATTGGAAAGCTTGACAAACTGACGAAAGCATGAAATAGGACAGAGAGTAAAGGGCTCACTGTACTTCACTCTCTTAAAAAAAACTCAGTGACAACTCTTCTCAAATAAAAAGAAGCCATTAAATCTTTAAGGATGAGAAATTAATGGTGATTCTTTGCATTTGCAGAATGCACCACCTTCATTCCAAGGACCATTAGCACATAGCGGCCTTGTTAATTGGGGAAAAACATATCGTTATAATATCTGTAAGGGTGTATTTGTGAGATGTGTGTGTGTGTATGTGTGTGCTGTGAGATATATATATATGTGTGTGTTTGTGATATATATGTATGTGTGTACATATATATATATACATCATACATACATACACATACATGCTGCAGCATTATTTGCGATAGTAGAAAACCCTAGAAACAAACAACTTAAATGTGTATCAATAGGGAATGGGCTAAATAAATCATGTTTCTGTGAAGCAGCCTTTAAAAAGAAAGAAGTAAATCTTTATGTGCTGCTATGACTGTTCTCCAAGATATAAAATTAAGTAAAAAGAAAAAAATGCTAAACAGTGTGAATGATTTGACTGATATAAATAAAACAATATACACCCAGACACACATATGCTAGTCAGTTACTTTTTGTTTTGGAAGGACACGTAAAAAATATTCTTAATACTTAGATTTGGAGAGAATGAGTGGAATTTGGAGAAGAGAGAATTATACATCTCATCTTATGTCTGTCTACACTGCATGAAATTTTTACTATGTGGGTTTTATTACTATGTGTTCATTTTATTATTTAAAAGCGTTAAGCTTTCTCTTGGAGTAGAAGTTTTGTTTCGTGCTATACGCTTTTCAGCACTTGAAAATATCTGTGTTATTAAAAACAATATTTGTTAGCTGTAGCGGCAGTTGACAGCCTATTTAGCTATACGGAATAGTAAGAGAATTTAAAAATTTTCGTCACTTTTTGTTCTACAGTTAATAATGAAGTCAAGTGGAGCCTAGTGTCATCCCCAGCCCTCCAGTCATTTCCATTACCCACGCTGCCGCCCGCAGAGAGGAAACTTGGCAGAGAGGGATCCTCTCTGCAGTTATATCTGACACATAGTGTTTAACCACCACAGTTATAGTTATAATTTCACATCCTGACAATGCACAAAGTTGAACAGAACTAAGCCAGTAGTTTGATAATTGAAAACACCAGGGCTTATAGTTCAGGGTTTAAATCTTCTAGTGGCTTCATACTCTAGAGAGCCCAGATTTCTGAGCTGTAACCCCTCTCACACAGAAGACCAGAGAGGGGATGAAGAGATCAATGTAACATCTAGAGGGGACCGTATATCTGTATTATCACTGTAGTATCTGATTTCTAAATTTTATGTAGTATGTCTCCAGGAAGTATAAAAGTACAACTTTCATCAGTATATAAACATTTATTTGAAATCATGTTGTGAGACAAATCAGGGGGAAATAGCACTAATACCTCTAATTTAGGGGCTCGTGATTTAGATTACTTTGGAATTAGCCCTCTTTTGGTTCATCCATGGAATCAGTATTGTGAGAGTAACCCCAATCCACTCACATTAAGTAAAAGGAGGGAATTATTGACTCCCCTATCAGGGAAGTCCAGTAGTGGACTGCAGACGTGGGTAAACAGCTAAATTAAGGGGCTCAGCTCAAACAATGTTATCTTTATCTTCTTATTTCTGTTCCACTTTGCATGTTGGTGTAATTCTCTCCTACTGGACACCTGCCTTTTTTCTATGTGACAAAAAAGGTGGTTCCTGGAAACCCTCAACTCATAGGGTTATACTTCTCCACCTAGTAGGATAAGGACAGTCTTTTTCCTAAAGTCCTTTACTAAAATAGTCCAAGGAGGACTCCTGTTGGCCTCTTGAGCATCATGTGCCAGTTTCATAGTCAATCATTACTTGTAGAGGTGGGTAGTGCTGTGATTGGCCTGGCTTGGTTCATCTGCCCACTTCTGTAGCTGGGGCTGGTGATCGAGGGGGTATCATGATTGCCAGCCACAGTAAAGTTCTCCCAAGGAAACCAGAATGATGGACAGCATTTTGGAAATGAAAAAACTACAGCTTTTGTAGTCTACTTACTATAGGTGACACCAGAAGCCATCATTTCCCTTTCATGCTTACCCTAAATGCAGCTGTATTCAATTCTACTTATGTCCATGGGTGGACTGAGGAGAGGGATTCAGATGGAGTTTGGGCACTATAGTTTTCAAGTATCTTTCATTAGTAAAAGACATTCTTAAGTTTAATTGCTTTCCCCGAAAAAATTCTCTGATATTTTAAAATGAAGTATTGAGAATTTTCGAAGCCATGACTATTCCATATTAATTTAAAAAAAAGTCTTTGTCCTCCTAACCCTTCAATTAATAAAGATTATTGAGAAACCTAACCAAAACAAAAATAGGCTTGATAAGTTACCTGTGCGAGACATCAAACGAAAGTCAGAAGAACTTAGAATGACGTCAGCAGCATAACTGAATAAATTGTTCTTCATTCATATCCTCCTCTAAACAACAATTTGGCATATATTCATGGACAAAAGTGCCTTTGTGGGAACTGTGGGGTCCAGGACCATATATCAAGGGACCTGGGAGGAGTCTCGCTCATGGGTATTGGCTGACAGACCTCAGTCCAGGCTGTGGACCCTGCAGTGGCCCATGAACTGGCTCCAGGCCCTCTTGACTGGTCTGGCTGTCCCTGCAAAACATTGTCTTAGGTAATCACCCCACAGATGAGTGAGCCTTTATGGAAGCCCAGGTTTCCAGCAGAGAAGTTCCAGCACACTGTTGGACCAAAAAAAAAATACCACTTTGGATGCACTGGAGAGGGTAAGAGATGCAGTTTAACTTTACCAGCATCCCCCAAGGCAGCACATTTCAGTGCCAAGAGAGATCTTCATGGCCATGATTTCTTCTGCAGGGGAAAGTGAGAGCATGTAAGTGAGTGCCTGGCTTCTCCAGATGTGCAGGATGCTGCCAAAGAGGCCTATTTCTCTCGGCCCATCCAGAGTACTGAGTCATGAGCTGAATGACTGGGAGGTGGGAAGAGGCTGGGAGAGTGGCAGATATGGTTTTTGGAGGGCATTAAAGGGATGTGGATCCCACTAACTCCTCTTGGGCTCCATCAAAAGCCAGCCCACAAACTGCTGGGTACACCTCACCCACGGATTCCCCCAACTGGCTTATGGATAACCCCAGCACTCCGTGTGCCTTACCCACACACTCCCTCACCCTGTGGCTGGTTCTCTGTGTACGCTCCTGATGGTGGAGAGCGAGCTTGGCAGATGGCTAGTGAGCATGCATAGACATACAGATGGCCAACAGGTACGTGAAAACATTGCTAATCATCAGGGAAATGCAAATCAAACACTAGTCACTAATCTTCAAGAAATACAAATCAAAACCACAATGAGATATCTATCACCTCACACCTGTTAGAATGGCTATCATCAAAATGACACAAGATAAATGTTGGTGAGGATGTAGAGAAAAGAAAACCCTTGTGCACTGTTGCTGGGAATGTATATTGGTGCAGCCACTCTGGACACAGTATGGAGGTTTCTCAAAAAATTAAAAACAGAACTACCATATGATCCAGAAACCCCACTAGGGAGGGAGAGAAATCCTCAAATCGGAGTATAGCAAATCCCAGTGGGAGACTTGGTTTTTAGGACTAACAGTAATGTAATCAGGGGACCACCATTACTTTATGGCATGGCGTTGGTGAGAGATGATGTAGAGGACATCTGAAAAGTCTATTTCTTATCAGAGAAATGATTAAAATTTTATAGACACTGGGTCATTTTCTAAATGGAACTTTGTAATCAACCCTTTGCATAGCAATTCAACTAATAAGCTGCCTGGAGCTCTCGGTGAATATTTCTTATTTCCAAAATTATTTCAAGGCTCGTTCTAACTAGGAAGCTCTGATCCACGACAAGTTCCTTCAAGTAATTTCTCAGGTATGATGTCCTCCAAATGGCCTTAAAGTGTAGTTTAGACAATAAATTATAGAATATCAAAGCTGTAGAATCATCACTTTTCTAAATATACTTTCAGAACTTTATTCCATCTTTCTTCCAAAAAAAATGCATATTTGAGTCTGTTGGTCCAGTATTTTACATGAAGAAACAGGTGGGTTTCAGGCATAACTATGTTATTAAGGGAAGCAGGAAGGTGCAGAGGTTACCATCATAAGAGTTTGGAGTCAAACAATTCTAAGATTTAATTCTCATTTTGCTGCGTGACAGTTTCTTGGACAAAGTTTCTTTACCTTTCTGAGTCTTGATTTTCTTCTTACTAAACATCAGAAATACTTATTAGACAGTGTTGTTGCAAATGCCAATGAGATAATATTGTTAAAGGACTTATCCCAGAATCAGGTATATAGTAAATGTGCATGATGCCTGTTTGTTTAAATTGTTGTTGTTACTTTTGGCTATTATTATACATTTTTAATATTATAGGGAAAAATCTGTCAAAAATCTATGCAAGATTGTGTGTCCCCTTTATTGATTTCGGATCTATATACTTATTTATAGACCAAGCTATGTGAACCTAAATTTTGTCTTGGTAAGTAAGGTGACTATTTTAACTGTTGCTTAAACCTCATTAGGTGCCATCTTTTCATATGTTTCTGTATTTGCCCTGAAATTGTAAAGCTATTGCCCATTAAGTCACTGAATGATCCCAGCTCCTTCCCTACATGGGAAGTTTCTGTCAAAGTTTGGTTCTAGGAAGAGCTTTATCTCCCTTGCGAAAGTAGTAGGTTTCCTCTTCCCAGATCAAAATGACTTCTGTGACTTATCACATTTTCCTCTTAGTCTTGTTTTTCAGGAAGATTATTGTTGATCTGTGCACTCAATCCCAACCACTTTGACTCATTGTTATATTTTGAATATTTACTTTTCTCCTCCTGTTTCCCATTGAAAACCTTAGTTTATTAATTTATTTTGTCTTCTTTTTACTAAGTGCCTCATCTCCTTTCGGGAAGGAGGTGAGGCAGACATGTACTTATGTGTGTGTGTGTGTGTGTATATATATATATATATATGTATGTATGTATATATGCATATATATGTCTTCATGCAGAAATGTTTTCTTATTAATTTTTATTTGAAAGTCTGACACCCAAGGTTTAAGTTTTGATATTAGCGACTTCTTTAATCCAACTAGTGCTTTCTTTTCTTTTTGTTCATTTCCTTCACATGTTTGTCCAACAAATATTTCTTGATGCCCAATATGTTGGATTTTTAGGTGGGGAAGACTCTAAGAAAATGAATCAAATTGTCATGAGTGAGCCTAAGTCCTACTAGGAGATATGGACTCTTAAGAGCAAGAATAGGCCTAATGAGATTGGAGCTGCTTTCCATAAAAAAAAAATTGAAATTTGAATACCATGCTAATTCTGATGTGAAATAATAGGTTGGAGAAAGACCTGGGCGCTTTTTTTCTGACATTATTACTGAATCTAATGGGATTCCAGTAGTTTGCCCACAGCCTCAGGTGAAATTGGTTTTTCTGTTCATTATCTTGGTGCCTTTTCTAGAATAGCTACAAATAAGATGTCCTTTCATATCTGCAAGGAAAGAGAATGAATTTTGTTTTGTCACATCCCTGGCTATGCTCTTAAAGACAGGGAGAAAACATGGCTTAAGAACTCCTGGTTGTCAAATCCCATTTTCTTGTCATTTTGAACCACACTTTTAGGATATTTCTCAGGACAACTTAACTATCCTTGCTTAATGTTGTCTTATTTTCCTCTCTATGGTCGTTTAAGGAAACAAGAGGCCCTTTATCCTGTTTCATGAGGAAATGCAATATGTTATTAATCACGATTATTTTATTCATGAGTTGACACTGCCTCAGCAGAACCTGGAACACAGCAAGGATAACTCTTCCTGTGAGAAGGGACGCTTTCAGGTCATGGGCCTCATTAGGATGTTTCTTTTCTTCTCAGAGAATGTTTTTTGACTTCAACGTAATAGTACATTTTATTTGGGAAAGCTGTTCCCCTGTGTTAGGGATAATGGTACTCATCTTGGACTTATTTTCTCAAGGCCTGTTGAACTCCACGTGAGTTCTATGCCTCGTTGGGACCTGGACAGAACGTAACTGTGATATTCTGTACCTTAAAACTGTAGTAAAGCCTGGAAGTGAGAATATAAGGTAGTTTGTAGATATATAACTTTTCTTGGTCTTCTCTCAAACTTTGATTCTAAGCACAAACACTGGATATGGGAGGGGATTTATGAATTTGTTATAGACTCTATTATTGAAGTTGATGTGACGAATGATCCCAGTTTTTAGCACTGAAAGTCCTGGGTCCCAGGAAACCCCTCAGTCTTGAGCAAGCTAGGACAGTTGGTCACACTAAATTTGAAGCTCAGAGAGAAGCTGTACCATAATATGACCATAAGGTGGTTTGGATTCAAGGATCTTAATTTCCGGTAAGGCTGTCTTAAACACAGCATTTTATTCACAAGGAAATTACACCTACTTATTAGCTTAAGTAAAGAGGGTTTATTATAAGGAGTCTTATGGAAATCAAAGAAAAACTGAGCAACCAAGCTCCAGGAAAGGTGAGACTCAGGTGGCTCTGAGGACCTCAGCAGCTCAAGTTCAAGGAATTTTAATCTAGTATTCTGCCATTAATATGAGATAGCTCCCACATCCCTCTGGCTCTATGCCCCTTAGTTCAAATTTTGAGAACAAGAATCTCAGTGGCTCACTGTGCTTATGGCTTGGTTTCTCTTAGGTCTTGTGTCCAAACCTAGTCTAGTTAGCAGTGGCCCAGGGCCCAGGTAGAGATCACTGCAATGGACTGCCCAGCATCTATCCCACCACAGGATCATGGTAATTCTGGCCCCCTTGCCTCTGGTTCACGTAGGAATGGACATGTTACCCAATTGTGGTTAATGAGACCTGAGGAGAATCTTCTGGAGGACTTCTGGGAATGGTTCATAAATCCTCAGAATGAGACACAAAGTCCTCTGCATACTGCTGTGTCTACTTGTGCTGCTTGGAACGATGGCAGCCATCTTGCTGGTGGCCTGAGTGTGAGGGCAACACAAGAAAGGCAGAGCAGAGAGACAGAAAATTCCTGAGTTTTTGATAACATCTTTGAGTCGATGAATCAACTCAGAGTGTGCCCTACCTCTGAACTTCCTGTGATTAGAGAGTTAAAAAATTGTTTGTCTGTTTAAGCCATTTGAGAAATGTATAATGTGTCCTGTATCTTAGAATGTATAATGGTTCCTGGGATAATAATGCATAATAGTAATACACCTTAACAAATACCAACAGGGTCGGCTGGTAGGAGCTAGTAGGGCTGCTCCTGTGGGTAGAATGTATTCTTTAAGAAAGCATGAGAGGAAAGAAAATGAGGAGTATCACTTCTACATACTTTGTAGCTCCTCTTCTGTTGAACCTCTGTCATAATGACTTGATTCCTGTTTTGAGTGTGCTGGATGCATGGTCCATCTCTTTTTAAAGAGAGTAAAGGATCCTACATCCTCTTACTCACAAATGCTGTGGCTCTAGTCATAATCTAAGAAGGGCCCCAAGAAGCAATGAGCCCTGCTATCTATTAGTTGCCAGAAGGAAGGACCTCAAAAATAGTGTCGACATGATAGCTTAGACATCCTCTAATATTAACTGGATTATAATTAACTCTATTCAGGAAACTAATTTATCTGGTTACCCAGGATATACTTTGTAAGCAGTTCATTTTAGAGTGTGTCCAAATAAGTTTCATTGCTCAAGGGTAAACATTTTACAGGTGCTTTACAATACAGGTGCTATACATGTGTGGATATATATTAAATGGCCAAGCTAGGCTCTGGATATCATGATTGTTGATTTATCTGTGAGTTAGACTGGGAGAATCTTGGATTTACCCATGGTAAGAGGGAAGCTCCATGGGAGGGAGGGTATTCTTTGCAGGCCACCCAAAGGCGTATCTTAGAATAACCTGACTGGCCATTAAAGCATATGGTCAGAGCTGGCTTCCCAGGTGGGTAACCTATGCAGTCACACAGGGCCCCACCTTCTGAAGGGCCTTGTGCTTGGTTTAATATTCTGCTGTAACCTTCTTAAAATTCTTAATAATTTTGAACAAGGGGCTTCACAGTTTTGCATGGGTTCCTTCATATGATTCTGTACTCTTCTGGATCTGGTAACACCAAATAGTTATATTCTTGGCTCTGATCAAAGAATAGAATTTTGAACACACAGCCCTTAGTCATTATAAAAAACTCATAAAACAGCACTTGTGGAGATTGGCTGAAGGATTTGTGGCCTTTTCACTCCTTTAAACATGCTAAAATCAATTTCTGGATTAAACCACTGATCTCAGTGCCTGGACCTTGTCATTTGCTGCTCTCATCCCCCCGTCCCCCAGTGCTTCATGGAATTACTCTTTAGTTCAAGCTCTCATATTGAAGGATGTCTAGAAAAGTCCGAATGGCACTCATCATTGTATTTACTGGAAAGATGTTGTTGAGGATGTTGTTTATGACATTATCCACTATCCTTACTTTGAGGGTCAATGGAAGATATTTCTCTTTGTTCTCGGTATCAAGAATGCTTTTCCTGACCACTTTAACTGGTTTATCTCTTGAATATAAAATCATACAGTTGTGTTTTTCTGTTTATCTTGGTTGCTAGAAGGCCTGGAAACGAGTGACTAAGAACTAAATGATCACATCTCATGGTTTGCATCTTGTGTAGTAACTTCATCTTTGCTTTCTTCTTCTCCTCCACACCTCATTTTCCCTCTGCTTTTGTTTTCTCACCCACTTTTTTTTTTAAATAGCAATCTATTTTTGTCATAGCATGTGCAATATTGTAAGCTGCCTTAAATTCTTCTGGAATATGGTGAATAATAACTATACAACAAAAGTTATTTCCTGTAAATACTATGTTTCCACCTGGGAAAATATATGGGAAACATTTTTAAAGGATGGCAAGATTTGAGCGATAAAGAACTATGACAAGTTTTTTACTATTAGAGATACAAAGAAGTCATTTTAGAATGGCGTTAATGCAAGAAATGATAAGGAAAATGTTTGGTTATAGTAAAATATGACTTTGAATTAGGTAGATTCTTTCCTTGAAAATCAGTTGCATTTGAGTTTTACTTCATGGTGACTCTTGAAAAATCCCTCTATCTCTTTGTGTCTCATCCTCATCTCTGAAGAGTGGACAATAACATACCAGATGTTTCCAAATATTTAGGAGAGATATTTATTATTACCAGAGTTAAAAGAAAATAGGTATTTTTGTAAGCAGAAAGAATTTATTATTACTGATTTTTAATAAAGCTACTTTTATTTCAGCACTATTTCTTCTAGTTTTTGGTAGAGAGTAGAAGATTGCTAACATACTAGATACAAAATAAGTTTAGGAAGAAATACGTGAAATTGTAATATGTAGCTTTGTTTTCTCATTTCAAAACTTACAGTGTCATCTTTTTCTCATGACATTTTTGATCCAATAATTCATTCAGTGTTCATTCACAAATGTTTATTGAGAACCTATTGTGTACCAGGTATTGTTCTAGGTGATGGAAATGCATCAGTGAACAAAAAGCACCCTGCCTTCATGGTGCTCACGTTCTAGTGATTTCCCCCAAATCATCTCCATGTATTTCTTGAGTTTATGTCCCTTTTGCAATGCTATATTTTATTTTCTCATTGGTATGTTAAAATCACTTTTGCCTGAGATGTAACATTTACCAATGTTCTGAATTTTCCTCCTCTTTCTTTTTTTACTGATCAAATAGCTGGAAGTTTCACTTGATTTGCTAGTGAACTACATATTTTACTGATTATGGGGGTTATGTGATGTGCTTGATTTGGGATAATTTACATAATTTCCTGATTAAGCTGCATATTAGCCTTTTGACCTTTGTACCTCTTCAAAGGTAGAGAATAATTAGCCTGCACAATTTGATAGAAAGAATTCACATCTGCTAGATTTTTTTCTTTTGCCTCAATTAACAGACTCTTCTGATAATATATAGATTTTCTTCCAGGCTAAATATGAATGTTATTTTCATTCTGTCAGGAACTGCATCTTTGAGCATTGTCCATATTTTTAAAAAACTATGCCACTTCTTGTTCAAAGTAACTTGAAAAAAAAAATCAAGACATTTGCCAATGGAAGACAGCAATTTCTTAGCCCTGATAGCATCCTTGCTTCCTACTTGGAAGAAAACAAAAAGGGTGATGCTATTTGCAAAAACATGTGAGTTTACAGTCAGCACTCGAATATGTTGTCCAATACCTGGTTAGATGAGGATTTGAATTTCTTTTTTGGAAGGAATACCATTTAACTATTCAAGTCACTTCTCTGACTAGATGGAGAAAAGCCACCTTGAAATAGCTTTGTCCTAAGGATAATTATTCAGGAGGAAAGGAATAACATGACTTTTTCTGTATAGCTTGACAAAGGATGGGGAGACTTTAAGCCATGATCCTATACTTTTTGAGGCTCCCGTTATAGCAGCTCTCTGATGGATTACGATGGCTCTAAGATGTCACTCTCCCTTCCTAGCCCAAGGGACACTCATCATAAAGGAAAGATAAGTCTCAGCCTCCCACTGTGGCTTCAACATCAGAACTTATAGGTCTGGGTGAAGGGCTGATATTGACTAAAAGGTTTGCTCTACCTATCTACATTGGCATTGCTTTATTTAGGTATATAGGTTGGCTGTAGCTAAGGAACAAAGACCTTGGAAGTAAAGGGGTTAACCTTGAGGGAACAGAATCTCCTCCCCCTGGTAAAACAACTGGACCTATGCAAGGATCTGAGCCAGCGCTGGAGCCATAAAGCAATGGGCAAAGGCCTCTGGGGTTGCATGAATTTTTAGTAGTGATTTTGTGTGGCAGCCACAAGAACAACATCAACTGAGAAATGAAAATCGCTAGGGGCCTGAGCATAGTTTCCAATGTTCTCAATGCGAAGCATTTGGAATAAGAATTTTCAGTAAACTTCCAAGGCTCTTGAACAACTCAGGGGGGAGGGGGAGACTTTCTGCTAATCTGTCATGCTGGAGGGGGTGGTGGGTGCTAGAGATGGATGTTTTTCAATTTGAAAAGTAAAAGAAATGAAGTGGGGGGCCGCCCGGTGGCGTAGCGGTTTCTTCCGCGCTTGGCAGCCCGGGGTTCGCAGGCCCGGATCCCGGGCGCCCGCCGACGCGCTGCTTGTCAGCCATGCCGTGGCGGCGTCCCATATAAAGTGGAGGAAGATGGGCACGGATGTTAGCCCAGGGCCAGTCTTCCTCAGCAAAAAGAGGAGGATTGGCAAAGGATGTTAGCTCAGGGCTGGTCTTCCTTGCAAAAAAAAAAAAGAAATGAAGTGGGATAATCTAATTACCTACATAATATTAGTCCATATCAAGATGTTTGCAAGTGGATTGACTGTGACCACTTTTCTAAAGCAACAAAAGATAGTTGTGGACACTATAACAAGGAGAATTTCAGTTAAGCCGCTCTTGCACATCTCTTGGTGAAATAACTAGTTGGGTCTTTCCAGTAGTTAATGTGAGTGGATCATTTCAGATTAAAGTGTTCCTAGTTGTCTATCCCTATGAATCTTTGGAGAAAGTCTATACATGGTTTTAAATCCAAGACTCTTTTATAATTTTACAATTCCTCATGAGCCAGGGAAAAAGGAGTGAATTTTATCTCTTCAAAAACTACTTGATACCACTTCAGTCTATGACACTTTTCTGTTCTTCTCTACACATAGCAATAGCTTTCTTAGACTCTGGGAGGGACTTTATTTAGTTCTGTCAGCCAAAGTAGTCTCACCTTCAGGCTTCAGAATGGAGCTTTATTTTTCTCTCCTGCCACACTCCAGTAGACAATATCATCTTTTTTTCTGTGGTAAGACTGGTTGTAATGCCCATGGGCCTCAGCAAAGCTCCCCAAAGGCACATTACACAATAGTGGTTCAGCAGGTGTGAAGATTGGTTTCTCGTAGATCTAAAATATGTCCTAGAGCATATTTCTCTTTTCCATTTCAGGAACTGTATACAGTATTGTAAACATTCAACATTTAATGGCCATGAAATCTATGGCAGGGATATTAGGTCTGACATTGCCTAACACAGTGTCTAGCACATAGCAGATACACAATAAATGCCTGTTGAAAAAATAAATGAAAAACTGCTCATTAAGAAAATACAATCTATTTGGAATCAATTAGCAATATTAATGTCACTGTCACATTTGCTAACTTACAGAGTCTGCATAAAATCGCAAGGAATAACTATTTTAAAAAATCCTAATTAGTGATACTTAGAAGAAGCACATAGCCTTTTTACATCCCTGCTGTCTATCTGATTGGTGAACATAAGGAAGGTAAGCCAATCACAGAAATTTATCACAGCCATTGCTCAGGAATAAGGATTTTACTTCTTCAAATTTTTATTCAATTTTCAAGGCTCTTGAACAAGTCAAGGGAAAGCAGAAACCTGAAAATTGTATTGCACTTTCTGCAACCCCAATGGGCAGGGTTAATTTAAATTATCTCACTAGCCCTAAAAACCCCCAAATCACCATGTACACATTACTCATATAACCACTTTTATGATGTATAAGAGAATAGAAAGAGGATTTCTCAAAGTACCAATTAAGTGGGAGCACAATAACTTTGGTTTAAAAGTAGTAACGTTGAGCCAGAGATACCAGAAATACACAGGCATTTAATGCCTTCAAAACAGTTTTCAACTCTACTGCATTACACCTTCTCTGTATGCAAAAGGTTTGGCTAAACTTTCTCCTTGAATTGGAAGCTTCACCATGAATGAAAGACACCCAACTCAGGCAATGATTCCAAACTACCAGTCGGTGAACCAGCTGCATTAGAATGAGCTGGGGGACTTGCCAAAGTATTGATTTTGGGGCCAACTTTTGCAATTATGACTTAGTAGATCTCGGTGAGGCCCAACTATGTGTGTGCATTAAAGGTTTTGTATTTCTGGTGATAGAGTGGATTAGATGATCAGAGAAACCTTTCCTGATATACATCTAAAAATGCCCAATAAAATATTCAAAATTAAAAATATCTATCTCTCAATCTCTCTCTCTCTATATATATATTCCTTTTATAAGTAGCTGAGTTGGAGGCAGAATAATAGAATTCTTTGGGTTCACGTGGGATAAGGAAGTTTGACTCCACGGAATTAAGCAAAGTGCCAAACCTGACATTGACCTGGAGTATCTGCTCATTGTGGATGGTCTATGGCCTGGGTTTAAAAAGGCTACTTGTGCCTAGGGTCCCGAGTAGATTGGGAATGAGATCAGAGTTTGCATGAAAACCGAGAAGCCCCAAAAGACAACATGCTCGGTGAGTGTGCCAGAAAATTGTCTGCCCCCACGATGATGTGGATATGCACCTGTTTTAGCTTTGACTCTGGGTAGAACAAAGAAAGAAAGAAAATTGCCTCCTCCGATAATCCCTGAGCAGAAGCTCACACTCATGCAGGACTGTGGCTTGAATTCACATCACCTTGTAGGCACCACAATGCTCTGGGTATTCAGTGTGAGATGACCCTGGTTGGTGTGGCCTCCAGGTGGCAAGTAGAAGCCAAACAAACTCTCCCTGAAGGTGAGCACTTTAAACAGGGCCTCAGGAAATCCCACAGATGATGTTCCAAGTCAAATGAACTCTCCATTGTAAAAATCCCTATAGACATGAGGAAATAAGCCATAGTAAGTGAAATAGCAGTAACAAAGAACTACAGAAGCAGATATGCAAAAACTACAGGCATTGGAATGATCAAATATCAAATATAAGATGCAACAATAAAAAGTTGAAGGTATTCATTTTACAATCAAGAATAAGAAGAAGGTGCCCACTATCATTGCTCTATATTCTCCACTGGGGCAGGAATGAATCAATGAACTGTGGTTTATGTTTGTTTCTTTCTGACTAGTAAACAAATAAAAATATAATATGTCTGTATTAGTTTGCTAGGGCTGCCATAACAAAGTACCACAGTCTAAGTGGCTTAAACAACAGAAATTTATTTCCTCACAGTTCTAAGGGCCTGAAGTTTGGGATCAAGGTGTTGGCAGGGTTGGTTTCTTCCGAGGCCTCTCTCCTTGGGTTGTAGACTGCCATCTTCTCCCTGTGTCTTTACATGGCCTTCCCTCTGTGCATCTCTGTGTCCAAATTTCCTCTTCATATAAGGACACCACTCATATTGGATTAGGGCCCATCCTAATCACCTCATTTTAACTTAATTATCTCTGTTTCCAAATACAGTCACATCCTGAGTATAGGAGGGTTAGGACTTCAACATATGGATTTTGAAAGGACACAATTCATCCCATAACAATGTACAAGGGTGATAAGTGCAATGGGGAAAAATAAGGTGGAAAAAGGGGTTGGAAATTCTAGAGGTTGCAATTTTAAATTGTATTGTCGGGGAAAGTTGCCTCAAAAATGACGCAAGCAAAGACCTCAAGGAGGAGAGGAAGCAGGCCATACAGATGTCAGGGAGTGTCTGGTGTATTCCAGAAAAAGCAACCAGATACCATTTCATACCCATGATATCAGCAATCACTAACAGGTCTGAGGATCCCAGTTTTTGGCCAGGATGTGGAGAAATGGGAATTCATATATACTGCTGGTGGGAGGGATATGAATTGCTATAACCACTTTCGAAAATATGTAGGCATTGCCAAGTAGTATTGAAGATGCCTGTGTCCTATGAGTTAGCAATTCCATTCCTAGCTAGAGTCACAAAGAAACGTGAACATTAGGAGAGAAGTATAAGAATATTCATGGAACATGGCAATATTCATAGCAGCAAAATATTGGAAACAACCCAAATCTCCATCAACAGAAGAATTAATAAATAAATATCATGTTCATAATAAATAAATATATAATAAATCAATAAATATCACATTAATAAATGAAATATTATTCAGCAATAGAAATGGCTGAAATATA
The DNA here is from genome assembly GCA_031878705.1 of Tapirus indicus. NCBI lineage: Eukaryota > Metazoa > Chordata > Mammalia > Perissodactyla > Tapiridae > Tapirus > Tapirus indicus. The sequence goes on along the minus strand of CM062919.1, from coordinate 64,075,980 downwards.
GCTATGTGTATCAACATGGATGACTGTTAAAAAATAACATTAAATATATATACAATATACTTCTGCAAAGTAAAGTTCAAAAACAAGCAAAACTGAATTATTTCTTTTAGGGATATGTACACATACACACACACATGCACAGCACACATGCACATTTGTGGTGAAACCACAAAGAAAAGCAAGCGGATCATTAACAAACATTCAAGATGGAGTTGACCTCTGGTGGGGAGGGAAGGAGTCTGGGCTAGGAACACAGGGGAACTTAAAGGTGTTTTGTTCCATTTCTTAAGCTGATTTGTTAATATATGGGTGTGTAGATATTCAAATATAAAAATCATTGACACATTCAAGTTAGTATAGACAAAGTATATGGCACGAATTAACACATAGAAGATGGGTTAAGAACAGATTTTTTTTTCCCTACATCCTCTCATCTGGTAATCGGGAATATATATTCCTGCTTAAGTCAGTGCTAGAAAATAGTGTTTTCTTTAAATACAGCCTTGAGTCTTGCATGGTGTTTGTTTGTTTTTTTTTTCCCTTTCAGCAGACATTTTCTGTGAGAGTTGGGAGAATTCTATATAATCCCTTATGGCAACATTAAGCCTGTATTTATTAATGTGCTTTTTCTTTTCACACATTAAATAAAAACTAATGTTTTATCTCCTAAAATGGTGAAGCAGAGTCAGCACTAGGTTGAGTCGGGACTACAGTCTAACTCAAAGCAGGCACAGCTTTACTGAAAGCACTGAACCCATGTGGTCAACCCTTATTTAAACATTCGCTTCTTTTCTTTCAGCTAACAGGGGCATTTCCTATTGATGACTCAAGTAAACCACCAAGGGAGAGAGTATAAAATAAATTAAATTTGTATTCCCCCACATTGGAGTATTGAATTTGTGTGATTAAAATTTGAAATCATTTTCCCTGGTGGCATGATAAACATAAACTCTGTAGTGTATCTGTAAGCATGTTCATGTGTCCTGACTTGAGCCTTAACGTGAAGAGGTAGGTAACAGTTGGGACTACAGAGGAGGCAAATGATCTCGATGCTGTTAAGTCCTCTCATTAATAAATGGAAGGGTCAGAATTTGAGTCCAGACCTTTTGACTTCTGGTCCTGCACCTTTTCTCTAATAACGTGTTGCCTGTCATTCGTCTCCCAGTTTTCAGTTTGGGAAATATATCATTTAGGAAAGAGTTTTCTTAGAAGCAACAGTGAACGCGTGAACAGTGTCTTATGTAAAGAGTGGTGTTTCTTCTCACAAGCTCGGGGCAGAGATAGGCGCTGGTGATGTTGGCTTAGATTAAAGGTTCAAAACTATTCTAACTGATGTCTCTGTCCCCTCATGAGTGCAAGATAGTTGTAGCAGCTTCAGCTACTATGTCCGTATTCAAGGCAAAAAGAAGACAAAAACTGGAAAGGTACTGCCAACAGATTTCCATTTACGTCTTTTTGCCCAGAGCTGTGACATATAAATATCTCTCATTGAAAGAGATGCTAGGAAATTATTTGTTTTGGTTTGTTTTTCCAACCTCTATAGTATAAAAAGGCAAAGGAGAATAGGGTTGAGATTGAGTTGGGTTTTGCATGAGCCAAAGCCTGTAGTGTTTGCCACAAGAAATTGGAGGCATAGCTTAGATGCTGATGTTGAGAGCTTTGATTAATCAATATCTATATAGCTATTTTGTTTTTAAGCTTAAGACATTCTTTGTAAAGCCTTCTTTATGGGTTACTCCACAGTGGACCATACGTAATTACTGAAATTCTGTCTATCAGTTACAAAGGGGATTACTGGGAAAGGGAGCACAACCATTAGCAGTGCATCTCTGTGGTCATGTGGCTTCCTAATCAATCTCTTGTAGGTGTAGCAGCTGGTCTTGCCCTTGGGCACTTACAGCTTTGCCTGTTGTTTTTCTATAGCATCAGACCACTTGAGGCTCAAGAGATCAAACCAGGGTCCAGATGCCAAGGGCTGTTTTGTTTTGTTTTTTAATTCAGCAAAACATAACTACAAAGAGTCATCATTGTTGCTCTCTTTGTCTAAACCCTAGGGATATACTCTAAAATAGGGACTGGTAAACTTTCTGTAAAAAACCAGATAGCACATATTTTAAGCTTTGTGAGCATTACTGCCTTTCTGTTGCAATTAATTGACTCTGGCATTATAGAGCAAAAACAGCTGTAGACAATACGTAAATGGTGGCTGTGGCTGTGTTCCAATAAAACTTTATTTACAAAAACAGGTGGAGGGCTATGCTTGACACCTGGGCCATAGTTTCCTTACTCCGGTTCTAGAGACGAGGTCTGAAATAATTATATAATACCAAATAATAGCCAAACTTATATGGTATTTATTACGGGCCAGAACTTGTTCTAAGCCCTTTTCAAAAATTATTCCATTTAGTTTTCACAATAATCCTGTGAAGTAGATACTATTATTAACTCATTTCACACATGAGAAAACAGACAGACGGAGTTTATTTGTCTTGCCCAAAATCCCCAGCTAATACCATCATAATGGGTCTTCAAATTCAGAGTCTAGCTTCACTGTGTGCACTCTCCTAAGATGGTTTTTGTAAATGTCTTTTGAGGAAAATCAGATAGTTAATAAAGCAAAAGAATGTTTTTCTGTAGTCCATCTGTCCATCCTTAGATCCATCCATCCACTCATTCAACCAAGTTAACAAATGTTTATTTACTACCTCTCATGTAGGAGGCACTGTTCTAGGAAGTGGTGACGCTGCAGTGAACAAGACTGACAAGATCCCATACTGTGTTGCTTATTTGAAAGTTGCTAAGAGAGTAGATTCTTAAAAGCTCTCATCACACACACACAAAATTCTGTAACTGTATGGTGACAGATGTTAACTAGACTTGTGGTGGTGATCATTTCACAATATACACAAATATCAAATCATTATATTGTGCACATGGAACTAATATAATGTTGTATGTCAATTATACTTCAATAAAAAAGAAAAAGAAAAAAAAAACTGATGAGATGCCTGTCCTCATAAGGCTTGTTGTCTAGTAAGCAGAGCCAGATAACTAAGTCAGTCAATAAACTAAGAAGATCATGCCAGAAAGTGAAGACAGTATGCCTAGATGAGGTGATAGTGACTGGGCTGGCCAGTGAAGGGCTCTCTGAGGAGGTATTGTTTGAGCTGAGACATAAATAATGAGAGAAACCAGCCACATGAAGATTTGGGAGGAAGGGAGTTCCTAGAAGAGAGAAAAACAAATGTAACCCCCTGAGGAAGGAGTGAGTTGGCTGGAGGGAATATACAGAAGAGTGCACAGAGGGCCCTGCACACAAGCAGTGTGAGGGGAGGTTGGACCATTAGTCAGGGGTGGCGGGTGGGGTAGAATATAGGGCCTTTTAGGCAAAAATGAAGAGTTTAAGTCTTATTCTAGGTTTGGTGAGAGATCAGAGGAGGTTTGAAGCAGGAAAGTGAATGATCTGATTTGTTGTTTGACATAAGTAACTCTGGCTGCTCTGAGGAGATTATAGGAGGAAGTAGGAGGGTGATTAGGAGGCCAATGCATCTAAGTAAGAGAAGGTGGTCGTTGGGCCTAGAGTTAAGTGGAGAGGACAAAAGTATAAAGTTTCTGAACTTTATTTTCATAGGGAGGGTGAACAGAACTGGTGGATAGATTGGATATGGAGTCCAGGGAAAAGGTTAATCCAAGACAACTCCTCTGGTTTGGCTTGAGCATATGGTAACATTTACAGAGGTGAGGAGGCCCAGGACAGAGCAGATTTGGGAAGGAAAGGAGTGTTCAGAAGCTCTATTTCAGACAAGTTAGTTTTGTATGACTATTACATATCCAGACAGGGATGTCAAATAGGCAGTTATATATATGAATTTGGATTATAGGGCAGACGTGATGGCTGAGATAAAATTTTCAGAATTGTCTGCATGTATATGATTGTATCAATCAGAATATTTCCTGCTACATGTAACAGGAAACCCAAGTTGAACTAGGTTAAATGATAGTTATACATAAGAGGAAGCCCAGACATAGGTCAGACGTGGTTTATCCAACACTTCAATAATGTCTTCAAAGACTCAGATATTTCCTTCTTTTAATTGTACTGCACCAGCATCTTCTCTATGTCAAAATATTTTTTTGTTTCTGTATGGTTGACATCAGAGCTGTGGTCTTCCTCATTCATACGTGAAAGGGGAGAGAGACAGAGAAACTGACTAAGAACGAGAAAAGCTTCTTGCCCGGGAGCGCCCTGCAAGCCTTTGCTCACATCTTATTGGTCCAGATTGGCTTAGGCCCGCCCATCCAGGAACCTGTCACTGGCCGTGGTCATGTGATTTCTACTCTTGACATAGACAAAGTAGCTGGAGTGGAACCAATGTGCAAAGTCAACGTTAGTGCCCATTATTTAAACCCATGAAGTCACATAGAGAAAAGGTAGGATAGAAAAGAATCCAGGCCTGTGCCCTGTGGAATTCTAATATTTAGAGGCTGACCTGAGGAATAGGACTGCAAAGTAGACTAAAAAGCAGTGGCCAGTGAGGGAATGAGAAAACCAGGAGTGTGGCATGTCACAAAGGTTGAAAGAAGAAAGTGTGGGGGAACTGTGCAAGTGCTGCTGAGGGAAAATCAAATGAAGCAGAAAAGTGATCTTTGGATTTTATTAGAGTCAGGCGAGGCCGTTGTCCTGTAGAGCATTCATTCTCTATTGAGTTGGGGCTGGAAGGAGCATTCTAACTCCAGATTCATAAAATCCCAATATTGGTAAGTTATTGTTTCTGGGGGAAAGGTAAGAATTTATGGGGTTTTTTTGTATTTACTAATTATGAATTGATAGTCATTAGGAATAGTAGTTTTCCATGTTGGTTTTGTTATGCAGGTAAAAATGTCTCTTTTTCAGACCTTTATTGATAGACCAAAGATCAGGTTTCACACGTCAATATCCAGGTTTTTGACCCCTTAGCATATCATAAGTTGAACAAAAACCAAAATGAATATGAAAATGTTAAAATATGATCTTGTTATCCTCCTTCTTGGATTTCTCTACATTCTTTTTTATTCATACATGCCTGAGTAGAGCACAGTGGTGCAAAGGGCAGGTATGTCAAAAGTACCTGTGACTACACATGGGAAATTTGTGTGGATGTCAGTGACAATTCCATATTCCCTTATGCTGAGAAATATAACCATAGATGGATGGAATGCTGGAATGCTGCATCTTCAAAATTTCTTAATCAAGCCCAGGGTGAGACAAAGTCAAAAGTCATGTAGATGAGGCAAGGGGCCAAAAGAAAAGGGAATATGGAAGAATGATAGTATAGCAAGTTTTGCAGGGCATTTAGACTTTCTTGTATTTATTGTTTAGAAGTCTGTTTCTCCCTCAAAATTCTGAACTCCTTCAGGGAAAGGACTGTATTTTATTTACTTTTGTATTTTCAGGGCTAAATAGAGTGCTATGTCTAAAAATGTTAAGTAAATGTAAGAAGGAAGGTTGGACATAATGCAATAGGTTGGCATAGGACTGAAGTTACATAAAGGAAACTAATAGTTTTGCGTCTTTGTGTGAAGCTATTAGTCGTGTTGTGAAACCTGACAAGAGGACCCCCATGTTAAGAAATAAAGTTTCCTAGATAGCCCCATCGGTGTCCTTAAGCCAGTGCTTCAACCATGGGCCTTTTTGCTTCCCAGGGAACATTTGGGAACATCTAGAGACATTTCGTACCGTTTTCTGCCCAGTACCATATACTTCTTGCTCCCTTGTGGAATAGAGCCTGTAGTTATCCAGGTAATGATACCTAGAGAAGAGCAGAAAAAATCCTAGATTCCATGGTTATATGGAGCTTTTGAAACTGTTGCATTTGTGTGTTTTGTAGAATTTACAGACACCTTGGTTGTAAAGAAGTTGAGCTTCACCTGCTTGTTATTGTTTCTCTGGATCGAGACTTGACCGCTCTTTACCCGAGGCCCTAATCCAGCACACCCGGAGTGCACAGTAAAGGTTAAACAATGATCAAATGAATGGCAGGGTGTATAATGAAATGTGTACTGTTTTGCATCTCCCCACGCCCCACACTGCACTCAAATGGCACAGCACTAAAACATGTAACAATGCGGCTGTGTCCACTCGAGTTTCCCATTTGGAAATGAACAGCAGGTGGTGTCTGACAAGCTGAAGGATGCTGAATAAAGGCTCCACACAGCTGTGAATAGTAGGGAGCTCCCCAGGATAAGGCAAGGAGTGTTTGGATTGTTCTAAATCGGGCAGGCTTCTGTGCAATCACATCTGCGTGCATAGTTGCGATGTCTCATTACAATTTTAAATGACGAGCTTATTTTTTAATGCACATAAATTGCCTTCAATAGACTTGGTGATTGAACACAGTAAATATTTTTCTGTGACACTAAAAATAGTAAGAACTCTGGAAAGCATTTCTCTTTCCTTTTCTGCAAAGGCTTGCCTTCCTGCAGTGCATGAGCTCTTGAACACGATCATTTCCACACACCCTCTCACTGCATCTTTTGCCATCTCCTTTACTAAGGTGAGCTCTGTCAGGGTGTGGTCCAACCCCACTGCCCTTAATAAGGCTGTGCTGGCCTGGGGAATCTCTTGCCCTTGGTGTATGTGTGTGTGTGGTGGGAGTAGGGCAATGCCTTCGGGAAAAGCTGCTGGATTTGGGACAGAAAGGGCCCTCCTCCAGCAGACTGCCTTGTCGTGTGTCTGGGCTGCTGCAGCTCTGTTCCTTATGGCAAAAAATGGCTTGCTCTCACTGCATGTTTTCAAGGACCTGCCGTCCCCTGAGGAGCTGCTCATGCAAATTATATCTGGCAAAAGTTGTCCTTCTCTGTCTTATGTTTTCTTTGAGCACTCACCTTTGCATTGCTGTGTTAGCAGTCTTGGTGTCAGATTAAGGGGTCCCCACCATCCAGACCTTGAGAATGTGTTTCTGTAAAATGCCCTTGGTTGGGGGAGGGAATCTATGCCTGTGGTTCCAAGTATGATGGTCTAGGGTAGCACTGAATACAATAGCTTTGCTTCAAATTCATATAAAGGACAAGTGGATTGAAAATGAGAAATAAAAATCTACAGACCAGGACAAAGTTCACAGATATTCAGAGGGATAGCCTTCAGACATTTCACTTTAATGTCACTTCATATTTCCAGAAGCTGGTGCATTTTTGCCTTGCCTAATGGTTTTATAAAAAATAAAGTAAGCTATTGTGCAGGAAGAATAGGCGTCTGTTGATTCTGCCACTTTGTTTTCTCATGTTATTCCCTTAAAGTCAATACTTTTATATTTTAGTAATCTTATAGAGAAAATGTGGAAAATATTACTAATATTTTCCGCTAAGATTTGAGAAATTTCTCATTACATTGATAAATCTCCTTTTGGGGGGCTGGAAGGCAGCCACTTTGATGAGCCGTCCTGAGTCAACAGCAAGAACTCAGCACAGGAAGTGGGTCCCAGCTCTGCTGAGTCTCTGAGTGTCAATCTCTCTTTTGACCCCTAACACTCTGCTGAGTTCTTTCTGCTATAAAATGAGGAAAGCGTGACCTGTTCTGCCACCTCTCCTCCTTCTAGGTCTGGGACCCCTGGACTGTTCACGGGCGAAGATGTTCCTGATGACACTGTGATTATTTGCTTCAGTTGACTCCATCCAAAAATAAGAAGGGAGATGCTTTTAAAGTCCCAGAGAAATCGGAGTGTTTGTTCTTTGCTGGGAAGACACTGGCTGAGTGCCTTTCCCTGTCGGAGGGGTGTGTATGTGTGTGTGTGGAGGTCACTAAAAGCTGCTGGAAGGGAGCAGGTCCTGGGCCCAAGTGCCAAGTGGACCATGGAAGCAGGGAAACGATGTTGGGGGTTTGTAGCTCTCAGGTGTGGTTCTCACCACTGTTGTTACAGCGCCAGCAGGCAAGGGATTGCCTCAGATATGCTGCTCAGACACCAAAGGAGGTTCTAACCAGAGAGGCAGCTGCTGGGCAAGGCGAGAAGAGCTGTGAATCTATCACCCTCTTGGCAGTGGGCCTGGTGGTTACAAAGGGGCAGGCTTGATGCACACAGCAAAGGGGCTCGGGCCATGATTTCTGAGGTAACCCCTTCTGGCAGCTCTTCCCTGGAGCTCAGTCCGCAGGAATGAATAGATGACAGTCTCAAGTTTTGTGAAAACAGGTTTACTATTAATACAATCACAAATAAAATAAATTTATTAATCAGATTGCTCAAAAAATGACATCCCCATAGTTATCTTTTATTTTTCGGTAAATGTGTAAAACACCCCATGGTGTTTTTTTTAATTTTAGAGTTTTGTATAATGTTAAATTAAGGCCCTAGGTTTAGAAACTGGCTCACTTGGAATGCATTCTTCAGGTGTTTTTGTAAGGAATGCAAATGAAGATGCTTCTCAAGAAAAGGGAAAGAATGGAATATGCTTATTCCTAGCATACAGCTCTACATATTTACTTATGTTGTGGGCTGAATAGGGTCCCCCTTCCTCCCAATTTATATGTTGAAGTCCTAACATCCAGTGCTTTAGAAATGGCTATATTTGGAGATAGAGTCTTTAAAGAGGTAATTAAGTTAAAATGAAGTTATTAGGGTGGAGCCTAATCCTATGAGGGGTGTTCTTATAAGAAGAGGAAATTTGAACACAGGGATGTACAGAGGAAAGACCATGTGAAGACAGAGTGAAAAGATAGCCATCTACAAGCCAAGGAGAGAGGCCTCAGAAGAAGCCAGCACTGCTGACACCTTGATCTTAGAATTCTAGCCTCCAGAACTGTGAAAAAATAAATTTCTGTCATTTAAGACATCCCAGTCCAAGATGTTTGTTATATCAGGCCTAGCAGACTAATATGCCAACCAGTTCAGCTGAGATTGATGTGAAATGGAACTACAAATCTTGGTCCAAAGAGTCTTCCTTCAGCCCATATGTAAAAGAAAATATGATTAGAATGTACTCTTTCCAACCCAGTCCAGCCAGAGAAGCAAAGAAGCAGGTCGAGAAATACTAGTCAAAGGGTGTTACTCTCAGTAAAGAAGAGTAACTAAACTGTGATCTGTTAGCTAGTCCTCTGAACGTTTCCCTCCTCCTCTCCCTCCTCCTTTTCTATCCTTCTCCATCCCCTTCATCCATCCATCCACATACAACCACATACATGATCTTCAGGCTTGGGTGGAAGGGAACGTTCCATGTTTGCCGGAGAACTGAAGGAGGCCTGTGGCTGGAGTGCTGACAGCAAGAGAATGACATGAGGTTGGAGAGGTGGGCAGGGAATAGGTGATTGTAGACCATGACAAGAATTTTTATCTTAATCTGAATAGCAAGAAAAAAACATCAAAGGGTTTTAACTGGGGAAATAACATAATCAAATTTGTATTTGAAAGGATTACTCTATCTGTAGTGTAGACAATGGATTGAAGGATGCCAAGAGTGGATGCAGGAATATCAGTTTCCATGGTATTGTTATAGCTCAGGCTTGTGTCAGTGGAGATGGAAAAGATGGACTCAAGAGTTAAGAGGTTCACCTAACACCCATTACAATGGCTACTATCAAAGAACCAGAAAATCATAAGTGTTGTGAAGAAATTGGAGCCCTGTGCACTGTTGCTGGGAATGTAAAATGGTGCAGCCACTATGGAAAACAGTATAGCAGTTCTTCCAAAATTAAAAATAGAATTACTATGTGATCCAACAATTCCACTTCTAGGTATATATTCAAAAGAATCGAAAGCTGGTACTCAAAGAGATATTTGTGCACCCATATTTACAGCGGCATTATTCTCAATAGCCAAAAGGTGGAAGCAACCCAAGCATCCATCAACAGATGAATGGATAAACAAAATATAGTATATACATACAATGGAATATTATTCAGCCCTAAAAAGGAAAGAAATTCTGACACATGCTATGATATGGTTGAACCTTGAAGACGTTATGCAAAGTGAAATAAACCAGTCACAAGAGGACAAATACTGTATGATTCCACTTATGTGACGTACCTAGGGTTGTCAGATTCATAGAGACAGAAAGTGAAATGGTGGTTGCCAGGGGCTAGGCAGAGGGGAAGAATGGGAAGTTGTTGTTTTAATGGGTACAGAGTTTCAATTATGCAAGTTGAAAAAGTTCTAGAGATTGGTTGCATAACAATGTGAATGTACTTACTACTGAACTTAAAAATGGTTAAGAGGGTAAATTTTATGTTATGTGTATCTTACCACAATAAAAAAAAAACCATTTGGAAAAAAAACCCAAAAAGAATTAAGAGGTAAGATGGAAACCATCTGGTCATGGGTTGGATATGGGGTGATAGAGAGGAAGTATCAAGGATAGCTCCTAGGTTTCTGACTTGCATAATGGCTAAAAAGTGGTGTTACTCACTGATAGAGCAGATAAGATTATGGGACCCAAAGCATAAATTCTATCTTGGACATCTGGACTTTGAGATGCGTTTGAGACATTCACATGGTGATGTGGAGTAGGCTTCTAGATATAGGACCATGAAGCTTAAAGGAGAAGCATAGGGTCACCATGTTACATGTGAGTGGGAATGTGGGATGTGGGATTCAAAGAATGGAAACCAATCAGAATCAGTAAATCAACCAATCAGAATCAGTGAATCAGGAGGTTATTTAATATCTGGTGAGAGAAGATGAGGGATGATCTAAGAAACGATAGAAGAGCATTTCAGAGATATTTGTGAGGTAGAATTACAAAAATATAGGAGTAGGGGGGTCCATCAAAGGGTCATGGTTAACTTCCTCAGGTTTCTAATTTTCTACCTCCAGGGAATGGGGTAGATGGTGATGTCATTAACTAAACCCAGAAGCTTAGGTGGTGGAAAGGAGGTAGAAAGGCATCATAAGTTTTGAACCTGTTGAATATGAGGTATTTGTGGAGAAATCCAAGTTGAGACATGTAATAGGCAGTCAGATAATTGGTCTGGGTCTCTGTCAGGAGCTCTATCTTAGGGAGACAGATCTGGAAGTCACCAGTATATAGGTGATAATGGAAGCTGGAGAATGAGCAGCACAAGCCCAGAGAACAGTCACAGCAGAAAATAAGAAGGCCGAGTACAGAACCCTGGGGACACTGACAAGTCAGGCAGAGAAAGAGGAAACCCAAAAAGGAGCATCAAATCAGACGAGAATGAGGAGAGAGTATTGTTACAGAATCCAAGGGCAAGTTTAAGAAGGAAGGGGCTGCTAACTGCTATGACATTGGGTACAGCAAGGCCAGTGAGATTAGGACTGAGAAATGTCACTAGACTAGTCAATAAAGAGGCCCTTGGTTGACCTGAGTAAGAGTAGTCTCAGGAAAGTGATTAAAGGACTGAAAAGATTTTAAGTGGATGGAGAAATGAATTCGCAGTAAAGAAATGGAGATAGTGTCTATAGAGTATTCTCTCTAGAGGTTGGCCAGAAGAAAAGGAGAGAGTGAGAGAATTGGTTAGAGAAAGACACTGACTTGAAGGAATGTTTTTGTTGATTAGAAAGTGATGAGAAAATTTGTGGATTGAGAGGAAGGAGCTATTGAAAACAAAGGTTAAAATACAGGGGCTAAAGACATGTGGAAGCCCCAAAGAGTATAGGAAAAGATACAATTGAAGCACAGAAAAGGGAATGTCTAGTCCTCAACCATGAAAGTGAATGAGTTTGAGAGAAGCCTGAATATGGATAAATTTGGCGATGGTGAGGAGGAGGAGGAAGTTGAGGAGATTTGTGCCTGGTTGCCTCTATTTTTCTGTGAGGTGAGAGGCAAGCTCATCTCCTGAGAACAGCAAATAGGGGGTAGGATAAGGGGCTCTCAGATAGGGATGAAATATTGAAACAGCCCTTTTGTGAAATGCAAGAGGAGTTCACTAGCTCAGGCCAAGGAATAACTGGGTGGTACTGCAGTCTAGCAGAGCTTGGCACCATAAGTGGTACCAGTTGATATGATCGTGTAGTCTTTTTCAAAAGGTATCCATGGTCTGAGTGGAGGAACACAGAAAGCAGATGGCCCATGAATGAAGGAATTTGAAGGGCAGGTGCAAGGAAAAAGGTTAAGTGGGTGAAGGAATTAAAGGTACCAGTCACTGAGGAGTTGAAGTCATACTGGCTTGTTGAGTCAATTCTGGAAGAAGGAAATGAAGCTAGGAGGAGAAAAGTGAGAAGTCAAGTCACATGAAATCTGAGTGGAACATGCAAAGGTATTCGGAGTTAGGTATTTGAGGACTGGTGGTATAGTATTTTGTGGTCAGAAGGTAAAATTTTGGAGTATAAGATTTTGGAGATGGAGCAGTACAAGATGAAGAAAAGATTATGGCCAGAAGAAGGGATTATTCAAGTAAAGTGTAGTTAAAAGTCATTGAAGGTAAAAAAAAAAAAAAAAAAAAAAAAACAGGCAGAGGTTCATTTTTATCACAATTCACCATGAAAAATAAGACAAGATGAAATCTCTGTGAGGAGTGACCAGCCAGGGCTGCAGTTGCAGAAGACATGCTTAATGATGATTAATTATGAGACATTTTCCCCTTAGGAAAGAGTGTTTCCATGATTATTTATTTTTGTGCATGCTTATTTAAATAAAGGGACTAGACAGTCTGGGTTTTTCCATTTCTAATGTCAAATGAATCCCTAGGAGCTGGAGAAAAAGCAACACAGATGTGATTGCTGCTCTAAATAATGAATTCTCCCTCAATGCCACCAAATTGCAAATGAGTCATGATACACTCATGATTGTTTCCTTAATGAAAATATGACATTAAGATATTCCCAGCAACATGGTAAACTGTTTGCTGATACACCAGGCCTTTCATTAACCTTTTCACACGTCATAGGATCCATTTTCTCTTCATCAAAACCGTACGTTCGCATCCCTCATAAATGTTATATGAATATAAACAGACTTGGAGAGTTTTCCCTTCGGCACGTGAGAGAAGAGGGTAGGAGGCTCTACTTTCCATTTCTACAAGCACCAAAGCCACTAAAAGCAAGAATGATGACTGAAACAAATGGAAATCTTGGATGACAGTTGTCATGGAAAGTTTAAAATCCCTGTAAATTTCTCTCAGTAAACTGCTATTACCTAACCAGCTCAGATTTAGCCTTTATATTTTATATGATTTCGTGTTTGCTTGCTGTGAGAACAAAGTTGATAGAGACTGAGAAAAGAGGTAAGACAACTTGAAAAGCGACTATTTAGGTTAAGAAAAATCTATGAGGCTGACCTATTTAGTTTCTAAGACTCAATTCTCTCCCTTTTAAGTGATTTGGTAAGCATATCAGGTCTCAGGCTGGGCCCTGTAAATTGTCCATCGAGAGCATTCCAAATTATTTATGGGCTCTTTTATTCTTCATAGCTGTGTCTTAAACTGCTGCATAGAAAAAGCCACAGCAAATTCACCTGAGCATGGCTTATATTGGCCGGGGAGGCATCGAGACGGCCAGGGTGCTGTGAAACATGCATTTCTCAGGCTTAACTTTAAAGGGCGGGAAAATTGCCTGCTATTGTTTTCTTCTCCCTGGTTTCATTATGCATTGTCAATGATGCTGCTGTCAGAAAGGTGATTGTGCTGGTCTGGATCAAAGAGTTTAGTCAAACAGCGTGGGTGAAAGAAACACTGGAAAGCCACTGAAACATAATTTGACCGAGCCAGAAATGGGTGGCAGGCAGCAAGCCAGATTGTTCAGCTGACTCCAGGGCTCCAAGGGGACAGGTTAGCCCAGCACAGTCTCTGCAAGCTAAGTGGAACTTCCCTCCCTCCACCTCCCCCAGGTATCTGGGGCTCTCAAATCTTTTCAAATGGATTCATATTCCTTACGACTGTACCAGTATTTCCTGAAGCTGGCTGTAATTCTCACCTCACCCCATGACACTGTTCAGTGTCGAAGCATGTGGATCTGCTTTTAACCAACACCACAGATTGCCTTACTTTGAGTACCTGCTCTCTTTCCAATCTAATCCCCATCAAAAGTTTGGTTGCAAGAAATCATAATTGCGAAGGAGCATTGGCAGATGTTGCAGTCCACCCACTCCTCCAGATATAAAAAGTTTTTCCCTTGGGTGAAGAAGACCATCAGAGAACTGTCTACCTCCATCCTTGTTGTCGGCCCCTCGTCAAAGTGCTTTCTCTGAATTGCACTTGAGAGATTGAACTGCTCTTGGCTTGCAGTGCAGGTTTTCATCAGCAACAGCTGAGCATCCTTTGCTATTGATTTTACTATGGGTTGTGTTTGAGGGCATTGCCCACCACATTCCACAGTGTCTCCTTTATGAGATCCCATAGGAGACATCGTTCTTGGGTCTCAGTACCAGGAAAAACCAAGTTACTCCTGGGTAGTTGGTCTATTTTCCTCTCAAACACACAATTCATCTAGTAACATCTTTTTCCCTTTTTGCTTTAGCCATCAGAGCTAAATTTGGGACCTAACTCTAAAAAGTATAATGCTAATTTTACCCTTAGCTTTATTATATTCCCATCCATTTTACCTTACATACCATCTCCTTCAAGGATCTTATATCCTTTTGTGAATGGTGTATTAAGAATTCCATAAAATTTCTCTCTAATTTGAAGAAATTATGATATACAATCTCAAGGGTGTGCAAGTAAAATAGTAAAAATACACCTCCTGATGCTCAGAGAAAAAGAAAGTAATGAGCCCATGATGAAGGGGCCGACGGGTGGAACTGGCTTAGTTCAAAGTACAAGTACGTTGTGAAGAATGTCTGCCATGCAGCCTCATGTCATTTATTTTAAGTCAAAAAGACACGGCTAGAATCAGTGGTCCCAGGAGTGTGTTCTATAGGAATTAGTTCTTAAAGGAGTCTATGTTCAAATACGTTTGGGACACTTGAGGAGTATATTTAACTTTTTTTTTAACCTAAACTGCAGGATTTCTAGAAGTTCTTAACATATATTCAATGTGAATCTTCAGGAGGCAGACTATGTGGTACAGAGTTTCTAAATTTATTTGACCATTTATTTTTCCTGGAGCATGTCCAAGAGCTAATCTTCTTTGAGAAATGCTGGGGTAGAGTAATGCCATTATAATTATTATTATTATTAGAAAGGACTTTCTGTTTTCTCTTAAATAGTACAGGGCAAAGGCTTAGATATTTATTGCTAGTATTCTTAATTTCTTATTTTAAAATTTAAAGTGACAATGCACTAAAAACAAAAGCAATAAAAACCTTTATCAGCCATGTATGGTGTTTTGTGGATTTATTTAGTGGAGTCTTTAGTATTTAGGTTATTCCTTTTTAATTTAATGTTTAAGGTTCTTAACTATAGGATAATGTGATGTTGAGGTGGAATCCTTGGTAGCATGCTGATTTGATGACATAATTACAATTCAGGGAGCCATAACAGTGAAGTGGTTGGAGTCTGGAATAAGACATGGTTTCACTTTATGGCTCTATCACTTACTAGATGTGTCACTTACTAGATCCGTGACCTTAGGAAAGTGACTTAAATTCTATAAGCCTTGGTTTCCTTGTCTGTAACATGGGGATTATAATATACCTCTCTCATAGACTTGTTGTAAGGATTAAATTAATGCATATATGTGTGCATGTATACAGTGCTTAGCATGGTGATTTTCATATAGTAAGCACCTAATAAATTGCAACTGTTATAATTTTTGTTTATTCAGCATTTATCGAGCAGCTGCTATATACTCTGAGGTATATGTGGATATAAATATGAATGAGTCACAGTCTCTGCTTTTGCAGAACATAGTCAAGTAGACAAATAACAGACAGTTACATAAATGTGTAAAGTGAAGTGTTTCTGGATTAATGATAAATGTAAGTACAGAAAGAGTGGAGTCATAGAAGAGAAGGTTGTCAGTGTTTTCGGGACAAGGTGGAAAGGTGGCTTACATGAGGATCCATAGTGGACGCTACATTAAGGATGAGTTTTAAAAGGTGATAGGTGTTTGCCAGGGAGAGGATTGTGAGGCCGGGGTGCTGGCGAGGGATTCCAGGCTGACGTACGAGAATGAACAGAGGCAGAGTGAATGCAGGAAGCTGCAGGTAGCTCGGGATAGCTGTGAATGGGCACAGTTGTGATGAGAAACAAGGTGGCCGAGGTCAGCAGTGGCTAGATCATGAGGGTCTTCAATCCCAAAGTGCAAGTTACACTGTAAGCACTGGGGAGGCCTTGAGGCATTTCAGCAGTGGAGCAGCCATATCAGATTTGGTTTGGATGAGTACTACTCTGTATGTGGTCTGCAAACTCGCCGCACTAGCATCACCTGGGAGCTGTATTAGAAATGGCGATTCTCAGGCCCCACCCACAACTACTGAATCAGAGTCTCAGCAATTCATGTTTTGGCAAGCTCTCTAGATGATTTTTTGGTAACATTGAAATTGGAGAAGCACTGTTTTAGATAGATCAGTCTATGCACTTCACAGAGACTAGACTGGATACTCTCCAGGTGGAAGCAGGGAGATGAATGAGTGAAGAGAAAAGTAATAGAAATATTAATAAAGTTTACTTTATGGAACCTTAGTCAGCCCCTGGATGCTGCATTTGGAAAGGGGACGATTTAGGGATGACTCCTAGATTTCTTGCTTTATTAATGGGATGTGATGTTATGCATTGAGATAGGGAATATACAAAAAGTATAAGGTTTCTGTTTTGTTTTCTGGCAGTGAGAGGACTAAATTATGGTGAGTTTTGTTTCCACTATGTTGGAAGTGCCTGTAAGACATCCAGCTGAAGGTGCACTGTTGGGTGTTGGACATACAGCCCCAGTGCTGAGGAAGGAGGTCCTGACCAGCGTTGTGGATTTACGAGTCGTGAAGAGCAGAGGGTAGCTGAGGCAGTAGGAATGGATGAAGTTGGAAAGAGATCCAAATATAGAAATTTGGGTAACAGCACATGTTTTAGTGGGTCTTTATTATCAGGGCACTGTTCATCTCTCTGATCTCATCTCACACCATTTGCTGTTAGCAATCTACACACCAGTCAAACTAAACCACTTGAGGGTCTCTGAACACACATGCTATTTCAACCTGAAGGCCTTTGCACATGCTGTATCCTCTGCCAGGAACATTCTCTACCTCATTACCTTACTTAACTCTCTGCATCTAGCAAACTCCTATTTATCCCTCAAGACCCACCTCCAAAGTAATTCTCTCCCCAGGAGAAGTGTCCCTTCAAGATGCCTTCTTTGGGTTACTACATTAAGTAAAAACTGCTTCTCTGTTTTCTTTGTGCTTAGGTCCTGATGGTAAGGTCTGTGTCTGGTTCAACATTTCACCTCAGTCCTTGGCAGGGTACCTGTCACATAACAGGTGCTCAATAACTGATTGTTGGATGAATTATGAAAGAATGGTCAGAGGAAGAAGATTGTCAGAGGAGGAGTAAGAAAGCATCGTATTAGAAATAGAAAGAGTACAAGGAGGGAGTGATGGCATGGAAACCAATGAAGAAAGTTTTAGGAGGGAGTGGTCAGTAGTGTCGAAAGCTTCCAAGCAATCACATAAAACAAAGACTGAAAATGCCCATAGGAATTGATAATCAGGTCAGTGGTGCCCTTTGCCAGGATGGTTTCAGGGATTGGGCTCTCATAGTAGAAGTCAGACTGCAATGCTTGAAAAAACAGCTGATAGGTGAAAGAGGAGAGCCTGCAGCTATGAGGGACTGGCCCAGGATACAAAGGAGGGAAGAAGGAGACATGGGGTCAAAGGAAGGATCTTCAAAATAAGAGATGATTTAACATAAATGTGCTATTGAAAGGGGGCCTGGTACGATGAGGAATCTAAAGTAAAGAAGGAGGAGAAAGAATGATAACCGAACCAGATTCCAGTTTAGAGGAAGGGATCAAGCTTCATGAAGAAGGATTAATCTTGAACTGGAAGAGGGCCCAGAAGGGAGTGGAGATGGGTGTGGATGTAGACAAGTTTATAGGGCTGGGGAAGGAAGTTTAGAGAGCTGAGCACTGATAGCTTAATTTTCTCAGTGAAATAGGGGATAAGCTAGAAGTTCCTGTTTATGAACTCGTGTGTGTGTGTGTGTTTAGGGGGTGGTTTGGACAGGCCTGGGGTGTGCTCATGGAGAAGAAAGAACGTTCCAAGTAGTCATGTAAGACCTGACAGAGGGAGCTGACCAGAAACATATATTTTTTTTTCTTAGAAAAGGAAGTCCTATCATTTTAACATTAGTGCACCTTATGAATTCTACGAGTTTATTGATTTAGATGAGATCTTTTTATTGGGTACATAGGGAATGCCATAAGGTCATTGATTTATGATATTATGCTTGACAGACTATCACTGAGGAAAGATTATTTTAAGGGGCTATCCTTCTGTAATTCAAAGAATGGTTCTTGTCTCACCATCTAGATATTTATACACTATGTAAATGACCTGAAGATCTAATAACAGTGTGATCTGTGTGAACCTCCCACATTACAGAAGGAAGAGGGAAGAATCCAACCATGTTATTAGTTTGGTTAAGTTTGTCATATCCCTTAGTTAAATACATGAGCAAGTCATGCTGTGCTGCCTTGAATAAACTATTAATCAGTATAAGAGTATAAAGACATGCACCTTAAAATCATGGTTTAATGTCCCAAGTGGTACTGTAATATTAAATGTTAACATTTATTGAGTTCTTACATAATGTGGTATACTATGCTACAAGCTTTCCTAATATAATCTCATTTAAACTTCATAATAATTTCAGGAGGCAGGAAATATGTAAGTCATATTTTATAGATTAAAAAACTGAGCTTAAAAATAGTTACCTTGCTTTTCTTTTAGCTTGCCATTCAAACAAGAAAATGTAAAGTTCAGAAGGCCTGAGATTTAGACAGTTCAGAGTTTTACATTTTAACTGCAATTTTACAACTTTCCCAATTTTTCAACATTGAATAACCTATGCAGGGAAATTTAAAAGTCCAGGCTCGGGGCCACCCGGTGGCGCAGCAGTTAAGTTCGCACTTGGCAGCCCAGGGTTCGCGAGTTCGGATCCCAGGCGCCTGCTGACACACTGCCTGTCAGCCATTGCGTGGTGGCGTCCCATATAAAGTGGAGGAAGATGGGCACAGATGTTAGCTCAGGGCCAGTCTTCCTCAGCAAAAAGGGGAGGATTGGCAACAGATGTTAGCTCTGGGCTGGTCTTCCCCACAAAAAAAAAAAAAATAAAATAAAAAAACAGTCCAGGCTACCCTGGACTAGCATCTATGCTCGTGATAGACAAATACATGGCATATGTGCTTTCCCATCCTGCTCTGTGCCCATTGCAGGCATTGATAATCAGTCGTAGCACACTTTCCTTGGGGCCCAGACTTGGTCTCAGAAACCCTTACGAGGTAGTGATCCAGGCATTCACTATTAATCAATTTATCATCCAGAAGCTAATATACCCAATTATTTTGTGAATCATATCTGGAGGGCAGGAGTGTCACTTCAGATCCTCTGAGACTTAGCCAAGGTGGGATAAGCCCTACAAGGGCTTTGTTGGGGGAAATGCCTGTGAAGATAAAGAGGAAGGGGGGGAGGGAGCATTGTAGGCCAGAACGGTCTTCAGGGAGGATTTGACACCTTGTGAAAGGACAGAGGGAAGGAAGGATTGGGTAAGTAGGGCCTCTGACTGTAGTGCAGTCTGAGAAAGTCTCAGTCAGGCTTATGGGTTTCCTGAGCAAACGTGTGTCTTAGAAGAATCCCCAGTTGGGCAGGAATAGGCTGGCTCTCATTCCTGCCCCCTTTCCCGTGCTCGGTCACTGGCTGTGAGCAGCCTGGGGGAAGCATGGCCTTGGAGCTGGAAGCCCCAGGTCAACTAAACCCTTGATGAGGATTTGAGTGCAGACTTCCATGGCAGCCCCGAAGTACCCCTTGAAAAGTCTTAGCCGATTCTCTATAGGTCAGCTAGGAACTATTGCTACCAAAGCTTGCAATTCACAAAGCCACTGAAAGTTTCTCAGCAGATAAAAGATGAGAAATCCATTTCTCTTTGCTGGAGCCGCGGCTCATCTTCCTGAGTTTTACGGAGTTGTATGTGGAAGAAGTTCCTGTGTGTTTGTGGAGCCCTTGGCTCCTCTTCTCACCATCAAACTCTGAGCAAGAAGAGGAAGTGGCAGCCACTATTTTTTTCACTTGCCAACTGATCCCTGGTCTTACTGCTCCGTTTGCTTGGAAATTATGTTTCACTTCCACTTAGCAAATGCCATCCTCTTTGTTATAAGGATTGTAAAATAATAACATGATTTATAAAGTATTGCAAACCATTGGTATCTACAGGGAATATGTTTAAGATCTTCAAATGTTCCCTGAAATTACAAACATAGAAATGTTTATACAGCTCATTGTCTCTCTCCCAAATTATATTTTCACTGAAGGACACATGCATTTATCTTTCTCATGTGATGGACATTTTGTTTCTTAACAAAGAAACAAAGATTTTGCCACTTCAAGAGTTACTAACAATAAGTAGCAACTCAGCAAAGTTGCTTGGCTAGTAACTAAGTTTATTCACTACTAAGTGGATTGGTCCTGCACACAACTCGCAGAGCATGTGGGATTCAAGGTGTACTTCAGTATGATTACACGTTACCACACATTGTAATGATGACAACAATCACAGTTATTACCTGCCATTTATTGATTGCCCATCGCCAAGGCACTGCATTTGAAATACATTAATATCAGATATTTATAACAACCCTAGGAGGTAGGTGGTACCACCCCTTTTAGAGAGAGAGAGAGGAAAAAAAAAAGGATCGGAGAAGTTAATGTGGTTATCAAAGTCAAACAGTAGGTGGCAGAACTAGGATTTAAAGCCACATACTTTTTGGCTACAAATCCCAAACTCTTAATTACTATTTGGGGTTACTCACAACTAGTTAGAAGCTGTAAGTCAAATCAGTTTACACCAGGGGGCTGCTGCATATTGTACTATACCCCCCCCCATTTGATCAGATTTGCCTTTAGGGTTGGATGCAAATATCATTAAATATGCGTAGGACACCTACAGTTAGTAAGGCAACCCTTATCTCAATATATTAATTATGCCTCACACCTTAAGGCTAGCCTCAGAAAAAGGAGATTTGTAAAGGGATTTTTCTAATGCACATTAGAAATAGAAAACAATTTCTCTGTTTCTCTCTTCTCAAAGTTATCTGGAGGCCAAGGATAGCTTATAGTATAGTATAGGCCAAGGATAGATAGTATAAGCTATAGGTGAGCAGAGGCCGTGTCTAGCTTATCTCAGCTCCTAGCACCGTGCCTGGAACATAAAGGAAGCTCCATACAGACATTGTATGAAGGATTGCTGGCACATTTGGCTGCTGAGCAAATGTGATATTCATTTAAAAGAAGATCATAGGCAGGAAAAGAATATTGTAAGTTCACTTAAATTATGATGGGAAAAAAAATCTAGAATTTTGTGTGCCCTGAGTCTGATCAGTAGTCTACTCTTCTTTAAGGTTGAAGATGGTTCTTTGTGGATCTGATTTTCCTAAAAGACACAAAAAAGGGCAATTGGCTTAGCTCTTGAGAAGAGAAAATGAAAAGGAACCTCTGACCACTATTTTTTTTAAAATGCCTTATTATAAGTCCTGGAAAAATGTGTGCAGCAGATCAAAACAGCCAGGTGTTTGGATAACAGCCCTCTGGGGCCAGCTGGCAGAGGGCAGCTGGTCATCAGAGTAGATGGAAAAAACATTTTCTAAAAGATGAAGAGTTAGCCCAGCAGAGGGCACAGGAAAGCACCCACTGTGGGGGAGGCTATGGACAGACCATAAATTATGTGGATGAAAAGGGATTGAAGGAGAACATTTTAGAAGGTGCTAGGGTCTAATAAAAGGTCTCTTTCATCAGCAGAGGCAGACGTTCTGCTATAGAGTCAGTGGACCCTTCAGATGTTGGTGGGTCAGAAGACACGCACAGTGTTCACGGGGGAGAGGAACTTACTTCAGTGCACGCTCTGATGACACTGAGCACCCCCAGCACATGAGCCACCAAGCTCAGGGGTCTAAATTACAAGGCAAATCTCTCCAGGTTAAATGCGGGGGATGAAAAACTGCTAACATTCGGACAAATACAATGTAATTAATGGCCTTATAGGGAAGTAATCCAAAATATATGTCTTGGATTTTGAACTTCTCATCCAGTAAAATTATAGACTATATTTATAAGGGAGAAATGCAGAGTATTGCTGTGGTCTCCCTGTTCTCCACCCTGTCCACTCTCTTCTGACCCCACTTATATGTCCAAGCCAACAACATACTATATGTAGATAACAACAACAAGTAACATTGCTTGACACTTGTTACATATAGGCACTGTTTAAAGTGTTATACATAAATTAACTTCTTCATCCTCACAATCGCCCTCTAAGGTAACACTTTTATTATCCCTATTTTATAGATGAGGAAACTGAGTCACAGAGAGGGAATAGATAAAAGAAAAAAACAGCACCTAACAGTTAATCAAGTGAGAAAATGTAGTCCCACCATTGTTAAAACAAACTGGTTACGGTAACTGGGAGCTGAGATGAATGATAAAAAGGGCAGGCAGGAGAGATGGGCAAGAAACTAGACTAGAGGAACAACCTTTTCAGGGGGAAATAAAAGGCTAGTCTTAAAAGCAGAAAGGTAAGAAATATGCTGAAGTCTATAAAATTAGACCAATATTTACATATTAAAGGGACTTTGGAGCTAGAGGACAATCTAAATCTTGAAAATAAAACACATTTGGTCTATATCCTTAAGGCAGGCTAATGGTTACAAACCTTGAAGAAGCAGAGGGAATAAGGGGGAGCGAAAGAGAGGGGAGGAGACTGCAGACGAGGAGGCGCAGGAGGGCACAGAACGGTGCTGTTGGCTGTACAGGGTTGGCCATCTGTCATGGTCCATAAACCCTCAGGGCCTTGGCTCCCAAACCTGAAAACTCTCACGTCTTCTGTGGGGTCCTTGGAGAGAAATTAACCAGGCTCCCACTCCCCTGGCACAGCAGTCTGTTGTTACACATATGTTCAAACTGAGACCCTGTCTTCTATGAGAAGCTGTCTTTCATTTATGTATATGTCAGCTGAATCAGCCAACCAACCACTAGCGGCCCAAGGCCATTCCTAGCCCGGGTCTTCTTCCGTCCCTGCACTTGCCTGTCCTCCCTGGCTTCCGTTGCTATCTTTGAAGCAGGTGCCCCGACCCTGAGTCCTATAGACTGAGAGGATCCATGGACAAGAGCTCTCTCTGCCTCACGGTTTTCAACTCCAGTCACAGCGACACTGTTGCCAAGCGCTGGGCCAGCGAAAACACAAAGACGTTTTTCAACTGGGCAAAAATATGCAAACAAACTGGTTTGAAGGGAGGTGCGAGGCAAATCCAGAGTCTTAGCTTCTGAGCCAGAGCACAGGGAGAGAACTCAGGAATTAACGTGACTGTCTGTGGCTCAGAAGTAGAAATGTAGGGAATCCATTGTCTTTAGTAACCTTGTTGATTCTGAAAGCCGAAATGTATAACGTGAATTCTTCAAACTTTATCAAGGTGGAGTCCTCAAAATACAAAGTTCGGATTAAAATCTCTCTTCTCTCATTTAAATATATGTAAGATGCCTGATGGTGCTTATTTGAAGGCTTTACATAGCAAATATGGAAGGGGTTCTCTCTCCTTCTAACTTCTTCTCTGCTCTGGTGTGACTTTGGGAGTGCCCAGGTCCTGGCCGCTCTGCCCTTCACCTACTATAGTAAGGAGAAAATTCCCTCCCTGCCTATTTTTCTGTATCTCAAATGTTACTATCTCTTTTGTGAGGAGTTACTTAATCTCCTAAACCATCATGTTGAGGGCAGAAGATGGGTGTAGACAATAAACTTCCTGGGAGGAGAGAGGGGCAGAAATACCTCTCCCAGATGGAAATCATAGCAAACTGGGACAGGCAAAAGGTTGTATGTGTGTGTGTGTTTGCATGTGTGTGTGTGTGCTCGCACACACAACTTGATTGCTGGCAACATCTATCTTGTCAATTTATCAGGTAAATCTTCAGGATTAACTGATTAAGGATGCCAATACAGGCTTACTTGTTTTCTCAATGAATTGTTAGACATCAGATAGCTACGTTGTTTAGTCCTAAACAAATGATAGCTACATTGCTTAGTGGTTCTCAACATTGGCTGTACATTACCATTATCTGGGGATCTTTAAAACACCCCAATGTGTGGCAGAGTCAGGTTCAGATGGTCTGGGTGTGGCCTGTGCATCAGGACTTTTAAAAGCTCCCCAGATGATTCTAATTTGCAGACAAGGCTAAACACCAAAGGTGTAGAGTTACTTCCTAATGAGAAATTTAGGAGGATTCCTCAGGCTACTGGGCCAGATGAAATGACATGTTATAGTGACACCATTAGTTAAAAGGAGAAAAAGACACAGCAAGTAAATATCTAAATGCAGGTCTTTCTGTTTACAAAACAGCAGTACCAATAGCTATGAGTCAGTCAAGGAGGCCCCAGAAAACACTTGATCTCTTCCCAGTTTTATTCCTGTTAATCCATTTGCGCTAAGGTGTGTTATGGTCCCCCTCTCTTAAATGCCGAGATACTCGGGAAGCCTGAAGGCCAGAGGTACAGCTTTATTAGCAATGTGTCCATTGGTTCTCCCTGGAGTTCAAGCAACAGAATAATCTCTACAACAAAACCCACTGCTTTCAGTGCATATCAAGAGAGACACCAAAGCCAAGTCATTTATCTGTCACTGCTGATTTCCAGGTGAATAGACTGTGAAACCAGAAAATTATGCCACTGGGGGTTTGGGAAAGAAAATGTCAGTCAGATTCACATTTTCTTTCTGCATCTTGGACATGCAGGTAAGTTTCAAGGCCTGACTTGATTTTAGTCAAGGAATTCGCTTTGTTATAATTTTATCAAATACTGTCAACGATATAGCACATCACCTTTGCTGAGCACTGCTATGTACCAGGCATCCTGCTAAGGGCTGTACATGGATTATCTCATTTCATCCTCACATCCGCTATAGGAAGTAGGTGCTGTTCTCCTTATTTTACAGGTGAAGAAATTGAAACTGAATATGGCTTTATGATGTGGGCATTATCTTGTGGCTAGAAAATGATAGAGCGAGGATTTAAATCTAGATCTGTGACTTCAAAATCCAAGCCTTTATCACTGAGTTACTGCTCTTGGTTTATAGACGTCTAGGATAAAACAATCCCATTTTGCTTGTTTTTCAGTCCCTTGATTTATCTCTTCCTAGAATCTGAACTGTAGTGATTGTTATGATGATTTTTTTTTTTTTTTCTGGGAAAGATTCACCTTGAGCTAACATGTATTGCCAATCTTCCTTTTTGTTGTTTTCCCTCCCCAAAGCCCCAGTACATAGTTGTGTATTCTAGTTGTAAGTCCTTCTAGTTCTTCTAGATTGTCCTCCAAGCATGCCTACTGACAGATGAGGTGTGTGGTTCTGCGCCTGGGAACCAAACCTGGGCCGCCGAAGTGGAGCACACTGAACTTTAACTGCTAGGCTATCAGGGGTGGCTCATGAATATTTTTTGTTTTTGTTTTTGATTTATTTAAAAATGAATCTTTCTCTAAGAGTTTGCCAATGTATATGTGAACTTCAAACAATAGCTGACTTTGTAACTGCGGATTGAGATGTTTCTTTATGCAACCTGATTAGTCACAAGAAGGAAGCAACAACAATAAAAATTAAATGAA
The DNA here is from genome assembly GCA_031878705.1 of Tapirus indicus. Lineage (NCBI taxonomy): Eukaryota > Metazoa > Chordata > Mammalia > Perissodactyla > Tapiridae > Tapirus > Tapirus indicus. The sequence goes on along the minus strand of CM062919.1, from coordinate 64,050,332 downwards.
GAGTTGCTGAATAATCTCATGTGCTGACTCATACCATTGGTACTGCTGTTTTGTCAACATTGAAAACTGGATTTTACACTTTATCCTGTTCCTTTTCTGTTTTAGCTAATGGTTGTTATAACATTTTGCTCAGTCTGCCGGAGATACTTGAAAATCTTCCCAAAGCTATCTTTAGCAAGAAATGTGAAATGGGGCCAGCCAGGGTTTCTCTGCCTACCAATTCATGGATAAATTGGATGAAGATATGAGGTATGATGATTCCTGAGCTTTGCTAACATTGACTGTGTTGCTACAAATTAATAAACAGAGAGGACAGGAGGACAGCAAATGAAGGTTTTGTTGATCTGCATTTGAATGTGTGTATATGTAGGGGTCTCCATGTACATGTTTTCTGCTAACTTCTGTCCTGCACATTTAGGGTGATGCCCAGCCTCTGAGAAGTCCTGTCATTTTGGTGCAGGCTGAGTGAATGGCTTGAGGTTGACTACTGTCTGAGCTAGCCCTCCTCTTCTGAGGGCCTACCTGGGATGGCTCTTCTCTGACAGGGATGTTTATCTGGCTGTTGTAAACCAACCAGAGGTTCTTGCCTGGGGCTCTGCACTTGAACTCACAATGTCAGTGGGTAAAGGCTGTCCATGTGGATTTATGGACTCTCTAGCACCTCTAAATCGGTTGCAACTTCTCAGAGCCTTCTGAAGCCAGAAAGCCTGGAATAAATAAATCTCAAAGATCGGTTTATTTCCTTTTAAAGCTTTTACTGCTCTGAGGTCAAGACCGAATTTTTTACCTCCCCAAATAAAGCATGTAGTGACATGTCTTTTTATGCCATGGGCTCCTCTAACTCCTGGGCTCAAGGACAGACACAGAGTTGAGAAGGTGATGGGAGGAGGTGATGCTCTTCCTCGTTCATTGCAGAGCGTTGCTCTCTTTGAAGTATGGGAAAGATGCACATGAAGAACACTGGAGAAGACCTTTGATGGAGAGACCAGGTTTTTTTTCCTTCTGATTATAATATATATTATAATTTATATACTTATATATAATTATACTATAATATAAATTACAGCTAAAGTGAATTTTGGAAACAATGCAAAGATATGAGAGAGCCTAGAGTGGTCAAAAAGACACTGTGGGGTTCACATGGGCACTCCACAGCTCTCTCATCTTCCAGTCCCGCGGTAGGATTGCACTTCTCCACCATCCCCGTGAATTAGGCGTGCCCTTGTGACTGCTTTGGCCAACCAGTGTGCGTGGATGGGAAGCACGTCACTCCTGGGCAGAAGCTTTAAGGCCGTTGTGTGCTTTGCAACACTCTTCTTTCCAGCTAGCATGGTGGATGGCTGCTCCATCAGCCCGGGTCCCTGATGGAATCTTCTTATAGACCCACTGTGGACATGTAGAGAGAACAAGAAATAATCTTTTGTTATTTGAAGCTACTGAATTTGGGGGTTATTTGGATTGGGAGCATAGTCTGTCTGATAAGGAAATCATCATGTTAAAGCTCCCATGGAAATATGACAAAGGAAATTGCTCAAGAGGAAAGGACTTGAAAATTCCCTGTTTGTTTGTTTTAACCTTAGGAACTGCTAACCAGCAAATGTAGGAAAGGATTGAAAAGATATTAAAATGGCCAGGCCAAGCCCTTTAAAGCCTATGTTTTTTAAAAAATTATAGTAAAATATACATAACATAAAATTTTAGCTATATTTATGTGTACAGTTCAGTGGCATTAGTTACATTCACATTATTGTGCAACCATCACCACCATCCATCTCCAGAACTTTTTCGTCATCCCAAACTGAAACTCTTACCTATTGAACAATAACTCCCTATTCCCCCTCCCCCAGCCCCTGGCAACCACCATTCTACTTCCTGTCTCTATGACTTTGACTACTCTACGTACCTCATGTGAGTGGAATCCTACAGTATTTGTCCTTTTGTATCTGGCTTATTGAAAACCTCTTCTTTTTTTTTTAAAGATTGTATTCTAGTTTTGGCTAGCAACCCTTATCTCTGTCTAGCTATTTCTAAGACAGTCTTTGCTCAAAGAAGAGAGAGGGATGACAAGAATCTGCCATAATCATTGACTCTGGCAGTGGGTGGAGGTGGCTTCGGGCTTTCCAGGCCAGAGGTCAGCAACCTTTCCAAACTGGAATGCAAGAGTTCCACACCCTGTGCTTCTCTTGAGTCAAGGGTCTGGGAAGGTTTCAAATCCTGAGTGACCAAGTTCTGCCTCCGGCTGTTATGGGGAAGGTGGATTGCTGTATCCTAAAAATTGAGGTGGAGAGAGAGTTTTGATTTCTTTCATTTGTAGAGTATATGTTGAGCTCAGTGACAGCAGGTGGTTAGAGCTTTCTGAAGGAGCTGTGACAATGGTGACGGGTCCCAAAGCTGTAGAAAACCATCCAATGGATCGTCAAAGAAAGAGGGAGCCTTCTTTATCATTTTTTTCGCTTAAAGAAAAATAAGTTGTCAGAAGTTGTCCGGGGAAGTTATTACCCTTTTTGGTAATTGCTTTTGTTTTATTCTAGAATTACATTTGTTAGAAGCATGTGGATAGTCTAAGGTGGACATTAGAGGGTGAGGGATGGCGGTGGAGCGGGGTCAGAGGGCTGCAAGTTGGAGGACGCAGACTCAGCTGCACTGACGTGGTCCCCGAGCTCCTGTGCAGGGAGGTGGGCCAGCCCTGGAGGAGACGGTGAGCCAAGGAGGCCACCTCTGAAATCAAGCTTCTGCACGCTCCAGTAGATTTGAGGGCCACGTGGGCAGAGTGGTGAAATCCCTGCCTTCTGGTCATATTGAAGTTTTGTTTGGAAATTAGCAGAATCGGAGGTTTATTTTTTTAAAAAGGTCATAGGAAATGTCAATAATTGACATGGAGATAATAAAACTGTGCTCTGGTTTACATATTAACACACATGGAAGCTTTGACACACGTGGTTTCCTCCTTCCCAGTCCAGAGAGCAGACAAATATTAATCAATCAAAAAGTCAGTCAACAAGTATTTATTGAACATGCATTATGCTCCAGATGCTGGGGATACTCCGGAAAGCGAGAATTGTTTACATGATTACAGACACAAATCACGTAAACAAAATGTCAAATTGTAACTCTAATGAGGGCTAGGGAAGATAGGTGATCTGTACCATGAGAACCTATAGTTGGAGTTTAAGATAGCCGGGGAGACCTTGTTTGGAGCTCCGAGGGACAGAAGAGCTTCACCAGGTGAAAGGGCACAAAACTGCATTCCAGGCAGACGGACTAGCATGAGCAAGGGCCCTGTGGGAGGGAACTTGGTGAGAATGAGGATGAAGGGAGGCCATTTGTAGTTGGAGTAGGAAGAGAGAGATTGGTGGATGAGTTCAGGTTGGAGGTGTAGGCGGGAGCTGGTCAGGAAAGGCATCCTCGTAAAAGTGAGAGGAGTCTGACTTGTCATTTCCTTGTTAGAGTGTGCATATCTTTCTTATCTTCCTCAACATAGTACCATGGTTAAGAGCATGGATTCTGGAGCCAGACTGCTAGGATTGGAACTTTTCTGTCCCACTTACAAGCTTTGTGACCATAAGCAAGTTACTTAACCTCTCTGTGCCTTAGTTTTCTTATCTGTAAAATGGCAAATATAATAGTACCTACCTCATAAATTTGTTAGGAAAGTTAAATGAGTTTATATATGTAAAGTGTTTAGAACAATGCTAGACACTAATTATAAGTGCCACATAAATAAGACCTATTTTTATTCCCCTATATGATAGAGAGCATCACTATTCACCAGATAGTCCCCAATCAGTTTATGAATAGGAAATCCACACTGAATTATATCCAGAACTTGTGTTTGCATCATGAACAGAGAAAACCTAAAGCAAAGTGTAGGTCTCTTCGATGTCCATTTATAGTATGAAAATGCATTTCTCAAGTAAATCATCTTGGAAGAGTGCTCTTTCAAAGCTGAGAGAGTTAAAATGCCTTCTACTTTGTCCAAAGCGTATTTGAGACTTTTGGAAGAAAGTGTTTTCTTGATACTGATTTGGGTGATACTCAGAACTGACTAAGGGCAGAACTTACCTTAAATCCTTTCATCATTTTATCGTTGATGCAACTGAGCAATCTTAGAGCCGGAAACGACCTTAGAGATCAGCTAGTCATTTGTTCTGATTAAATTGGCTGTTGGTTTCTGCATGAAGTGATCACATTAGAAAAAGGAGCTGCCAGCTTAAGAATTTAATAGACAAGTAATTAATTTAACTGAGATGCTTCTGTGAAAATCATAAATACCATCTGCAGCTTCTTCTTTGGAAGGTGGTAATGCATTTTTGCTGAAGTTTTTTTTTTTTTTTTAACTATTTCTGAAAAACAATAAGCAGCCTAACTTTGTACGTATAGCTTTGGTAACAAGTGGGTCATCAGGCCCTCCATGTGGACGGCACCATATTATTAAACAAACAAACTTTTACTGAAAGCTCACTGTGTGTGAGGCCTTGTGATGGATTCTTTTTCCAGGATGCCTTGTTTAATCCTCACGGTCATTATCTGAAGTCTTGGGCAGGTCTTGGACCCATTGTCCCTCGGACCCTGTCTCACCCTTCCTCTGCTCTGCTCTGGACTACAGGAGACTAACTCCTGCAGCTGCCTCTCCTAGCCTCTCCTGCCCACTGGTTCCTGGTTGGGTTTGGGCATTGGGAGGCACTGGTAGAGACGTAAGGCAGGTGGAGACAGAAGCCAGGGTATTTCTCCCCTCTCTTTCCACCTCAGGCTGCGTCCTCTCTATGGCTCCAGCTACCTCAGGACCAGGCCGTGGTCCTAGCTTCCACTTGGTGGCTCCACCCCTAGGCTCCAATAACAATGTCTCCTCCCTTGGTCTCTCCTGCCAAAGGATGGCAGAACTTCCTGCTCTTGTTCATCTCTGGATTACCCCATTGTCTACTGTTTGGCTTACAGTCATCATCTGTATAACCAGTTCCCTGCACTGAATTCCCTCTATTAAAAATATTTGAAGTAATTCCTGTTTTCTTGTTTAGGCCCTAACTCATAGAGTTCAATATAATTATACCTGGTTTTGTTTTGTTTTTTTAATATATGAGGAAACTGAGAACCATATAGGCTAAATATCATAATATTAAGCTGCCAGCTATATCAACATCAATATTGTCAATCTGCTAATTAAATCTAAGTCCTCGCACTCCTAAACTCACATATACTTTTTCTGCTGTTATACTTTGTTGCCTTCAGTACTCTCTGGAAAGGGGAAATCTCTCCACTGTAATCCACAGTTGTTATAGGGGCGAGCCCTCTTGGATCATCTGTATCATGATGGGTTTTACTGTTTTAGTTCAATTGGATTGATGACTTAGTATGAGTCATCAGTGGATGAGTCTGAGGGTCAGCATGTTACGTCTCTTCAGAGACAGAACTATTAGGCCCTCAGGCAGCAGATCAGAAAGATGCCCTTTGTATGTCCACTACAGCTTGGTTCTGTGGGAAATCCTCCACAGATCCATGGAGCCACCAAGTTCTGGACACTTTTCCAGGCCAGATGATGAATTCCCTTTGTTTCAGTTTGAATAGTAAATTGAGATCTTTGTTCCTCACCTTGCATTTACTCAGAATCAGGATAGGAGTGCTCAAATTATTGTTAAGTCCCATATAAGATCAAAGACTTTGGACTTTACCATAATTTTAGACTTAATTTTTAGATTCTTTTCATAGGAATAAATTATAGGCTAAAATGTTTGTGGTTTGAAAACACTGAAGGAAACTTAGTATAGCATCAATTTACTTGTAGAGACTCTTCTTGTGAAGAAATTGGCATTCTAAAAAGAACAAATAAAATGTTAAACCAGCAGTAGAAGAACAGCCTCTGAATTCTCTCCTGTTAAATAGTAAGAATAGAGGGATGGGATCAAGTAGTGGAGAGTGTTGAAGTCTAGGTTAATGAGTGTTTGTGTGTGTGTGTGTGTGTGTGTGTGTGTGTAGGAGGAGGGGTACAATGCAAAGCCAGCAAAGCAGGGAGTGATTTGACTATGTGTTTAGGAAAATGGGTAAAATTGTGTTGGTTGAACTTAGAGATGGGGAAGAGGGTCTGAATGGAGGGTACTACTATAATGCTATTATAGATTGTACATGTAGCATATAATATATAACATACTGCTATACTGTAGTTAAGAAGAAAGGTAACAAAGACTTGAACTAAGTGACTTTGGAATAGAAGCTACAGGTGGGTGCATGAAATGATGTGGAGGCAGAATTGATAAGATTTGATCGTTGATTGGAGTAGGAGATGAGGGAGGAGAGAAAACTTGAAGATGATTCTGAGGCTTGGAGTCTTCATGACTTTATCTTTTCTTTTTTCATATACTATCCAAGCCAATTAACTTTTCATCCTGTGGTGGAATTTTCATGTTAATATGGGAAACTGGTTGATAGTCATTCTTCTTTGACGAGGACAGAGAAATGTGCAAAGTGGCTTAGCATAGCACTTCACTTCCATCTGATGCAGAAAGAGAGCAACAAAGAGATTCTAAAGTCATCAGGACTGCTGACTGTGTACTGAGGCCAAGGATGTAATGTAAATGGAGCATCTTCCATTTATTTATCACACAGTGAGTGACTAAAAATCCATAGGACTTTACAGCATTTTTAGATCTCTAGAACATCCTTATAAGGATGCACAGGGTCAGGCAAAGGATGAGGTAATTCTCTACCTCAGATTCTCCTGGGGTCAGAAGTAACCCTGGAAGGGTGGTTCTCATACCTAGCATACCCCTCTGCTCCAGTCGGGCTGGTCCATGCACTGCCCTGAGCCTTTCCTCATCTTTGTGTATCCTCCCCATCCTTCAGAGCCTGAGGGCCTCCTGCTGCCCACCTCCCAAATAATTTGTTTTCCTTTTTTACATTATTTTGTACTTCATTATATATTTTATTACCTTCTAATTTCTCCAATTATGTTAATCCTGTCTTTCCAAGTAGATCGCAAGCTCCTTGAAGGGAGAACTATTTTTTATTCTTTATCATCCTCCACAACCCTTAGTACAGAGTGAATACTTGTTGAATTATTGACTTAGTATGAAAAATTTGCCCCAGTCTTCTCCTAGCCACCTTATCTACTCAGTTATTGCTTCTTTTTTGTGTGTGAGGAAGACTAGCCCTGAGCTAACATCCATTGCCAATCCTCCTCTTTTTTTGCTGAGGAAGACTGGCCCTGGGCTAACATCCATGCCCATCTTCCTCTACTTTATATGGGACGCCGCCACAGCATGGCTTGACAAGCGGTGCGTCTGTCCACACCTGGGATCCGAACCTGCAAAACCCCAGACCACCGAAGCGGAGCACATGAACTTAACCTCTACGCCACCCAGTCAGCCCCCAGTTATTGCTTCCTTCTTCAGCTGTTGGGCTGCCACCATGCCTACGAACATGCAGTGGAAATTCTAAATACTAAAATATTCCTGCAGGGTGAAAGAGTACAGGGACATAGGGAGCCCCAGACATGGTGGTGTGGAGGGAGGGAGAAAGAAAGATGAATGCATTTAGAAACACAGCTTGTTCTTTGACCTGGGAGAACTTGCTTGCTGGAAGTTACCAAAAAGCAAAGCTGCTCAGAACAATTATCAGTCCATCTTGAGACTCTGGTATGTCTTAAAACAACAATACAATAAGAAATGACATAAGCCAAGAAATTCTTGGTGGGACATTTGGGTGCAAAGGGTTTTCAGCTTTAAGAACATTTGCTTCTATATCAGTGCGAGAAATCAGCAGGTCATGTTTCAGTAACTACCATTTATTGAGCCAGGAATGTTATGGTAACTTATATCTACATGTAGATATAGTGAATTTTTCACCATAAATGTAGATGGAGGTAGTCTAAATTCTACTAAAAAATGAGAAAACTGAGATCCAGAGAGTTTAAGTAACTGAATGTCAATAAAGTGCCTCCTCCAGGAAGCCTTCCCTGGACCTTCAGGATGGGTTAAGCACCATTATATCTCCCATTGCAACCTCTGGCTATCTTTATCATAGTCCCTACTTATTATTTTATATAGTAAATATAATAATATAATAGTCTGTTTTATGTATCTTTCTCCTCTGTTAGATTACAGCCTCCTTGAGGATAAAGTTCAGTTTCTGAGTCCAAGGCTTTTTTCTCTCTGTTACATTTCCACGGTCATTTTCAGATATGTCGTAGACCTTGGGGTTTTAAACCACAGAATGCCCTTCAGTTACTGAGAATAATTACTAGCTTATTATACAGTCAAAGTTTGTCCTCCTTCAATGTGTCCTCCTTCTCTATGGAAGGGAGTATTTAGAACATTTTCTTTCTTATGAGACACCCACCCCACTGCATTTTAGTGGCTGGGAAGGCTCTGCTTCTGGAAGTTAACATCAAAAGAGGATAGCTGATAGTTATAATTGCTCCCTGACAGAAAGGTTGCCACGGACACTGGAGAACATTCACGGTTAATTTTGTAGAACCATGGCTAATGGGACAAATTGCTCGGCCATAGCGTCTCCTCCAGCTGAAAGAGCATAAAGACATGCAAGGGGGGAGGCAGGTCATGGGCTGTGCCCTGGGCTTCTGAGGGGGTTCCTGGCAAGAAGAGAGCAGGCGGATTGACTCACTGGGTCAGCCGTGGGTAGTGCTGGACTCAGCTGTCACAGCTGGGCTGACATCAGCAGTACATGATTGACATCAGTGCAAAGACAGTGCCAGCAAGCCAGGGGTGTGTGGTGGGGACAACCAGGGTTTGTATCCTGTAGAAGAAAATCTTGTGTTGGGAGACACCAAACAGCAGCAGTGAGCCCTCTGTTGCCGTCCAAAATCTAACTAGGGCTCAGCTGACTGGGAGCTTGTCTAAGAGGTGATGTGACTTGGCTCAGATCACACAGAACATTAGAGGCTGGACTGGAGCTGGCAACTGGATGGTCAGACTCCCAGGCTCTCCACAGACCACACAGAAAGGGAGACATGAGCAGATCTTGAAGACATTGTGACGTCAGGTTAGGAACACCCTGACTCTCGGACAGCTTGCTTCTTCAAAGCACAAAAGGTCTTTTGGGTGTTCACTGACTGCACTGATTTTTTGACAAAGCAGCTTGTCATTATTCCGTGGAGGTGATTCTTGTAGATTAAGCCGGAGGAAGAGTGCAGTGGTGCAGTCATCATGTGGTGTGCTGATCTTTACCGATGTGTAAGAAGCCACAACAATGATGCATGCAAGAAAGAAGTTTGTGTGGGGATGGCTTCCAGTGCAGGCAGCACTGTGCCTTTCAAACAGGAAGCAGTAGTGCATGATTCAAACTATAATAATCTGTACAAATAATTTTTAAAAGATAATAAACAGCTTGAATTTGCTAAATCTTCACTCATTCACAATGCTTTGACGAATCCTGTCTCATTTGATCCTCACATCTTATATATGCACATCTTATCATATGCACATCTGCATAACTTAGGAGGCAGTAATAGTCACCCATTTTGTAGAAGAATCTGAAACCAGAGAGGTTTGGTGATTTGCCCAAGATCACACGGTAGTTACTGTCAGAACCAGAACTAGAATTTTGGTTCTTTACATAGTGTTTTTCTGTGATAAAGTTCACAATCCCTTATCTGAAATTCTGAAATGCAAACAAAAACAACAAAAGTCTATTTTTTCTTTCCTAACTCATTTGGTGGCAAAACTCTACCTGTCCTGAACTACTTTGGCAACAAAACCTGCTTTGAGATGATGTGAAGCTCTTTATTGTTCTCTTCAGGAAGAATATTCATATATTTTATTGCAGAAATTTTAACGTGTTCAATTACAGGATGCTGCCCCGAAACCGGTGTGTTATATCTGTTGTATGAACAATATTGCCTTTCTAAAGTCCCCCCAAAATTCTGATTTCAAAGGCACGTCTGAACAGAAGAGTTTTAGGTAATAATTGTAACCCTGAAGTAGACTGCCTCTGCCATCTAACGAAGTCAGGAAATGGAGTGTTGACATTAACCAGATATTCCGGGTAATTGTCACTATAGGAGCTATACATGTACTGCTAATGTTGGACAAATCAGACGATAATGCAATACACTTAATATCAACTCAGCAGTTGTTGTGAACGTTAAATAAGGTAATTCAGGTAAATCATGTGGCAGAGTATCTGGTTCATAGGACACACTCCATAACTAGAGGGGTAGCTATCACCTTTCTTAATAAACTTTGTATCTGCATGTTACAGATGAGGAAAGGGTGACAGGCAGAGAGGTTAAATAACTTACCCAAGGTCACACAGCCAGTGAGTGGCACCACCAGGACTGGACATGCAGATTGTCTCTTCCACCCAGAGCATATGCATAACCAGTAGGGTAGAGATAATTCTTGGACCTTCCAGGGGGCTCTAGAAATCCTTCCAGATCATCATTATGAAAATTAATTACCGAATCATTGGACTGTAGCATGTGGAAGTGCTGTTTAATAGCCTGCTGGTTAAGCCAGGTTTTGTTGTCCAGAGAGACAGAGAGAGAAAGAGAGAGAGAAGGAGAGGAATGGAAGGAGGGGAAGAGAAAGAGAGAGAGAGGGAAGGAGAGATTAAACTACTAGAAAATACCTTATAAATTAAAAAGTTGGAATGACTTTATGGAACTATTGGCAAGCCTCTATTCCAGAGAATTATTACAAGAACAGAAACTCCCTTGGATGGATTGGATGAGGTCTTTCTGGGAATTAGAGCAAAGAAAAGATACTCCCAGGACTTTACCCAAAAGTCTGTGGATCAGCCCAGTGAAATCTATTGTTTTGGGGAAAAATAATCATGGCTTATTTCGTGTATATATAATGAGATTTCACTCCACTCCCATCCTCCTCCCAGCTCCCTTCACAGTGATTGTTTTGCCTTCTCAATTTCCTTACTTTGGACCTAGGACTTTTCATTTTCGAACCATGTTTTGGAGGCGAGTGCCTGCCAGAGGATGGGGAGGGCGGGTGGGCTGAGAGAGAGAGGGCAAGTGCAGAAGTCGCCGTGCAGAGGCTCGGAAGATGAGAAGAGAGCACGCTTGTCTCAGAAATTGATTCTAATCCCACAGCTCGCTCCCTGTCACAACTCATATCCCAGATGGTGAGAGGAGAGCTCCAGCGCCTCATGCTTGTGGTCTGTCAGGATCGGCTGGCAGGAAAGCGAGCCCCTCAGCAGCTCAGCTCGAGATTAAGAGGACCTCGGTGCCATTGTGTTGGCAGCTGCTCTGACTCACCCGCGTGCTGTGGGGCATCAGTGCATGTCTGGCCTTATTTGCTATTTGGGACACGGCACTTGAAAGGTGCCCCCTCCCACAGACTCCTTGACATTTGTCCAGAGATTAATTGGGCTAATCCCCTTCTTGGAAGAATGGGTTGGAGAGTGTGTATTCGGGGAGGGTGAGGAGGCAGGCCAGGACTGAAGAGGCAAGCATTAATGAAGGCGCTGGGGCTTGCTGGAGCCTTTGAAGGAAGAAAAGAGCAAATTTCTCTGCTGCTCCCGGACAAGGCTGACAGGTGGGCAGGGAGACTGCAGTTCTTCTGTTCTGCCCAGCTTTGCCAGAAGGTCTGTGCACACCAGCAGTAATGACTTTTGACAGCACCAGCTGTCACTCAGAGAGGAAGTGCTCCCAGCACACCTTGGCCTGCCATTCTCGTCTCTTGCACTGAGGGCAGAAGGTGAGCGCCCCGAGACAGGCCATCCTGACTGTGGCAAACACACAGTGCTCAGATACTTGTCTGGGAGATGTACAAAAGCACATTTAAATTTTGTTTTGAATCAGGCATTCAAAATAAACATCATTTATTATTTGAGTTTTGGGGTTGAGAGAAGGCAGGGGACCATGGACAGTATTTTCTTGTGCAGCTGTCCATATTTGGGAGGGGACGCAAAGCTCTTCACCTTATTGTCTAATAATAATAGCTAGCATTTATTGGGAGCTTATAATCTGCCAAAGTACTGTTCTAAACATTTTACATGTACTAATTAATTTATTCTTCTTAACAACCCAGATGAAGTAGGTGCTATTATCTCCATTTTACAGGGTTAGTAACCAGCCCAGGGTCATTTGTAAATGGTGGCTCAAAGACTCAAACTCCTACAGGACAGTTTGGGGCCCCACCCTCTTAACTACTGCACTAAGCTGCAATGCTAACAGAGAAAAGAGAATAAGCATTTTGCCTGGGCTAATCCCAGGTTAGAACATGACTTCAGTGAGATTGAATAGTTAATTGAGGAAAATGCATCCCAGAAGAACCGAGGATAAAGAGACAGGAGAAAACTTTGAGGTCCCTGGGAACCTCTGAAAAATATGTGCCTAATTGTACTATAGGTGGAAAACTTCCTCCAGCTAACAAGATTCCAATCGTGTGCTGGGTTTCTTTGTAAATTACTGCAGACACTGACATAGAGAATATGAAAGGACTGGTGGTTAATCAAATGAACTTATAAGAAGGCAGATCTTGAAGTGGGATTTATATTGATGTCCATTATAAAAACTGTTAATAATGAGAAATTTTAGGAAAATGTCATTGCAAGGTGAAGGAAACCTGCAAATGTATGAGTATCTGTTCATCCTTTATCAGAGATAAGATAATTAGGTCACAGAAATTGCTTTGGGGGGAACTGAAATGACAGATGCTAACGTAAGAACAATGATTGGAAGAATTTTTGGCATATCTTTGTGGTTTTTGAGCAGAACAACCAATCTTCAACTAAGGCGCATCTAACTTAAATCTGTTTCTCCCTTCTGTGTAACCACTGTCAACTGGGCGGGAGGCACACACGGCCTCTCTTCTTCCAGCCATGTTTTTCTCCTGTTGTGAGGATCGGTTTCCCAGCACTAGACACCAGTACAGATTCTCAAGTGGGGTAAGAAGGAGAAGGGAGAATAGATACGGAGTCAACTCACCTCTTATCTGATCTTCAAAACCACTCTAAGAAGGGGTGCTGCCTTCACTTTATGATGAGGAAACTAAAAGTCGAAGAATTGCTAACCTAAGACCTAAGACCATACAGTGAGTAAGTGGCCAAACTGGATTTGTGCACAGGCTGTGACGTCCAGAGCCGTGCTTTCCACACGGCCTCCACTCCTACTTGTCACCTTGTCTCCAGCACCAGGTGGTAAAGTTGGTGAAGGAAGGGAAGGGAAAACTTCATCCTGCCACCTACCGTGGTGCCAGCCCCTTCCCTCCTCTGCTTTGCTGCCAGACCATTTTGCCACACCCAGAGTTAGTCTTCTTGCTATAGGAGGGGAGGGGGGAGGGAAAGAAGGTAGGCATCCTTACTTCCTAATTTCTCATTTTGTACCTTTCTCCCAGTTCAACCACAAGCCCCCTCTCCTACGCCCTAACTCTGCTGTCATCCCATGCAGATCTCATTGTTCACTTGGACCTGAGAGCAGCTACACCACTGTTGACTCCGTAAGGTGGAAGTGGCCTTGGTAATCTTCATTAAACTCCTCAGCCTGACACATCTGAGGGGGAGATCTTCCTGTGTACTCAAGAAGGTGTTTTTCAATATTCACCACCAGTACAGGGTTAGAGTTAAAACTTCTCTACGCCCAGAAAAAACTTGGTGCTACAGTTTGTCAAAGAGAACCTGTGTCCAACCAAAGATTTCCAAATAAACTATTAAAACAGGCTCTTTTTATAAGTTGGGGGTCACTAGCAAACTCTCTTGTTCCTCCTTAGAGTCTCAGTGGTTTCCAAGTTGTACTACTTTTTGCATGAAGACCAGTGTCTCAGATATACAAGGTAATGTCATCTATATCCATCTGACTTTGTTTTAACATGGCTTAATTTGCTAGGTGACAGGATCACACCCAATTGTTCCTTCTTAGTACTGCTATGGTGACTTGGACCATATGCACGGATCCCACTGCACATACCACCTACAGTTATTCATTTACTTGCCTTTGCCTCATTTCAGGTGTGAACTTCTTGGTTGCACAGACCATGTTTTAACTTACTTTGAATCTTAGCGTAACATCCTTTCACTCTTACCCTGTCCAATCCATTTTCTACGCAGCAGCCAAAGAGAGCTTTTGAAAACATAAATCAGGTAGTGTCGTTTTCTTGCTTAAAGCCCTTCAAAGTCTTCCTATTGCCTTAAAATACAATGTGCATGCTCGACTGGGGCTTACCACCCCTTGCAGGTTCTGGCTCTTGTCTTCTCTCCAGCCTTGCTCCAGGCCTGCTGGCCTTTGCTCAGTGCTCTACTGCCTCAGGGCCTTGGAGCCTGCTCTTTGGTTGGAATGCTCTTCCCCTGGATTTTGCATAGTTGGCTCCTTCTCCTGCCTCAAGTCTTAAATGCTTAGATCATTAAACTCCTCAGCCTGACACATCTGAGGGGGAGATCTTCCTGTGTACTCAAGAAGGTGTTTTTCAATATCCATCACCAGTTCAGGGTTAGAATTAAAAGTTCTCTACACCCAGAAAAAACTTGATGCTAGAGTTTGTCAGAAGAGAACCTGTTTCAAACCAAAGATTTCCAGATAAACTATTAAAACAGAGACCTTTCCCTGAACACTCCATCTGAAGTGAGTCTTCCCTGTTACTTTCTATCTCTGCACTCTGTTTAATTTCTTTAATGTTTATCACAATTGGCAACTACTTTGTTTATTGACTCGTTTTGGATTCTCTATTTCTCTTGTTAGAATGTAGTCATCATGAGGACAGGGTCCTCATCTGTTCACAGATGGATCTTCAGCACAAAGAGTAGTGCTTGGCATGGAGCAGTGAGCTTAATAAATGAATGCAAGAATGAACAAATGAGAAATCACAGAGATTTTCTTACAGTCATTACCCAATAGGAGTTACATGTAAAGATTCTACCAATGGTTTATAACTTTCGTATTCACCCAAGTGGATAGTGTGACCCCTCACACTTGCGAACACACTAGCCACAGGGAACCAAGAGAAGGGTGGCTCTTATTACTAGAGAGAAGTGCCCGAGAGAGAGATGGTGTTCAAGGGTCCCCGTGCTATTCCGCCTGCCTGCTGCTCACACCCAGTCTGCCCACCTCCTCCTGCTTCATCCTGTATCTTTCCAAGCCTGAGATGACCAAACTGCCTGTGGACACTCTAAGTATAAATAAGAATGAATTGGGAGATTCTTCCTGAATTTGGGAGATTCTCATTCACAGCTTTAAACAAAGTATCTGCCTTTACAAGAAACTTTAAAATAAACGGGAGTGGATAATTGGGATCTAACCCCTCTTCAGGCTGCTACCTGATGACAACATCGCTCCCTCCAGCGGCTGACCGTCTTCAGAAACAGACTATTTGTACGGTCGTATCCAAAGCCCTGTGTCTCTTTTTCAGGTCTTGTTTTAGCATCCTGAGAAGCAAGGGAGTGAGTCTCACCAAGCATTTAGGGTGACTCATATTTTGGCTCAGCCTACAATCCCCAAATTTATCTTAAAGGAAGGTGACCAGACCCCAACAGACCAGGGTGTCCCCAGTACCTCTAGTGCTCCTCAATTTATGCAATAAGGCCCTGGGAGCATACTATATAAAATAACTCTTCCAAAACATCCATATTATATAGGTCATTTGAAATGTGTTTTCTTGGACAAAGATGTTATTTTAAATTTTATATTTGTTTATATTTACAATGCTTACTAGAATTTCCAGTGTGGTTAAGTCCCTGTAGCATTAGTAATGATAACTAACGTGGATTGAAAATGGAAAATGACAGGGATTGTTCTAATAATATTCAGGAAAAATTTATTTCATCCCTGCATTATCAGCTCTTTTGAAATTGAAAAATAATTTCCTAAATTGTGGCCTAAGGTGATGATCTCCTTAAATACAGTCTCCTCTCTCAGAGAAAGGGTTGGAGTCCTTGTTTTGTTTATTGCCTTTGAATCATTTATGGATTTAGTCACCCCACTGAGCACCAACTCATCTCTGCCAGGTGCATTGGGCCTCAATGGGTTGGAAGTGAAATGTGGGGTCCCAAGCAGGGAAAGAGATGAAAACCACATTCACAGTTTATTTGCTCACAGATGTTCACATAATAGAAGCTGAAATTTAAGAAGTAGCTTCTTTCTCTTTGTGTTGGACAAGAGACAAAGAGAAACAGTTTATGGAGGTTGGGAATGCAAGGGGCAGTGAAACTCTGAGAAGAATTTCTCCCTCTCCCAGTAGTACCTGTAGAGCTGGGAGGGAACCATTATGCAGCATCAGGGTCATCACAACTCCTAATGCTTTGTGACCCTGCTAAGATATGGGCTACAGATTTCCTCTCCGCCTGTGTCAGCACAGTCAGTTTTGGTCTGTGTTTACCGCAGTGACCTGTCATCTTGTGGTATTGCGTTATCTGTCCTCTCATGCAAGAAAAGGTGGGACAGTGTGAGTGAAAGAGAGACATTTGCTGTGACTTTATTGGCTCGGACTTTCTAGGCTAGAGGTGTCGCAGCTGCTCTGTTTCCTCCTATGTGCTGTGCTCCTATGTGCCGTGCTCCCATAATCATGGTCAATGACCAAATGGATAATTGCTTCTGAATTATGATTTTTATGGTCTGAACAGCTAGATTTGTTTTAGGTTTGGTTTAGTGAATCAGTGTTTAAGATGCTTTTCCAATATATTATGTCTTCTAAAAATTCTATTTATTACATCATCTTTTAAATTAATGTTTCCCTGAGTTCTCAGATTGGGAAGTATCTCTCCTCTCCCTTGCCCTAGCAACCAGTGCATATCTCTATTGTAGCAGCAACACAGACAGGACCATGGTAGATTTTCCAGACCAATGACATTATTCTATTAATATCTCCAAGTATCTTATTTTTACCAGTATGAAACTTAAAATAAACATATGTATGTAATTTAAATCATATCCCTCATTTTCTCTAAAATTTTCACTTTATGAATAGTAATGATAATACTCATTAGTCAGAGCAGGCTAACTGCTGTATGAAACAACCTCCACATTTCAGTGGCTTAACACAATAAAAATTTATTTCTCATTTAGATGGGAGCGCTGGGGAGATGTTCCATTCAGCCATTTAGAAACTCAGGTTACTTCCATCTGTGGTTCCACATTCTTCTAGATCCTCGGTGTCTTGTCCATTTAGCTGGGATAAGACAGTGAGTATTATGCATTGGAGATGTTTATAGGTCAGACAAGGAGGAGTCCACATTGCATCCACTTAATTTTATTGACTAAAATTTGGTTGCACAACCACACCCTAGTATGAGGGAGATTAAAAATATGGTCTAGGCCTGACAGCCAGGTAAAAAAAGGAGAACACAGGGGCTGGCCCCGTGGCCTAGTAGTTAAGTTTGACATGCTCCCCTTTGGCAGCCCGAGTTCAGTTCCTGGGCATGGACTTACACTACTTGTTGGCGGCCATGCTGTGGTGGTGACCCACGTACAAAATAGAGGAAGATTGGCACAGATGTTAGCTCAGGGCGAATCCTCTTCAGCAAAAAAAGAAAGGAGAACACAGATATTGGTAAATACTAGCAATCTTTGGCCATATCAAAAAACTAAAAAAAAAAGCTTTAAAAGAAAAAAACTGTTCAATGTTTAATATAAGGCACTACATTAATTTTTTTAAAAGATGATGTCAAACTGCTGTAAATCCTGTAAATCTGACAATAGTTAGCTACATGTGCCATTGGAACAACATTAACTACAAGATCAGACTGTGTAAATATTTGTTGAATGACTGAATACTTGTGAGCATGCTCATCAGCATTATCTCCAACAGCATCTCCATTCAGAGCTGACTCAGGAGCACCTGAAATTGAAGCAGTAGCAGATACAGAAGTTGTAGGAGAGTGTTTGATGCCTTCTTGATGATGTTCTGACTACTGCCTCTGATGGAAATCAGTTTAGCACATAGATATTTTGTTGACTGGCTCATAACATTGAATAAACTTTATTATATAAACAGTAGTTGATGCTAAGTTAGTTTACTTAGGATTTTCTTCATAATTTTCTATGTCTTGAGAGATCCCTGAGTTAATGATAGATTCACTTGGCTCGTTAAGGAAATTCATCATAATAATCTGCTCATGACTACCAAGGTCTTAGGACATCAGCATGTTCTGTATTAATCTACCTTTGACTGAAGTCAAACCATCGGGGTATCGGGGTTACTGAATACTGGATCATGAGACATCTACTGTATAGTGAGATCGTCTGTATTACATCTTTTTGGCTCATTAGACTTTCTTACCCGTTAGCTCCTTGAGCCCGGGGACTTGTTTTACTCATATTGTGACCCTGGCTCCTGGCCATTGTCTCTGACATAGGAGACCTTCAATAAATGTTCTGCAGTGGTTCAAAGTGTGGCCCCCAGACCAGGAACATCAGCATTAACCTGTTAAAAATGCAAATTCTTGGGCCATGGCAGGCCTACGGGGGGTGGAGCCCAGCAATTGGTGTTTTAACAAGCTCTGCAGGCTTCTGATACATGCTGAAGCCTGAGGCCCGCTCCCTTACGGAACTGAAATGGACAGATCTTAATGATCATACACATATAGAGAGCAACGATATTGGGTACTTCATTGTTGTACACTGTTCTCAATCATGTTTAGTTATCCTTGGTTTTAGTTCAAGTTTAAGTAAAATGTATTGAGAACTTTTTCTAGAATTGGATATTTCTGGGGTTTATCCGTAATAATGGAACTTTCTTCAGTTTCACCAGATGTCCCATAAATTCCCAATTGATACATTGATTTTGGCCTGGTGATGCTAATTTTGGACTACTGGCCTCCAGAACTATGAAAGAATACATTTCTGTTGTTTATGTCACCAAGTTTGTGGTAATTTGTTACAACAGCTACAGCAGCTACTAATATAAGCAGCCTTCTCCAAATTTCTTGTTTTTATGCCTATCAGTAAAATATTTTGAGCATGTCATCTAAAATATGTTTATTCATAAATATTTGCACATAACACTATGCCAGTACATTATATATAAGATACACAAAAAAACAATTAAAATACTACAAAGGGAAATAATTCATATCTTATAGGTAATTTTATATTACTAATGGTATAAAAAATCTTTTATTCCTACTAAGAATTATTGTATTTTAATGAAAGCAATGTGATCGACTATGCCTCAGTAGTTTGAAAATCTCGGTTTAACACTTTGTTAAAGATCTGGTTCAAAGTTCAGTTTATTTAGATATTTTATTCTAATGGCTTTTGTAGCTGAAAAAAATATCTCACAAGGATATGCAGATCCAAAAGGAAGAGGAACATCCTTGACTATGCTTACTAAATCAGGACATTCTTTTATTTTCTAATCCCATTTACTGATTATGCAAATAATTTTTTATCTCATTCAGCTAATACATTGCCACTTTCACCTTGTCAATCAGTTGCTCTTATGAACTAATCAGATTATGTCAAGTCCCTCAACTTTTAACAAATAGGTTCAAACCCACTGAATGTCTTTATTTGGAAGATTTGAAAATAGATGTGTCTTTAAAGAGGGCAGATAAGAGAATATTTTAAGTTAGACAGTGTTTTCAGGCAACAAGATCACGTAATCATGGAAATATTTCCAGACATCTGTTTTCAAAATGTTCTCTTTTTTAAAAGCAGTTTTTAAATTCATTGTTAAAACACTCTTCTATCATGGAGGGGCAGATTAAAAAGAAAAAAAAATGAATTAAATCTTTAGAAAGTCAGTTAGTGGATTTATTGTTTTGAAAAAATATCTTCTAGATACCTACCAGGGTTAGCAGTATCTTACGTTACAGAAAATGTCAGAAAACTTGAACACTTGTATTTTTGTAAAAGAAGAATATGAAAATCATCTTTAAGTCTGACAACTCTTTAATACCCCCATGAGGTAGCTAATGCAGCTCTGTAGAGTACACGAGTTTCATGGATACTCCATTCCCATTGCAAAATGCTCTAGGAAATAAATGAATAGTAATTGAGTGTGTGTGTGTGTGGGGATACTCTGAGTATTTTAAATAAAATACTTAGAATTCAGGCCAAGGAAGACATATGCAACAAGAGACGAGGAGAGTCCTTCCTTCCCCACAGAAAACCAAGAGATCTTTGAAGAAAAACTTTTCTTCTCCCGTAATCTTTAGGTCCTTTCAAACTACTAGGCATTTCTAAACCAAGGCTTGCATCCTCTCTCTGCCGCTGGTGATCAGTCTGAAAGGGGCAGGTGGCCCCTTGTTTATTGTAGCCTTGAGGTGGGAATATCAATTACCTATTAAGAAGAAGGAACTGGAGGCCCAGAGGAGACACTCAATCCACCAAAGGTCACGTGAGTCAATGACAGCTTAGGACCTAGAACATTAACTGGAGCTTTATTCACTTGAACACCCAATTTTCCAGGACTGAAAGCAAGCTGGTTTCCCCTCAAAGATGGATACTTTTTCTGTGGCATCTGACAGTCCATTTTTCTTAATTACCTAGTTGTAGTGCTCTAGAAGATGTGAGTGTGTCTTTGTGGGACTAAGAGAGAAAAGTCAGACTGTTAAATATGAAGCATTGTGTGAACTGAAAGGGACACCTTATGATCAACAAACTGTCAGAAGAAATAACAATGAAGAATTTCATTCAAAGAAAACTAATTTCTTTATCGAAAGGAGTCACAGTTTCCAAATACTGTGCCATGCTGTGTATGAACTAGGCTGGGCCTTAACCCATACCTCCCGCAGGAGCATAAACAGCACCCCTTTGAGTTGTGCAGTACAGAAGTCCTGGACCCCATGAGGGCACAGAGTAGGTATTCAATAAATATTTTCTGGATGGATGAATGTGCTGGCTGGTCTCCTCAACTTCCAGGTTCATTTCCCTGCTAGACTCTAGCAAACCCTCCTCCAGTCTTCCTGGTTGGGATGTTGAAACACGGGTGGGGCGGTGTGACCTATTGTGTTACAAGGTAGGTACCATTATAATCCTCCTTACACAGGTACTTGTGTGAGTGACCAGTGTACTGAGGGTTGGGAGCCAGGATGCCTCTGGTTTCACCTTTGTCCTATAGCCCTGACTTGCTCACAAATAATAATGAATTAGCCTGGACCTACAGAATAGTGGCCATCCAACTAGCTATTCAAAAAGTGTTTTTTGAAAAGCTACTATGGCCAGGCACTAGGCTACACTGGAAGGTACAAAGACAAATGATATAGACTCTGCTCTCAATTAGCTCATTATTTAGTACACGGCAGCCTCTAGAAGATTGTGGAAAGACACAAGTCTACCAGTACAGGGGCTGCCCGAGGTATCTGCACTTGAAAGAAAGCTGTGCTGTTGGCATATTTTGTGGGCTCCTTGGGATATAGTTTAAGATGCAGATGTCAAAACTGAATTTTAATGATATTCAGAAAAGAGGAGAAAGGTGAAGTTTCTGTGGCTCACTCTTAACCCCACCCTCCATTCCCCAAGTGTAGGCCTGGGCAGCAATGTTTCCCTACCCAAGGATGGGACTAGAGAGATCACTGTGCCAGCAACGTGAGAAGAACAAGGAGAAAACAGTTGAAATCTGAAGAAAACAAGACTAGTTTAGAGGCTGTGCAATGGTGGTAGTGAGGTCAGAGAGAACAGGCCGTGTATGAAAGATGCGCTGCGTATAAAGACGTAATTAATAGTAACTAACGTTTATTGAGCACTCACCATTGTCAGGCACTATTCTCAGCACTCTATATTCATTATGTCGTTGAATCTTTACAACAACCATATGTGGTTGATACTGTCATCATTATGGTGTTTTTCAGATGAAAAAACAGGCATGGAATTGTCAAGTTACTTTCTCAAGAACACACAGCTAGTTGCGGTAGAGGCAGGTTTTGAGCTCTTCACCGCCACTTTATGCTGCACTGTAGTCGATAGACTGGATGTGAGAAGGGCATTGAAGGGAGGGTCCAAGGTTGACACCCATGTTTCTGGTTTAGAAACCACTCCCCATGATGTACTCACTAAGATGGGGAACGCCAGAGGAAGAGCAGATTCGGAAAGCCAGGAAGGAGTGTGGTTTGGGACAATTTGAGATTGAGGCATCTTTGGGACCTGCAGGTGGAGATGTTCAGTTAGCTGATGGTATGTGGTTCTGGAATTCAGGAGAGAAATCTGAGCCTAAAAGAAACTGAGCTAGGTCTAAACAGAGAAACAAACAAAAAACCCACACATAGCAGAAAACCAAGCATTTTAAATAACATTTGAAAATCTGACCTTATATTTTGAGCAGCTGATATCCAGAGTCACCAGAAATCCCAATCCCTAGAATTTATACAGAATACACTTTCATACATAAAGTTGATTTCTCTGGTTCCTCTCATTAGGAGGCCAAGCTTTGAGTGATAATTTTTTTGTTTTGCTTTTTTGTGGCAGTGATGGATTTGCAACCATGCATCCCTAGTCTTTCACTCAGCATTTGTGACACCATTGGCTAGCTTCATTGGCATAGTTTGTGTCCACGGAACTAACTGACATGTACAGACATCAGATGCATGGCATTGGTCCCACTAGCACCATATACCCACCAAAGGAGCTGGCTGACATCAATCCCAAGAGAGGGGAGATGCTGCTGACATTTTTACGAGTCTGTAAAAAATAATGTTTCAGGGTTTATATTCAATAAATCTACTTGCAAAACTGATGGAACATTCTACATGGCAGGGAAGATAAATTAGCCTAATGCCCATGCCTTTCTTTGTTCCCTGTTCAACAAAAGCAGGCCACCGACATGCAGCTGTTGCCCACAGGAAACTGCATTTCAATCTTTAATGAAAGATGTCTTTCAAGGGCAACAAGTGCACCCTCTCCAACCCCAAATCAGAATCTGCCCCATTTTCTGACCTTTGTTGAATGCCTACCAGGGCATCAGTTTGATGGAGATGTTAGGTGATGAGTGGCTTAAAACCGAAGGTCTTTGGCATTAGGTTAGCGATGGCTTCCTGTGGAGGGAAGTCAGTCCCCAGAAACTCACGAAGCTCTTCTCTTGTCTTTCTGCGGGGTTAGGTGGTGGACAGTGCTGCTCCACGTGAGAACTCGGAGCCTGCCTAAAGGACTATTCCTTCTCTTCTCTGTGTAGCCAGGATAGCTGTTGCTAAGTGAGTCACCTCCGGGAGAAACGGATGTTTTCTTGAAAGGGTCTTAGCATTATTCTCCCTGCTCTCTTTAAACTACTAGTCTTTAAACTTTTTAAATTGTCTTCCCCTATCGATAGAGAAAACTTGAGTAAAGACTCTCAATAAGTGTATGTATTCTTAAATTCTGTGTATGTGTGTGTGTGGGCTGCTGGCTATTATATTATGAACGTTATAAAATTCTGTCCCTTGCCCACTCAAGCATATAGGAATGCACACGAGTGAGAATGGCATTATTTCAGTAACTGTTAGTGATTGTTGGAGAAAAAGAAAACTTGGTTGTAATGCACTATGTCCATATATATCTCGGTATCCCAAACTGAGAAAGCCTGGATTGGAGAGGGGAAAGACTGGAAGAGACTTCTGCTAGAATCCAGCAGAGAAGTAATGATAGAAGTCAGCACATTCCCCTGCTCAGTGGTTATGCGTTGAACACCTACTTTGTGCCTTTGAACAACGCAAGTCCCTGCCGGAATGAGCCTCTGTTCTCCTGAGGAAGCCCACTGCCTGTTACACGACTCAGGTGGGCGCCATTTACAGAGGCCACATGGAAGCCCTAGGAGGCGGTGTCGGCGAGGGAAGTAAACATATCTGTGGGGTCAGGTAGAGACAGTGCTATGAGGAAGAATAACGCAGAGTGAGGGGACGGAGAGTGAGAGGGGCTGCTCTTCTGATGGGGGAAATCTTCTGAGAAGGTGGGAATGCTCTTGACCTGCCTGCAGAGAGGCAGCTAGCCCTGTGGATGTCGGAGCAAGAGCATCCTGGGTATTCATTTTGGGTTCCATCCTTGCGTCCCTGGTTGCAGATGACCACAGCCCAGCAGGCCTGAGAACGACCTCCTGAAAAACTTGCCTGCTCCCGGGAACAGGAGGCCCGTCCGCAGCAGCTGTGAGCTGCCACATAAATAAGGCACCAGAGCTTTGTTACACTCAGTCTGCTCCCTGTCAGCCTGACAAGGCAGCACGCTTTGTGCTCACTCATAATGGATTTCCTTTCTGAGGCGCCATCAGGTTCTGAAACACGAACTGTGCACTGGTAAGCCCAGCTCCCCTCTCCCCACTTCTCCCTCCACAAGGCCGGGTCCTCAGAAGCTTTCAAAGACTTTTGTGAACCTGGATTGCCATTGTCTTGCATGAAACGGACGTCCAAGCAGTGTAAGCAGTTTAATCACCAGCTGGCTGGACCTTAGCCTGTAGTTACCAAGTATTTTAGAAAAATGGGCTTATAGGACACTGCTTGTGAGAAGAGGCTGAGGAGGAAGTATGAACTTTTGTTGTAAGGACAATTGTTAGTCTTCGGAGTCTCTTTCCGCATATGATTTTACTGAACTTTTTTTTTAAATTATAGAAACACATTTCTCAACAAGTCCAACAATACAATGGTATAAAAAAAAAATGAACAGTCTCCAACCCTATCCTTCTCTAACAACTTGTATAGTGGAATAGTGCAGAGTTGAGTGTAAAAAAGTAAGCACTATATTCATTTTAGCTATTACTAGCATAGCTATTACGAAATGTCACTTTTTTTCTTTGTTTTCTCTTACATCAAATCATCATGTAGAATTTGGCAACTTGTTTTTTTCACTTAATCTATCACAAGCATCTTTCAAATCCAGATGATATTATTATTAATTTTTTTGTGTGTTTGAGGAAGATTTGCCCTGAGCTAACATCTGTTGCCAATCTTCCTCTTTTTTTCCTTTCCTTGAGGAAGATTAGTCCTGAGCTAACATCTATGCCAGTCTTCCTCTATTTTGCATGTGGGTCACTGCTACAGCATGGCTCAACAAGTGGTGTAGGTCTGCACCTGGGATCTGAACCCTCAAATCTGGACCACTGAAGTGGGGTGCACCAGGCTCAACCACCATGCCATGGGGCCAGCCCCTATTTTTAATTTTTTTTTTCTTTTTTGTGAGGAAGACCAGCCCTGAACTAACATCCGTTGCTAATCTTCCTCTTTTTGCTGAGGAAGATTGGCCCTGAACTAACATGCATACCCATCTTCCTCTACTTTATATGGGACGCCTCCATGGCATGGCTGACCAGCAGTGCGTTGGCGGGCGCACGGGATCCGAACCGGCGAACCCCGGGCCGCCAAGCGCGAACGCAACCGCTGTGCCACCGGGCCGGCCCCCCTATTTTTAATTTTTAACAGCTGCTTACTACGGATTGCCATTTGTTTGTTTGAATGATACAATTTAAGCAGGCATTTAGTTGTTTCTAAGTTTTCACTCTTACAAACAATGTAGCAATAAAGACTATTATACATACAACCTTTTGTACTGTTGCTTTTGTTTCTAAAAGATTCTTGAAAGTGGGATTGCTGGGTCAAAAGTCATGAGGTTTTAAAATGGGAATAATGTCCCAGAATATCATAGCAGTTTGCACTCCTACCAAAAATACATGAGTGCTCATTTCCCTATGTGCTTACCAGCAGTGGTATTATCAATCTTTAATTTTTTCCAGTCCAGCAGGCAAAAAATAGAATCTCATTGTCCTTTCAATTGACATTTCTCTGACTAGCGGTGAGAACATTGGGTACATTGAAGGATTCTAAGCTGGGGCATTAAATAGTAAGATTTCTAGTTTGAAAGATCACTGGGGCTATGATGTGGAGAACTGATGAAGATGGGAGTGGGGAAGGCTGATCTGGAACTAGAGAGGATGGTTAGGAGCCTGTTTCTGTTTTCCTTTGTTTACCTATTATTTGACAATGACCTCTACTCCCAAATGTCGACCTCCAACCTTTGACCTTTGTCCTGAGCTCCAGCATCATGTTTCCTTTTCTGTATTAGACGTTACTACATGGATGTCAGCTGCAGAGGCAGCTCAAACTCCAAATGTCCAGAGTAAGTTCTTTCTTCTATTTCCCCTCTCTCCCAAACCTATCCTTTCTCTTATTTTCTTGACTTAGCTAATGGCCTCACTATCCCCCTAACTAAATCTAGGATCAGGTTTAGTTAGTCTTGTCTAAACTACAAAACTTGGAGTCACTTTTCAGTCCTTATTCTTTACCTCCCAGAGCCAACCTATCACTCTTTCAAATCCTCCCTGCATGCCATTCTCTTTGCAGCTGCCATGTGATCACACCTCCATCATCTTTTTCTTGATTATTGTATACATTCATGAATTCCCAGCCTGATCATGTTCCTTCATTCTATACTCTCTGCTTGGAATTTTCTCCCTTCATTTACCATGAAGTGAAACTTCCTCCTAAGCTCAGCTTGAGTGTTCCTTTTTCAGTGAAGTTCCCTGATATTAACACTGTACTCCAGGCAGAGCTCATAACTCCTTCTCTTGTGCCCTTGCTGTACTCTCTACATTCTTAGGTTGCAACACTTACCGCGTATGACCATCATTTGTTAGGTTGCAACACTTACCCCATATGACCATCACTTGAATCCATAGCACTCTCTTTCTCCCTCAGGTATCTGTACCTCTTTGAGAACCTGGGATGTGATTCCCCATCTTTTTATCCAGTGCACTATCTGGCAAAGGTAGCAGTTAATGGTTTGTTGAAACAAGGAAGTCACACTGGTTTAAACTTTTGCTAAGAATTAAGTTGTTATTAAAAATGTCTTACCGTTATATTTTTTTAAATTTTAAATTGTAAAATAACACTTATTTCTTGTAAGAAATTTGGGAAAAAATTGAAAAGTATAAATAAACAGTGATAACATCATCCATGTTTCCATTTATAATTTTATTTTATCTTTCTCCCTCTTAGTTTAATGATTGCATAATAATTTATTGTAGGATGAGTTTTCCTCCCAACCTCCATGTCCCCATTCCTGGAGTGTGGGAATCCTAGACTAAACTAAAAAGAAGGAGTCTTCTGTAATGTCAATTGGTACTGGGAAGAGAAGGTCAGTCCTTTAATATAACAAAAGATAAAAAATATGTTAGCAGAGGTTATCCTTCACAGTGTTTTGATAGATGTAATATTTTCCAGTGTGGTGGGTGCCACAAGGTCTAGAGTTAAGTTCTTATAGGAATTGAGCTTGGGATGAATTGAATAGATCATGGGTGCTCATCTTTAATCCCTGCAACTCAATGTATGCTTTATCACTCATCATGATGTATTTTTTTTCCTTAACAGTAGAGTTTCTTTCTTGAAATTCTGCTTCACTCCCTTGTTCATTTTCAATGACCAGCTAAAGCAATGAGAAAACTGGTATTTGTTGTCTACTTTATAATGGAGCTTGAAAAAGGACAAGGGAGATGGGACAGATCTCATCCCACCAGATTTTTATATCATTAGACTCAGAAGCAAACAAATCAGTTGAATTTCCTTTGGGATTTCCGGTGTGTGCTTCATCAGCTATGACAGTAAATCTGTTTTCTAACTGACTCCTCTCCCTCTCTCTTCATGATGAGGAATGTGGTTGCAATTTTCATTTGTTCAATATAATATCTTAATTTACATACTCAATCTGATAATGTTGGACATTTAAGTTTTTCCCTTTTTTTACTATAGTCAGGCGCCACACAATGACGTTTCGGTCAACAATGAACCACATAAATGATGGTAGTCCCATAAGATTAGAACCATATAGCTTAGGTGTGTATTAGGCTATACCGTCTAGGTTTGTGTAAGTACACTCTATGATGTTCACACAATGATGAAATCCCCCAACAATGCATTTCTCAGAACGTAGCCCCGTTGTTAAGCAACACATGACCATTTTATAATAATTATAATTAATAAATATTTGAGGCATTAAGCATGTTTCTGTATTTCAGCTATATATCCTTAAGCCAGTTCTAGATGCAGAATTACTGAATCAAAGAAGAAGAACTAGTTTGAGGTTCTTGATACATTTTGCTCAATTTTTTTCCAAAAGAATTTTTCAGATTTACACTCTCTCCTGTAATGTATGAAAGTGCCATTTTGTCACACCATTTCCAAGAGTGAGTGTTGACAATTAAAAAATAAATCCCTGCTAATTTTCTGGGTGATGGGCTGTTATAGAATTTTTACAGATCGTGTCCTCACCTCTTCAGGAAATCTTTAGACTGACCAAGACTGTTCATCTGTCTATAAAGGTTTTAACTGGGCTAAAAGTCTGTTGTAGATGACATAAATGTTCCAGTAGCCCTATAATTCTTGGCTACCCTGAGCATTATTCCCATTTACAAGGTGTACAGTTGCACCTTCAAAAATGGATAGTTATAAATAATGTGGGCTGTGTCATCTTTGTGTAGGAGGAATGACTCCTTGTAAGAGAGATGGCAGCTGGGGGCCCCAGGGAGAAAGGACAGGAAAGAAGATGCTTGATTAGGGGTAAGTTGGGTAATCTGGGGAAGGATGAGCTCACTAAAATTCGTTAACCATAAATCATAGTTTTATGCCAAAGGACTGTTAGAGAATATAACTAGGGACTTGCTTTTTTCTGCAGCTGAAAAAAAAAAATCACACACATATTCCTCTAGGTAAAGGCAGAGGATGCGAAAGGAGGAAAAGACGCAGCAAAAGCCTTGTGTTTAAATCAGGACACCTAAACACTCATTCGGACTCATTGAGAGTCCCCGTCTTTCATGACACTTGATTGCCTCTCTATAGCTATCTGCCTTTCCTGAGCTTATAAAATATGAAATGCAAGGTTTGGATTTCAAATCACCATTTGGAAATCATAATTTCATCCCCAGAGCAGGAAGCTGCTGTTTGTGGCAAATGCTTCTTAAATTATTTCTAGCACTTCACAGATATTTTCTCACTAATCACCATGTATTTTTGTTGCTGTTTCTTAGTAGGAAAGTTGGTTTGGTGAGATGAGATTCTGCTGCTCTCCCTTGTTCATTTTCAATGCACAACTAAAGCAGTTGACAAATGTGCATTGTTGTTTACTTTGTGCTGGGCCTTGAAAAGGACCAAGAAGCCTGGCTGAATCTCATCCCACCAGATCCTTCTGTTTAGGAAAAAAGCTTAAGGTGATTAGTAACTAAATGAAGTTCTGCTTTCAAATAGATTACAAAAAGTTTACTAGAGACACATGCACAGCAAGAGTGGGACTGTTTCCATGGGTAATGATTAGGTGCCAAATGTTGGGGTACAAGCATGAATGTAGATCAAGATTAATAAATAGCTGAACTTCTCTAGAGCCTAACAATTTAGAAAGAACTTGTAAATGAATTATTCTTATTAGAGCTTCACCAAAACCCTGTCTAGTATTTTTGTGTGTGTGTGAGGAAGATTGGCCCTGAGCTAACACCTGTTGCCAATCTTCCTCTTTTTGCTTGAGGGAGATTGTCCCTGAGCTAATGTCTGTGCCAACCTTCCTTTATTTTGTATGTGGGATGCCACCACAGCATGGCTTCATGAGTGGGTGTTTAGGTCCATGCCCAAGATCAGAACCCATGAACCTCAGGCTGCTGAAGTGGGCACACAAACTTAAGCACTACACCACCAGGCTGGCCCCCCCATCTAGTATTATAGTCCCCATTTTACAGCTAAAGAAACTGAGGCTTAGAGATGTTAAATAAATACCTTGTCAAGCAGAACCCATGGGTCAGGACATAGACAGGACTATGCATCACAAATTCATGACTCAGTGAGGAAATTTGCCTGCTTGGATTAGAGGATTCTACAAAGTGATTTGCAGGGAATAAGATTTCAGAGGTAGGGTGGAGCCTTTGGAGCTAAATTAGATGTCCTTGATTTTTTTTTTGGAAAAGTTGTGAGCAGAAATATGATGTATTAAAAGTGATGCCTAGCATAAGTATACAGGTTGAATTGGGATTGGGAAAAATTGATTTATAGAGGTTGGCTAAATAATGATGTAATAGCCAATGTATGATACGATGGGCTTAAATGTTGGATGGGAGAATGGTGTAGGATGGAGAGCAGAAGACCCAAATGAAGGACATATCAAAAGAAAAACATGGAAGTCTTAGGAATGAAATGGATATGGTTGATGACAAAGAAGGGGAGAATAAAAGGTGATTTGGTTTTGAGGTGGGAGACAAGAATGGAAGTTCAATTGACACAGACCTGGCTCCTTGAATTCTCAAGCAGCAAGGCAATTCTCCGCAAGCATTTCCAGTGCTGGAGGAACACAGGGCTGGAGGTGGTTCCATTGCAGGCTTTTTCTGGCCTGTTTATAATCACCAAGGTAATGTGATCTGGGGAGCTGTCAAATAAGAGATACGGAAGAGTAACTTTTATCAAAGTGATGTTTCCCGTGTTGACGAGTGGGTTTCTCTGCTACAAGAGCAGCAACACTAACCCACTTTATCCAGTTTTCTGCCTTGTTTGGGGGTGGTATTTCTTCAAACTGCAACATGGGACAGGTAGAGATGAGAGTTCTTTAGTAACAAGATTTCCATCTGTGAAGATTTGTAAAGTTTTCCGTCTCCTTGCAGAAAAGTAGATATAGCTATTATGACAGTTTGTATTTCTCTGGCTTCCCTTGACGAGCACAGCTTCTGAATGCACCTTTAAAACACATTACTGCTATTTTAGTAACAGGGGCGTTTGAACAAGTCAGTGATAACAGAGGTCTTTGAATACAAGGGTGTCCTAAGCAGATTTCAATATAATTAGTAGCTCATGGAATAATTGTATTCTCATGTTCCAGAGTTTTCCTTATTTCAGGATAAGGAATATGATATGAGAGGAATACTATATTACCAGATTTCACGGCTTTTGGTGAATAATGGAGAGGAAACTAGGTTAGACATCTTTCATGGACATTGAAGAATCAGAATTTTTAAATAGCCTTTTAATTTACCTAAGTCTCTGTGAGTGAG
Source organism: Tapirus indicus (assembly GCA_031878705.1). NCBI lineage: Eukaryota > Metazoa > Chordata > Mammalia > Perissodactyla > Tapiridae > Tapirus > Tapirus indicus. Next base: position 64,019,529 of record CM062919.1, on the reverse strand, counting down.
GTGAGGAAACAAAATGTTAATAGGAGTTAAGTCCTTTTGTTCCAAATCTTTTTTGAGTAGATGAGACCTTGAGCCAAAAGCTGCAATCAGTGGCTTCCAGATGCAGATTCTTTGATCTGAAATGAGAAAAAGGAGTGTAACTAATGACATTCCAGTGTCTGGAGCAGAAGAGAAGCTAAGAGCTCTTTCTTCCTCCTGCTTCTCCTCCACACACTCCTCCTCCTCTATCCAATGAATGTTTCCTGCATTCTTCTAACTTTGCTGGATTATCTATATGGACTTTCTACTCGAAATTACCATACATTGTTTCCTAAAACTGTATTTCAGACTCTTTACAGCAAGTTGACAAACATTTCCTGAAAACCTACTGTGTGCCCTGTGCAAATAATTTCCTCCATGTTGACTGAGTCTGGCTCTTTGTCTCTATGGAAACCTTGATAGAAAACTAAGTAACACTCCCAGTAGGTTGCCATTTGGTTTGGGATTTGGACAGTGCTGGGACAAGAGTTCCGTAGTGAATTAGTATCATATATTACTAAGACTTCTCAATGCTAAATTCCTTTTAACAAGTATGAGTCTTCTTTGATATACATATATATGTGTGTGTGTGTGTACATATATATATATATGCCAGAGGCTACTGTTAAAGAGACGGAGACAGGATGTAGTGAAAAGAGACCTGAATTGAGGATTTCTAGACTGGAATTTTCCCAACCTGCTGTGAGGCTTTGTCCTGTTGTCTGACTTTGGGTGAATCCTTTGATTTCTCTGTACCTCAGTTTCCCCATCTGCAAAATAAATGGTTGGGTTACAGGCTGCTTGTAATCTATGACCTCTTCCCCAGCCCCCCAGCTAAAGCTTTATCATATCTTATTTAACTTTTATTAGGAAAACATGGTACCCTCTATACCCTCAGAGTGCTCAGTAAACTGATATAAACTATATTAACTTGATAATATTAGTAAAAGATGCTTTGCTTGCCATTCAAAAACACACATTTTTTCCATCATTGGAAAATAAATCAACTTGAATGAATTATTTGTATAATGTCATTGTCACGCCTCTTTCAACTTGGGTGTTTCATATATGGAAAATAAGTGTAACTTTTTTCAAAAGAGACAAAGTCTCAGAGTTTCATCAGACCATTTTACCATATCTGCTATCTGGAGGCAATACATTTTGTTTTATGGAAAAATTATATTTTTTTCAGTAGATTAATATGGGCACAGCATATTTCCGTGGTGGGAATGGGCAGTGAGGCTGGGATTTAGGGTTGGAAGAATACAGAGGAGAGAGAACTAGGTAGAAGCAAAATGGATCCTAATAGATTCTATATTTCCTTTAGAAAAGAAGAAAACACACAGCTGCTCCTGTGAATCTAAAATAAATAAATAAAAATTTGTTGTTTAATTCTTCAGTAACATACGCCCTGTTAGTGATGAGAGTGAAGAGAACTGAATATCTGTTTAAATTAAACTGTCGCAGGGCATTCTTTGGGGCCTTAGTTACTTCTCTGACTCAGCCTGGGAAGTTTGCTTTCTGGTTGGCATCAGCCCAATCACGATGGTCGATGGTCGTGTTGTCCTTGACAGCATAGAATTTAAGGGGTGGGGAGTGAGTGGGGCCAGGGAGGGAGGGAGACTTGGGACACCTTGCTTATCTTCCCGACTCAGTCAGGGAAACACATGCCCTATGAGAAAGCAAACCCCTGCCTGCCTCTGTGATATATTGTACCCTGTAATTCTAGGGCAAAATCATCATTTCTTTGGTTGCTTTTGAGACCTGTTCTTTTAAACCAAAGTTGGATTCTTCCACAAGATTCTCTACCCAGAGTTTAAAGCTCGCTCTGATCTATCCCCAGTTCACTGAAAGCTTTTGTTCCATTGCCAAGGTTCCATAGCCATCAGTCACAGGACCCAGGTGCGATTTTGCTAGCAGCTAAATTTGGTCCCTTGATAACTACCAAAGGCAATGGCTTCCAACAGAGGCTGCCCTGGCCTTGGGCTTGTTGTGTGGTCAGATTACTAATTGCTGCCTCTGCTGTCAGTCATAAATGTCTAGGAATACAGATATTCTAGTCTCAGATTCTTTTTTCTACCCCTCCTGCGAATTTGAAGTTGCACATCGATGGTTCTAAAAGGGGCAAGTAGGTTGCCTGAGGTCGCGGTTCCCCTCTTGGTCTTACCTTCCTCATCTGATAGAAGAGAGGGTTGTCTGAGGTCATTGTGGCTCTCACACACCAAGATATCACAAGATCCCCATCTTATCACTGTTTTCCTACCAAGTTCCTGCTCACATCCCATCCACTCTGTGAGGCCCCTTTGTCCAGATTCCCCTGCCTCCATCAAAATTAATTTCTCTCTTTGCAGTATCATCTCACCATGTTTTATTATCACCCTCACCACAGCCCGCTTTGTATTTTAGGCCTTGGATCTGTGTTTGTCTCCCTGACTAGACTGTTAACTCCTGGCTGTTAGGGCTGCTCATGTCTTATTTATCTTTCCATTTCTTGTAGTGCTTTCCGCACTGCACGCAGGCACTTGAGAAATGTCTGAGTTGAACACAACTTCTCACTCGCAGTGTCAAGGAAACAGTCTGTAAGCAAGTCCTTAGGAATACAACAGGTAAAAATCTCAATTCCTATTGACCTCTTTAGAAGCTTAGCAGTTGAGGAGGTACGTAGCTCCTCGCTTCCAGATCAAAGTTAATTAAAAGGACTGCTGGCTCCAAGAATTCTAGTTCCCTAATGCATTTTTGAAGTTCTGTAGCAAACAAGGTTATTTCAATTCCTGCCAGATTAATGACCCCACAGAGAAGCAGCCTGTACAAATATTCCAGAGATAGCAAGTCTTGGAATCCATTGAAAACAGACACCAATCAGTGCTCTTTTTTACCCTGTTGGGGCTGAAAATTCAAAACGATATCATTTCAGTGTACTCTCAAAGACTTATTGAGTCCATAGTATGTTCAAGGTATTGCAGGACATACAAAGCTGAAGAGAACACAGCCTCTGGTCTTAGGAGCTTGCAGCTTTCTAGAAGGTTATAAGAAATGACTTACATGACTCTAATGTGAGGCTGAGTTTAATAAGAGCAATAAGCAAGTGAGAAAATACCAGTTATGGGATTCAGAGGAGAGGAAGCTCACATCTGACTGGACTGATTCAAAAAAGCTTCTTGGACAATGTAGAACTTGAGAATGGCATTGAAGTATAAATACAATTTTAGCAGATAGGAGAACTGTATAAGCGGAGATGAGGAAGTGGGAAAACCTGGAGTGTAGAAATAGTAGTCCAGCTTATTTCAGAGTGAAGATTACATATGTCAGAGTGATGGGAGATAGGAGGGGGACGCAAAAGGGGTTCATGCTTTGGAGGATATTGGATCCCAAATGGATGGCTTGTCCTGAAATTGGTAGGCAATAGGATGCTAGAAAGGGATTTTGATCAGGGAAGTGAGTATTTTATTTATTTATTTATTTATTTTTTGTGGGGAAGACCAGCCCTGAGCTAACATCTGTTCCAATCCTCCCCTTTTTGCTGAGGAAGACTGGCCCTGGGCTAACATCCGTTCCCATCTTTCTCTACTTTTTTTATATGGGACGCCGCCACAGCATGGCTGACAGGCAGTGCGTCGGCGGGCGCCCAGGATCCGAACCCGCGAACCCCGGGCTGCCAAGCGCGAACTAAACCGCTGCACCACCAGGCGGCCCCGGAAGTGAGTATTTTAAACCAGAGGTTGGCAAACTTCTGCCAGTGCGCCAAATCAGACTCCTGTCGTATTTTATTGGAACACAGCCATGCCCATTTATTCATGTACTGTCTGTGGCTGCCTTTGGTCAACGTGGGAGAGTTGAGTAGTTGTGACAGAGACATGTACATGGCCACATGGCCTACAAAGCCATGGCTATTTACTATCTGACCTTTTATAGAAAAAGTTTGCTGACCCTTGATATAAACATCATTCATTCATTCAGCCATTCATTCATTTACTCATTTATTGACTAATTGAGCAAACATTTAGCATTTACTGAGAGCATTTACTGATATGCTCTGATATTTTTTCCCCACTATTTAATTTAAAGTTGGATCCTTATTCAAATTGCCCTTTAGAATTGTTCAGAGAATTCAAATTCTTGTGTAATTCATTATCAGACATGCAGTTTCTTCAAATGCCATGAAAATGTTCCTTTTTCAATCATTCTTGGCTAATCTTATCAGGGCTAAAGTTTAAGCAATATTTATTTCAATGATTCAGGTGGAAAGTGATAATATAAGATTGTAAATTAAATATGTAATGGAGAAGGTTACTATAAAGTAAAGTTAAAAACAAGGAGGACAGTTGTACTATATAAGTAAAAATTAGTTTGGCCTCTTTATTGATAACTGCTTGTCTCAACTTTCCTCTAAGGAAAGATGGCAGCAGAGGGAAGAGTGTGGGCCAGTCTTCCCACAGCCTCTCCACTACCATGTCTGCGACTACTGTGACCACTCCTACCTCTACCACTTCTACTATTACTTCTTGTGGTGTTCAGCTATGGAACATGGAAGTAATCCTATGATGACTGTACTAGTCTGCTCGGGCTGTCATAACAAATACCACAGACTGGGGGGCTTAAACAACAGAAATTTGCTTCCTCACAGTCTGGAGACTGGAAGTCCGAGATCAAGGTGTCAACTGGATTGGTTTCATTCTGAGGCCTGTCTCCTTGGCTTGCAGAGGGCTGTTTTCTCCAGCTATCTTCACGTGATCTCTTCTCTGTGTTCTCACATGTCTGTGTTCTAATCTGTCCTCTTCTGATAAAGACATCAGTCATATTGGATTAGGGCCCACACTAATGACCTCATTTTACTTGAATCACCTCTTTAAAGACTCTGTCTCCAAATATAGTCCCATTCTGAATTGGTGGGGGTTAAGACTTCAATATATGAATTTGGAGGGGACTCAATTCAGCCCCTAACAATGACCAATTTGAAGGATATGTGTTTGTTATAATCTTTGAATTTAATTCAAATAACTATTTATGAGAACCTATTACATTTTAGAAAGTACACTCATCTCAGTTGCATTTATGAGCAAATATTGTGACACTGTGGCTGTGGAACAGAGGTATCAGTCTACACATGTGTTAAGCCATGGCTTCCATCTCTTTAGCACCATCCTTTGCCCAGCTGACCTCCAGCAGAGACCTCCAGTCTCCCTTACACTAATGCTGTCAGATTCATCTTTCTAAAGGCAACCCTGATCATGTCTCTCCCACTACTATGACCATTTTAAGGGAAAGGATTGTGTCTGATTTATCTATGAATCTTAGGAGCCTAGCTCATTGCCTGGTGAATAGTAGATACTCAATGAATGTTTATAGAAATGAGAATGAGATACTACATGCATAAAATAGGTGCTCTTCTGGTTACTAATGTTGCATAATAAGTGACTCCAAAATGTAGTCACTCAAAACAACAACCATTTTATTGTTCATGGATTCTGTGGATCAGAAATTCAAACAAAGCACAGCAGAGGTGGCTTGTATTTGTCCCACGTGTCCAGACCCTGGCTGAAGAGATTTGAAGGCTTGGAATGACTTGATGGCTGGGACTTCTTCACTCACGTACCTTGCACTTAGGTGGGGCTGACTTGACAATGCCACTTAGAGCACCTACTTGTGTGTTCTCTGTGGGTTTAAGCCTCACAGCTGCAGGGTAACCAGACTTCTTACCTGCTGGCTTAGGGCTCCAAGCACAAGTGTTCCAATGAACAGGGCAGAAGCTGCATTTCCTTCTATTACCTAGCCTCAGACGTCACACAGTATCACATCCACCATACTCTATTGGTCAATGTGTCACAGGCCTGCCTAAATTCAAGGAGACTACTGCTTGATGGGGAATGGTACTCTCACATGGGATAAGAAAATGTGGGATGGGAGTTATTGTTGTGGTCATCTTTGGAAAATAAAATCTGCCATTTAAAAAAAAATTAAAGCTTCCAAATCAACAGATACAATACAGAATTCTTTTTTAGTCACCAAATGTCAAAAAGGTTTGGGGATAAACAATAAATTATTCATCTAATGTCAACAATAGAGAAATGGTCGAATAAACCTTCTCATTTTGTCTTATCCAACTATCAAAAATGTCATTTACAAAGATATGTAGTAACGTGGAAATGTTAGCTACATTACTGGTTAAGGTAGATTGGAGAAAGCAACTTGTCTTGTGGCCACAATCCAGCTACCTATTAATTCCCTTCCTGAATTAAACTTTCACTCAGAATTGTAAACCATCCCGCTCCAGGATAGAGGAGCCGGGATATATGCTTATGCAGTTATATAGATCTTAGAGGAAGATTACTGTATATTGAGGTTTTTAACCCATTAACTTCACCCCGATGGATATGTGAACCAATGGAACAATGGATTCAGCATCACCAGCTCACCAATCAGACCCATCGCTCCTGCCACGGAGGTGGAGAAAGGAGCTGGAAGTGTTTCTCCTACATTTTCCCCTTCAGGAATAAGTTTCCCCCTCAAGTGAAGTATGAGTAGTAGCACAGGTGTGTTCCCTAACTTTTAGGTAATAAGTGAAAAAGCACATAACAAAAATATGTGGTTATAATTGTATATACAACATGTGTATTATATATAGTTCTCTCTCTCCTTATATATAGTTATATCATCAAATGTGATATTTATATAGCTATAGTAACACACACATGCACTTATGCATACACACATGCATATTTAAACCCTATGTATAAAAAAGGAGACTGAAAGAAAATACACCAAAATAATAATACTTGTTATCTTTTGGTTGTGAGACTATGGATACTTTTTTCTTTTCTCCATATTTTAGTATTTATCAAGTTGTCTATAATTAATATGAATTACTCTTTAATGTAAAAGTATACTTACTAAAATTTAAGAAGTGAATTATTAAAATCTCATCGCTAGCAAGTTATTTATAACAAAATAGTTGACACTTCCCACTATCTCTTTTGGAATAAGTTCTGCCTTAGACTTACTGTAAGAATTAATGAAGCACTTTAAGAAGGAATATTCTAAGAATAAATTTCTTTTTCTGGAAACTGAAAAAAAAGTCAAAATCTAAAACTTGACTAGTCTATGAAGAAGTGAAAAACTATCTAATAAGAAAAAATCAGAATATAGAACAGGTAAAAACACAAAGTTCTAAACATAAATGTATTTTAAACGTTTATTTCCAGAAGGATTATGTTCATATGGCAACACTGATTATCTTTGGGTCTTAGACTTATGAGTTCTCTCTTGTTCTCTTATTAATACTTTGCTATGTTTCAATCATGATCATGTATTACTTTAATAATCAGAAAAAAAAGAGAAAGACAGAGTGAGTTCATGAGCTAGCGTGCCAGTGAAACCAACAGAGAGGTCAAATCAGTGTGCTGGCTTGGACTTGGGTTTGGTGAGCATCATTTTTGCTAGCAAGATAGGGAAATTTCTTCCAATAAGAAAGAGAGCAGAATTGAACATCTTTTTCCCCAGATTAAGCTTGGTCCCTGGCCTAGGTTTGGGCTCAACAATCTGGGGCTTCCTGAAAGTGGATGACAGTCATTGTCCCCACAAGGGCATAAAGCATGGTTCACATGCAGATGCCTATGGAATGTGGACCATGGGCCTGAGCTATGACTGCAGCCGACTTGTGTTTTTTTGGCCTAGCTAGTATTTTAAGAAAATTGGGAGATTTAGAATAAAAATCTAGAATTCTGGCTTCTGAAAATATTTAGTATGCATTCCAGTATGGACACCAGCTACTGGTGTAAGGTGAGGGGGTGTATCTGCCACTGGTCCCTGTGATTTCCCCAACACTAGTGAAGAATTATGGCTCATCAGCACACTTGGGCTGATCCTTTGAATAGAAAGCCAGGCCACCAGCACCTTGTTTCAAGAAAAGAGTCTTCTTGAGGGAGAGGTGAGGAGTTGATAAATGTTTGATATGAACGCGTTGGCCTGTTTACTCATTCAGGTCACCTGCCTGCCCCTATAGTCATCTGAAGTGGAGACCCTCCTGTGGACACTGGGGAAGTAGTGGTGAGAGTCTCTCAAGGGATAACAGAACCCAAAGGAAACCGGTGTCACAGTTCAGGACTAATTCTTACGGGGTGGGTGAGCCTGAGGGGAGAGTGAAATTATAGGAATACTACACATCCCTCTGTCGTCCCCCTCGAAGTTCAAAGGAGATCTTTACCCTGGTGAAAAGCTGAGTCAGTCAGAGAAGCTTGGTTATGCTATGGAAGCAAACAGCCCCCAAATCTCAGTGTCTTACGGCAGTGGGTTTTATTTCTTTCTCACACCACACGTGTCCATTGTGTGTGAACTAGGGGCTCTGCTTTGTGCCATTATCACTTCAACACCTCCGCCAACAAAGCAGACCCCACCTGGAACATTGCCAGTAGCTGTGGTAGAGGGAAAGATGGCTATGCAAATTGCTCACTGGTTCTTCAAACTTCCACTTAGAAATAACACACATTATATCTGCTGACATTTCATTGGCCAAAATAAGTCACATGGTCATGCCTAACTACAAAGATTATACTTCATACGATCCCACCATGCCCGGAAGTGAGAGAGTTGGAAATGTTTGGTGCATAGCACGGAGGACTACAAAATAGACCTCTAGAATCTCTCTTAATTTACTGTCACTGCAGAAGGAGTTTGAGTCAGTTCACTTAAACTGAACTTTAGAAAGGAATGGCTGATAAACATTCACATGACTGGTCATGTTGACAGCCAAGGAATCAGAGACCATGTGCTTGGGTATGAGCTTTGAGGAGGTGGGCCCTGATGGTCCAGTAGGAGTGGCCCTTTGGCAGATTTTTAAGGGTGCTTTTAGTGAGCTTTTTAAGGGTTTGTGACCCAAAGCATTAAAAACCATTACCACTGTGACAGTATAGCAGAAGAACTGAAGCGTTTGTTTTCTTCCAGAAAGAAAAAAATGTAAAACCATTACTTTGGCCCATCATTGCTCTCTTTCTCATTCCACCTTCAAAATGACTTTCAGCATACATGCTTTTCAGACATGGCATGATTTGAATGTATTGACAAGTTAGTGTATTCTTTTAAAATTCCATAAAAGCTACGCAGACATTTCCCAGATATGTTTGTATAGTGGTAGTGAATAGCTTGCTAAGCATTTAAAATTAGATCATCAAATAACCAAGTGTGATTTCAGGACTTCTAATGACTAAGTCAGTGCACTTGACTGGTTTATATTTTCCTAAGGGAATGCATCAGTATTGTTTCCTGAAAGATTTTGTAGTGCAGAGGTATTCAAACAGACATCTTAATCTTTCAGGGGAATTTTAGCTACTGAAAAGTCACATCTACTGTCATCAAGATTTATACTGCTTTTTATTTTTAAAGAACCTTCATATGATTTGTCTTTGTAGAGAGAGGAAGGTTAATTATTGAAAATTTTCATACAGAAATAGAAGTATATTGCCCAAAAATGTGACTGGCAGCTGACAGTTGTGTAGTCTGACCAGATGTTTATTTTCTTTAATCAAGGAGGGGTGATAAGGAATATTTCTATATATTAATTAAATGGAAGACACAGATAACTAAAATTCCACATGTTGGGGGAAATAAATGCCAGAAAAGTTCTATTTTCTTCATGTATGATTTGAAGTTCTTTTATTTTCATCAAGGAATCAAAAACCTTTTTGGAGGTCTCTTTATGTTTTACTTGGCCTGTTAAAAAGGAGAAATGAAAAATATAGTTAGAATTTCTTCTTATAAATATCTTCTCTTCTAAAATACATTATCCACAATGACATAATTATTTGATCTCCCCAAGTCAAGATCCATGAAGGACCCAGTCTCAGGGCTTAGAAAGCAAGATAGATCACACAGCTCAGTTTGATTGGTCATCTCATAATACATGAAAGGTCATAGTTTCAGTTGTATGTATCAATGGATTTCTAATGACTGGTTTTGTGTAAGTATAAACCCTTTGGATTAAGAGCAGGAATGAAGATGGCCTCAACAAAAGGGACAGTAGAATCAACTTTAAGAGAATGGAATGTCATCACTCTGAATGCCAACAAACTCCCAAAAGTCCTCATCTAGCATCTTGGCTCCCTGCAGACTGGCTGCTCTTAGACTCTTATGCAGGGCCAATCCCTTGGTGGCCTTTATGCAAGACATCTGGCACTCTGGTTTCCCCCAGAGACAAGCAATACCATTCATCCCAGGCAGCAGGAGGTTGCATTTCTTCTTTTCAAAGCAATACGTGCCTTCTTTTCATCTGAGGATCACTGACGGGTTTTGCAAAGAATAAAGAAATACTTGCAGATCATGGATAGCATGTTACCCCATTTTACAGATAGAGAAACTGAGCCAGAAAGACTTAAAAAATTGGAAAGCCCATTTTCTCAAGAATAGCAGAAACCAGAAGGCATAAGTCGTGACTGATTCTAATGAAGTGATCTGATTAAATCACAATTCATAGGCACATTTTGTGTGTGTGTGTCTTCAGAATCAGCTCTGCAATTAAAACAATTATACTTTGCTCTTTTGTGATACCTTTTACCCGGGGAACGGAAAGTGCTTTACAAACATTAATTAAGCAGCACAACACCCCTGTGAGGAAGGTAGGAATTATCCTGCTCTTCGATGTGGTGACAGGGAAACTGAATTTATCCATGATTTATTATCCATGATTTAGTAATTTATCCATGATTTCACTGGGAATTGTTGTCCAAAGTTCCATATGGTTGAAGTCTGTCTGTGGTCTTATCCTTCAGTTAGACAGTCTTTGAAATGCGTTAATCTTTTGTGAAAAGTATTTTCATCTGCTTATTGTTATTAGAATTTTATGTTATTTTTTAAATCTGTGCTTTTGTGAATCCTTTTCATTAAATGTCTGTTTTAAATTTTAAGTCAGAGCTTAAATTATAGGGAACTTTTTGGTATTTTTATTGATTAGAGTATTCTAAATATCTCAGGTGTCTCCTGAACCCAAAAGTCATTTTAAGTCTTTTTTCTCTTTTAGTAAAGTTCTTATTGAACTACATGTGTTGAAGTATTACAGAGATAAAGAAAAGTGCAAAAATCATAAATATAGGGGCCGGCCCAGTGGCACAGCGGTTAAGTTTGCACTTTGGCAGCCCAGGGTTCGCGGGTTCGGATCCCGGGCGCAGGCTGACACGCTGCTTGTCAGCCATGCTGTGGCGGCGTCCCATATAAAGTTGAGGAAGATGGGCACGGATGTTAGCCCAGGGCCAGTCTTCCTCAGCAAAAAGAGGAGGATTGGCAATGGATGTTAGCTCAGGGCTGGTCTTCCTCACAAAAAAACCCCAAAAACAAAAAATCATAAATATAAGGCTTGATGAATTTTCACAAAGTGAATACACCTGTGTACCAGCACGGAGCATGAACAGTGCCCAGAATCCCCTCAGCCTGTGCCCACTCCCTATCACTGCCCACCCAAAGGTAACCAATAGCCTGTGTTCTAACAGCATAGATTAGTTTTACCTGTTTTTGTGCTTTAGCGACGTGGAATCATACTGTAGGTACTTGTTTGTGGCTGTCTGCTTGCATTAAGCTTCATGTTTGTGAGATTCAGCCATGTTGCCTGCAGTTACAGTAAGTTCATTCTCATTGCTGTAGAGTGTTCAATTGTTTAAAACACCACAATTTCTTTGTCTGTTCTACTGTTGATGAACAATTGGGTTGTTTCCAGCTTGGGGTGGTTTTAGTATTATTTTTAACAGTGCGTTGCTGTACACGCTCTTCTTCAATTAGGTTGAAATAAATCAAAGATATCTTTTTCACCTGCTTTGCCACACAGGGGTTGAGATGAATGAGTGATGTGTTCTAAGGAGTTGCTAGATGTTGTTTGTATAAAGAGGATTGAGAGTCTTAAGAATCTGTTGCCCAATTGCAGGAGTGGGAATAATTAAAATTTTTCTCTAAACCTGAAAATATCACCTGCTTTTGTTGGTTGGTTGAGTTCACAAGAGGCATCTTAGAGAAGTGCACAGAGCTCAGATACCGGCTAGGTCTGGGTGTGAATTCTAGTTCCACCACTTACTAACTGTGTGACCCTGCCTCAACTTCACTCAGCTCCATTTTTCTTATCAAAAGGTCTTGGTGTGTTGTCGAAAGATATAAAGTTAAATACATAGCAATAAGTAGGAACTCAGTGAATGGCATTTATTATTAGACATTTTCTGGCCCAATATGACTCTAATGGTAATCTGACTGACCTGGATTCTGGTTTTGGATTATTAAGAATACTTACTTGAAAAATATAATAAATAACTATACAGTGAGTGTAGAAACATCTATATTCAAAGAGAACTCCAACACTAAAGGGACATCCAATGTAAGAATTTCTATATTTCTTTTTGAAATATATCAATGATGTCTATACAGTGGTCAGTTGATTCAATCATGGCCTCCCTGAAAAAGTTTATCATGGATATAATAAAAGAGCAGATCGAATATCATTACAGACATACTTTGTAAACAGCCTGATTTAATGTCTGGTTTCGGTTGGAAAATTGTTGGCTTTAAACTCAGAATTCTGTGGAAGGGGAAGCTTGGGCAGAAAATTGCTATGGGACTTTGCATTTGTTGGATCTTGGATCAAGGAAACTCATGTTAGATGATATTTTAGAAATGGTACTATTACCATTGGAGTGAACTGAATGAGAGGGGTGGATATTTTTTTGCCTGATTCTCATGTGGCTAGATGCCAGTTACATACATTTCACATCTTCTTGAATTTCCACTGCAGAGTCATTCATCTCAATCACTACCTTGTTCTATTCTACTTTTTCCTATCTGAAGAAATGATACCCATTTGCTCAAACTAGAGCCTGAGTGTTCTTGACTTCTCATTCCACCCAGACCCAACCAATCCGACAATTCCTGCCAATTCTACTTCCTAAATATCTTATGAATGCACCCACTTCTCTGTATCCCATTGCCACTACCATATCCAGTCTGCCAACGTCTCCCACCTGGATCACTTCAGAAGCCTTATATGTGGTCTCCCAGCATCCATTTTTGCCCTGTGCAATTCTATCCCGATGTTGCAGCTAGAAGTGACCTTTTAAAACAACAAACCAGATCAGTCCTATTTTCTGCTTCAAACCCTTTAATCGTTTCACGTTGAACTCAGGGTAAAGTCCATAATCCTTAACTTAGCCTAAGAAATGGCCCTTCTCTCCTTTGCTGCCCTGCCCCAGAGATTTCATGTTACAGCCACACAGGCCTTCTTTCTGGCCCTAAATGCCATGTCTCCTTCCTTTATGTGCATTTCTCTATACCCTCTTGTTCCCTGGCAAACTCCTACTAATTCTTCAGTTCTCAGATTTAATATATTTCTTCAGGAAAACATCTCATGATTCTATGCACTAAACTACTGGATTCCTCCATTGCATACTTTCATAGCACCTTTGACTTGCATTTATTATACTGTTCATACTTAGAATTTTGCATTTAGTGCTTACTTTCCCTGCTTGTCTATAAGCTTTAGAGAGTAGAGATTCTGTCTACTTTGTTTACTTATGTGTCTGTATTGCTCAGTGCTCAATAAATATTATTGACTGATTGAGTCATGTATTTCTGTAGGGTAGGATTAGGTTGTTAAAACTCCAGTGGAAACAGTGGACAGATTTTTGTCTTTTCAGAAATGTTGGAATGATATTTTAAAATAGTGAAGGAATTGTCAGAGTTGTTTCTGAAACTAAAGATAGCAAACCCTTCAAAGGGGATTATAAAGGTTTTATACTGATATTTATTTTGACCATTTTTCTTGATTTATTTTATCAATAAATAGGACTTCATGTCACAATATAATTTAAACAACAGCAAAATACAAGGTGTCTGGTCTTTGATATCTCAGTAATAACAAGCAGCAGCAAAAAGTACCCCAAGGAAACTTCTTTTCTAGCCTACCTTTGTAAACTTCTTAACTACTTTTCTTCTTCTCGGTATATTAAACATCTGCAAGCTCAGAGATGATGCCTCTATCTCTCCTCTGCTACATCAGCCAAGTGCAGTGTTAGTTCTCAGAGCGGAGCACAGGAACCATTTCATTTAGAACCACCTGAGGTTTTAACTACAAATGCAGATTCCTGCTCCCATCAGAAACCTGAGAATTAAAAGCTCTGGTGGATGAGGCCTAGGAAACTGCATCTTTAACATGAACCCAATGTTTAAAAGCTATCGGCCCAATGTCTAGTCATTACAGATTTAGGAACTGACAACAGGCATTTATGATGCTAACTTTGGGGAACACAGAATTACAATTTATGCACATCGTTGTCAGTAAGGCCACTCTGTCAGCTTTAACCTTGAAATAAGCCTGAATCTCTAGCATGATGGGAGTCAGAGAAACAGAGAAACACAAAGATAAATGTTCTTTTAAAGAACGTTTGGTTAAGCTTTGTGCCTCAGGCATGTTTATACCCAAACCACAAGGGACTGCTAATGGTCTGTTTCCTTACTGGAGATGTTTAAGGACAGAGAACCCATTACTATATCTGGGGTTTATCACCGAGACAATCAGATAATCTTAGGTGATCTTCTTTCAACTCTAAAACTTTTCGGCTTTACCTAGGGTCCATTTCTTCTTGTTTGGTGCTTTATAAACATGGAGAACAACTAACATAGTCACCGTCTTAAAATACTCACATATAGACATGTCCTCATCCACCAGGACTGGTGCTCGACAGTACTCCCGACACAGACTCATTGAGTTGGAAGCAATCTTAGACACTACTTAAGTTGAACCTCCTCATTTTACAGACATGTAAACAAATGCAGGGATCAGATGCCATTCGGTTATAAATCTGACAGATTTATGAATATATTTCAACACCTGAAATTAATTTTTATCCTGAGTGAAATTTTCCCATGGTGCAGTTGGAAAGCATCTGGTCCATCTAAATTCAGATCTGGTTCAAATCCTTCTCTATCACTTACTACCTGTAGGATTTCAGCACATTATTTAACACACCTGAGCTTCATTTTCGTCATATGCTATATGAAGATACAATCTACTTTGCATAATTGTACTGAGAATTAAATGAGATACAGCATAGTGCCTGGCACATGGAAGGTGCTCAGTTAAAAAATTAATGTGTTTGTTGTTGGTACAAGTTTTTGGAAGGCACTTTGGCAACATGTATCAAAATATAAGAAACACACATACCCTGGGACTGGGCAGTTCCAGTGCTTGAAGTGAAATCTCGCACCACGGGCAGTGTTCAGAAACCTATAACGTAGCTCCCTGCTACAGGGCCTTAGTTACACAGTGGATCAGAGCTTGTTTTCTTAAACGAGAACCCAGAGTAAAATCTTGATACAACCCAAATATCCTAGAACAGTGATGCTGTCTTCTGACAACCTTCTAGAAGAATTTGTCTGCATCTACTTTAGTCATAAGAAGAAAAATAATGATAAATAATGAGTTAATAGTTTATTTAATGTATATTATGTGCCAACCCTCAGCTTATTCACGTAGTCTTTGCCATAGCCCTTTGATGCAGATACAATATTATGCATATTTCAGGGAGATTAAGTAACTTATGCATCTTGCGGGGAGTAGTGGAGTAGCAGGGGTTGTCACATAGTTAGAGACTGAATCAGGATTTGAACAGAAAGAAGTTGCTTTCATTCCAGGGCCAAGGACTCAACTCTGTAGCTCTTATCTGTGGAGATTTAAACTCGCGCGCATGCACACACACACATATTGATGTGAGGGTCCCATCCCAGACTTTCTGTGCCACAAAGGTGCAAGACAGGCAGAATTGAGAACAACTGTCATAACCATTATGCTTTCCTATCTCTCCATGTGCTTTGTATGTGGTCTGCTTATTAAAAAGAAAATATACTACTATACACGTGATTATTTGAATCACTTATTGTGGTCCTGTTTCACTCATCAAACTGTTCATAAAGAGTCCTTGAATTGCCTCAGGGAGAGGGGTCCTCATTTGAAAGATTTTGAGGGAAAAACCTAATTAGGCACAGATGCTCTTGAATATTTGTTTTACTTACTAATGGTTGGGTGTAGGTTTCCTTCTTTTCCCCGGTCAAGGAAGCTGAGGTTGTGAGGCAGCCACAGACTACAACATAAGTACGGGGAGGAAGGGAGGGAAAATCTTGGAAAACTCAAAGGCCTGATATTTCCCAGACATGCCCCAATCTGCTTGTGACCTCGCTCCAAGATGAGTGGTTTCCATAACAGAATGTGTGTAACGTAACATGACCCCACTGGAGCAGTTCCGCGTTAGAGGTTAGCCTTCGCTTTCCTACAGCCTGGGACTACGTTCTTCAGTTCTAGTCACTGACTGCTAAGAGGCAGACTGGGGCTTGGGCCCTGCAGTCTAACACCTTTCTTCACGGCAGCTCTGGTCTCAATGCTGCTTCCTTCTCCACCAGCATCACCAGGTTGGGTGGGAATCATTCGCACTTCAGGTTATGGGTATAGTTTACAAGTGTTAATTAATTACATCCTCCTAACCAGCACTGTTTGGTAAGTAATCCGAGAGCTAAACACAGTTTCTGTTTACATTTTGTGGCAGAAAAGACTGAGAAAGATTTGGGCGGTGAAAGAATCTGCCCAGAGCAGCTTGGGAATGGAGGCAGAGCCAGACAGGACTCAACTCAGCGTTTCCAATCTATGAGGCAAGATTACCTCCCAGTTTGCCATGTGGGCCATCTCATTCTCCTCGTATATTCTGACCTGAATTTTCCTTCTGAGACTAAGAACAAGGTTAGAGGAAGGGTCAGCCGTCTGGGTGACTTGGCAATGGCTTTCATGAGGACTGCTGCTTTCTCAGCGATGATGAAATTCAATCTCACAGTTTCAATGCTTGTCCCAAAATATTTCAAAATGTGAAATGCATGTAAGCCAAATGACAAAAATGTTTTTTTTAAAAACAAAAACATGGGCTTCTTGTCATCCACCACACTGGCTGTTTCAATGTCTGTTCAGTCAGTAAATTAGTCTTTCTGATCTTCATTTCTGATGATATCCAGATGGCCTAAAAGTCAATCTTTTCTGCGAGAGAGAAATTCTCTGTGAAGTTAAAGTGAGTAGCCATCATGTTCAGATAGTGTGGGTAGGAATTAAATGGAAATACATTGGTTTGTCTGTACCCGATTAACAGCATAATTACAGTGCCTATATAATTAACTTGGGGTTGGGCTTAACTATTAATGTTCTTAACTCGTAGAGGGGAATTCTTTCTCCCTAAATTATAGGACACTTTGTAAAAGCCAAAATTGCTAATGTTAACTTTTCTTCCTTTCTATTTCCTCCCAATCTTCTAGAATTAAAATACTGTTTTGATGGGTTCAAAGACATTCTATGGTCAGCCTACCACAGGTAGATTCTGAGAGCTTGAAATGGGTCATGGTGTGGATTATGGTGTTTAAGGTTTAGTCTGTTTCTTTTTAAATGTAACCTTAAAGTTACTAATTAACAACAGCATAATGTTAATATAATTTTTATGATATCAGACTTTGAAAAGAAAATATTATTTTTCAAGATGAAAAGAGCAATATTAGCTTCTATTTATTGTCTCTATCCTTTACTAAGTACTATAGTAGATGCTTTCATTTAGTTCTTTTTAGAACTCAGAAGATGGACATAATTATCCATATTTTATAGATGCAGAAACAGAGGCTTGAAGGACATCAGTAATTTTCCCAAATTGCAAAGCTTGTAAAGATGGGAATTCAGGAATGTTAGACTCAAATCCATGCACTTTCCACTTTGCTAGCTAATTTACCAAATTAAAAACGCCCACCAACTGTGCTCATCTACAGTGAATAAAAGGTAAGCTTTGTTACACCTGTTGCTCATTACTTCTAGAAGCCAAATGAGAAGAGGTGTCTGCACTTCCCCTTTCCCACACACAGTATGTTCATACTGGGTTCTACAATACGGGTTAATAGTTGTTATTGATTTTCTTGTTGGCTGGGGTTATGGCTGCCATAACTGTACGTTGTATGGCAGATACTTAGATACAGAACTTCAGAAATGCATTTAGTTGTGAAAATCAACTAATAAAGTATAAGGGTTTGAGAAATACTCTAGGGGGAAGAAAACTGCAAAATGGATGTTGCCATACAAAGACTGAATATTCAGAGAATGTCAAAGACCTAAAAACAGTTTTCTAACTCACCAGAAGGATATGACACACTGCTGCCAGTGTGGGAACTCGCTATCGCCATGAATAAAGGTGGCCTTGGGCACTAATATGGAGTTTGAAGTGGCTCCCTAGACCCTTGCTGCTCAGCATGTGGTCTGTGAACCAGCAGCACTTGGCATTACCTGGGAGTCTGTTCGAAATGCAGAATCTCAGGCCCTGAAGAATCAAACTCTACCTTTTAACAAGATCCTCAGAGAATTTATATGCACAGTAGGTTTGAGAAGCACTGGCCTAGAAGAGTCTAATAGGTCTTTCCCTCCAGAGCAGAATCACTACTCTACAGGGAAAAGGGATCGTCAGAGAATATTGGTTCCAGGCTCCTTCTGCAGTTAGCTGTAGTTAGAACCAGGGCTGTTCTGTGGGTGGGAGATGTGTTATTGCGGGTAACAGACTAGGACAACCCTGCACAGGTAACAAAGCATCTAGTGGGAATTCTGGTTCCTATCTCACTCCTCAATTCTCTATCAACAGATACACTCAATCACACATGCGTGCATGAGCGCTGCCACCCACGTCAGAAATAACCACGGATGCTCCCAAGGGAAAGGAAGAGAGAAACCCAAATCTATTATGTGTCTCCGATGTGCCAAACATTGCAGTAGGTGCTTTCATCTTAAAGACTAGATAGCACATAGAAAATCAGATTATTGTGAGCACCGGTTCAATTACTAGCCAAACTTCCTTAACCAGAACCTCTGCACATTAAATAGATCTATAACTGGTGTTTTTAATGATGACCTCATTAAATGATTAAATTAAATGATGAGATCCTAAAAACTAAATCATAAAAGAGTAGTTAAATTATATTAATTAGAGTTTTCATGTTTATAATGTCATCTTAAAAGTCAGTTTCCAAGTGACTTCATGTAGAAAAAATATATTCTAACCTAAATATTTATACACTTGACCCCAGAGGTTAGTGGCTTGAAAGGGGCCCTCTTTCCCAAGAGTAGTTTTCTAGAGTTGGAGACTATGTTGTGAATCGTGTAATTGAAACAGTTGTTCCCTTATCTATCTCTGGGAAGCCTCTTTCACAGGATTCCTTTCTTTCATAGCACCTAAAAGTTCCCCGGTGTTCCTAGCATGAGATTGTGCAAAGAATCCTTGAATGGGACTCTAGTCCTGTTACTGCTCTGATGTCTGGGAGGTTTGGGGCTGTCATTGAATCCCTTTGGGTCTCAGGTTTGTCTTCTGTAAAAAGTAGTGAGCTTGACTGGACTTTAAGATCCCTTCCATCCCACATGAATATTCTAGAATTTATAAACAGAATATTTTAAAATAGAACGTCTCAACGAAGATTTAAGTGGATTCAGTTGGGTCTCATCGCATACTTCTAGGCAACCCAAAGTCTGTGTTTCCCACACCACCTCTCTTCCCACAGGCGTGGCTTGTGTTAGACAGCAGCTCAGCTACTGCGCAGAGGCAAGACGGCTGGTGGTGAGGTACTGATTGGTGATCAGTGAACAAACAGTCTTGGTCTCCTGACTACACCATGACTTCAGAAAAGAATTTGTGTCTCTGTAGTCAATTCACAGGTTACATGTTTAACATTTTCTTTTGTTTTTGAAATTTTTCACCATAAATTCAGGACAATCCAGAATATATTTGCTCTAAATATTAGAAAATTATGAATCCATTGATAGTATAGAGGATAACTCTTTACAGAATGAAATTTTTGATTGGCAAGCTATGCAAGAGAAAGAACATAAATTTTGGAGTTAGAAGGACCTGTGTTTGTATAGTGCCACTTGTTTGTATAGTGCCACTTATTAGCTGGGTGACTCTGGTCATAAAAATTAAATTCTCTGAAACTCAAATTCTTAACCTCTTAAATGGGAGTAATGATATTTACTTGATAGAGTTATTATAAGGATTCAAGATAATGTATACAGAGCTCCTGGTGTGTAATAGATGCTCAATAAATGTCAGCTATTATTTGCAAGTAGAATAATGGTTCCCAAATGCCAGTTTGTGAATCAGCATGATCTTGACATCATTTTTGCCATCCATGACTAACAGTGTAAAATAATTACAGTGTAGGCAGTTTCCCACAAATTTAAATTTATATGGTGTTTCTTTTTATGAAATGATATTGACAGTAGATGGTAATTATTGTTTTTAACTTATTTAGCAAAATAAAAAACCTGGTAATTCTAAGACATCTGCCCATATTTTCCTTGTCTAATTTGTCTGATCTACAAATCCAAAATAATAGGACTCACTGAATTAAGACATCCTAATGATACTGAATATTAGAGTCCTTGAATCAAATGATTTTCACTTGCAAATCATTTTACTAGGCGCAGTGGGATACTGGGCATTCCCTGGCCACTTTGTGCTACAAACAGTTACTGTCACCTGAATTTCTATAACACCTGTCATCGGGATAACTCAGTTCACACTCACTGCGTATGTGTGTGTGTGTGCGCGTGTGTTCTTAGCACCAGTACTCAGTATGGTCTCAGTGTGTCTTGTATCTTCCCCAAAAGATTTTGGAGTCAGACACAACAATGCAAAGAGGCCATATGCTGTTGTCGTAGTCAGACTGCCTGGGTTCAAGTCCTAGATTCACTGCTGGGTAGCTGTACAACCTCAAGGAAGTAACTCACCTTTTCTTTGCCTCAGTTTCATCATCTGTCAAATTTCAAAATTAACGTTATTTACCTAACAGGGTTGTTCTGTGTTTTATTACTGAGATAATCCATGTAAGCATTTAGTATAATGCCTAATACATAGTAAGGGCTCAATAAATCATAGCAGAAACAAGAAACAGACAAAGAAGGAGCAAATAAAAAACTCTTGGGAGTCAGACAGGCTGAGATCTGACACACCCACCTCCACCACCAACCCCTCCTCCTCGATTTCATTATATAACTTGAGACAAGTTACTTAGCATCTCTGCATCTTATTTTCCTCATCTACATAATGTCTACCTCACACATTTGTTGTCAGTATCAAATAAGTTATTATATATAAAGTGCTTAATATTGTGCTTGACTCATTGTAGTTGCACAATGTTTTATCTACTCCTTCCCCTTTTACAAATCTGTATTCCACACAGCCCTACGTCTGTACTTTGCACATAATAATAATTAATTATTTGTCGCAGCCCTGTATGCATCTCTTTGTCTCACTGCCTCTCACCTGCATTGTCAGTTACTCTACAAGGAAGAGCAGAGACCCGTGTGCTCTGAACACAGAACAGGAATCTTACTGGTTGGGACTGGGGTTACCTAGGCCTCCTGGCCGTTCCTTGCTTTGGCTAAAATTGCTGCTTGATAGTCTTCTCTGATGACAAGACAGCTTGTCAGGAAGGACACTGGATTGGACATTTTGTGATATCTTGTCACAGTTGGGAGAGTAATAGGCCCAACACATTGTTTTAAAGACATGCTATATTTTAAGAAGTTCCTGAGAGCTCCAACTTCAGCCTCTTTCTCTCTGTGATTCTCACAGCCAACTCTTGAGGCAGTGGTGGACTGCCTTGTTGGACTTGACCGCCAAGCCTGGTGAGCACGGGGAAACCTTGTGAGATGTATTTTTGGGCTTATACTGATATGACCCTCAAGTTAAATAAATTCCATTACTCCTTAAAGAAAAAAAGGCAACATCCTTTTGAGAACCATTTTGGAACAAGATAATGTTTATTTTCACTGCTGGAATGAGAGAATGAAGGAATGAGTGATTGCTGAATAGATCGCTAAAATAGTTTTTAAATATGTATGCAAAACCTCCTGCCTTGACATTGACGTTCTAGTGTGCGAGGATGCAGTGCTCCTTGCACTAAACCCTGGTCCCGTGTCTTTTCCTTTTCTCAGCCTCTTATAACCTGTAACATGAGTCTTTTCCTTTCTCTTTTTAACATTTTCTTTTCAATGAATGCAGCGTTTTAGGAGAGACTCCTTCTAAAAGTGAGAATTTAGAAGGGATGGTTAAAACGCTGACTCTTTATGATTTGAAGACGTACTCTAAAAATTTGGTGGGCTATAAAGCAGAGGGTGTGTGGTGCAATGTGGGCTTCTAGTCGGGCGGCAGACAGCACCTTGCTGGGACAGGAAAGGAGAAAGCACTGTGACTCAAATGTTCCCTTTGGGCACACTTACTGCAATGTGCTGCTCCTCAGGTGTCTACCATTTCCACTGCTCAGAGTAGAATGTTCCTTTACTGCAATTAAAGCACCTACGCCGGCTCCACAAACAGTACTGTTTGCAGCTGTTGGGGAAGAGACTTTGTAAAATCTCATGAAATATTTACATCTGGCTCTGCTCTGTCAGAAGGATGAGTTTAGACTCGTTTTGGTGCCCTTTCCCTCTCACCCTTTTTAACATGCCTTTTTGTTACTGTGCAACACTGTGTCTTACGTAAAATGGGACTAGGCTCTCAAAGAACATCACTCCCTACGAGGGAGACAAAGAGGGGCAAGACAAACAGTTCTTAACATTGGCCAGGCTAGATCTGCGTTTCCCAAACAGAGGTTATTCAAAGACTGTTCATGATTTTTTTTCCCTTATCTGTATATCACCTCTCTTATTACTTCATAGATTTTTTTTCCTTTAAATTGATGCTCTTATAAAAGCATAGCTTTGTCCTAAGAAATATCTAAGAAATTATAGGTTTTATGTTCTAGTTTCCTAACACATATAAAAAGAAACCCGTGACAACTAAAATTAAATTTTAAAATGTGTGTAATACTGGTGATAAGCATACTAAACTTTGGGAAACATTGAACTGGGTTGTCCCACTGTTGAAGCTGAATTCAGGAATCAACACCACATTCCTAATATGGGATGGGGACTGTAGGAGTTCATTTGCAAAACCAAGGTTTGTAGAAATACCTGTAGGTGTGCCCAGGCCTCCTTCCCTCTGCCTGCTCTCAACCTATTCCATTCTAATCATGTGTTCCTGAACAGTAGGACCCTTCCTCTATCTCTTTTGCCTTCTTGACTTCCATTCTTAATTACTACCTCTGCTTCACCACTGAGTGTGATCTGTGGTTGTGAACCTCAGATGAAGGCTTGATGCTCACATGTCAATGCTCCTTTGCATTGTTTTTTTTTTTTTTTTTTTTCCGGTCTTTTTGACTGTGGGCTTTCCCCAGTTTCTATTATTATGGAATCAGTAACAGCAAATTAGTACAAATTAGCACAAAATAGCAAATTAGAGCTGAAACTGTTCCGGGAAGAACCTGACCTGGAAGGACTTTGTGTGACTAGGTATGGGGACATTATCAATTAAAAAATAAAATCTTGTGAGAAGAGAATTTGTGAGAAGCTTAAAATAAAAATAGTGTGTCTGCCTATATCTCTTATAAACATTTTATATGTTAACTGTAAAAAATGCAACCCACCCTCACTGGTCCTCTCATTATCTTCTGAGCCAAGATGGTGTTCAATGCTGCAAGAGTAATTTCCAAATATTCTTAAACATGATTTCTTCATTCTTCATATGCATCCGCAGAGACCATGGACAGTTTTCGGACTGGAGGAATAGAAGTTCAGACACTAAGGAAATTTACTAGTCTAAAACTCAATCTTCTGCCTCCTGGTTTAGGAATCTCTTCACTGACCTTTGTTTCCTCATTTTTTTGAGCTGAAAATAATATGTATCATTTGGCATCAAATAAAAAATACCCAAGACTTTTCCTTTAACCAAATATTCTCTGAATGAGATGTGCATTTTTCAAGGGACAAGATCCGCAAATAGCACTGCTAAGTAATATCACTCCTGTAGTTGGTTTACTAAATTCACAAGAATGCCCTTGATAAAAATACCAGCTGAATGCTATACTTCTGGTAAATAGTATCAAATTCTGGGGCCATGAGGTGCCACTATCTTCATTAATGATTTTCACCTGGAGTCTTAGTTATACTGATGCAATTTTGCAACTCACCTTTTGGGCAAAGAAAGGTCACGCATCTGCTGAAACGCTAAGATGGAGGAACATACAGAGACCCCAATACTTTTGGATTCTTCTTCCTCTAAAATGTCTGCATTTTAACTAGGTTTTGGAAATATGAAATTCCTGAGTCATACTAACCAACATAAGCAAATTTCAAACCAAAGTGGCACATCAGAAAAAGGCCTATTGCCAAGGGTGGAGGTAGAAAACATGTCAGTGTCTTTGAGGCCAGGACAGGATATTATTCATGTTGTGTGGGCAGCTGTTACGTGAGGAGTCCTCTGAGAGATAGGAGAATGTGCTGTGCCTGCGATACTGCCTCCTTTTCTCTATCCCAATTGCATAGTTGCATGCATCTGATAGTTGTAAGCCCTTTACGATGATATCTACAAATTAGTGCTCTTGATTTTGCTGGACACATTCGTCAATGTATGAATGTTTCAAACCTAAAACAGCTAAAAAGCATGGTTTAAAGAGAAGCAGAAATGGAAAATTCTCACCAAGTGTTTCTAGTGATTGAGAATTGTTAGCAATATTGAAAATGTTTACTAATATAGCAGAATCAAAACTAGCCCTGTAGATTAAGAATGTAAGAATACAGAGACTTGGGCTTGACTGATGAGACCCACCCTGAAATGAACAGAGTACTTCCAAGGAAAGCGAGGCCAAATTCCCTCTTTAATTAGTCTGCATTTCTGTCTCACCTCTACAATATTTCTTCCAAATTCCCCACACATCAACCTTGTGTCTCCACAATTTGTTAAGGCAAGGGTGAAGCCCTTTAGGATTAAAGTGATTTGTTTATTTGTAATTCATAACTTTATTTAAGTAAATAAACTAATAAATAATTGCAGAGTTTCTTAATCCTAGAGCTCTATCTTTGGCTTATGCGATTTCTTCAGTTGACTTTAATGTCATAAACATTGATAATTCATGTATGGAAATGTAAGGACTAATGTTTTTCGCTAAGCAGCAACTCATAAGCAGCTCTGTCTACCAGATGTCTGTAGTTGCTTTTCAGAAAGAATCTGCCCTGATGGTATCCATCAACTGGATCCTTAGACTTCTGAGTGGGAGTTCAGGTTGCATCAGCCCACTGACTGAAACCCTCTGTGGCTTAAGTAAGGCAGTACACCACAGTGGAAAGAGCACTCGAAACCTGGTTTCAAATTCTGGTTTTGCTACTAACTCGTTTTGTGACTTTAAGCAAGTTATTTAACCTCTCTGGTCCTCATTTTCAATGAAATAAAAATGTTGGATCAGATCTGGGCTTGTCTCAAGTGCCAATTCAAATCCATTGATAGAGGTATGCTGGAGACTGTTGAATGTCCATTATAAGACTATATCCAGGTACAGTGAGGATAAGTATCCTCATTGATTGATTCAAACTCAGGCTTATCCAGAGAGATTAGCCATATGTGTCCTGTACAGGTAATTGCAGGAGTGCCTTATATGTGTTAACCCTACCTAGAAATGCACCCTGAGGTGCATTTCATCTCTATTTAAGAGAGGTATAACACGTTTCAGAAGCAGCAAGATTATTTTATAATTTTCAGAACCAGAAGTAGAAAATTCTCTTGAACAAGACAGGTTTTGAGAGACTCAATTCTTTCCAACTTCTTGGCCTAACAGCTCATACTTTCCTCCTGAGTATTAATAAGCAGTGGGAACAAATGGCCAGATGATGCACCCTGTCTAGGGAATGAATGGAAGCACCCAGAAATTCCCTCCTCACTCACGCTTATTAGGCAGGACTCAGAAGGTTTACTTTGCTTACCAGTCAATCAACTGGTAATAAGTTAGTATGAAGTGCTTAGAGGTAGTTGTAAACTGGAGACTTTATATAATTTTCATTTGATGAGCTCAACTCCGAGGGGTCTTTAAATCAGGCAGAAATTGTAAAATTATTCTAGCCTATGCAATCTTAAGGAGAAAGTTTGCCATATAATTGTAATGTTGACTTCTATACTTTGGAATTTATGGTAAGTGCCCCGAACAGCTTCAAATGCACAAGTCTGTCTTTTGTTAGTTTGTTTGTTTAGTGAAGATTTTCCTAGTTCCTAAAAACCTCAGAAATTTGAAGGAGATTTGGACCATTATCTATTTATCCATTAGAGTAATTCGCTTGAATTAAAGCTGAGGCTTTGGAATCACCATTCATTACCACCTGGCACTGTACTTTATATTTGACTAAGTCAGAGTTTGGAGGTTCTATTTTTTTTTTTATTGGATCTATTCCTAAATTTAGGAAAATTGTTGAAGCACAGAATATCTGCTTCCTCCCCAAACAATTGGATATTTGCTTTTGCCTCTTGACTGTACCTCAAGGATATCTGAGGAGTGAAAGAAGTTCCAGGAGCTCCACTGAGGCCCTCTGGTGAAAGTCACTCATGCCATCACCATTGTCTTGTCAGCGAGGTTGTTACTTACCTTGTGCTTTCATGTTCAGTAGCTCTGCATGTTCTCTTGAGCACAGAGATGCCATTTACATGCTATTTATAGCACCCAGAAACTGCAGAGGCTCAGAAGAAATAATTTGGACTATGAAATACTAATACGATTTTTACCTTAATCTACAAAACAAGTTCATCTACTTTGTGATTTCTCAAATGTCTGGGAGAACTTGTGCAGCAAAGGCTGCTACCAGGGCATGAGGGTGTGTTGGCAGATGTCCTAAGCAGGTTTTAGACCCTTCAGACTCCTGTAGTCTCTTCTCTTACCTTCACCTGTTCTGTTAAAGGCAAAAAGGAACAGCAGTAACGTGTCATGGCTTCATTGTCCTTAAAAACCTGTTAACATCGAGAGGATAGATGCATACATCTTCAGAGAATATTTTATTTCAACTGATTCTCTCCTACACCATAATTTTAGTGGACTTTCTTCATATTATTAGAATGGTTGACTTTTTCTGCCAATATCCATTTTTTCTCCTTCCCAACCAATCTCCCCATTCTTTGTTCCATGTAAGCAGTGGTGCATGAGTCAAGGTTTAACAGCTGGGTCTCTGAAGAAAAAAAAGATGAGCCCTGACTTGTAGCATGTGCCAATTTTGTGGTGTAAATACTCTCACCACGGTCATTTTCAAGTTACCAACAGGACATCACTGAATACAGAGTTGGAAGGAGATGCACAGTAGTACTCCTTTATATATTACCACCACCCCAAAACAATAGACAGAAATGTACTGAAGAGCATAGATAATAGCAAAATGGAGTAAGATAATTAGGAAGTGAGGAATTTTGAGTATATATTTCACTCGTTTTAAATATAATTTATTTGTTAGTGCATATAATTTAATTCTTAATAACATCTGTGTTTAACATCTGGCTCACAAAGTTCCTGAAACTTCAATAGTCAGTTCTTGTGAGCTGGTGTGGACTGGTTCCAGCACACCATTACAAATGAGATATTTGGAGAGTGGAGTTTATTAATTCCCTGGGAGTGCTTGAAAAACTGGGCAGGGAAATGTAAGTGGTTCTAAACTCCCATCCTCAGCAAAGTAAATTAAAGAGTAGGGATGTGTCCATTTAACATGCTTTATTTGGTGCCAGTACAAAGCCCTGGCATTTGTGCACTTAATGCATAGATCATATCAACAGCAAAGAGTGGGGAGACCAGGCTTGCCAAATAGGCCACTCCTAAAAACATCAAAAAGACTCTTTAAAATTTTGAAAGGAATATAAACACAACTGAAAATGAAACCAGAAGAACTTGGAGAGATACATTTTTACAAAGTTAGTTTAATCTAGACAATATAAACACATAGAGATAGTATTAAATCTGTCTGGGAAGGCAATACTGTAGATATCATTGTTCATTGTATGTGAAATGAAGGAAGACAGGCCAAAAGGAAACAGAGCCTTAGAGTTTGATATATGTAGGTAGATTAAGAAAATATAATTTATATTTACTTTGGCTACAAGTGAATGGATCTGAGACCACCATGAGTCAGTCTTCAAAGCTTGGCTGCTTGATTAGAATAGCTCAAGGTGCCCGGAGAGAAGATAAATTCTCCTGTGTCTAGCAATAGTGAGAGAAGAAAGGGAAACCTCCTTCCATTCTACACATCTTTCTTTTCCTCCTCCAGAAATTGCCTCTAAGCCACATACTCCCTCACTCGCCACATCCTGTTGATTCTACCTTCTCTGCTATTGCCAAGCATTTACCGGGAAGTCTCTTTATCTACTTCTTGCCTAGTCTCCCCCACTGTCTCCTCTCAACTTCTGCTGTTCTTGGAATTGCAGCTTGAGTCAATTCCAGGAAGCCTTCCTTGACCCCCAAGTCCTAGCTGGAAGACACATTGAGTTGAAATTACTTGCTTATTGATATGTCTTTCCTGATAGACTTAAAGCTGCTTAAGGGTGTAAATGTATCTTATTCTATTGTATTCTTTATGTCTAGAGCAAATCCTGATTATGTAATAGGTGCTCAATAAATAGTTTTTCTGAATGAGTAAAAGAAATGAATCAATGCCCACAGAGGAGACAGAACCTAAAGGAACCTGGATTTCTTTTGCTTAATACACATAGTGATATCTGTATTACTAGATGATAATACTGCCTTTACCACTTTCTCTGAGTAAATGAGCAGCATAAAGTCAATTAAAAATTTTCCATCAATGAACATGCCTCCTGTTGCCCTTCTTCATGCTAGTCCCTGTTATTTTCCCATCAGCTGTGTTAATATCCTTTCCCTCTTTCCCCTCATCGCCTTCTGGAGCTCCTTGCTTACCGTACCAAGTATAATAGATGGTCTGTAATTACCTGGGATGAAATGAAGAAGGTTCAAATGAAGTAGACTCCAATCCTAGGGACTCGCCACCTTTGAGCACCTGTGTTACCTCTCTCCTCTCTTTACCTCTACCCGAATAATTAAATGCACGCTCCTTTGTACTGCTCTTCAGCACTCTGGCAACCACTGTTATCCACATATTCATGGAGACAAAATAAAATGGAGTAAGGAAAAATTACAGGTTAGACAAGTGTCTGGTGATAGCCTAAATTATTATCTTTGCAGAAAGCTAAAGCTTGACGTAGGCCTTTTACACACCTCCACAGACATGAAATTCAGGTTCTAAATTAGAGGTCGAATTACCTTATGTAGCTTGATATATTATTCTCAGGTGTGTGGGAGATGTCTGGAACTAGACTGGGGCTATTTAAGTTGGGAGGTATGTCACATGCAAGATTTTTAATAGGCAGATATGCCTCACACTTTGACTTTTCAGAGATTCACTCCCTTCAGTCTACTAGAGTAAACATGGATTTTATTCACCTCCCTCAAAGTCATTGAGGCACAACTGATGACAATCTGTCAACAGCGAGAAGAGCTTTTACTTCCTTTGTGACCATAGCCCATGGAATGTCCCGTTGGCGTGGGTGAGATTATCAGTCCTTGGCTGCACTTTTTCTGCTTTTTCTTATTACTTCTACCAGGTATAAGAGTCTCAGGCACCTCATTACTCCTTCAGAGGCTTCCAGGGCAATGTAAACAAGCCTTCAACGTTATGGTTACGTATCTCCTTCGCCATTGGAAATGGCCATTTTGGAGCTCTGGGCATTTGTTAATGGTCTCTTCTCTCTTTGTTGAATTACATAGTGACTTCTGTAACTGGCAATAATTTAAAACCTTGAGGTTCCAAAGGGTATTTATATTCCACTTTTTTAAAGGATCAAAAATAGTAACTCTCTCTCCTAATTTGCTTAATGTAGAACTTTGTCTCTGTCAATCCTTTAGGACTCCACCAAAAAGTTCAGAGGAGTTTACACTTATTGTCATATATTATAACCAATTACATCTCGGAACTAGTGTGTGTATGAAAGTCATTAAGAAAATGTAAGGTAATTATTTTCATTGCAGTCTTTAAAACATTGTCTCTCAAAGTGTGGACCAGTCTTCCTGCATCTTCCTTGGAGAGCTTGTTTAAAATGCAGATCCCTAGGCCTCACACTAGATATTCTGATTATCTGAGGGTGGGACCCAGGAATCTGCATATTTAGCAGGTTCCCAGATGATATGTATATACTTTACAGACTAATGACCAGCAATTTAGAGCATTAAAAAACAAATAAAATGCAAGCAATACCCTGCCATTTCTCTTTAAACGCAATGGAAATGGAGCTTTCCTCATTGTTGATGTGAGTTGATAAAGGTATATTATTGGGTAGCCATGTAGGTGGGTGTGTATGGCAGAACCTGAGCCATGGCAGGCAGGGTGAGCTCTAAAAGTTGGTAGCCTTATGAATCAATAGCAGAAAGGCCTACAATCGACATTATACATTGGGTATGAAATGGCCTGTGTAGAACAGTCAGACTCAATAATACAGGTGGGACTAAACAAGTAAGTTTCCTGGACCCCAAATAACAAGCCTCATGATGTCTATAGATTAGGTGAGATAAGGACAAAGATTTCTTAGGCTTATTCATTCATTCATTCATTCATTCATCCATTTGACAGATAATTATTGGGCACTTACTTTGTCTCAGGCACTATGCTAGATTCTGGGGATATAGATGTGAACAAAATTGATGTGGGCCCTGCCCTCATGGGGCTCATAGCAGCAGGAGAAGGAAGACATTAAATAAATAAACCTGGAATCACAGAAATAAGTGCATAATTACAATGTGTGGTAAATGCTATGAAGAAAAATGACATATGCCAAGAGAGTATGACAAGAGGATCTCATACAAACCAGGATATGACATTTAAATTTATAGTGCAGCAGATGACTCAGCAGAACAACCGGGGCACTTCTCCTTCATCTCTTTGTTATATATATAATAAATATCCTCAAAATAATAGCCAACACTACTGAGTGCCAACTATCTGTCTTGGCACCATGGTAGATTTTTACAAATGTTTTCTAATTTAAACTTCTCAGTGACCCTATGAGTTATGTCTCATTTCACATATAGGGAAGCAGAAGCTCCCAGAACTATTAAATGCCTCAACTAGGATTGAGCTTCTGGTCCATCTGATCCCAATGTCTACATTCTATTCACTGCAATGTATTAGACAGACACCGTAGATTCACAGAGTGTTTGAGCTGGATAGCATAGCAGAAGTCATCTAGCCCACTACTCGACACCCCATTTTATAGATGCAAACACAGGGATTAAGCACCTATCAAAACTCATGTCAAAACTTGCTGATAGCAGAGCTGAGTCTAGAATCGAAGTCTTGAGTCCCAGTCCAAACTTCTTCTCACTCTGCCATGTTGCCTCTATCCCATAATTATGTGTGCCCTGCTGGGAGTTTAGCATTCAACTGATTCTCTATGCTAGATTTTAAAAACAGTTGGTTTAGGCTGCAAAAATAATTCCCAGTTATCAAAAATTGCACTATCAAAAATTGTTCTTATGTATCATCATTAGTCCCCTTCTAAGCATCCAAAATCCACCTTATGATCATTAGTAATAAAGTGCTGCTCTTTAGGTGCAAATAATATACTACTGACTCTCTTTAAAGAATGTACTTCTCATTTGCATTTTCAGTAGTGGAAATGGATTTATTTTTTCTCCTTTTTACTCTGGGTTACAGTAATCCCAAGGGCGATGGCAAGGTGCCTGGGATCCATAGACCTGCAGGATAAACATGGTACATCTTCCTAGAGCATTAATTTAGCCAATGGCAGGTATTTGTGTGTGTGTGTGTGTGTGTGTGTGTGTGTGTGTGTGTGTGTGAGGAAGACTAGCCCTAAGCTAACATCCATTGCCAATCCTCCTCTTTTTGCTGAGAAAGATTGGCCCTGGGCTAACATCCGTGCCCATCTTCCTCTACTTTATATGAGATGCCTACCACTGCGTGGCTTGACAAGCAGTGCTTAGGTCCGTGCCCAGAATCTGAATCTCCAAACCCCAGAGGGCATGAACTTAACTGCTACCCCACTGGGCTGGCCCCCTCATGGTAGGTGTTTTTTAACCCTTAGCTCAGGGCTAATCTTCCTCACACACACACAAAAAAGTGTACTGGATTCCC
The DNA here is from genome assembly GCA_031878705.1 of Tapirus indicus. Taxonomy (NCBI): domain Eukaryota; kingdom Metazoa; phylum Chordata; class Mammalia; order Perissodactyla; family Tapiridae; genus Tapirus; species Tapirus indicus. Next base: position 63,987,446 of record CM062919.1, on the reverse strand, counting down.
TTCCCCCCAACATGCACTCATACTCACTCACCCACATCCGTTCACTCTTCTCTGCTGTTAGGAGTAATTTGGTGAAAAAATATTAGAGAAAATGTGCCTTAAATTCATTACAATCTCAGGCCTTTGTCTATTCCTGAAGGTGTATCCACAGAAGGTGTAATATACAGAAAAAATCTTGTGCTTTGGAATTAGTAAGACTTGAGTTTGAATCTTGAAACCACACCTCCCCAGCTGTGTGACTTCTATGCCCTCAGCCTCAGGTCGTTTAGCTGTATATCGGAGATGTATTGTGTACACCATAAGCCTATTTTGATGATTAGATGAGATACATGTAAAGTGCCAGTATCTGGGACTAGAAGGCACTCAAGAAGTGACAGTTGGTCATGATCACATATTTGTCAGATGACAGGCAGAGGGTAGGGGCATGGAGTATGGCCAGGGAAATGAGAAAGCTACTGGTCCAAGAAGGGTTTCTACCATGTCTTGACTTATAGAGTATTGAAACAAGATGCAAAAGCAAAGTACACACATACAACACACATGCACACACACCTGCGCTCATGGGAAGAGGGGAGAAGCAAATAGTAGGTGGTAAAGATTGGACCATGGGAGAGAGGCTTGAGAAGGTTGGAGCTTTTGAGATGGGAGGAGTATGAATCAAACTGTCACAAGAAGACCAAGAGTTACTCTTCCATCTTACTGCTCCCTCTCAAACACTAATTTATAAAAAGTTAAGGAAACAAATTTAGATATAATTTTTTTTCTCCCACAGACATTTTGTTTTAAATCTAGTCTTTGTTTTCTTCACATCTGTTGCAAGACTGATATTATTTATGATGTCAGGATCAGAAAATACATGGTGCCAGAACTAGTGCGACCCAGATTTTGCCTTTATTTTGAACTTTTTGATTTTCTGGCTTCTTTTCCCACTTCCTGTTTCCGAGGCCAAGAGCTTTAAAAAGATCAGAAAATAACTATCACACAATATTAGACCCATAGGAAAAAATGTTTTTATGAGTCAAGTGCAAATTTATCAGAATTATATAGCTTAAAATATCTTTGGCAGGCTATGTATAAGCTTATAAGCCCAAAAAACCCACCTTGGATTTGATTCATCCAAGCTATGAAAACTCTACTGTCAGTTGACAAAACCAGCCAACAAATTCCTATATTCCTGCATTGTTTTTGGAAGTGCCCTCCCCCACACACCCAGAGTGCATGAAGGTCCAAACCACAGTTCTGTATAGATCCACCTTCAGTCTGGTTCTTCCAGGGGAGAAATGAAGAGAGGGCAGTTGCTCTGAAGATGAGAAGACTGTTGAGCTTGGCTGCTGGCCTGGGGGAAGGAGATAGAATGAATTCCATATGCTCCTCCAGAGAAGATATTCTACCCACCTCTGTTCTATCCCAGCTGCCACCTGCAGATCACCCCACTGAACCTCACCACACTGGGAATGAGAAGATAAGGATCCACATATCACCTTCCCTAGCTACAGAGAAGGCAATCCCGTGGTCTCTACCTTCAAACCAGCAACATCTCCATGGGTTTCGCAATTAAATACATAAGGAGTTTTAACATCTTCGTACTTTTTAAAAGTTTTAATTTTACCTCTAAAACTGAGAATACCTAAGAGGAATATGAACTTCCCTGACCACATTCCCACATGGCTCTGTCATACCTCCTGCTCAGATATATTTCTCAGGGCATCTCTTCGTTATACCTTTTGAGGATATTCAGAGATACCTGTCCCTTTGAGGAATCAGAAATAGGTGAAAATGACAAAGCTTTCAGAAATGCTTACATTTTTTTCTTCCTTTCCAAATATCTCTGAACCAATGTTCAGAGATATTTGCCTCACACCCAGTTCTACCATGGTGAATTCTTTCCTAGCTTGAAGGTGTCATTGGCTGGCCCGCTTTGGAGAGAAGATCCACTGATCATCTCAGTAGTGTATGACTACAGCATAGGAGAAGGAATATGCTGACAGTTTTAATCAAACACAGAGATGGCCTAAACCAGATGCAGGCAATTGTCAGGACTAAAAGCTTAGGCCCAGAGAATCATATTTGCTTTGGAGAGATGTCATGAGGCATAGGGGTCTTAGGAACTTATTCTGCCTTGTGGTACCAGGATAAGGTGAAAAGGAGACGTTGAAGGGATCCTGACAAGTACCTTTTGAGCATCAGCTTCCAAAGAAACCCCTGGGTATTTGATTTTCACACAGTAAAATATTTAAATAAATTTCTTTCTCCACTGAATTGACTGTCATTTTATAGACACAACCATAACAAGGAATGTTTGTTTTCATAACATATATTTTCAGATGACAGCTATCAGAGCAGAGGGTCAGTACTGTGAATTAACTGAGGTTAGGAGCATTTGGCATGTGGAATGAATTACTGTTGCCTATCTCTCTTTCAGCAGGAGAGGGAAGTTTAGAATTTGAGGCTAAGTGCAGGCTTTCCTAAGACTTCCTAGCCAGGGGCAGTTACCTACAGAATGTGATACATGGAGCATTTCTTCATTCCACAAATATTGAGTCAGGCGCTATGCTAGATGCTGGGAGAAAACAGAAGAGATAAGTCCCTGCCCTCAGGGAGTCTCTAGACCAATAGGACAGAGGCACATCAAATATTTCCATGGGTAGCTGGGGCCCCAGACCTCCCATGGGCCCCCACTAGTTTCGGTAAGTACTCTGGTTTCTCAACTCTCTCTGTCAAGAGTGTCCTCAAAGTCTGGCCCACTGACCTGCTACATCTTTGTGTCCTGGGGAGCTTGTTTACAATGCGTATTTCTAGGACTCACCCTGGTCATATAGAATAAAAATCTCTAGCCTTTTGCAAGTGTCCCAAAATATTTCTGATGCCGTAAATTCTCTCTTTGCACATTTTAACTGTGATAAGGCTTTACAATGTTTGTGTAAGAGGGAACACATGAGCAAGCATGTTGGTTTGTGGTGGAGTGAGCACCGGATCTGTGCCTTTCAGACACAACTTTAAATGTTGGTTCCCCAGTTACAGCTTTGGTTTTTGAGTCTCAGTTTCTTTACCCCCCAGCCCATTGAAGGACTGTGTGTGACAGTGCCAAGTCCACGGTCTGTGACTGCTTCTTTTGGCTTCTTTATCTAATTAGTAATAAGTTACTCATAAACAATGTGAAAACACAAGCCATGGACAGGGAGAAGATATTTGCAATATTTATATACAATACATAAAGTCCTATAGTTCATAATATATAGAAAAAAAGAATTCCTACAAATCAGTAGACAAAAGACAATCAGAGAGAAAAACGGGCAAAGGATGTGAACAGAGAGAAGAAAAGAGAAGGAAACTGAATCAGAAGAAACTCAATCAGTTACAATGAAATGTGAATTTAAACAACCGTGAGGCATCTTTTAGTGTAGTCGGACATGAACAAAAACTAGGTCTGACAATATCAGGAGTTGTCACGGTGTGGGTGAAATGGTACTCCCCTGCGTTTGTTTTGGGAGTATCATTTGATAGACCCACTTTCAAGATATATTGACAGCATCTAGTAAAATTCAAGATATGATGCCTAGATCTCAATAATTCCACTTCTGTGTGTATATCCCACAGAAACTCTGGTGTACGTGCTCAGAGTCATGTAATAGGATGGGTATTGCAGCATTGCTTGTAAGAGTAAAAAAAAATTGGAAACAATCTAAATGTCCATTTATAGAGGAATGGGTTAAATAAAATGAGCAGATAAAATTGATCATCTCAATCAACTGGTTAGATCTCAAGAACTTTAGGTTGAGTGGAAACAAGGAGAATAACAAAACACTCATTGTAAATCATTTATATAAACAAAAAAGAACAAAAATAATGTATGTTGTTTTATAATGCATGTTTATGTATGTAAAATTTTAAAAAATTAAATAAAAGGAATCAAAACTCATGAGATTTGTTGCCTGCAAAGGATAATGGGAAAGGGATAGGTGGCTTACAAAGACGTTTGACTAGATCTGTCATTTAATTTCATAAAAACAAAATATTAAAACCTGGAAGAGATACAACCAAATGTTAGCAGTTGCTAAATCTGGATCATAGGACTGTGAATGTTTGTTGTTATATTATTCTTTGTAGTTTTCTGCAACATTGTTTTTGAAAATTAAAAAATGAAACTGATTACTGTTCATTGTCTTATAGCTGAGAAACTGGATAGACAGGAGGTAGTCACTAACCTGGATGCAGTGAGGGGTCCTTGTATACCGACTGGAGGGCTGGGGGTTGGCTGGGGAGTGTTGGAGGTCCCCAAAAGACTTTCAGGACTCGTTCGTGGAAAGAGGCCCCAAGAATACGAACCCTGTTTGTAGTATAATCATATTTGTTTTTAATGCTCTCAGCTACTGTTTATGTAGACAGTGGAATTACCACTCGGAGACTCAGAGAATAAATAGCTCTCTTTATTCTCTTCCACGTCCCCCGTCTCAACCCCCACCCGCCTGCGGTTTGGCAGCCACACTTGACTGCCTTACAGCTGGCCACTCCTCTCCATTTCTATTTTATCTTCCTGTCTGGTAGGTGGTTGCTGTGGGAGTATGAAGGAGACAAGGAAAGGAGGAAAGAAAGAGGGAGAACGTAATTGACTGTGGTCAAAGGAAGGACATCTTTTGGTTTATCATCCAAAAGGTCAAGTTTCATGCCCTGACTCACTCATGATTTTAGAGGTGAGGGAACTGGGGAATCTAACTTCCAGGCCCTGAGCAGTTTTTGTTAAGAAACCCTTAAGTTTCTTGCAGCCCGTCTTCTAGAAATGCAGCGCACACGTACACACACACACTCACACTCCCACCCTCCACACGTAGTAAAACCTCCAGTGTGGCTGGGCAGCATCTACACTCATGAATAAAAACCAGTGTTCAAGAGAGTAGAATAGAAGGCACCACATTCATTTTAATGTGCTTCTCCATGTATGCATTTAATTTGCGAGCTCCAAATAATACAAGTCAACGAAAAAGAGGGCTTATTTTTCTTTGCAATTAATGTGTTATCATTTGGCTTTGATATACCATCTCGGTTTTTCTCTTCTTGGAAAGAGGATAGATGTTTGTTGATTCAGCTAGAAAAGAGCTCTCTTGGTATAGTATAAAGCAGTGGTTTCCAGAAAGTGTGGTCTTAGTACTGGCAGCATCAGCATCACCTGGAGACTTGTTAGAGATGCAAATTCATGGGCCCTACCCCAGACCTAGTACTGGGTGAAGTTTGGACAATCTGTGGTTTTTTTTTTTTTTTTTTTTTGCGAGGAAGACCAGCCCTGAGCTAACATCCGTTGCTAATCCTCCTCTTTTTGCTGAGGAAGACTGGCCCTGGGCTAACATCCGTGCCCATCTTCCTCCACTTTATATGGGACGCCGCCACAGCATGGCTGACAGGCAGTGCATCGGCGGGCGCCCGGGATCCGAACCGGCGAACCCCGGGCTGCCAAGCGCGGACGAAACTGCTATGCCACCGGGCAGCCCCCTGGACAATCTGTGTTTTAACAAGCCCTCCATGTGATTCTGATGCACATTCAAGTTTAAGAACCTCTATTATAAAGAAACAGCACTGAGCCAGAAATCCAGAGATAAGAGTTCAGGTCTCAACTCCTTTACTTACCAGCTGTGCCACCTTGGGCAAATAGCTCATTAAGATCCAGTGTTTTTTATATAATGTAAACAGCAACGATTTACTGAATGAGTAATGTCTATGAAAGTTCTTTGAAAACTGTGAAGGATTGTATAATTTAAGTTATTGTTATTGCTGTTATCTCATCCTGAGGCTGGTTTTGTTTGCTAAATCAGATGCTTTGATTTAAGCATCTCTTCTGCTTCTCTTAGAAGCTGCTTATTACTATCCACGAAAAGTTGCCAGATTTAGCAAATTAAAATACAGGACCCCTAGGCAAATTTGAATTTCTAATAAACAAGTATTTTTTTAATATAAGTATGTCCCAAATATTGAATGGACATACTTATTCTGAAAAATTGCTTGCTGTTTTTAACAAGTTGTATATTTAATCTGGTGGCCTGTATTTACTCTGGCAACCTTGTATCTATGGGGTCGTTTTTTAAGGTTAGGGGTCAGGTCTTATTGATTTCAAAATGTTCGTGTATAAGAAGGAATGCTTTAAGCTTCAAGTAACAGAAACTCTCAGTGTTTTTAACAAATGGAGTTTATTTTTCTTACATAGCGGGTAGTCTTGGAGACAAGTGATTCTAGGAAAGATTTAGTGGCTCAAAGACATGAAGGAACTGGCTCTGGGTTTCTGTGAGTCTCTTGGTCTTTTCCTCATCATCACAGAATGGCGGTAACAACTCTAGCATCATATCCTCACAGAGCTTTCTTGTCAGACAACTTCATAGTGTCAGGAAGAGAAATACCTTTCCCAGAATCTTTCTGGAAAACTGGGAAATTACCTACCTTCTCCACTCTCCGGAGTGGAGGTAACCAAGGAGAGATGGGCTAGGGAAGCATTTGGGGTAGCTAAGTGGAAGTGTCTGCCAGTGTTGAGCAAACATTTATTGAGCGCCTACTATATGCCAATTCCTGTGCTTAGTGCTAAAGACACAAAACGTATGAGACAAAGTTCCTGCCCTCCAGGAGCTTATAATCTATTGAGGAAAGCAGACACGAGTCACATGAATTGATATTATTCTATGTGTTTTGTTAGAGATATGCTCTAGGTGTAATGAGAGCTCACGGCAGGTGGGGGTGGGGGGCACTTCTCCCAGGCCAGGAGTTCAGAAAGGCCCCCTGAAGAGATGCTACTTAGCGTGTAGTAGATGCTTGGGATTGTATGAAGATTGAATCAGTTCATGTATATACAAATATTTATTGTAGTTTCTGGCACATAATAAGAATATAATAGATGTTAGCTCCTATCATTATTATTATCGTAGTGGGAATCAGTGGTTGGCCTGTCCATGGGTGCCCTTCTTTTATTGGCTGATCTAAATTAGGGGTTGTGACCTGCCTTATCTGACAGGGCTAGGAAGTTGAACAAGGAGTGGTGAAAATGAGCAGAAATTAAACAGATGGCAGAACCAGGGAAATTAAAATTCATAGACTGAAAGAGCTAACTAATCAGTGTTTCTCAAAATTTTTACGGCCCTTGTTTCTTTATGTATATAAGTGTGTGATCTTCATATGATTATTGATTTTAATTGAAACAAATTCAAAGCTGTAACTAAAAACAAATCGAAACAATGGGACAATATGCTGCTTTATTTTCAAGTTGTATTACATCTCCCCTCGCCCCACAAAACCCATTCAGATACCCTCCCTTCTGCCTACCCTGTTAATACATTGTTGCTTTGAAGATCAGCTGGGTTGGTGGGTTTTCATTGTGCCAGTCCCCAGGTCTCCCCATAGGGCTACTTCAGGGACTAAAGAGAAGGCCATGTTTTCTGGACTCTAATGTATTAACAATTCTACATGCCCCCTTCCCCAATACACATACCCATACACACACACACACACACGTGTGCGCGCACACACGCCAAACAGCACTTCCATTTACCTCTGGAGCTTAAGAGCCAAGACTGGATAGTCAGACTCCCTGCCCTCTGCTATCTGTGTGACCTTGGGCAAGTTTCTTAATTTCTCTGTGCTTCAGTTTCCTCATCTGTAAAACAGGAACAACAATAAAATTTCCTATCTTATAGTGTTAAGAGTGAAAACTAAATGAGGTAATTCACCTGGCAGTGTCTAAGTATGCAATAATTGTGAATTAATTGTAGTACCATTTTTGTTATTAGATATTAGGGGTTTGAATATGATTGACCTCAACAAAGAGCTCCACTGCTGAAAAAACTAAAAAAAGAAAGAGGAAAGGCCACCGTTCTTGTCAAACCCTTCTTCTATTGCTGACGACGTTGAGGTCCAGAGAAGTTAAGTGACTTATCTGAGGTCATTCGGTTAGTGGTAGATTTGAGTCCAGACATCAGGTACCCAGATTATCACTGCAAACCTTGTAAAGACTCATAATTCACAGGGTTTTTATAGCTCAGAAGAATTTTACTTGAATTATCATAAAACTAGCAGCAGATAGCAAGAGTCTGTATGAATATATTTCAAGCACTGTTTTCTATGCTTTGAGGTCTGATGTGAATAGGGGATCTGCCTACTTTAACAGCAGATATTAGCATCCACTTGGCCCACTGACAGGATTCCCACTCCACATCCCTTTTCAGTTGCTACCCCAGATCTAGTTCCTCTCCCTGCAGTTTTAGAGAACAATCTCTCCTCCTGGCAGGCTGAACCCTCTCTGAGCCACTAAGTAAACTCAGAGAGATGGGCTTAGGAACCAATGAGTTCTCCCATCCAGAGGAGAAAGTCACCCATACTCCACATAGGTATTCTCATTCTCAGGGGCTCCCAGTCAAGAAATCCAGAAATTATCTTTAATTCTTCTTTATCTTCCCCACATTCTTACATCACTTTCTACAACGACCTTTTTCCAAAACTTGGGTCTACTTTGTTTCACTAATGTAATCTCTTCCATTAGCCAGATCATTCTCCTCACTGGACCCAGCAAGTAATAAGTCCAATTAAAATGGGCTTAGACAATAGGAGTTATGGTCATCTGACAAGAAATCTAAGGAAGGCAGTTATAGAGTTGATTCAGTGGCTCAATATTGTCAAGGGTGTGTAATTTTCTTGTGTTCACCTCATGGTACAAGATGGCTAGCACAACTCCAGAGATCATATCCTTTGATGTCAGTGTCCTACATAGGACTTTCCTCCCACCTGTCCCTCCTTGTTTATGATAGGAGAAGATCTTTCCCAGAATCCCTCAGTAGACTTTCCTTTCTGTGCCAGGATGGATTCTGTTGTCTGTGCCCTTGCTGCAAAGGCAGTTGGGAGACTCTGTGTCAGAGGTGGGCTCTACCAGGTAGGAAGAAGGGAGGGAGAGAGGGTTGTTTGGTAGGTGTATTAGTTTGCTAGGGCTGCCATGACGAAATACCACAGACTAGGTGGCTTAAACAACAGAAATTTATTTTTTCACAGTTGTAGAGCCTGGAAGTTCATGATCAATGTGCTGACAGGATTTGTTTCTTCTGAGGCCTCTTTCCTTGGCTTGTAGATAGCTATCTTCTCGCTGTGTGCTCACATGGTTTTTTCTCTGTGTGTGCACATCCCTGGTGTCTCTCTCTGTGTCCAAATCTCTTCTTCTTATAAGGAGACCAGTCAGATTGGATTAGAGCCTACCCTAATGGCCTCATTTAATTTACTCACCTCTGTAAAGGCCCTGTCTTCAAATATAGTCACATTCTGAGGTACTGGAGGTTAGGACTTCAACGTGTGAATTTGGAGGGGGGACAATCTTCAACCCATTACAGTAGGCAACCAACTGTACCTGTCATATTGCTGGTGACAGGTTTCTTTCTACCCACCCCTGAATCTTTGCTTGTTCCATCCCTCTTACTCAGAATCACTTTCTCCTCTCTAGATATCCAAAAGACACTCATTTTCCAGAACAAATCCAAAGCCTACCTCTCCCAGGAATCCCATTCCTCTGCCTTTTCTTATCTTCCCAGCCCACTTCAGTTGAACTCTTCCTCAGTCCTTACACATGCATCTTTATCACTGAAGATTTGTCACCCTGGGAATAACTTGATTAGATCTGAAGGAATATTATAGACAAGTCATGACATCACACAGTGTGCATGCTTGTTTAGACAAAACCTGGATTTTAATGAACTTTGGCTGACGTAGAGGAAAGAGTCATCATGCTGAGATGGGAATGTGATCTGAAATCTTTTCTAAAATCTGCATGTTAGTTTCTCAGTGTCACATGCTGAAGTGGGAACCTGAGAGGAACTTGGACTTCAAACTGGGATCTTTTAAGGGGACTGGAAACTGGAAAATGAGTTTTTAGTTACAAAAGGGAATTGGTTGGGCACTGTTTTAGATACTGTTGAATTCCTGATCAGGAGATTCTCAGCAGAATTATAGTCTCATGCTATATGCTTTCTTCTCTCTACCTATTATCCTTATTATAATGTGCTAGTATGGAGAAGGGAGGATGGCAATTTCAAGACTGAAAAAGTCAGCTCATAATCTTGTATAGCAGCAACCATGCTTCAATTTGATTTTGAAATGTGCAATTAACTTCTTAGTCCTCTATAAAAAGAGTATATTTCTCAGAGGAGGGACCCGGGGTCTCTTACTGATAAGATCCTCCTGAGTATGGAATTCTTATTTGTCAACGCTTCTCTTGGTGACTTTTTAAAATAGACTATTGCAAGGTTATTTTGAATCTGGAATTTTAAAAAAAAGAAGCTGTTACTACGTGGGCCTGCTTAAGGCATCGTGCTTTCAAGTTTGCTCCCCTCTGTCAGCACAAAGGTCTTTTTATCTCTGATCAGTGATGGACTTCAAAGAGAGGGACATACTTTGCACATCTTGCCTCTCCACCAATTCCTTTCTTTGCAGCTTTTATTGAAAGGAAGCCAGTGCACACCTACAGACATGACATGCACACAAAATCACAGGTATCCTGGGCCAGGGCTTTCCAGAGGCCAGAACCACCCCCCCCCAATGATGTTATGAGCCGTGAAAATGGTCTTTCAAGTCAACAGCACTTTGTCATCCGGCTCATAAGGAAAATACAGTGTCAGAAGTTTGGCTTTGTGTTTGAATGTTCCTCTATTTTGTCACATGCACGTTTAGCATGCTTTCTTATTTAAAATCAGCAGAGGCTTACCAACTCTAATACAGTGTGATAAGTTCTAAATGACTAGTATAAATCAAGTACAATAGGATCGTGAAGAAAGGCACTGTTAGTTATGTCTGACAAGGGAAGAATCATAGATGAGCTGAGAAAGAAGTAAGCCTTGAAAATGAATAGAGTAGAATTTTGCCAGATTGGAGAATAAAGAAGTCTGGGCAAGGGCAAGAGCATGGGAGAGTGAAAATGCGGGTCTATTGAAGGAAGGAAGAGTCGTGGCACAGAAGTTGGGGCACCAGGCAAGGGTGGCCAGACCAGATTTTAGAGAGAGGAAACAAATGCACAAGTTAGTCTTAAAGGATGCAATGTGCTGAGAAATCAGAAAAAAGAAATATCAATGGAATAACAAAGTATACAGGAAAAGATCTTGGGACTAATAATCTACACAGTTGGAGGGACTATAGACCAATAGCTGTAAGGTAGTTGGAAAGCAAGAAAAAGTGTTGTATTATCGTGTTCTCAACTAAATTATCTGGACTATAAGTGCATATTAGATACAGGGTTTGTTCAGAGGTCAGCATATTCAACGAAGTCTTCCTGCAGTGTGTGGAGATGAGCCAAGATCTGGCAGGTGAGAGAGACTTGTCAGAGGAGAGGAGAAGAGAAGGCATTCTCCCTGAGCAAATGAGTAGGATTGTGGGAGCAGAGGTGGTAGATATCAAGGACAATAAAGAGATTAGCCAAGCAAACAGGAAGTAAGTTTAAGCTGTGGAGTCAATTGGTTTATTTCACTGTTTCTCAATCTTGACTGCACATTGGAATCACCTAGGGAGATTTTAGCAATATTGATGCCTAGGTCCCATGGCCAGGAATTCTGACTTAATTGGTCTGGAGTGCGGCCTAAGCAACAGGATTTTTAAAAGCTCCCCATGATTATAGTGTATAGCCAGATTTAGTATGGAGACCCACACATTCCAAGATGAGGAATTTGGATTTGGTTCCATAGGCACTGCATGCTCTTAAGTGATGGAGAAATAAAATGATCTGATAGAAAGAGGAAGCTGGTGATTGAAAAGTAGATTGGAGAGAGGTTGAAGCTCATGGAAGTGAGTCCAAGCAGAAATTCATGGAGAAATCCTGGAGTGAGTTATCAGAGCATCTGACTAGCATTGTGTCTGTGGGAAAGGAAGGAACAGGGCAGATACCAGAGACACATTAAAGAATCATCCCAAGAGCCAGCCCGGATGGTCTAGTGGTTAAAGTTCAGCGTGCTTTGCTTCTGCGGCCCTAGTTTGGTTCCCCAGGTGCAGAATCACACCACTCGTCTGTCAGTAGCCATGTTGTGGTGCTGGCGCACATAGAAGAACTAGAAGGACCTACAACTAGAATGTATAAAAAAAAAAAAAAAAGGAAGATGACAGGGACAGCAAGATTTAGCAGAAAGGATGGTGGTTTGGATAGTGGATGGACCTGGGTTCAAATTGCAGCTCTGCCCAATTTCCAGCATTATGACCTGAGTAAGGCCTTTATTTATTTATTTTGTGAGGAAGACCAGCCCTGAGCTAACATCCATCGCCAATCCTCCTCTTTTTGCTGAGGAAAACTGGCCCTGGGCTAACATCTGTGCCCATCTTCCTCTCCTTTATACGGGACGCCGCCACAGCATGGCTGACAGGCAGTGCGTCGGCGGGCGCCCGGGATCTGAAACCCGCAAAGCCCGGACTGCTAAGCGCGAACTAAACCGCTGCGCCACCGGGCGGCCCCCTGAGCAAGGCCTTTAAATCCTCCTTTGGATCATCTCTCAGCTTTAGAGATAGAGATAATAATACTGACCTAGCAGAAGTGTGGTGAAAAACAGTGAGATAATGTATAAATATAGAGCTCTATGCTCTACCTGGCATAGAGCAAGTATTCAATAAAAGAAATCTATGGTATCATTCCTGTAGGGAATTGAAAAAAGCTGACTGGTTAAGAGCATCCCCTTTGGAGATAGACCAGTGATCTAAACCTAGCTCAGCCCCTTGAAAATTGTGTGCCTTTGGATAAGGGACACAACCTCTCTGAACATAAATTTTCCCATCTGTGAAATCAATACTTCCTTCCTTTTTATGGTCTAGTAATATTCCATTGAATGAATATACTACATTTAATTTATCCATTCCTCAACTGATGAACATTTGGGTAGTTTCCACTTTTCGGCTGTTATTAATAATGCTGCTATGAACATTTGTGTACAAATTTTTGTGTGGATATATGTGTTCATTTCTTTTGGGTGTATACCCAGGAATGGAATTTCTAAATCATATGGTAACTCTGTTTAACATTTTGTTTTCCACACCACCTGTACTATTTTAATTCTTACTGTCAACATATAAGGATCCCAATTTCTCCACATCCTTGCTGATACTTGTTATTACCTGTGTTTTTTTATTATAGCTATCAGTGAGTGTGAAGTGGTATCTTATTGTTTTGATTCGTATTCGTATTTTCTAATAACTAATAATGTTGAGCATCTTCTCATGTCCTTATTGGTCATTTGTAAATCTTCTTTGGAAAACTGTCTATTCAAACCCTGTGCCTATTTTTAAATTGGGTTGTCTTTTTATTATTGAATTATAAGAGTGCTTTATATATTTTGGATGCAAATCCCTTATCAGATATGTAATTTGCAAATATTTCCTCCCATTCTGTGGGCCACCTTTTCAGTTTCTTAATGGTGTCCTTTGAAGTAGAAAAGTTTTTAGTTTTGATGAAGTCTAATTTATTTATTTTTAGTTCTTACATTTAGGTCTGTGATCCATTTGGAGTTAATTGTTGTCTATGGTATGAGGAAGGAGTCCAACTTCATTCTTTTGCAAATGGATGTGCACCATTTGTTGAAAGACCATTCTTTCCCCATTGAATTGTTTTGGCACTTTTGTCGAGAATTTATGTGTCCAGCCCTATGCTGCCTTATCTTTTGAAAGGAAAATAATCCAAGTTTGGGAAATCATATAGGATATGCTGCTACTACTCTCCTTTGTTAGATTTATTTTATGTCATTAAAACATTTTATATTATCTATCATTGCCTTTTTAAAAATTGATTGATCTGATTTAGACTTTATTCTAATTTCACTTAAAAAATTGGTGGTGAGAAAGTGATCAGTGTTTTTTTACTTTTCCAAAAAAGAAAAGAAAGAAAGCACACCGTGGAGACCTGGCTTGAGGTCACAGCTGTGGTGTGCGCACTGTTTACTGTCACACGTTTTCCCAAACACCTCTCTCTCTCGGCATTCTTTCCTTAATGCATAACCCGGCTGGACCGACAGTAGGTTATGTGGCTAGGTAACTGGGCTTAATTCCTTCTTTATGTTCATCACTGTGGATTTTAACACAACTTTAGCAGTCTTGTTTGTCTACCCCAAATATCTCAAAAATCCTTTTGAAAATGTGCGTTGTTTATCGCCCTGAAGGTAAAACACAGCAACCTTGTTTAACAGCAAAGCTCATGTGGCAAGTGGTTCAGGAACAGAAGGATTGATTGTCCTCCCTCCGGGTCTCGTCCTCGTTTGTTCAGCTAAAGGACGAGGAAGAGAGCTGAAAAGGGGCATGCAGGCTGGCCGGTCAGAGCCGCTCTCTATTGAAGCGGAAGGCAGCATATGGGGCTGCCTTTCATGGGATGTTCTGCCTGCAGTGTGTGAGAGGCAGACGGTGGGCAGCAGGCCTTGGGGCAAGTTAATCTGTATCCCCAAGGGCACAGATGATTTCAAGTCTTCAAGCTGGCCCAGTTATGGTCTCTGGATGCCAGACTAACAGAACAGAGGGTGATTTGGACCCAAAAAGGGCAGTAGAAAGTGATTCTGGAATGGAACTTGTATCCACCGATCCCTCCCCTGGCCTGGAGGGATTATCAGCAATTATCTCCTTACTGGCTTATGCTGTGGTACTCTGTGTGGCCCCTGTAGGGAGGAGCAAGGTGGACATGTGGAGAAATGGAGTTTCAGTGCATCCATAATAGCACTGAAAAGACAAACAAAATCTGATCAGCCTTGAATCTTTTTTGTGTGATGATGTAAGGAATTAATGCTAGGTTTTGTTTTCTCTGAAGCTGCTGCCTGGATAACTTTTTAAAATAGCCTGAGAAATTAATTTGCTGACAATTCTGAAAGACAACTATAATTATGCCATTCACATAATTTGCACCAACTTCTGCTTCGTTCTCTGTAGGTGCTTGCCAGAGATGTACAATTGGTCTATTCTACATCAGAAATGAGACTTTACTATGCTTACTGAGATTATTTCTTCTTTGTGGGTGAATATAGGATAGGAAGGTACAAGTAACATGAATATCATTTATTAAACTTGGATTTTCATTTGAAGAACTGTGTATTTATCAATATAATTTGTAACATGGATGCACGTATTCTGAAGCACTGACCTTCAATAGAGCCCACTATTTTGAAGTTCTAGATCCCTCTCTAAACCTTTTCCAGGCTAAGAGTGCTCCCTCTTCCTTGGCTAAGGGATGCTTTCAAATTCAAAATACTCATGATTAAATAACTGATTCTCAATGGTGGACAGTCTAACCTGGAGGGTGTTTAGAAAAATATTGTTGTCACACAGACTGAGGGCACTACTGGAATATAGTGGATGGGGCAAGAGATGCTAAATGTCTTGCAATGTGAAGGACAGTCCTGCACAACAAAGAATTTTCCCACCCAGAATGTGAATAGAGCCCCCACATTGAGAAACTGATCCATTCACCTGAGCCTGAGTCTCATCTCTGTGCTTTCGAGTGTGCGTCCTGGACTGGTCAGCAGAAAGAGCGGTCGCAGAACGGTCTGATGCAGTTACAGCATCACCCGGGCTGTGGTGCTCATTTCCCTTTCTGCTTCCCCTGTGATCTAGACTCAGCCGAATCCTCTTCCCTCCACAGCCTCATTCCCGCCATCTGAAGCTAATGTTCATCTTGTTATTCTCATTAATAATAATAACTAACATTTACTGAGTGCTTACTGGTAGCAGGGAAGATGATGGATGATTTTTTTATATACTCTTTTGTCCCCACGATAATCCCAAGAAGTAGACATTATAATATCCTTCACAAAAATGAAACTGGCATTCTGAGGGGTTAAATAACTTGTTTAAAGTCAGATGGAGTCAACAGAGAAGGTTGTGGAGCTGGAATTTGTTCCCAGGTCTGTCCACTTACAAAACCATTTCCTCAGATCCACTGTGCTCCACTGCCTCCCCAGCCTTTATCTCTTGGCTGACGGGCTCTGCACTGGCTCCCCTGCCAGCCCGCTCACTACATACTATTCCCTCTGCTAGGAACCTTCTTCCTTCCTCATCCTCATCCCAGCCTCCTGTGCCTGTCTGATTCCTACTTAGTCTCCAATTTTGCTTTCTTGGGGAAACTTGGTGACTTCCCCACTCCTGGGTTAGAGACCTCATCTCTGTTCATGCTCTATTTCCCTAATCACAGGCAATAATGACAATAAGGGGAGTTCATGTGTCTATAGCCCTTACCAGACACTAAGGGACTGTGACTCGTTCATCACTCTCTCCCCAATGCCTAGCTCTGGGCCTGGCACAAATCAGGTGCTACACAGATGTTTGTGGAAGGTGGAGAGGGTGACCTGGGATCACCCTCTGCCTTTTGTCATTACAAGAGGGGCTCAGGTGGGTACCTCCCCCTAGGCGCAGCCCTCAGGTCACAGCTAGCCTTCTTGATTGGGACTCTCTGCCAGGCCAACTCAGGGAGAGATCTTGGGTGGGGAGATCAGCGCTGGTGGAGTATGGAGGCAGGGGTTTTCATGAGAGAACTGGCAGGGAATCTGTGGTCCTATAACAGGACCTATGGGATAAGTGGGACAAACTGTCATAATGTGGACTCTGGGCCACATAAGGAATTAGAAATGCCTTCCTGATCCACTAATTGCCTCTAACCTTGGTGCAATTAAACTAGAACCCAACCTAGGTTCAGTGGGGTTCTCAACCCCCAAACTCTCCAAGCTACTTGATAGGAAAAAAAGTTGTGGGTTTTATGAGAAAAACAGTGGAGAAGGAATATTTCTTGAGTAATGCTTTGGGCATTTAACATGCAAGGAAACTAGTTCATTACTTAGAAGTCAACAACTCGGGCACATTTTTATAGGATTATATAGATCCTCAATCTAATTATTACATTGTGATGGTGTCTACTATGTGCCAGGGACATTAAACATGTGTATGTGTGGCTTCATTTGTTTGTTTGTTTTTCTCTCTAATGTTTACCACAATCCTAAGACTTGGGTGTTATTTTCCCTGTTTTACATATAGGAAACAAGAGTTATGTAACTTGCCCAAGGTCGTGTACCTTGTAAGTGGCTGAGATGGAAACTGAACTCGGGTCTGTTTGAATCCAAAGTGTGATGAGTTGCTGGCTGCCTCATGCAAAAGCGTCACCACCGCTCTCATTATGTACCAGCTCTTCCCGCTATGGTCCTTTCACTTCCTCGTTCTTACAGAGACCATGTTCTCTATCACCTGGCCTGAGTCACGTGGCCCAAGAAAGAGTGAGGAGGAGAAGACGCAGGCGTGACAGGGATGGGTGGGTGAAGAGGAAGATACTTGGCCTTTCTTTGCCAAAAAATGGGATAAAACCTCTGCCAAGTTGCGGGTGTCACTGATCTGTCATATAAATGGGAAGCCTCTCTTTTCCTTTAGGACTGTTCTTCATCAAGCAGAAATGATTGAAAATGCTCCGGGTCAAAGAATTTACCTAACTTTGTTTATTCTTATCCAAATTTTGTTTTTTAAACCCAGAAAAATATTCACTCTGACTCAACAAGGAAATCTCTACTCATAAATAGATCTTCCTGAACATAATCAAAATGATGAACTTCCTCCTCTAGGCCAGACCAACCCTGGTCGCCCCACTGCATCATCTGCCAGTCTACTGTGCCATTTCATTTTGTCTGTCCACACTCATTTCCAGGCAGTGCAGAGCTGGGTGGTTTTTTTTTTTTTGGCAGCTCAAATCCTCCCAGTCTCCAGAGGCAAGCGTGACTGCTGTAAGTCAAATCGAATTTGCAATTCCCAGGGTTGCCTTTATCACTGTTGTGCAAACACCCTCCTCCTAAAAACCTGTCTGAGGAGCAGCATGTGATACCCCTGCATCTCCTGACTCCATGAGGCCAGAGTTGAAAACTCGCTTTCCTCTGCACTTATTCTTGTCAGGCCAGCGCGGATATGGCCTAGTCACATTGTGAAGTGGCTGTTCTTTCCTGAAGTGTTTCTCAGGTAGGCGGCTGCCTTAACAGGGTGGGTCATCACTAAATAAAGGAAATGAGTGGGTGGAGGTGGGGGGGTTGTAAGTGTTCCCTGGAGGCTCAACATTTTAAGTGTGTACATAAGTATGCCCATTTATGACAGGGTCACTTCCTGTCCTGGATCCCCTCCGAGAACATAGGACCACGTCACAAGGTATATGATGTAGATAATTACACGGTGTGCTGCAGAGACATATTTAGAGGTTGGCATCAGGAGGACTTTTGATGATAGGCATGTGAGGACTCAATTTCCATTGTCCAGAGAGAGAAGCTGATGAGAGTGTGATTTCAGCACCGTTAGCCTCTGTCTGTCAGCACCGATGTAATCAGCTTTTGATCGTTTAGAGGCTGCTTTTCTGTTCAGTGAATGATTTAGGGCCTTTTATTCTGTGATTGCCAGCACTTCTTTCACAAGGAGGGCAGGGGGAGGCACAACGCGATGAAACTCAAACACGGCCATTTTCCGACTCCTCGGCAGCTTTGCCGAACGACGTCCTGCGAGGTGGAGAGAGTAACTGTGAAGCCTTGGGGTCATTTTTGGAGGAAGGTATATTTAATGTATCTGTATCATTCTATTCTTTAGAATTTACACAGATAAATTAAAAAAAAAAATCAGGAAGCTGGAACTTCCATTTCTGTTCCCCAACTACAAGGCGTAAGAAGGGAGAGTCCAAGTCATTGTGACTGAATGTCGTGCCCAGCATTTGGTGCTGTGGTTCACGCCCTGCTTCTTGAAACCGTCTCTTCCTCTTGTTTCTCTTAGTCTGCACCTTTTTTGCTTGCCTCCTACCTCTTGACACATCCTCAGCCTCCTTTGCTAATTCCTAATTTTTCCACTCAGCTCTGTGTTGGGGGAACTACTTTAGGATCTGTAGTCACCCCCTCCTCTGCTCCGTTCTCACTCCCAGAGTGATTCCATCCACTGCCATGTCCCCACGTAGGATCTTTTAGTGCCAGAGCCAAGTGTCTCACTGCCTGCTGGGTGTCAACATACAGATGTCCAGCAGGCATCTTAGACTTAATTAGTCAAAAATCAAACTAAACTATGGTCCCCTTCCTTCCCCTGCACCACCCAGGCCTCCAGGCCTCTCACAATTGCTCATCATCACTAAGAATTTCCATTTATTGCTGGAAGAGGAAAAATTACTTCACATTCTTTGAAAAGAAATCTGGAAGACTCAGTTACAATGAAAAGTACATATACTCTTTAACCCAGTAATCCTACTTTTGGGTTCTGTCTTATTGAAATCAAAGCGCATCTTTATGTAAGAGTACATGCATAGGGATGTTTATTGTTTGTAGTGGTGGGAACTTGGGAATAACCTGCATGCCCATCAGCAGAGAATAGATGACAGTGATTGTAGCCATTATGCAGTTATGTGATGTGAAAAGATGTCCATGGTGTCTTCTGAAGTCAAAAGACAACTTGCAAAGTAGTATGTATGGTATTATCTAATTATTGTACAAATAAAACAATAAAAACCCTGTATATGTATATGTGTTTGTGTGCTTGAATGGACGTGAAGAAAGAAGTGGAAGGATATTCAGCAGACTGTTAGTATTGTTTCCCCAGGTTGGGGCAGTGGCAAGGAGGAGTGGGCACATGTTGCTTTTGTAATATTTGAAAAAACATTTAATTGCTCATCCTCCTATATTTCTTGCTAGTCACTCCAGTAAGAATCTTAGCATCATCTTAGGCACCTCTTTCTTCTTTCCTCTTTTATGATTCATTGTTTATGTTTGTATCAGACTATAAAGTCATTGCAGGCAAGGACCTTCTGCACAGTGCCTTGCATATCTCTCTCAATATATGGTTATTGACTTGAAGATTTTAGTGTGTCATTGCTCCATATTTCTATTATATCCATATCTCTAAGCTTTTATTTCTAATTCAGAGGGATACCAACGCTTTCGCCAAAACCCTCAAACACACACATTTCCTTCCCCACCCCTGCTTTGGAAAGTGTATCCTTGGAATAGAAGGTATTACATCATGTACTCTTCCATCCCAGGTGGACTTGTTTAGTCTTCTCTTATACATGTTTTCACTCAACTCTGCATCCTGCTTTCAGTATCATTTGGAGTCCTTTGGACAGGAGGCAGATAAACAGGGGATAAACAGCCCCCTGAAGGGCTGTGTGCATATTTGCTTTGAAATAAGCAAAGAACAGCACATGTGTCAAACAATGATGAAGAAATTGGTCGAACATTCACGTGTCTCCTGACGTCAAATGTTTGGCCATATGAAACCACAACATTCAGACATTTTAAGACCAATTCTTAAAATAGTCTCACCTCTATACCAAAGATTAAGAAGAGAACTTTTGCCACACCCAAGGGAGACTTTCAGCATACCCATGACCTTCATACACCCACACCCACACCCAAACACACATACACTGCATTGAACTTTACCTGAACCCCAACTTGGTGAATCATGATTTCACTGGCTTTGCTCCAATGGCTTTTCAGGACTGATGGTTAGTGTCTGAGTTGTCTGAAAGGGGAGTGGTAGATGTTCAGTCAGACTTGATGGGTGAATAGCTCCACCAATCATTCTACCAGTTCTGCATGTACTATTCCAGTCTGCATTCCAGAGCCTTGAACAAATTCTTACACAAAAATTGAACATCCTCACGGTTTGTGGGATTGCACAGCACAATGAATGACCAGGCATGATGCCATTTTCATGCAAATAAACAAGAACACAGGATCTCTCAAAGCCGATTGAATTAAATCATCAGCATGCTATTTATATCCCCAACACTTTTCAGGCTGGGAGTTCAGCATAATAGCAGATATCAATCACAATGCTCCTTTGTTTCTGGAAATTGCTATATATCACTATTGCCATTTTACTAATAGGGGAGTGGAGACACTGACTTATCCACAAAAATACTGCTCATAAGAGCTAGAATTTGGCATTTCATTAAAGAATATAAACTCTACAAATAGTAAGACCCAAATAGTTAAAAATAATTGGCATGAAACAAATCGTGGTTCCTAAAGAATGTCACCCTTTGTGATGATATCTATACATAGTTATGATATGTCAATAGATTCTAGGCTGAACATAGCCAACAGAAAGAATCTCATGTAGAAGTTATGCTTCTTGAACCATGTTGTCTGTGTGTTCTGCATTTTTTAAGGGTTGATGTCAAGCTAGTAACTATTAGGGGGCTGTATTTTCCTCTATTGGTAGTAAATTCTGAATATGGCCTCCTTACTCCAATCAGTTGACTATTCTGATTGAAGTCAACCTTTTGGAAAGATATTCTCACACATCTTGGCTCTCTATTGAACCCTCCTTCCCTACAACCCGCCTCTCCAAATAAACGGGAAATACTACCCCAAGCAGCAAAATGTGCTCTGAATGAGCATAATCTCCTAGCATCAGAAGTTAGTGGGAGCTTTGCCCAGGGAGAGGAATTAGAAATCAGCCCATAAAAATAAATGAATCTGTTTCCATAGTGACAGGAATCTTCTTCTCTGTCGTTTTTATTCTGTGTTCCCCCACAGATCCCTTAGGCAGAATAACAATAAACTCGAAGAAAACATTTTATTATCTTAATGGATTCTTAATTTAAATCCAAAAGCCTTTAAATTATCTTCCCAAGGATACCGTTGGCCATAACTTTTGGAATTGAATACCTGAACAGTGGCGGGAGGAATATCACCTCCCAGAACCCAGCCAAGCGGGAGGAGTGGGGAGACCCCGTGGTTACACGTGCGTTCTGTATGCAGCTTTCCTGATGGGTAAGGCACCTGTCATGTTTAATATTTCATTGGTGAAGGAAATGTGCATCTGTCTGTGTTCATCTGCCGAATGAAATTTTGCACTGATGAAGCCTGAGTGTGGTGAACACAACAGGGCTTCCTCATTACGCCCCTAAATCGTATTCCACAGCAACCAGGAGGAATCCATACTAGCAGCAAAGCCTGAGCCACTGCTCTTTACCCACCAACCAGCTCCAGGGGCCCTTTACCTTTGTTTCTGCGGTTGTGACTGGGCCTGCCTCTGCCATAACACGTCAGAAACGTGGCTGCAGAGACAAAGGACCCAGAGGAGCAAGTTCCTGGGCAGGAATGTTCTAGGGTGCAGGTGAGAATCTTGGAGTCTCCCCAGGAAGGCAGAGCTGGTGGAAACGTCCTGGTGGAAACATGGCAAACTCATAAGACAGCTGGTCCATGTGGGGGATGGTGCAAACCACGTGAATGGAAATTATTTCAGCATTGTCGCAAAACCGAATGTGAAAGGTCTGAGTAAATACCCTTGATTTTCTGAGAAGTCATCTCAATGGAAAAAAGTCTTGACCCCCTTCCTTAATCCCTTATGAGGGTGAACATATGTCCCAGTTTTCTTGGAAGGTTTAGGTTTTATGCCTGTTGTCCCAGGATAACTATTAATGCCACCACGCTGTTTTCCACACAGTCCAGCAGAAGCCTCTATTCTTTGCTATTGCTGCATAACAAGTCACCATGAATGTGGTGGCATAAACCTCGCCCATTGATTAGCTCACGTTTCTGGAGGCACGGAGAGCTGGACTCTCTGCTCAGGGTCTCAGCAGGCTGAAATCAAGGTGTTAGTTGGCTGTGTTCTCGTCTGGAACTCAAGATCCTCTTCCAGGCTCATTCAAGTTGCTGATAGAATTCAGTTCCTTTCTGTGGAAGGACTGAGGTTCCTGTTTCCCTGCTGGCTGTCAGCCAGGGGCCACTCTCAGCTGCTAGAGACCATTCCCATTCCTTATCACATGGCCCCTGCCAGCAGTGGAGACTCTCCCTCGCAGTGAATTTATCTTATGCTATGAATCTCTTTTTCCGGGAAGAGCTCAGTCCCTTTTAAGGGCTCATCTGATTAGGTCAGGATCACCTAGGATAATCTCCCTGTCTTAAAGTCAGCTGACTTGGGACCTTGGTCATATCTGCAAAATCCCTTCACACTACCTAAATTAGTGTTTAATTCAGTAACTAAGAGAAGATAGGTGTACACAATGGCCTGGAAATTTGAGGGACTACCTTAGAATTCTGCCCACCACAAAGCTCAAATACGTACTTAAAACTTCTCAGTGGGCACTCATTTTTGCCCACTGACTAAAGCCCATGCTCCTTATCATGGCATATAAGGCTCTACACAATCTGGCCTCTCTCTCCAGACTTGCCTATAGTTTCTTTGTGCCCTGTGCCTTACTCCAGCTGCCTTACATATATCTGCACCAATTTGCTCATACTTCTGTGGCTTTGTACACTATTTTATTTCTCACTTCTGAGCTTTAGCTAGTGCTGTTCCCTATGCTTAGAATGCTTTTCCCATCTGTATTTACATGAGAAATCTTTATGGTCTAGCATAGGCTTCATCTCCTCCAGGAGACTTTCCCTGGATTCATTCATTCACTCAACAAATACTTACTGAGTACCTACTATGTGCCAGTCACTGTCTCAGGCACTGGAGATACAGTAGTGAACTTGACAGTGTCTGTCTCCGTCTTACAGAGCTTACCTATCAGTGGAGGAGACAGGAAAAACACAAAAATAAGTATAAAATTTGTCAAATGGTGATAATGGTATGAAAAATAATATAACAAAGAGAGACAGAGAGTGATGGGCTAGTTGTCATCGTATATACCATCAACCCATAATGCTTCTGTCATAGGTGACATTTCAGCAGAGGCCTGAAGGAAGTAAGAGAGTAAACAACACAGAAATGTGGGGAAGAGCCTCAGGGTCTTTCCCTTCTGTTTCTTTTTTCTCCATGATTTGCTGAACGGATGAATGAAAAGAAAAAAGAGTGTTCCAGGCAGGGGGAACAGCAGGTTCTGAGATAGGTTCTGAGATAGAAAGTCCTTTGATGCTCAGTTAATATTTGCCTGGCCTGATGTGAGCAATTCGACTGTTCAGGGAAGAACTCAAGCCATTGGAAGCTGAGAGGGAGGGGGAAAAACTAGAAGTCACGGTCCGGTTCCTGGGCAAGGACACTGGCAAGCAAGACCGAGTATCATCAAGCACCTACTACGTAGTCTGGGGTCACGGCAGAGTACTAAGTCCCACGGGGTCCCTAGGCCCGAAACAGGGAAATTGAGGCTGGAAGCCTAGCTGCAGTGACAGGCTGGACACGTTGAGGGTAAGGAACTTAGAGACAGTTGGCTGATCTCTGGCTGTGGCTGCTGATTTGACTTGTCATCTTCAATATTCGTTTTGCACTTTGAGAATCTCTATAGTCATTTATCTCATTTCATTGACAATAATGGTTTACAGGCCTGTGTCCTGGCCTCTGGGAGGTGGGACTTAACCAAGGTCTCCCTTGTGTCCCTGGTATCCAGCACAGTTGCCATCAAACAGAGTCTCCTCTGGCATGGTTGTTGGTTTACAACCTTAGGAGTTCTCTGGGTGAACTTCAAAACTGACCCCCATACGCGGAGGACAGGGAGAGACTGGGGAAAGGGGCAGACCACTCCAGATTGCTAGACGGAGGTTTTAATAAGCAAGGGAACTTAGGTATGAAGTTCATCTTGGGCGGCTGCAAAATGAGTAGATCTCTGCACCTGCCCGCCAGAATCTTAAAAGTTTATATGGGGGTCTTAACTGGGTTCGGTCACGTATGTAGTCCAGGTGGTCTCAACAACACATTACTGTCTCAAAGTTGCATCCTTGAAAGGGCTCCGGCTATGGGCAGGACATTCCAAGGACAGAAGAGGGGGTAATGAGCCTCTGATTGCCTGGGTCCAGCTGGAGGATCAATCGGCGGTCCATCCTCTCCATGACCTCCTTCAACAATAGTCAAGTTGCCAAATAGGGTGGGGGGAAGTGTGAAAGCTGACAAGACCAGTAGGGTCTGGTCTATTGACTAGGCTTTTCTGATTGACCTTCTCAGAAAGGAAAAACACTTGGGGAAAACAGTGTTTGTTGTAGGGATATATATTGATTTAGTACTCTAATTTGAACTAAAACTAGAAAGCTCTCATGGTATAACTATAGAAGATGATAAAGTACACTCATTCACTTTCTTTTTCTCTTTCTGGGCCCATCCCCAAGTGTTAGCTTTGTTTTGCTTTCTTTGCTATGAGGCTTTTTCTGCTTATTCATAGTTTCGACTGCCTTATAATTTTGGATTGCATGTGTCTTTGGTTTGCCATAAACCCAACTCTGCTTCATGGCATTTTTTCAGCTTCAATTCATACCACCAACTGGTACACTCTGTCTGCATGACTTCATTCAAATTTAGGAGACAGAGAACTTAGTTGTCCCAGCTCATCTTTTCTTAATACCGGCAAGCCGAAGGATTAGCTTAGCTCAGATGCTCACCATTAGCTTAATTACCTGAAGCTTGGATGGGGGTGGGAGGAAGGAAATGAAGAAAAGGGATTGTGCAGTGTAAAATGTAGTTGCTTAGATATCAGGGGCTGAGGGTGGAAAATTTTCCCTCAAAAGACAGTATAGGTGAGGAGACATCAATTGGCGTCTCTAATTCAGGGAATGAGATGAGTCTTTAAGGGGCAATTGAGAGTTAATTGGGGACTTTAGATATCATCTCTTGGTACTGAGAGTCAAGAGAAGGCTAGTGAGGGAAAAATGAAACCAATATTCAGCAGAGTCCAGCAAAGGCCAGCTGGGAATAGGAGAAGGCAGTGAGTAATCAGAGAAAAGTCTAAGGAACATCTCTAATGGAGGTTAATCTATTTCTTTTCAGAGGTTAGCACCTGCCATTCCTAATCTATTGGCCAGTGGAGGAAATAGGGCAAGTTCTCAAGGCCACACACATATAGAGAGATTATTAGATTAATGCAAGGCAAGAACGGAAGGGAAGCTGAGAGTTCATATAGTTATAGTTAGTATGCTCCAATGCCGTGGCCCCCATTCATTGAGGACTTACTTGATGCCAGGCATCATCATAAATACTGGGAATATGGTAAACCTTCCCCACTCGTAACATTCCCTATTCCCCTTCCCTGATTTATTTTTGTTTGTAGCACTTTTAACTTTCTGAAATACTGCCTATTTCACTTTATTTTTTATTTCACCCCTGAAATCTAAGATCTATGGAATCTAAGCTCTGTGAAGGCAGGGATGTTCTCTGTTTTGTTTAGGGTTATATTTGCAGCATCTAGAAAGTGCCTTGCTCAAAAATAACTTGTTGAATAAATTAATGAATTCCATTATCTATCTGGGTTACTCGCACAGGAAAGAAGAGAGATCATATTCATAAGTTGGAAACTATCTGAGTGTTCCCTGGAAACATTGATGAGGCCATGTACACATTTCTGCATTTGAGAATTTCCCTCTTATTGGGCATAAATATGTCTTCAACATGTTTACCAGTATATTCGTCAATATAGACTACATTATGCTGTGGTGACAAATTAGCCCCTATATCTCAGTGGCTTACCTCAGCACACGTGTGCAGTGTATGCAGAGAACAAGGATAATTCATAACTGTTTTTGTGTTTGCTCAGAGCTTGCTCCTTTCTCCAATATGACCACATCTTTCTTCACTGTGGCCTCAAGGGAGGCTGGGAAGGCTTCTCAAGTATCCAGGGAGGAGAGGAGACCAGTTGTAGTAAGCACACTCGTCTCTATCACAGCCAGCGACCAGTGCTGTGGGACTAT
The DNA here is from genome assembly GCA_031878705.1 of Tapirus indicus. Classification (NCBI taxonomy): domain Eukaryota; kingdom Metazoa; phylum Chordata; class Mammalia; order Perissodactyla; family Tapiridae; genus Tapirus; species Tapirus indicus. The sequence continues at coordinate 63,960,876 of CM062919.1, read as the reverse complement.
CACTAATATTTAGCCTGAAAAGCTCTTAGAGAACACAGAATTGACTTTTTGGGTTAAGTTGTTTGGTTTAACAAGGTTTGAAATACAGGGCTAGAACTAAATAATGGTAATTACATGATGTTATCGCATAAGTATGAGCGACACTTGAAACAACTCTTTTTTTCAATAAATTAAAGGAAAAAAATCACACAAGCATGTCAAGAAGTGGTCACTGACCCGCTCAAGTGATTCATTCAAGACTCTCTGGCCTGTGGTGAAAATTTGTATTTGAACCAGCACTGTCAGTACTCATTGCCTTTCCCCTCATTGAGAGGGAATTTGTTTTTACCTCTTATTAGTGTGAAATTGCTCCAGCAGAATGCATCTTTCTGAATAAAGATGTCCATTTGGACGTGACCTCCAAAGCCTCATTAAGCAGGAAAAGCAAGTGCTTCCTATCTTCTAAAGACAACAGATTCTGGCTTTTTATCTTACTATGAAGGAAATTCCATCATACCAGCTCAGTCTCTGACCTTGAACACTCAGGCTTGGCAGGAGTTGTGGATAGTCTCAACAAGCAGAGTTTTCATAAATTCGCCCTGCTCCTCGTGGGAAATGTTTGCAGAAAGCAGTTGTACGAACAAGCAAGGAAAAAATGTCCTATTCCTCTTAAATTCTTTTAATTTTAATTTCTGGATAGACTAGTTGACAAATTGGCTCATGCAAGTAGAATATTAAGCATTATAAAAATAACATTCTTTTTCATTATTATTAATGTATGTTCATTGTAAAAAATTTTAGAAAATACAGAAATGTACACAGAATGCAACTTAGCAACAAGGACTCAAAAAAAATATATCCATTGTCACCCGTTTTGTGCAAAGCAGAATGGTAGGTGCTAGAGATAAAACAGTGAATAAAACAGACAGAATCCCTGCCCCCATGGTGTACTATTCGGAGATAATCACTGTTAAATATTTAAATGTTAAATTAAAAACCTTCCAGTCATTTTTATTTATTGATTATATTTTATTTTTAAGACGATTTTTTAGAGCAGTGTTAGGTTCATAGCAAAATTGAGAGTAAGTTGCAGAGATTTCCTACATACCCTCTGCCCTCACACATGCATAGCCTCCCCCATTTATCAACATCCCCCACCAGAGTGGTACATTTGGTAAAACTGATGAACCTATATTGACACATCATAATCACCCCAAATCCATAGTTTACCTTAGGGCTCACTCTTGGTGTTGTACCTTCCATGGGTTTGGACAAGTGTATAATGACATGATAACATGTAAACATCATCATATAGTATCATACAGAGTAGTTTCACTGCTCTAAAAATCCTCTGTGCTCTGCCTATTTTTCCCCTCCCCCAACCCCTGGCAACCACTGATCTTTTTACTGTCTCCATAGTTTTGTCTTTAGAATGTCATATAGCTGGAATCATACAATGTGTAGTCTTTTCAGATTGGCTTCTTTCATTTAGTAATATACATTTAAGTTTCCTCCATGTCTTTTCATGGCTTCATAGCCCATTTCTTTTTAGCCCTGAATGATATTTCATTGTCTGGATATATCACAGTTTATTTATCCAATCACCTACTGAAGGACGTCTTGGTTGCTTCCATGTTTTGGCAATTATGAATAAAGCTTCTATAAACATCTGTGTGCAGGTTTTTGTGTGCTCATAAGTTCTCAGCTCCCTTGGGTAAATACCAAGGAGTGTGATTGCTGGATCATATGGTAAGAGTAAGAAATTGCCGAACTGTCTTCCAAAGGGGCTGTATCATTTTCCATTCCCGCCAGCAATGAGTGAGAGTTCCTATTGCTCCACATCCTCGCCAGCATTTGGTGTTGCTAGTGTTCAGCATTTTGAGCATACTAATAGGCGTGTAGTGATGTCTCGTTGTTTTATTTGCATTTCTCTGATGACATATGATATGGAGCATCTTTTCATCTGCTTATTTGCCATCTGTATGTCTTCTTTGGTGAGGTGTCTGTTAAAGTCTTTGGCCCATTTTTTATACTGGTTGTTTGTTTTCTTATTGTTGAGTTTTAAGAGTTCTTTGTATATTTTGGATAACAATCCTTCATCAAATGTGTCTTTTGCAAATACATTCTCTCAATCTATGGCTTGTCTTGTCATTCTCTTGACATTGTCTTTCACAGAGGAGAAGTTTTTAATTTTAATGAAGTTCAGCTCATCAATTATTTCTTTCATGGATTGTGCCTTTGGTGTTGTATCTAAATAAAGTCATCGCCCTACCCAAGGTCATCTAGGTTTTCTCCTATATTATCATCTAGGAAATTTATAGTTTTGTGTTTTACATGTAGGTTTGTAATCCATTTTGAGTTAATTTTTGTGAAGGGTATAAGGTCTGTGTCTAGATTCATTTTTTTGCACATGGGTGTCCAGTGGTTCCAGCACCATTTGTTTAAAAGACCATCTTTGCCCCATTGTATGGCCTTTGCTCCTTTGTCAAAGATCAGTTGGGTATATTTATGTGGGTCTATTTCTGGGCTCTCTAGTCTATTCCATTGATTTATTTTTTTTTCTATTCTTTTACCAATGTCACAGCATCTTAATTACTGCAGCTTCCTTCTAGTCATTTTCATTTTTATTTGTACACACACATGCACACAATATGCACTTCAGGAGACTGAAGCAAATGGACATGGCCACAGTTTACAGCTGCTTTGAGTGTAGCCTATTTTCAAATCAAAGTCCTCGGAGTGGAGGAGCATTCTCAGACCTTCTATATAAGGATGCATGCATTGGACTGACATTATTGATCACAAAAAGCAAATAAACATTTGCATCTGCCACATGATTTTCACTAAATTAACACAGTTCAGAGCTACCTTTCAAGTATGTGGATGGTACCTTTAAAAAGTAATCAAGCAAGTGAACCCTCTGAGTCCATTACAAGGTTTAATATTAAACTGAATTCTTAGTTAATGCTAAGACTAACACTGACCTCAGCTAGATTCCAAAACTCAGCCAAAACAAGTAGATTTCATTGAGACCAGAGCTCAAATTCAGCCAAAGAGCAGGGGGAGTCTCCTGGATAGAAATGGGGGAAACAACTCTTCCTTACTCTATGAATTCTGTTATAATGCTTTCTGTTACACTGTCATTCTTTGGTGGTCAGATACTAAAAGTTCTTCATTCTTATCAAGCCAGAATAAGTAGAGTCCAGATATAGACCAAATGTAATGATAATTTAAGGTGGATCAACTTTTTATTTGTATACATACACTAATATTAAAGGGTAAATCCTGAAGTTAAAAAGAGAATGCTAAGAAGAATATAGTGGCTGCGTTGTCATGTTTTATTGGTATTTTTAACTTTCTCTAAGACTTGAAGTAAAGAAAATCCATTAAAATCATACATTGGGAATAAGGAATTAGAGGGAGAGTGACTCAGAGCAACTAAACACCAGGTTGGTAGGTGAAGCCTAAATACCAGGTTTCAAACCAGCAGGGGTGGCTCATCCTCCGAGTTTCTTGGATGGATTTTTTCTTTTTTTTAAATTCAGAGTCTAATTGGATTGTTCTCCATCAAGAGCTTAATTCTACATCAATCTGTCTTTAACTATCAAATACATTTTCTTGGTTCAGAAGTCATTTTTTTATGATTATGAATTAAATGATAGAGACACTCAGAAAGAATAAACTGTTCATTCAGAGTATTGCGGATTGGATAGAGAGTGTTACTTGAATTCTGTTACTGGGGTTTACATTTCCCTAGTGTTGCACAGGTGGGCTTTGCATCTGCTGCATGTCTGCCCTTTTGCAGAAGAGGCTGTCTTTCCCTCACAATGGGGAGGCATTTCCCTGCCTATGAATGTGACTGAGGATGAAGTAAATGAAGGTGTTCACGCTCACCTGGTGTAACGTATGAAGGGGTCAGCTGCCCACGTTCTGAAGGCTGAAGTGGCCCCAGTGAGAGTAGCAGCTGGCATGCATGTGCTCACATCAGCCTAAGCTGCAAAAATAGAAAGTACCAACACCAAAAACTAGCTTTGCATTTGGATGGAGGGCCCAGTTTTCACTTCTCTTCAAGGCTGATTAATTACACAATTTGCATCTAGCAATCACTTGTCAATTATAAGCAGCAGGCAGCAGATGATACTGTAACTGTCTGCTCAATAGTAATTTTTAGAGAAGAGTGTTCAGAATAGAATTGGCTTAGGAAACAATGTAATTAAATAAGCAGCCAAGAGAAAATATTTCGACTCTTATTGCCCTGCTCTAGCTTTCTCTATTTGGCCAAGGGAAGTCCTTTCTTAGGGGTTGATTTTTACTATCAATTTCTAAGTGGATTCCAATGTTGCCTTTTGATGTGACATGATTTTATAACTGCAGCTACACGATAGGCAGAAATGCCCTTGGCGTGTACCAAATTTATTCAATTTTAAAATTTTCTTCTAATGTTATCTATGTTTTAGAATCATAGAAACTTATAAAAAGAATTGAGGGAAATTCCACCCAAGGAAGGAATACTCTTTATTTTAATAAAATGTCCCTGAAGCATTTTTCAGGAGCCATGGACTAGTAACACTTTATGCCAATCAAACATCAAAAAACTACCACCAACATAACAACAGCAACAAGGCCAGCCAACCAACCAACCAAAATACATCAATCTTACAATCTGTAAAATTTTCACAAGTTAAATCAGTTCAGGATTTTGATAAGCTGGTTCAAATTTAGTATTTATGTGTGAGAATAAAATAAAACGAAACATAACAGAAAACAAAATTGTATTCCTTCTCTCCTCTGTACTCACCATGCAAAAAAGGCATCTTTTAAAAAAAGACTTGAGCGTAGACGGTGAAGAAACATATCATTCTTCATGACCTAACAGCATTCTGACCTGTAATGTTTTAGTGATGCAAAACATTTTATGAATATGAGTTACCATTATTACATAAGACTCTCCTTTCAGCAGGGTTGGAATGCAGCCTCAGCAGCTGCCAGTAACTGAAGAACATTGGCAAACAATTTGTCATGCTTGCCACTCCCTTGAATGTCCCATCCTTTCCATGACACATCTGCCATCTTGCCTAGGATGCTCTATACAGACAGTGGGAAAAATGAAAAATGAAAAGACCCTGGAAGATGGTTGGTGCTCTTTGATGTCGTTTAGAGTTAACAGAATCTGCTCTAAATACCCTTCATAAATGAACCAACTATTTTTGGCTTTGAAAAGAAGCAATATAAGTGTGATACATTGGTGAAGAGCATAACTTTTGAAGCCAAACAACCTTGGATTCAAATTCCTGCTTTGTCATTATATATAAATGATCTTAGGCAATTAGTTAAATGTCAGTTTCCCAATATGCATAAATGTTAATCATACTTACTTCATAGGGTTTTGCCTAACACAGTGCCTGGTGTAGAACTGTCAAGTAAGAATGGTCAACTGGGATTATCTCTGACTATCTATCCGTCTGTCCGTCTGTGTGTGTGTGTGTAAACACTTAGGCACACTTTCTGCTTAGTAAATAGCCGATGTGAGGTACTTATATAATGGCCTCAGCACTTTTCTCCTTACTATTCTCAGCCTGTAATACTCCTCTCCACGTTTTTCATATGTCTTGTGAAGTTCTTATTTGCAAGCAACTGAAACCAGGTCTGGCTAATATAAGCAGAAAGAGAAATGTATTAAAAGATACTGCTGGAGGAAGTATAAATTTGATGGAGTGCATGTTGGTACAACCATTTTAGAAAACTATTCGGCATTGTCTACTAAAATGGAATACATAGAATCTATGATCTTGCAATTCTTCTGCCAGCTATATACCACTTAGAAAAAATATAAATGTGTGCACCAAAAGCCACGGGAAAGGATGTTCACAGCAGGATTATGTATAATAGCTCCAAACTAGAAACATTACAAATGCCCATCAGCAGTGAAATGGCAAAATTGTGATATATTTGCAGAATGAAATACTACACAGCAGTGAGAGTGAATGAACTATAGCCATACACAATGGCATGATGAATCTCAAAAGCATAATGTTAAGGAAAGGAATGCAGATCCAAAAGAATACTTTTTGTATAATTTCATTTGTATGAAGTTCAATGGGGAAGGGGAAACCTCTGGTGTTAGAATCAGGCTAGTGGCTTCCTTTGAGGCAATGACTGAGCAGAGTTTCCACCTGGACAGGGCCTGGATTGGTCTCCAGGTTGCTGAGCAGGAGACTGTCCATCCGCAGGGAGGTAGAGAAAACGTCTATCCTCCTCAGCCTCAGAAGTCTGGGAAGCCCCAGACTGCCTTGATTAGAGATGTGAGAGGAAACTCAGACCCACTAGGAGACAAGGGGCAGAGGTGCCTCCATGTCCTAAAACAAGTCTGCTTTTTAATTTTTACCCTTCATAATAAAATTTCAAATAAAAATGTCATTGGCAAACATCCTCTCTACTGAAATAAATATTACTGTAAATTCTATTTCTTTTTTTTGTTTGAGAGAAACTAACATTTGTGTGGTACTGTAAGTTCTAGTTTGTAAGTCGTGCTCATTTGCTTTATCTCATGTGGAGTATTGCTTCAAATTAAAGACAGTCTTTAATTTAAAAAAGTCTTTAATTAAGGAATTAAAGACAGTGTCAAAAATGCCTCTATCACTGTGTCTGACCAGAGTGGCCATTCATGACAAGGCTGAGTGGGGCAGGGCAGGGAAGAGAAAAGACAGTAGTGTCTTTACCTTTGGGGGGGAATCAAAAAGAAAAAAGTCTCCAACCTAGATCTTCTGACCCTAAATTCTGTGCTCTTCAATCTGTATGCAGTTTGGGTAATAGATCACATCTAGTAAAGAAAATCCAACAGCTGATTTAATGATTGAAACATAAAATGAGCATGCAGTGCTGTGCCATGAACCCCACACCAGATGCTTCCCTGAGCAAGTAGGAGTCACCTATCCAAGTCACTACCCAAGAAGGAATCATCCCCATCTTGTCCTAAAGTCCAGCCCAGAGAAGGCTCTCCTGTCATCAGGAGGAACTCATCTGCTGATGGGTCAATAACTGCTTCCATAAAACACTATTAGTGTTCCTGAGAATTATAACCATAATAACATTTAAATACCTAAAGTAACATCGATTACCTGGTGTAGAGTCTACAATGTGGACAATATTTTTAGGAATTATTTTTTTGCTCTATTAAACTACAGATTAAAATGGAGAGGGCTGCTTTTGGCTCATAAATCACTGTGGCATATAACATGTGATTGGGGAACCCCAAGACCCAGTGATGGGGTAGAGGCAGTATTGGGTACCCCACGGCACCCCCGTCTCACCTGCAGTCATTGGTTACTCCTCTTTGCTGTATTTCCTATCAAAACCTGATCATAAGAGATTATTCCATAGGTTATGGCTTCATTTGTGATCTGCCACCTGACCACACAATTTCTCGTAACACGAGAAACTTTTAGGATGACTGGTTAATGTTTGTAAATGTTATTACTGTACGTACTTCTTAGATTGTATGAATCTTTTAATTTCAAGGAGAAGCTGCAATCTTTTAGCTTCAAGGAGAGATTGATTAAGATATCTTTTACTTTCCCATGTTCAGAGATGAAAAATGAATCCAAGAGTTGCTCTAAGGAAGACATAAGAGTAGCAGCCAAAATGCATCTGCTTGGGGAACAGAGAAAAGCCTGAAAATGTGAGAACAAAGGCTTATTTCCTTTTCTTTAAATGTATTTGAGTATAAAGGATGCGTGGATATTATCACGTTTTACTATTTTAGCGTTGCATAAAATTTATGCTAATATTAATTGATTTCATCCTTGAGAATAGAAGTTTTGTCTGCATAGTCTCGAAATCCAAAGCTTAGCTTGAGCCTGTTGTTAAAGTATTCGTAGCTGCTTGGACCAGACGAAGCTCATACGTTTTCAAACGGATCGTTTTTAGTGATTTTGGAATCTGATTTGACCATCTTTGTCACTTGTATTTTACCTGAGCTCCTGATTTGGGAAAAATGCTCCAATGCATCAAGTACAGTTTATCATAATCCTCTTACATTAGATCAAGATAAAGTCCCCTAAGAGTGTGAGTTTCACCTACTAGGCCGTGCACACCATGGCAGTTTATATAGACAAACCAGTTTTTAAAATACAGTTGAATTTTTTAAGTTATTTTTTTTAACTACTTACCAACAGGACTGGTGACTGTGTTGCCTCTGCTTTGGTACAGGGCAAGGCTTAGCCTTGCAGCAGGGCTGGCTTCATTAATCGCAGGGCCCTCTGCACAATGTAAATGCAGGGACTCTGATTCAAAAAGCAGGAAAAAATGTCATTAAATGTACTAAAATATAAAGCGTTTTCCTTTCTCCTGCAGTCTCTCTCTCAACTTGGCATGGTGTTTTTTATTTGCTGTTTGTTGTCATGCTAAATAAAGAAATCTTAAATCTTAAATTATTAGTATGAATTTTATCATTTATCTCTATATTGTGCAATGTCAGCTATAAGTGTAAATATAAGAGCGTTTAACTTGTATGCAGACTCTCTGCAATTATGCAATTAATATCCCGTAGCTTGTACATACATGTGTATTTCATTCTCCCGGAAGAGTGGACACACAGCACAACTAACTCTAGTGTTTTTAGTCGATGTCCTGATACACATGTATTCTACTAACACTACTTTCGTCTTATTGGTGAGTAAGGAAGGACTAAGAGGAAAAGGAACTATGGATTGCCCTGTCTTCTCCTTTCTTTCAGTATCATTATTTTCAGCATAAATGGTGAGATTACAGGAGAGTAATGTGAGTAAAGAAGGATATGATAGGGTTCCTTGGTTGTTTGTGTTTCTTGAAACACCATTATCTTCATGTTGTTTTCAAAGCAAGTCCAGGTTCAAGTGGAAAGCATGGTCTCTCAGGGCTATTGGCGTCCTTGTTTACTAGGTTGTAGACATGACACACTTACCTTGTACTTGCAGTGAGTCTCTCAGAACTCCCAAGCATTGTGGTTCTGCTGGAATTTGCCCTCATGGGACACTGCAAACACTGTATGCAATGGGGTGTCAAGGAGCAGCAGACACGCATACTGTGCGTATCTCCGCTGTGCATCCTCCACTGTTGCACTGGATTTCACTTACAAAACAAAGTTTAAAGATAAAATTATTAAGAATTTTTAAATGGCAACAACAGAGCATCGTATCAAGCATGGGACTCTTCTCAGCACTGAGTTCTGTGCTGCTGCACAGGTCATACACCTGTGGAGCTGGCCCTGAATGTCTGAGTGGAACTAAAATGAAGTATTTTGTTGCCAAAATGTCATCCAGAAGGGTATCTGCTACCGCTTATTTATATCTCGATTATTCACGTCACCTGTGACATTTTGTTCCTTTACCATGAAACAAAAACACACAGTCTGCCAGTTAAGGTGAGACTCAGCATCTGCAATCAGTGTGCAGGTCTTTATGCCTTTGATTGACACCTTTCCTTTCCCATTCCCCACCCAAACTCTAGAGGCACCACCATACTCTCTTCTTCTTTTGTTTGGGAACACAAAGACACAGTACCAGCTTAGTGTCAGGATATCTATGCAAGATGGAGTAAGGGCATTCACTAAGCACAGGCAAAGAGCCAAGTTCCTATAAAAAAACCCTTTAGCATTGTTCAACAGTTAGCTGTGAGGAGGGAAATAGATCGATTCTTCTGAATCCAACCTCGTCTCTACATCCCCAAATGTCACCACCTTATTTCAGCTCCCAGGATCCTGCCTGATCTTTGGCCTCCAACCTCACATCTTCTGATACATTCTTCATCGTGACACCAAAGTGATCCTTGTAGAGCGTATAACCGATCCAGGAGCTCCTTTCCTAAAATATTTTGCGGGCTTTTCCATATCTTCATGATAATCAAGATCCTTCACTGTTCGGCCCTGCCCACCTCTCCAGCCTTCTGGACACCCTATGATCTTTCAGACAATTTGCAATTATTCAAAGGCATTTGCTCTCTCATCTTTCTCATATGTGTATTAACCCACTGCCTAGAAAACTCTACCCCATCTTCTTTGCCTGTCCCTCTCATACTTGTCTTTTAAGAATTGTCTTAGGAATTCATCCATTTGTTGACTTAACTTTATTTATTTACTCAGTAAATAATGTTGAGTGCCTATGATATGCCAGGTACTGTGCTAGAGTAGGGGACACAGTGATGACAAGAATAGAGAAGACCCTGACCTTGGGGAGCTTAGAGTCATGGGGAGTGGAGACACACAATAGGTGCTTTCTTATTGAAAGTCACACAAATATATGTACAAAAAAATACCCAAATCAAGGACACCTCTGATAAGGGCTACAAAGGAGAAATGCTTTGTGGGATGAGAGCAGAGGAGGCAAATATAACCCAGTGGAAATGACAGCTGAGCTGCACACTGAAGGGAGAATTGGAGTAACTTAGGAAGGGAAGTGAGGAGGTTTAGTGGGACGCTGGGAGGTGGGAGAGTTTTTCTGGAGGGGAGAAGAACATAAGCTAAGATTCTGTGGCAGAAGAGAACCTGATATTCAAGACACCCAAAGGGGGAAAATGATGCAATATGAGTCAGGAGAGGTAGGAAGAAGCTTGACCAAGAAGGACCTTATAGGCCAAGATGAAATTTCAGTTTGCATTTAAGAGCAGTAGGAAACCTCTGAAGCATTTAGTTTAAGGAGGAAGGGAGTAGACCAGGAGGATCACAATTCAATTTATTTTTTAAAAGACCTCTTATTCTCTCAGGTGTAGTGTGGAGAGCAGATCTGAGGAAAGCAAGAATGAAGAATTTTCCAGGAGTCCAAGGAACAGATGTTTATGAGTGAAAGTAGATAGAGGTGAGGTGACTACTTCTGTGAAGATTTCCTGATTTCCCTAATCCTCATCCCTCTCTATCTTCAAGTCTGGATTAGAGTGTGCTTCCTTGTGCTCCCGGGGAACCCAGTGGTTTTTTTGTTTTTGTTTTTTTTTAATCTACACAACAACCTTGTTCAATGGGCATCATCATCTCCATTTTCTGTATGAGGACATTTAAGGTTTGGAAAGGTGAAGCAACTTGCCCCTGTTCCCACAGCTAGTAGATGGCAGAGCCAGGGTCTATGAGAAGGGGAGGCAAAAGTGTGAGAGAGAACTGAGGAATAAATAAGCAGAGTGAATGCATGAGAGAGCAGAAAATTTGGGCTGCAGCAAAAAGTTCAAGTTGAGACAGGAAGGCAGGGTAAGGCCAAAATGTAGTACAAAGTTTACATCCAAGACTGATGCATTTAAAACCAGAGCCCCAAAGTGGTGAGTGCTCTTTGTACCTTCTGGTGCCCAAGGCATACCCTGATGCAGACAGACTTCCCTCCCTGCACCTCACCTGCACCCTTACCAAGTCCTTCCCTCCTCTTGGAATCCTGTCAGAGTCTGTACTCTTCGTCTCCGCTTCCTGACTCCCTAGAAACCTGCAAGTAATTATTCCTAGCTCAGCCTCCTCTTCCAGGCAATGTATACGTTCTGATGATTTTAGTTTTGAACTCATTCTTACGTCTCTCCTCTTTCTTCTGCTACTTCCCTAGTCCAGATTTTCCGCATTAGCCTGTCTTTCCAGGTTTGTGACAACAGCAGCCTAAAGAGTTACCTAGCTTATGGTCTTCCCTCCTCAAATGCATGCTCCCACCTGCTGGCCTAGTAATCCTTCAAACATTGGTATAAAAACTCGTGTGCTTCCTGCCTGCCTTCCCTGTGCCGCCTCTCACCACCTCTGTCTCACTGCACTCTCTCAGATCTAACAGATCTAACAGATCTAAATAACAAAATTATTTGTGGTTCACATAAAAACTCAACACTTCTTTTTATTCCATGCCTCTTGCACTCATGATATTTCCTTTTCTTGAAACACCATAAACCACTTTTCACATCCCTAGACGCTCCGCTCCCTCTTCCCCACCTCCACACTTCTTTGTCTACCTAACTTTTGTTCTGTCCTCCTATACTCAGCTCCTGCACTGCCTCCCCTAGAAGCCTCCCTGTCACAGGAACTCCTCTCCTGGCTGGGCTGGATGCTCCTCCTTTGCTCCCACTGCATCTTCTGCACACCTATATCCTTAATAGGCATGCTCCTTTTGAATATTATTTGTTTACCTCTCTTTCCCACTAGACTTGAGGGAGCTCCTTGAGGGTACGATGGCATCTTATTCACCTGAGTGTCCCCAGGGCCTGCTCAGTACTAATGTACAGAACGCCACCCATTCAAACCTCTGTATGTGCTTTGTGACCAGTCACTGCAGCACCCTCTCCCCAATTCATTTGGAAACTTTTCCTACACTGACTGCCTGAAATCCCCCAAAAGGCTTCTGTTGTAAAAGCCCTTCCCCCTGATATTGATTCTCTTTTGCTAGGATGACTTGTATTTGTTTTCTAGGGCTGCCGTTACCAAGTACCACAGACTGTGTGGCTTAAACAACAGAAATCTATTGTCTCACAGTTCTGGAGGCTGGAAGTCTGAGATCAAGGTGTCGGCAGAGTTGGTTTCTTCTGAGACTTCTCGCCTCGGCTTGTAGATGGCTGTCTTCTCTCTGTGTCTTCACATGATCTTCCTTTTATGTGTGTCTGTGTATAAATTTTCTTATAAAGACCCCAGTCATATTGGATTAGGGCCCACCCTAATGACCTCATTCTAACTTAATCACCTCTGTAAAGAGCCTACCTCCAAACACAATCACGTTCTCAGGTACTGGGAGTTAGGACTTCAACATAGAATTTGGGGAGGACACAATTCAGCCTATAACATGCCTCTTACCCACTGTACCTTTCCCCAAATTTGCTGCCTGTCTCCGAGCAGCCCCCATCTGCAGAGATGCAGGTTACAACATCCCTGGCTCCCTCCCTCCCTCCTGTTGGAAGCTCCGTTGTGATCAATTTAGATTTGGACCTCTTAGAGCCCATACTTCTGGGGTCATTTGGAGTATGACGTTGACCTCCAGGGACATGTAGAACCTGTGGAGAACTATTTCTTCTCCTATGTGATGTTTTCTCATGTTTGAATAGATGACTTCCCATTTTCATTTTCCTTCCTATCTTTTCTGAACTCCTAGAGAATTTAGGGTTCATATCACACAAGTGAATGGACTATTATGTGGTGTAACTATCACAACTTGGCTTTGAGCTTCCAAAGAGATGTATAATTTTTACGTTGATTGCATGTTTTCAGATACATTGCCTTATTAGATCTTCTAAAAAAAACACACACACACAAATTTTATACTATACTTCTTATTGCTGAGAAATGGAACCCCAAAGAGGTCATATGCCAAATAAGTGTCAAAGCCGTTCCCAAATCCAAGTCCTCAGATTCAGAGGCCAGGGCTCTTCCCACTTTATCATTGTTATCTTATTCATAAGATCCTTAGAGCCAGACATATACTTATTTTATAAGCATTTACTTTTATGAGCCTTTACTTATTTTACAAACTCATAATTGATTACTTTTTGAAAATATTTGCTTATTTTTCAGACTTTAATTGTATGTTTTATTTTAAATAGATTTAAAATGTATGATTATGATTATTAATGTGAAAGTTTTGAATATATTTAAAATTAAAGAATAAATATACCTATTTAAACTTATTTAATAAACTTCTAAACAATCTATTTGTACCTTCTAAATTGTTATAATGTATAATTGTTGTAATTTTTCTTGAAATATTTTTTACACCTTTACTTATGCTATCAATATTTTTATATATAAATTCTTATAAACTTAGCACAGAGCTAAGTTTACAGTACTCAGAGGATAATTTGTTGATTGACAATAGGGGAGGAAATCTATTTATTCAATTATGATAGCGATTCATAGATACCTGATATTTCATTCTGAAGAGGGCACCAAGGAAGAATGACAATAAAACATTTGTCAATAACATGAAAAATAATATTAGCACTCATTATGTAAGTTTCTTTGACTGAGTCAAATATTAATTTAAATCCTTCAGATGAGCCTATGATGTAGGTATCACCCCATTTTACGTTTGGGGAAACTGAGGCTCAGCATGATTCAGCAGCTTACTCGAGATCTCAAAGCTAGCAAGTTACAGAGCTAGAATTTGATCCCGTGCCTCTGACTGCATGCTTATTGTTTCACTGTGACACAAGCTGAAGAAATTACAGGATGGAGATGTAGTCAGCAATTACTCACTGAAACCAGGGACATATTGGGGACAGACACTTGAAGCCAATGAAGCCCATTAAAGGGGCGTTGCATTGTTTGGTTGGTCATCTGACACTGAGTTAATAACCTCTGTGGCTCTTAGTGTCTTCATCTATAAATATGAGGTTAATTGTGGCATCTTCTTCATAAGTTTGCTTTATAGAAAAAAGATTCGTGTGTGTGTGTGTGTGTGTATGGACATGCATATATACATAGTATATATATATATATGAATACATATACATATACACACTATATATATATGAGTGGCAGCTATGTAAACCAGTGCTATGAGTGGCAGCTATGTAAACCAGTGCAATCCTTTTGAAAAGCAATCATTGGATAGTAAATAAGAAGAGCCATAAAAATGTTCATATCTTTGGCACAGGAACTCTACTTCTAGAAATATATTCTGAAGAAATGATTCAAAAGACCAAAAAAAAAAGTGTATTTGCATGGATATTAATTGCAGGGAAAAACAGTTTGGTACTTCCTCAAAATATGCAACATAGAGTTATCTTATGATCTAACGTTTCCACCCCTAGGTGTATAACCAAGAGAAATGAAAACATATATCCCATACAAAAACTTGTACTGAGTGTTCATAGCTGCCTTATTCATAATAGCCCAGAAGTAGAAACAACTGAAATGGATGAAGAGATAAATAAAATGTGGATATCCATTCAATGGAATATTTTTGGCAATGAAAAAGATGAAATAATGATCCATGCCACAACATGGATGAACTTTGAAAATATTATGCTAAATGAGAGTAATGACAAGCCACATATTGTATGATTCCATTTATATAAAATATCCAGAATAGGCAAAAAAATAGGAACAGAAAGTAGCCTAGTGGTTGCCTAGGGCTGGGGGAGGGATGGTGAATGACTGCTAATAGGTAAAGGGTTTCTTTTGGCAGAGGACAAAATTATTCTAAAATTTATTGTGGTGATGGCTGTACAACCCTATGAGTGTACTAAGAAACATTGAATTGTGCACTTTTTTTTTTTCCTGAGGAAGATTAGCTCTGAGATAACATCTGTGCCAATCTTCCTCCACTTTTATGTGGGTTGCCACCACAGCATGGCTGACGAGCAGTGTAGGTCTGCACCCAGGATCTGAACCCACAAACCTGGGCTGCTGAAGCAGAGCTCACTGAACTTAATCACTATGCCACAGGGCTGGCCCCAAGTTGTGCACTTTAAATGGATGAATTGTATGGTATGTGAATTGTATCAATAAAACTTTTTAAAATTTCAAAAAAAATTAGAGGGAAAAAATGGAAATAATCAAAATATCTATCAAGATATCAAATACATTATACTCTATCCTGTTGATGGAACATCATGTAGTCAGTAAATATTATAAATCCAAAGACTGTGTAACAACACAGAAAATATGTAATGTGATGTTTAGTGGAAAATGTGTGAGAGTGTGATGCAAAGTGGTGTTGTGGCTAAATATACACACACTTGCATAAAGGCTAGCCGCAAATTCAGAGGCACAAGAGTGTAGTGAAGGGAATATGTCTCCCTCTTTCAGAAGTCCCATTAAAGTTGTTGAGTGTTTCAAAAGCACTTGTTTTAATGTTCTTTGTAATGGTAGCCTTGTGGTAGGTACAGGTGGTACTGAGATGCATAAAACGTAAGGAAGGAAGGAAAAAGCACAAGGGACATTTTAAAAATCAGCATGTAAAACATCCAAGAAATGGAAATTTAAATGCAAAATGTAGTGGAGCATTTAAGGGAAATGGGTACCGAGGGAGGGTGCTGAAGAATGTATAATCAGGTCCGGCTGTAACAGGATTCTGCCCAGAAAACTTAAAAACTGGAATGCTTGTGAGCATGTTCTCCCCTGTGACCCTCTCTCTGCTCTCAAGTTTTGAGGGGAGGGGATTTTCATATACCGAAGCTGGTGTAAGTCTGTGATAATAACCCAAAAGGAAGTAGGGAAACTTAGCAGTATGCACAGTTTACTTAAGTTCACCAAAATTGTACTGGAGTGTGGAAAAAGGGAGGAAGTCTGGTCAAGCCTGAGTGAGTCAAAGTTTAATGGCCCTCCACCCAGTTCTCCTCCCTTCCCAAGGCCACCTCACCTCTGCGTCTGTGTGCTTGACCTTTGCAAGGAAGGAACTCCAGCTGGGGTGGGTGGGGCGAACCCAAATCCCTGTTGGCTGGCCTCAACTATCAGGTTGAGGGGCCAGAGAGAACAGGGGCCAGAGCAATGGTGATGATCTGTATCACGTCCTTTTTCAGGAACTTTCTCCTTCCTCAGTTCCCACTGAATGTTTGAAATATCACAGCTCCCTCAACATTCTAGGTCCCAGAAACAGCCCGTGGCTTTTGTGAAGAGCAACTAAAGTGCTGTGTTAGCAGTTCTTTAAAAGCATTCTGAAGATGCAAGGTACAGTTATTTTTATTCCAGATAAATAATGGGTTCCAGGCTGAGGTTGGATAGAGGGATGGCAATCTTTAAGGTAGAATCTGCTTCCATCCCACAACAGAACACGTTGTTTGTAGCCCCAAGGTGTGGGGAGGAGAGGTGGGCAGTTGGTGGACATCAATGTCCATGTTTTCTATGGAGTATAAAGTCAAGATTTCTCAGGGAGGATGCATTCTTCCCTTCAGAGTTGCTAGGATTGTTTGAGCTGCCCAGTGATGCACCCTTTGGTAGATGCCACCTGGACTGATCCCACTGCTCAATCAACTGGCTGAGCCTGCCAGATGATCCCTGCATCCTTCCTCCTTAAAAGCCTAGATTATTTCTGTCCTTTTGCACCAGGAGTTGCTCTTATATTTCAAGCACCAGGACAAACACTGAAGGTTGTAATTACAGTTCAAGACCTTAACCACTTCTTTGGTCTCCTTTTAGGAATCCAGTCTTAGAAAAGTATCACAGGTACCTTTCCTGTGGAGATCTCTGAGCAGTTCTGTAGCTTCTCAGGAGTGCTTTGAAGTTATTATGGGAAGAAGCTAAGGGGGCAACATTGCCCTCGTTTTGCAGAGAGCTAGGGAGGATGGCTGACTTACCCGAGGCTTCAACAACTTTTCTCTAATTCTCTACTACTCCACTTTGTCCAAGTCCATTCTCAGTGCCCCCACCCCCCACATTTAGCAAATGGTGAGTTAGATGTGGAACCACAGTGAACACCAGCCCCCCAGCCACTCAATCACCCTGACAACAACAACAAAACCATATGTGGAAAGCCTGAAATGAGCAGAAGAGATAGGGAAAGGGAAATGCTGTTTATTAGTTAACTATATGCCCCACACTGCTCTGTGTTTTGCATATGAACCCTTTATTTCAGAAATTCCTTTTTTTGTGTGACCCAGAATCATCACATATTTTCCCACCAAACAAATAATATCTAGGTAAGAAATCTATGTTTTGCAGCTATTGGGTTGTTTTCGTCTTAAGTATACCCAGTGCAAACATATCAATGGAATCTTTAGCCTAAAGAAAATCAGGCTGCACAACCACCTAAGAAAACTAGTTACACGTTACCATAGCAACTGGACCAGCCTCAGAGTGAAGGGCAGAGTTCCTCAGATTCATCTACTGCGTCTGCAGATTGACTTCCTCGAAACAGAATCATGTGTCCTGATCATCAACACTGAACCTGTTACTGTCATTAAAAAAAAAAAAGTTGCAGTCTCAAGTTGATATATTTTGGCCTTTTCCCTGGTGCCATTCAAGGTCTTTTATCTTTGAAAGGTGAGATTTGGTAACTGGATCCTTTGGAACTTTCATTCATGCATTCACTAATATGGTTGGGACCTGAGCCATGGGGTTTGATAGTAATTAAACTTTGATGGCTGGAACATGACTTGTGAAATGAGTTGCTAGTCTCAGTTTAACTCCTAATGGACAGAAATCCACATCCCTCAGAATCCAACCATAACCCCTGTTTTCAGACCATGGGAAGAAGTCAGAGGTTTGCATGGCTTCTCCTGCGGGTAAACGGCAGGGCCTCTTCCCCAGGAATTATGCTTTGCCTTTCTAGGCCACAGATATCTCCACAATTAGTCTCAAAATACCCTGTGAGATGTGTGTAAATAACACAAACCACATTTCCAAGCAGGGCCACCCTGGTCGAAAGTACAAGTAATTTGCCCAGGGTAAGATAATTAGTGACAGCAGGGGTGGAGATTCCGGAGGGTCATACTCCATTCCTTTGCTACGACCACTGAAAAATATTCCTTTCACTCAAGAAACATGGCCAATTAATGGACAGCAGGAGGTAGGGATGGGTCAATACTTGCCGATTCATTTTTAAAGGTCATATTCATTTTATGGGGATGTTGGTACCTACAGTTAACTTTTTCTTTCAATAACGAGACCCTTGATGTCTCCTCTAACAAGACTGAAAAGAGAGTGAAAAATGTGTGTGGTGAGAATGAGAGCTGGAGGTTGGAGAGAGCTGGATCTGGTGGGCTGTTTTGGAAATTAGTGACTATATAAAGAAAAAGAGTCAGCTGACGAAAGGAAAGAGGACTCTAACAGAAAGCACTTAGGTGTATGTCTTAGTCTGTTTGGGCTGCTATAGCACAATACCACAGACTGGGTAGCTTATAAACAACAGAAATTTATTTCTCACAGTTCTGGAGGCTGGAAGTCTGAGATTAGGGTGCCCGCATGGTCGGGTAAGGGCCCCCTTCCAAATCACAGACTTCTGGTATCCTCACATGGGAAAGGGAGCAAGTGAGCTCTCTGGGGTCTCTTTTATAAGGACACTAATCCCATTCAGGAGAGTTCTGCCCTCATGACCTAATCACTTCCCAAATGTTCCACCTCCTAATGTCATCACCTTGGGGATTAGGGTTTCAACATATGGACTTTGTGGGGACACAGACATTGAGGCCGTAGCAGTATATAAGACCTGTGTTAGGTTGTGAAGGATATGAAGATAACTAAGATGTGATTCCCATCCTAAGTAGCTCACATTCCCAGCAGATAGTGACTAATGCTGTAGACATAACACATGGATCCTGGGGTAGGGAGAAATTTATTCTGACTCTAGTTAGAAGTGGAGGAAAACAGCGAAATGTTTCTTAGGGAATCTGAGCTGGGCTTTATAGGACAGGTGGGTAATCGTAGGCAGATATTGAGGAAAGGATATTTTAGGATATTTTAGGAACCAAGAGCAGCACAAACAAAGGCATAGATTAGAGTCTAGAGTCTGTTCAAGAAAAACACTTTGACCAAATGTAGCTTGAAGCTTAGGTTAGATTGTGGGACAGAGTTGGAGCTGAAGGTGAAAAAGAGTTTTGGAGGGTTCTGAAAAGTGGGTAGAGAACTTTGGACATCATCCCATATAGAACCAAAGATTTGAAAACCAGAAGTTTAACTGTGGTCAGTGTTTTTATGCAATGAGATATTAATAAAGTTTTTTTTTTAAAGATTCCCAGTCCAATCTATGTTCTAGGAAGATACCTTAATGGATTAGGCTGAAAATATTCTGCATTTATGTTAACGTGTGTGTATGAATTCCTTCGGGATATCATAAATGGTTTTGTAATATGTGCTGTACAAAGTCAAATGAGTTTGCACAGACTGCAAACTGAAGATGCCCCTGTAAAAACTCTGACTCGGGTATTTCACGTGACAACTGTTAAGTTTAAGTGCTTGAGGCACTCTTGTGAGAAACGGGGAAATGGCTCCCCGCAGCAGGAAAGCCAACCGAGTCCCTGAAGTCTCTCTTTCTCTCTGTTTCCTTTCTTATAGGAACAGCAATGGAAACCTTCGATGTACAGCAGCATAACTCCAGTCTGCTTTACAAGCCCTCTGATTGAGAAGCCAATTGGCAAAGTAAGAATGCATCCTTTCTTCTTGAACAGTATGATTTGAACCTGTTGGCTGTTGTTTCTTTTTGTCTTGAGCTATTTGGATGAAATAATCAAACTGATCTCATAAAAGTGGCTGATAAAATCCAAATTTTGAACTGTTTGCTTGGCCCTAGTCACATTTGCCCTAGGCGAAACATTGAGCTGAGGGACGTTGATCTGAGAGTCCCTTGCCTCAGCTTCTGTCTCTGCTTCCATCTCAATGATGTCCTCCCCAACTCCCTTCAGTGTCCTGGTTTCCTAGCTCTTTGACTCACCTTCCTCTGGCCGTCAGAACTTGTTAAAAGGAAAGAGGGTGCTTTTAGTTATTTACATTGTAGGGGAGGAAAAAAACTTCTTCCTCTACTCTCTTAGGTTCAGTACCTGGGGTGATGCAAATTAAACAGAAAAAAAGACAGATAAACAAGAGAAAAGATTTATTGCTATGAATGAGGAGGCCTTCATAGAAAAGAAGTGAAGGCCCAAAGAAGCAGTTACATTTGGGGCTTATATACCATTTTAACAAAGAGTAATAAACTGTGGAGAAGTGACAAGAGAAAAGAAATGGGGTTTGGGCTTCTTGGGGCTGTAAATTGTGAGAAGGTAAATACATGGGGGAAATTAATGGAAGATAAAAGTTATTTAGTAAGGTCTGTTACACTGACTCATGTTGGTTCCTTTTCCATTGATAAGAGTCATTTCAGTGATTAAGAGTCATCCTTCTGGTACAGGAAAGGTAAATACCTTTACAAATTTATGTTACTTTTACAAAGGGAGATTTATGTCCTGCTTTTTGATGGAAAGGGGGAGGGCAGAGAGCTTTTCATGTATCTGCTCTTTCTTAATTGCCTTTCAGCTCAAAATAATCCTTATGCCAAAGTGCATATTTTGGGGTGGCATATTCTGATCCCCTTCAACATGTTAGTGTGAAATCTAGCCACAATACTACCTCTTTCAAACATATGTGTTATTGAAACTATCTTGTGGAATGAAAGACTTTGCCCCTAGAAGAGAAATTACAGGTTTTTGCCTGAACCACTACCGTTCTGAACCCGAAATCACACCCATCAGGCCCACCGGGGGGTGTAAAGGCCGACAGTGAAGAGTGTGGGCTCTCTGCAGCCAGCCTGCCTGGGCTCACATCCCAGCTCTGCCTTTCACTGGCTTCGTGACTTTGAGCCAGTCACCTGTACAAAGGGCATCATAATAATGCCTGCCTCATGGAACTGTCACCAGGATTAAATAATTTAATATAAATTCACAAGAGCAAAGATTTTTTTTCCTATTTTGTTCAGTGTATCAAAGTGCTCAACAAATTATGCAAATGATTTTAATGAATGAATAAATGAGAAACAATACACATAGTAAGCTTAGAGGAAATGCATCCTTGATTGGCTTATTACCAGGGATGCCCGCCCCCTTCCTGTCCTTTGCTACCGCAGTGCATCTCCGGACCACACCCAGTCCAACAACTGGGATCAAACACAGTCACTGTCGGGACAAGTCAGAAACGAACAAATTCTTTCAGTAAGACTTTTCCCTCTAACGTATATGCAGGCGGAACCAGAGTTTTTGCAGTTTTTAAAAGGAAATGAATCTATTTTCTCGGCAATTCCTGGTAATTTTGCTTTGGTGGCTAGCCCTGCCACGGCAGCTGTCTGCAGAGTGTGAAACCCCGGCGTAACAGGAAGCCTCCTGCCCATGCTGTCAGCGTGGCTGACGTTTTGCAGGCCTAGCAGGGGGCAACCCAGGACTGAGTTTCTGTACTTTGTATTCAGTGAGGTCTGCACTTCCCCTCTGCTGACTTCAGTTCCAAGTGAGAGGGCTATCATTTGGTGCAAAGATTAAAACGACAAACACACAAAACACGCTCTGAACATCACAAAATGTCTTGGCACCTGCTCCAGCATTCACTGCCTTGTCCTGCCTCTGTCCCCTATAACGCCTCCAGTTTTGACTTTGTTTATAGAGGTTCTAAATTGACCACCGCTTTATGGGAACAGAAAGAAGCCATTTCTGAGCTGAGGTCAGAAGTCAATAAACCCTGGAGGGATCTCTTGTGATGAAATTTCATTTCAATCTAATAGACAGTCCCGAGTTTACTCAGTGTTTTCCTAGACTTGGTCAGAAACACAAACAGTATAAAAACTGCAGGGAATGACTTTTTGGAGTGCTTTTCAGACAGCAGAAGGAGACCAAGTGCAGCATGGCAGTTCTTGGTTCAGTGATATTTCACCATGTGATTCTCAGGACTCCCTCCCCTGCCAGGGCAGAGTTAGCAGCTGGGCGTCTCTGCAGTGACACCAGGACTGCCTTGAGTTGAGTGTAATTTCTCCCAAAGAATATTCTTGCTCTCTTTTCTTCCCATAGCTCTGGCTCCTGGGATTAATACACTTGCTGTAAAATACTTTAATGAATTCATTTTGCAATCAACTCTGTTATCCATCCATCCACCTAGAGGGAAAACATGATGCCAAAAATGTAGACAAAGTTAAGCTTTAATTATAGGAGTCAATAGAAGGCATGTTTGGGGTGGATGATTGAAACCTGTGGTTGATTGGCCCAGAATCAAAACTCACTGCTAAGAAACTTTCTGTTGGGTGAAAGGCTGCAAGTTGGACCCAGAGGCGATTTCCACCACCCAAATTATGGTACCCCAAGCTGAACCAAGGACCAACATTTCCTCGCTACAGGCGGAGGAAAGGTGTTGTGAAAACTCCAATTGGAAAACAAGATTCCAATGTGAGCTCATAATAGAAAAAAAAAAATTTTGGAGCCAATTCCAATCTTATAACTAAATGATAAATCTTTTCATTAATGATTATGATTAGAGAGTAGAAATAAAGGAGAGAAGTGTCTTGGATTGGAGAGGAAGAAGCCAGAGAAATCACTCTGGGCAGCATGCAAGCAAGCCTGGAATGTGTGATTATCCACCCGCAAATCAAGAGGAGTTGGGTGTTTTATTTTACATAATTGGAGTCAGCGCCTTTTGAATGGAGCATACAAATTTATGTAAATAAGAATGCAAATGTTAAAAATATGTGTTGTGGGATTTCCAGGGGAGGACCTGGCAGCTTCTTCTTCCTTGCCTTTGCAGCTGCTAAATATTGTGTTGTGAAAGCTCGAGATGAACTTATTTCCCCAAATCCCCCAGTGTTATAACTAGAGCACTTTCTTTGTAATTTATAGGAGATACTCTGGAGAATGAATTAAGACGGACTACTTTAATGCATTTGACAGTAAACATGTTACCCCCAAGAGGTCGCACAGGCTAACAGTAAATGCAAAAGGGATTTCAGGATTTCAATAAATTAATGGCAGATTCAAGTGGACTATTGAAAGAGAATTAGACAATAATGATGGAGACAAAAGCAGGGATTTAGGGAGATAGGTAACATTAGAGGATGGCATAAAATCCAACTACCAGGCTCTCACACAAAATTCTCCTGGTGCTACTGGCAAGACAAGAGACTGGGCTGAAAGAAGCATTATTTCAACTCAGCAAAGCGTTGTGCAGATCATGCCAAGTCAAAACAACCCGGTAAAGTGCCATGACCTTGGCAAACTGCACAGAATACACAAGCAGATGGAGCTGTTTTGGATTAGGAGCTGCCCGTGACCATGGCTATGCTGATCTGCCTGTCTCAAAAGAATTTAGGTGACAGGTAAACTTGTCCTCAATCAAAAGAAATGTCACTTGAATGCATTATTTGATTTGACTAGAAGGCCACAGAGAGATAAACCGCCGTGAAGGATAGCAGTGTTATTAAATGGAAGGGTGGCTAAGAAAGTAAACAAGGCTCCCTACGCCTTCTGTATTTGTGGGTGAGTGAAGGGGAAACTGGAGGAGCTAGGTGGAAGTAACTGGATAAACAGCAGATAAAAAGAGAGGAACTGGTGAACTCAGAATCAACAATATATAGAGCTGCTTTATTTCAAAGTTGGGTGGCATCTGTGGGAAGAAAAGAAATGGAGGTGTCCCTTTTTACAGATTAATCTTTAGCTCCTTTTAACACTGGAGAATTTTTCTTACAAAAGAAAAGTTTAGCTGAGCAAACAGGGGCCATTTTAAGAATAGTCATCTAAGTCACAGCCTATTGAGAATCATTGAACATCGCATCATTATATGATGCTTGGGTCTGGATAGATAGCGCCAATTCTATGAGAAGTACCTTGAGAATTAATACTCAATATTGAGGGCTCCTAGTGACCCAAGAAGGTGGAGAAGCCAACCAACAAACTAGCCTGTGGCCTATTATTACTTCCAAAACACACGCCAAAAGTCAGGAATGGAATAATCAGAAGATAATAATAATTCTGAGCAAAGCAAGCCACTACAATTACTACAGTTGTAGATAAACATAATTTTAATTTTTTGAGTGTGAATGCCCCTGACTTGACTGGATCTCTTTCTCTATACATTTAGCTTCTGGTCACTGAGGCAAAATGCATTAAGCCAAGTATTTTCCTTCTAGGACTTTTTTTGCATGGTGAAAGAAACTTTCAAGTTAAAGGGTCAATTCTCTTCTTCTTCTAAGATAATGGAGATTTTGGTTGGGTGTATGTGCACCCACCTAAAGAGCACATTTTTCAGACTTTCTTGCAGGTAGATATGGCTATATGATGAGATTATGGCCAATGGGATGTGAGTGGAAATGATGTATGCTATTTCTAAGGCATGTGCCTTCTGCTGCCTGGAACACAGATATGACAGCAGAAGCTGGAATAGCCACCTCAGACCAAGAGAGGATGGCAGAGAAACAACATTGAAGAGTCGGGGTCTCTGACTCCATAGAACCATTGACTGCTTGTGTTCAGACTGCTATTGCCTAAGAAATCAGCTTCCATCTTGTTTATGTGACTACTATCCATTGGTACAGTAGCCGCAGTGGTATCCTAGTGCACAATTAGAGCCGAGGAGAGAGTGGGCTGTGTGCTCTATGGAAGTCACAAGTCGCTTAGAATCCAGTGAAGGTAGAAGGCAGAGCCTGGTACAGTAAATATCAGTTAAAGGAATGAAAATGCTGAGTTGCTGACCTCTATCTCCTAAGTCAAGCCTGGTTGAGGAAGGAGAGAGAAAAAGGCTAACTTCTAGCTCTGAGAGCAAGGTGACGAGAAGAACTCTGCTTAGCAGAGAACTCTGTCTTTGAGTTCTGAACATAGTAGACCCAGATACTTATCATATACTGAATTTTGGAGTTCTCCTTAGAACGGAGGCAAACAAATTTCTACTGAAAATACTCAAACTCAAGCACTGTAGCGGAACCCATTATCTGGTCAAATAACATTTCTATTGATATTTATTGTATGTAAAAGCTGCCATTAGTTTGAAAATATTTATCAATACCTTCGCATGTGTATTTGGCATAATATTCTATTGTTTCACCATCTGAAGCAGGTCTGGATTCCCTGGGACAAACATCTTGGGCTCCAGCTTTGGCTATAACTCCATCACACAGGATTTTATGGGAGGAGTGAACTGTTACCTCATAACTCATTCTAGATCCATTCTCCTTTTATTTAACATAAAATAACACTTATTATTTTGGCTTCATAAATTAACCCTCTAAAACATCAACTGTTACCTGCTACCACACTTTAGAGTCTATGTCATTTTTTCTATTGTCTCTTTTCTCAAAATGCCCGACCCAATGACAGGCACATAGTAGGCCGCTGGTGCTTGTCTATTGATGGTTAAATGAATATAGAATCTTAGTTTGTTATTCAATCAGCTATTTTCATCTTCTTATCCTTGTTCATAATGGTTGTTGAAGTAGTATTCTATATGAATGGCCTACTATATCTACTAAAGACAAAGAATTTTAAAAATTAATATCGTTAGCACTGTCTTGTAAATATTAAATGACAAGAGGTGGGAATATATATCCCTTAAATTTAGATTCTTGGATTCTCACTACCACCCAAGCACAGCCTTGGCTGAGGTTTAGGTCCATTGGTAGGAGTTCAAGTGGGTAAGAAATGCAGTGTGATGCACAAGGACAAGAAGTCTATCCATCCTAACATTCCTAATAGGCAAGATGGCTCTATAAACAGGTTTGATAAGCGCCAAGGAGTTGTAATGAGATTTAACAAATATGCTTAAACCTATGGCAGTTCAATTTATGTCCTCCTGAAAGCACATAAAAATATTCAATGCCAACTCCTCAAACCTACAGAAAATAAATAAAATATGAACAACTAATATCTGTAGAATATATATTAGGTTTATAAAATTCATTAATTCAGAAACAGGTAGATGTGTATATACTATAAAATTGGGAAACAAACTTAAACAGAAATCATTCTTATTCTGATCCTGCTTTACAACTTATCTGTAAAGGCTGAAAATATATGGTACAACATGAGTGGACTAAATGCACAGCCACGTTGCAATGTACTTGATGTTTAAATATGAGATAAATGTTTTATTAATAACACACACACACAGAGAATCACCAACCCTTGCTATTGGGGACTGCGCCATTATCAAATGTCATGGAGTCACATTTGTTATTACAGAACTATTGTTTATCCTTTCCTTGTCTTAGTGTGCTGACACTTTCCCATTAACACGGCCCCGAGGCCTCTCCCGGAACCTGGCTGAAAGATATCAAGTGGAACTCCTGATGGAAAAGTCCTGAGTAGATTCCTGGTCTATTATTAATGGAAACAGAAACTTTAATTTGTCCCACCCGTGAGTAGGGAAAATTGATGCCCTAAGACGGCCATAGGATATAAATATGCTCTCTATTTACACCGATCAGAAAAAAATAATATCACTAAACTCTGAGAAATAGCACTACAGAATTATCGGCAGAATTAAGACAGACTATGCTGTTTTGCTACCTTCCCAATATTCTGGGTGCCCTTGAGAAAGCCAGAGGAAGCTCTTCTTGGAAATATTGCATTCTAAGCATTCTATGCCAGCCAAGGATCCACTAAGAAATAAACTAACACTGAATGCTTCCCAGGTGTGAGGCAGTGTGCTATAAACAGTAATCCAGGGCAATTTGGTATAAATGATAACAGCAATAATAATTATTATAATAACCACCATTGTTTGAGGACTCTTCCAAACAGTGATAAAGTTCTTCATACCGAGTCTGTCATTTAATCGTTTTATAGATGAAGCCTAGAGAGGATAAAGAACTCCTTCAAGGTCACAGAGCTAATAAATGGTAGAGTTGGCATCCAAAACCAGGCATGCCTGACTCAAGAACCTATGCCTAACCACCTGCTGGAGAGATGATTTTTTATTTAGACGATCTCTTTTCTGTTCCTATTTGAAATATAATCAAAGTTTCCTGAGAGGACACAGAAGGATGCCAAAAAAAGTATGACCTGGCTTATATTATGGGTCACTCTGGCTACAGTTCACCAATCTTAGATTTTCTTTTTCCAAAAGGCCCCGGTTATAAATAGCAACCCTGCACAAGTGGGAAATAATGTGTGAGCATGCAGCATTAGGCTGTCTCTTGAAAAGCGGTTGCTTCACAAAGAACTTTAAAGAGGGTATGAACTGCAAAGATATCACTAGGAGGTTACTCAGATCAAAATAGTTTTCTTCAGAGGCTATTCCATGGATTTTGGTGTCCCAGTTTGTCTCCTGTGGGAGAAGGAAGCTTAGTGCTCACCTAATCCATGAGGCTATGCATTTAATTTTAAGAAGTTGAACACTCTCAGTGAAAAGAGTCATGGTAGTATTATTAAATATCATTAAAGTTCAGTTTAACAAAAGAATCACAAGAAAGCCAAGGGTAGAGCTGAAATCTCCACTTGCTGCTAATGCCTGTTAAGTTTTTCATAGAGGCAGCTGGGATGCCTGATAAAATAAATGAGTATGGATGAAGTGAACAGAGAGCAGATTGCATAAAAGTTTATGGTCTGAAGAGTAGGGAGGTAATTAGCGGTGTGATGAACCACCCCCCCCCAATTGTGTCTGTGTGTTTAAAGGTCATTTCCTACCTTTTATGAGAGATAGGGAATTACATTCAGGCTCCCATAGAACTTTGCTTTTACTATTAGGGACATTTATTTCACCTGGCCTTACTTTAGGGTTGGTTGATTGCAAATCAGTCTTTTGCAAGGGCTTGTAATCTCCATGGCTAGGGGCTTGGGTGGGGCAGGATTGTGCCTTATTCATTATTTATGTCCCCGAAACACCAAGCATAATTCTTTCCATATTGTAGCTGCTTGTTAAGAAGGCGAGGCAAGTAGTAGAAAAAGAAAGGGAAAGAAGTTCTCATATTCAGTCTGAGATGGCTGTTTTCTGATTACCTGGGTTCAGGCTGCTTTCCAGTTAATGCCTCTGAAACCTCTCTAACGAATAGCTTAGTGAAAAATTCAACTTTACATGAAAAGACATTTGCTTACAGAAAAACTCATAAAAGACTCTATTTATTTGCAGAAGGCAGAAAGTACAGTTTTTGCACTAAGGACTTTCAAAGGGAATGAGCGATAAGAGACATGTTGAGATTAAAACAAAATAGAAAAAAAGAGAGAGAAAGAAAATGTTCTCATGCTTTGTGGCATGGAAGTTGTTTCTTTCCTTCCCTGCAGCAGTGAAAGTGGTCTTGCCAAGGTCAGTAGGAAAATCCTAACTGCTAACATCACATTTCAATCTTCTCTAACTTGACTCAATTGACGGCTTCTCAAAAGTTGTTCTTCTCTTGGCTTTTATGAGAGCCGACTGTTCTAATTCTCGTCTGGTCTTCTCAGTCTCTTTTGCTATTTCATCTTCCCTCAACAATACCTCCAATTTTGTGTTCCTCAGTGTTCCATTCCTGGTGCACTTTTTTTTTTTTAATCAACTGTCTCTCCTTGAGCAATTTTCTTTATTCTCTTGTTTCGTTTGCTCTACATGTTCAAAACTAAACCAGTTAGTTTCTCTTTCCCTTCTTTTGATTTACCTGCTCTATAAATGTTCTATTCCTCTCTCGATGAATGTTCCTACCTTCCACCCCACAATTCAAGCCAGGTACTTGGGCATCATCTGTAAATCTCCCCTCTCTTTCATCCATTCAGATGGCCACCCAATTCAGATGGTTCTAAATCCTTAACATTCACTCTCTCCTTCTCCTTTGTGATTGCTGTAATTAAGGCCTTTGTCATCTCTCATCTGGTTACTGGCGAACCTTCTAACTGGTTTCCTTATCTTCTCTCCCATCTTCTTTCAATACCTCATCAGCACTGCTACAGAGTTATCCTTTCAAGTTGCAAATATGATCAAGTTATTTACTTAACTAAGGGCGGAATGGCTTACCACTGACTACTAAGTTAGTCTGAATCTCTCTGAATGGTAGAGTGAGGCATGTATGATATACCTGACCCCACCCCGCCAGCCTCAGCTCCCATTTCTCATTCCCTTGAATCTTACACACCACTCTCACAGCTCTGTGCCATTGTGCATGCTGTTCCTTCCATTTGTTCCTGCCTAATCCCCTCCTCTTTTTCAGTCTGTCTTACAATTCACTTCCACTTCTCCTACAATGTCTACTCTGAGTTAAAACTGTACTTTGTATGTTTTCTATTACAGTGTTGCCCTCACTTTGTTGAAATTGTTTGCTTGTATCTCTGTCTCCTCTTAGTAATGGAGTAAGTTTCTTATCCTTGTATTCCTCAATGTGTGGCACAATGTATGGCACACGCTAGGCACTGAATGGTCTGGAAATCCTGTTTGTGCTTAGGAATACCCTGTCTATTCATTTCACCACTTACCCAGAATTCAGAACTCTTCTCCCCACTTATACATTTTAGGATTCTCTTGGCCAGAGTACCCGACTCTCAACTTTCATTAATTAAAGTAAAACACTCCTCACAGATAATTAATGCCCATTATTATGCTCAAGCTCATCATAAGAATAGGAAAGATTTTTATCAGTTAGAGACGATGAAGACAGGGCCTTGACCAATGTGAATTCCTCCCTATTAACTGATAACAATGAGATAATTGAGGAAGATAGGCATATTACTCCGTTTAGGTAATTCTACCAGATCTACTTTATTAAATAGAATTGCAGTGGGAGTTAGAACTGCCTGTTGTGACTTTAGAAGGCAAGAGTGATCATGGTCAGCATTTCCAGATGCTGTTTGTACAAAGAGAAGAAAAAATGGTTATTGGCTCCAGGTTGGACTTCTGTTGGGAGATCAGTCACGAAAGAAAGTTCAGCCTTTTGTACCTTGAAAATATGTGACCAGTTTAAAATTTGGCATTCTGATTGGGAAATGCCAAGTGTGAAAAGATGAGAATTTTGTTCATATGAATTTAAATGTTCCACAAAGAAGAGTTTGTAGCACTAAAATTTACATTCTTTAGTGTTAGTCAATACTAGTAATTATAAAAATAAAATTTAGTGGTATATTTCTTTTAGAGGAGATGAGATGCAAGAAAATCAAGAATCCTTACACAACTTCATTTCAGCATGGAACAACTCTTACTATGAGAAAAGTATACATTTATAATTATATAATCAAAAAATTTTATTAAATATAGTAGATGAACATCATTTCATCAATAGTGCTAAATATTCTGTGAGATACTGAAGAAATTATTTCTGTCTTAGGGATATAGAATGACTTATTCAGCAATGGAAGGTGATTTAAATGTCATCTAGTCCAACTTCTTGTCTGATGCTTAAATCTATCCTACAAACATCTGCCAAACCTCCAGTTCGAGGGCGATTTCTACCACCTGAGGCAGTTCATTTCATATTTATGTAGCTCTTATTATTAATGATAAATAAAATTTATCGAGTGCTTACTATGTGCCAGACACTGGGCTAAGTATTTTATCTTCAGAAATCCTGTTTAACCTTTATCACAACCTTATAAAATGGAACTGTTGTTATTTCCATTTTACAGATGAGGGGGAAACTGAGGCTTAGCAAGGTTGGGCAACTGCCCAAAATCACACAGCTGGTAAGTAGAGGACCTGGCCTTGACTACATAGTTTGCATTCTTAAACAGTGTACATATGCAGCCTCTCTAACTCAATTGCTTCCCTATGTTGACCTGAAATCTACTTAGTTATAGCTTCTATGCATGGGTCCTAATTTTTAATGAGATGACACTAAACATGTCCAGTCTCTTTTCCACTTGACAGCTCTTCAAATGGTTGAAGACAGTTATCGTATCAACCCTGTGCCCTCAGTCTTTCTGCTGGATACGCAATTGCATTGCCTTCCATTTTACCTTGTGTGAGATGGTCTCTAGGCCCTTCAGTCACTGTCCTCTGGACAAACCCCACCTTGGGGTCTTATACATTTCACACAGCATAAAATCATATTTGCTTTGTGGAAAGAGTAGAAACACAGGTTGAGTCATACGCTGTGGTCAACCAGAGCCACTAAGTGTTTTGCATAAATGTTGGTAAGCTATATCTCTGCTATTCTATATTCACACAGTTGGTTTTTCAAACTTAGATTTAGAGCTTTGTACTTACCTCAATTATATTTTATCTTAATAGTATAGTTTATTGTTCTAGAAATGCTAAAGTCTTTTAGGATCAAGATTCTGCCATCTAAAAGTTTTTTTCCCTTTATATTCATTAATATTTGCCATGTATTAAGCCATCCCAAACTTAGTGGATTAAAATAACAATTTGGCTCCTAATTCTATGTGTCAGAACTTAGGCTGGGTTCAGCTTAGTGGTTCTTTTGGACTTGACTGGGCTTACTCATGCATCTGTGGCCACCTGCTAGGTCAGCTGGGGCTGGTGAGTCTAGGAGAGCCTCAGCTGGAATAGCTAGTCTCTGTTCTACATGGTTTCTCATCCTCCAATAGGCTACCCTAGGCTTGTCCACATGTTGGAAGAGGGGTCCCAAGATAGCAAATGAAACCAAGAAAGGCCCCATGAATCCTAAGCTCTAAACAGGGACACTATTATTTTCCCTGTATTCTACTGGCCAAAACAGTCCCAAGGCCAGCAACCTTCAAAGGCTGGTGAAATAGACTCTATTTCTTGATGGGAGGAGCTTCAAAGTCACTTTACAAAGGGACTAGATATAGGAAAACATGACAATTGTGTCCATTTTTTGTTTAATCTACCACACTCTTAGGGTCATGTCGTTTGTGGATTTGATAAGCACATCATCAAAATTATCCTTTAAAAAATTCATAGGAATTTCAATTTAATAAGGTCTAAAAATCAAGTCCTATGTAACATACTACTTTTGCTCTTACAATCTAGTTAGACAGCCATAGCAAATACACTGTAAACAGTAAAAGAAAAAAATTTACATGCTAAACTATCCCATTCTGTTTCTAAAGAGGCGTAATTTAAAGAACAAAGAGATCTACAAGGGCCATTACCAGGAACATGCTTGTAGATGAGTTTAAACTGGATCTGGATTTGAAAAAAAAAAAAAAAAGGCTAGAATCTGTACTGGAAAAGAAATGAGGAAAGTGTTAGGATTAGGGATTAGCATGTGCAAAAGCTCACAGGCTCAGAGAATAGGCTGGAGTCACAATATTGAAGGGTTACTCTGAAGAATGAGTGGTAAGAGGAAGGCTGACTAGGTGGTGGGGGATCTATAATGAAAGAACTTGAAAGTAGGAAGTTGAATTTGAATTTGGGTTTGTAAGTAGTGGGGAACTATGGATGGTTCTTGAGCAAAAAGATAATGCGATTAAAATTTTTGCACAACTAATTTAGCATTAGTTTGAATGGGACAATTTTGGAGTCAGAGAAACCATTGAGAAAAGCCATACAGCTTTTTTATTCCTGATGAAAACCAAGTACCTAATACCATTTTTCCTAAGGTAGTTACAAAAAATGACCTAAATAATTACCCTGCCAATAAGTTTTCATTTCTGCCAGTTTAAGAAGCAGACAGAAGGTGCCAACATCTGGAAAGAGGTGAATATGTTCTTTTTCTTAAAGAAGAAGAAAAGGAAATGTAACTACTTCTGCTTAATTTTAAGTCATTATGTCATATGTACAGATTTTTCAAGGTTATTTCCCTCAATGGCAAAATGATTGTTTACAGAAATAAAAAGCTGACATTTTCAAGATTCAGAAACTTCAGTGATTGAACAAAACCCTGAGTAATCACAAAAGTCTTGTTTTCCATTCTACTAAGTGCTGCTTACTGTAGGAGGTGTAACAGACACCCCAACCTTCTCAGATATTCTCTTGGTCTGAGTCCTACTGGGAGGTCTCTGTAAATAATGAAATCTCTCTCTAATCAATGTTCCAGTGCCAGGACACTGAGAGTGTTGGGAAAATTATTGAATGTTTGGAAAATGGTTTGGGGTCCCCTGAGAAAAGTACTGTAGCCAGTCAGAATTCCATGGCTAGGTGTGTGGTACAATAAAGGCCATCTTGACTACTTGTCTGGGGACCTTCTTGGAATACATCTTTTCTAGAAGAAATCAGTTTAAATCCTCATTCCCCTTGTACACTGAAGTGAAGTCCAGATTGAGCCAAGAATTGAGTGTTTAAAAAAAAAACACACAATAAAATCTTGGGAAATATTTAACGATCTGATATTGTAATAGAGGAAGACTTTCTAAGCTTAAAAATATTGGAACCCTAGTGCACTAATGGATCTAGGAAACAATTATTAATGACCATTAAAACTGTTATCTCAGACATTGATTAGAAATTATAGAAAGGATAGATCAGGCTGACAACATCTGCAACCACAAGTTAATTTTAGTGTCATTAAAAGTGGAACACCCAGACCTTGTGTGTCCCATGACATGATGCAAGAGGAAGTTGACAGCACCACCTATGAAGTATTCTGTTCTCCAAAATTAAACCTCAAGTTTATCAAATCTGTAGATCTAACTACCACTTGGTAGAAAATTCAGGGGCTAGAGGAACATGGTAAATGACATCACAAGGATACTGTCATACAAATCTAGGAAGTGGGATATTCCTTAGGACAAATGACCTAGCTTCTTCAACCAAAAAAATGGCATGGAATACAAAAGGGAGGGGAAACCTCAGTGATGTATCAACCGAATACAGCTGATGGACACTATTTGAATCTGGATTCAAAAATCCAATTCTGAAATGACATTTAAAAAAAAAATTAGAGAAGACTGAGCCTGACTGGATATTAGATATTAAGGAATTATACAAATGTTGATGGATGGTTGTTATTTGAAAAGCTCTTATCAGCTAGAGATATGTTCTGAAGTACTTACATGTGACATGATATTATGTCTGAGATTTACTTTAAAATACTTCAAGAAAAGAACGGTGAGAAGACAGGAGACACTAGATGAAACAAGAATTGCAGAACGTTGGTAATTATTGTGCTGGATAATGAGTACCTGTGTGTTCATTATAATATTCCCTTTACTTTTGTGTATTTTTGGAAATGTCTGTTCAAATTATTTGAAAGTTGTTGGAAAAAATCATGAGGGAAAAGGTTAATATAATCTACCACATAAACAAAATTAAGAATT
Organism: Tapirus indicus; assembly: GCA_031878705.1. Taxonomy (NCBI): domain Eukaryota; kingdom Metazoa; phylum Chordata; class Mammalia; order Perissodactyla; family Tapiridae; genus Tapirus; species Tapirus indicus. The sequence goes on along the minus strand of CM062919.1, from coordinate 63,926,478 downwards.
TCTATGCCTTCTTACACAACAGGCTGGGGAAGATATTTGTTACAAAAATGGCAAACAAAGAGTTAACATCCATTTTCATATACATGCGTGCACATACATATACACATACAAGGTAATAGGAAAAATACTAAGAACCCAATAGCTAAATGATATAAACAGAATTCAAAAGGGAAAATGCAAATTACTTAAAATATCCCTTTAGAAATAATCATCAAAAAGCAAGTTGAAATTTTTTGAACTGCTAAAGGAAGCCATTCTCCAGAACGTATATGCCTTTTATGTCCTGGAAAACAGTCATTTCCTATGATCAATAGAGAAATTTTTTAAAATAGTAGCAGCCTTTTTGTTAAATGCCAAAAAAGTGTCATGTGCTGTACAGTAAGGACTATTTTTGGAAAGTCTTTCTAACACTTCTCCAGTGCTGATAAAATCCTGGCCAAGAATCCCTGCTGGGGCTGAAGAAGGAGTGCATCAAAAAAAATGAACTCGAGGAGAGGGTTATGACAAGGAAGGGCTTCACAAGGTGCTTCTAGGGGTGTTTACAATGTTCTTAATTTGGTTGATGGCCACATGGGTGTTCCTTTACATCTGTTTCTTAAATTGTACATATAGAGTTCATGCCTTTTTTTATAAGTGCCTTATATTTTATAATAAAAGTTGTTTTTTTTTTAAGTAAACTCCAACAAGTGTGGTCACTCACATGCCTTGAGTTGCCTTATGTGGTGGTTCCCCTGAAATCACCCTGGGTGAGCAAGGAGGAGCTAACTGCCTTGGAGTGGAGTCCAGTGTGGGAGTGGGTGTGAGGTTCTATAGTGTGGAAGCTATTTCTCAAGAGGAACTCTTAATTCATGTTTGGCTATAGGGGCTCCTTAGAGGCATTGTTGGCTGTTGGGGGAATGTTCAGCTGTGGAACTACCCTAAGAATCCCCTGAGAAGTTTTTTTCTTTTTCTAATCCCATCCACATGGGATGTTTTTAATAAGCAGAAGAGCTCCATGTATATTATACATAAAGATACTGGCATCAGGACTTTCTAAGAATGGTAGACCTTTCCTGAGAATGGAAAACCTAAGATGGTTTTCTAATAGTGAAGATGGACTTATTTTTATGTTTTGTTGAGGAAGGTTAGCCCTGAGCTAAGATCTGTTGCCAATCTTCCTCTATTTTGTCTGTGGGTTGCCGCCACAGCTGGCTGTCAACAAGTGGTGTAGGTCCACACCCAGTAACTGAACCCAGGCTTCCAGAGTGGAGCATGCTGAACTTACCTAGTAGGCCACAGGGCTGGCCCCATGATGGATTTATTTTTAATTATTTTTATGTTCTTACCTCATTCCTCCAGGTGACCAACACCATGTGTTTGCAAGATGGAAGATGGGGGTAAAGGAGTAGATGATTTGGTTAAGCTATGACCTTACAAAATCAACCAAGTTTGTCCTCCAAAGTTAACTTTCAGCTCTAAGATGCTATGTACAATTTGTAATTGATGTGTCCAGAAGTCTTGGTGTTGAGCAATTGTATCTAGTTGATATCAAATCCTATTCTTAGCATCAGGTGCTCAACCATAATTTGTCCATGGTCATGCAATAAATAAATAAATAAATGATTAAAACAAGCCCAAAATATCAAAGAAAGATGTGACCATTTGTTGATAAAATTGTGGAGATAATCTACTAAAAAGTGCCTTTTAGAAAACTTATTGTCTCAGACAAACGGGAAAATGTAAATTCAATAATAATTCATCTTTAATGGCTTCTTTATCATTTAGAACAAGGAACTAAGGCTTTTCCTGAGACCAAACAACTCACATTTTGCTCTATAATTCTCTCTCCCTACTTCTCTCCCCAATTCTCTTCAACTTTATCAAATTACCTGGAACCTGAGTATTATACTCCATCCTCAAGAAAGTCTCTCCCAGGGACAAGGGATTTAGTCTTTAAGTTTCATCCATAAGTTTGAAATGTTAATTAATGATGAATAGGAATGGCATTTGATTATTTACAACAGAATTTGCATATCCTTTCTAGGTTCTCAAAAAACTTCTTTTTCTGATTACGGAAGTAATACTCTCTCATTCTTCCTCATTATGGGTAATTTGGAAATTTCAGGGAAGGTTGGAAGGAAACAAAAATTTCCACAATCCAAAGATAACCACATTTAACATTTTGGTGTATTTTCTTCCTACTTATGCATACATTTATGTTATAGAATTGAGATTATTCAACATATGTGGTTTTCTATGCAGTAAGTTTTAACTTCACATTATTGTGTGAACATTTTACAATGTCATTACATAGATTTCAAAAATTTCAATTTTTTTATTGAGGTATACTTGATATACAATGTTATATTACTTTCAGGTATACAACCTTAATGTCAAAAATCTCAATTTTAATGAGTAATATTTGAGTGTATCACTATAGCTTAAATTATTTTTACCAACAAACAACTCTGGACATTTTGGTTGTTTCTAACTTTTGTCATTATAAATAATGCTAAAATAAATAATGAATACTTATACACAGATCTGTGTATGTTTCTTTATAATTATTCCTAGAAATGGCAAAGGTTAGAAACTTTTAAAATTTCACAATATGTATTGCCTAGTTGCATTTCAAAATGGTTGTTCAGTCTGTATTTCTACTAGAATTATGTAAGAATGCCAATCTCACTATACCTAAATCAGCACTGAATATTATAATTTTAAATCTTTGCTAGTTAAATCATGGTATCTCATTGTTTTCATATGCTATTGTTTACTAGTGGGGTTGATTTTTTTTTTCCTATGTCCAATTGTTTTTCATATTTCTGCTTCTGTATAGTATATGTTCATATTTTCAATCCACTTTTCTGTTGGAACTTTAATATTTTTATACTAACTTTTTTTTATATGTGAGAAAGGGGTAAAAGGAAACTATATTAAACCATGAATGTTTGTAATCCCTCCTCCTTTCCCTTCTCTCTTTTCCATTCCCCATTTCTCTACTTGTGGGAAGGAATGTTGGGTCTTTGGCTCTGCTAGTTGGAGTGAGATGTGGTTAGGAGAATACAGGCTAAATTTATGTACATAGGAAAAGGCATGGAAATATATCAAAAAATAAGATGTGGAAATATGGAGATAACTGGTTGAGGGGGAAAAAGTTATGAAAATCACAAGAGGTTGGAGACATGTGGCAGGAGGGAGAAGAAAGAGAAAAGAAAAAAGTCCAGATGGACAAGATGATAAGGGATATGAGCAGCTGCTCTGATTGGTGAGGCTTTGATGAGAAGGATAGGCAAAGAGGATTTTTAGTGAACTTACTGTGTTTTGTGCAGTGAAACCTTGTGTTTGCTGCTACCTTTGCCCCTCAGAACAAAATCAAACAATCTTTAAGAAGGCATCTACATCACCCTTCAAGGTCATGGAGTTGGATTTGTGTTTCTTTACGATGTGTCGCTGGGCTAGGATGGGCCTTAAGAGAGGACAAGATAGTCCAGGTTTATTATTAAGGTTAAACTCACATAATAAATATAAATAATCTTGTCATAGTTTTAAACAAATATTTTACCCTACTGGCTGTTTAATTTATAAGAATTTGCACAGACGTTTTAGAAGGGGGACATAGCAACTTACAAACTTAAACTGAAAAACAGTCCTCTCCCGTCTGGGAAAAGATGTTTTCTTTAACCAAATGTGTGTGTTAGACACACGTATAACGCAGTGAGGTTTGAGAGAACACCCTCCTGACCAAGGAGATCACTTGGGTCAACCCAGGCGATCACTTGTCACCACCAGGGAGTCTGCTCACATCCAATTGTATTATTATGATACATATTGACATTTAAGTATCTATAGCTATATATCTCTGTCTCTATATGGTGACATTTACAAATGTGTGTTGGAGTGAGCTAATAACATCACCCTTTTGTTCTTCCAGCTGTTCTGTGGCATCAGTATTTACATTTAACACTTAAATAATTATGGATAAATGACTTTTGATGTATAGGATGAGATGAGGATCTAGGTCGATTATTTTAAAAATTATCCAGTTTGTTCTACTGTCATCATTGGAGAGTTAATTCCTTCCCTGTTAGTATGTGACACTCACTTTGTTGCATATCAAATTCTCATAGGTTTTGGAAACATTGGACTTAGTCTTTTTTTTCTATAACATGCTGCATTGAGTTTTGTAGATTTATGGTACCTTTTGATATTCCCCCATTACTTTTTCAAAATTATTTTGGATATGTTCTGAAAATTTTTTGAAACTTTGTCAAAAGTACATTAAACCTATGAATTACTTTGCAGAGAATTGACATCTTTATCACATTTGTTCATCACATTCAGAATAAGGAATATCTCTCTGTTCTAATATTCTTTCTGTTCCATCAGAAATAATTTAAAAATTTTCTTTATGTAAGGTACCACATAATTTTTAAATCAAAGTTATTGTTATATATTTTGTTTCTGTTATAAATGAGATTTTTCTCCATATTTCCTAACTGATTATTGCTAATACATAGACAACTTGAATTTTGAATATTTATTTTGAATCTGGTCACCATACTGAACTTTTAAAAAAATTAATACTCATGTCTTATTAGTTGATTCTCCTGGGGTTTTCTAAACAGAGATTTATACTATGTATAACTAGAAATAAAGTATCAAAAAAGAGATAAAATCAATTCCATTTCTTATATTTGGATTGGAAGATTTTCCAGGAAAATTTTTACATGATATTGAAAAACAATAGCCAGATCATAGCTAACTATGGAATACCAGAGACATTTCTATTTAATTCAGAAACAAGACAAGGATATCCATTAAGACCACATTACAAACATCATTTAATCTTCTCGTTAACTTAGTGAGGGAGGCATTATTAATGCAGAATACATTTCACCTTGATGAAATACATAACTAATATTTTTGATATTATAAATATCATATTATCAATGAAGAAACCAAACTGCAGAGTGGCGAAGAACCTGCCCAGGGTCAAGTAGGTAGGATTTGAACCCAAGTCTGTGATATTCCAGTCTGTTTTCTTCACAAGACCTTTTGGCTTACTTGACCTTCCACCAAAGGAAAGCATTTTATCTGTAAATTGCTTAAAATGTAATGGAATGCTTTCACACACTTCATCTCACGTTTTCTCAGAACTGGACTTGAGTTAAGTGGACTCATGATCCTTCCTAAATAATGCTAAATAAACACTAAAACTTTGTCTCTTACCTCATAGGCTACATCATAGTATGATCCTCTTTCTGAAAAAAGATACAGCAAAACCCTCAGGGAAAGGCTGCTTCATAGTCAGAGACGCCCCTGCTGCCTTATTTATACCTGTGGGTTCTCTCTTTCATATATATTTGATGATATTGAATTGGTATAATTTTGTGAGAGGATTGGTGTGAGTTTAGGGGTTTGGGAGAAACCCAGCTAGAAAGACTAATTTTCCTATTGTGATGGACAGAAGAGCTACAGGAGAATTTCCAAGTTATTATGTGGATGAAATTTGTATGAGGGAAGGCGATAGACTTTTTTGCCCCCAAACAATTTTCAAACCCACAAATAGCAGCATTTGATGTTATATTTTGTTTATTTATTTATTAATTATTTAAAAAAATTTTTTTGAGCTAACATTGGTTTATAACATTATATAGGTTTCAGGTGTATATCACTATATTTCAACTTCTGTACAGACTACATCGTGTTCACCACCAAAAATCTAGTTGCCGTCTGTCGCTATATGTATGTGCCCCTTTACCCTGATGTTATATTTTGAAGCAGAGAGTGGAGCTCAGTTTCCTCACAGCTTACTTGAGGTTTTACCAAGCATTGGTATCAATCTATCAGCAGATACCATTTCTACTTTTCTTGCAAAGGACAATCATGACACTTTATATTCTTTTGATCTTTCCATTAGAAAGAAATTGTAGATTTAGGGTTTAGATACATGTGTTGTTTCTGTGTGCCTAACCTGTTCATCTGGACTTCATAGTGGCCTTTATCCCAGATTTTCTTGTCCCGTGACTAAGATCAGGTTAGGGTGGGGCTGTGCCAGCCTTACTCTGAGTTACAATGGCATGGGGAAGCTGGAAAATACCCACTGTGCCCTCATAAAAAGATTTGTAGCGGGTTCAGTTAGGAAAACAGCACTCACAGCATGTTTTGAAGGCAGGCTGGATTCTCCACACTAAATTCTACTAACTAGGCAGATGTGTGTGTGTTGCCACTTCTAGTAGGTAAAAGGATTCTTGAAAGAACATTGGACCCCTTCCTGAATCATTTGAGCAACCACAGGTCTTAGATTTCTTAATATCCAGGTAATAATTTTAATAGCATTTATAATAATCAACTTTGTTGTCACATACATTTCTTATACAGTGTATTCATACTATGAAATACTATTTAGCCAATAAAAAAATGTGTATTTAAAGCACATGTAATAACTTGGGCAAATATTTTATAATAGTCGAAAATGTCAATTCAAACTTAAATTGTTTGAGTCAGGTCTCTTTTGGTTGTCCGACATTGACCCCGCTTGGATAAAAGGGGCTTTAAGTATGTTTCAGAAGTCTCGTGAGAATCAAAGCTTAGGTATCAAGGACAGATAGATCTCTTGGAAATTAACTCTGGAAAGTCACTGAGCATAAGGCTCCTTTCTTGGGCTACTGGATTTCCCTGTCGAGCCTTCTCTCCGCCTGCCTGCTTCATATTTCTCTCTACTGTTTAAGGAGAGGACTCCTTGAACGTAGTTTTTGCTGTCTCGTAACTTCAGCTTTCACATAGTCCAAAATGTTTCCTCAGCTTCTATTGTATCTCGCGTGTGCTCCTCTCAGCTTCATTACTCACTGGCTTCTCTCGGTCTCCCAATTCCAAATTCCTAAACTGATTGACTCAGTTCGTCTTTTTGAGTCAGACCACAACCCATAGGTTCTTAGTCAGTCTAAGAATGGGCCACCCTTGAGTCTGGTGGCCAGAAAGATCAGGTCACTCTGGTGTAAGGTACGTATGCTTGTGCTGGAGGAATCCTGGGTGAGAAGCATCATAAATATGTCTAGTACTTAAATACTATTTATAAATATGTATGGATGGAAAATAGAATTAGGGAAATAAGCCAAAATATTAACAGCAGTTGTCTCTGGGCAGTGATATTATGAAGATTTCTTTTTCTTCATTTTATCTAATTCTTCTTCAGTGAACACATTATTTTATAATCACAAACATAATGAACTTCAAATACTAAAAAATTATTTTTAAAATGATGATAATGTTAAAATGAAAAGAGACTTCAGGATGATATAATTCAATCCCACTTCAATTTACAAAAGTTGAAACAGGCCCATGTAGTGAAGTGACTTATCCAAAGTCACAGAGCAAGGGAGTGGCCAAGCTCTCCTGACTTATTCCTGAATGAGCTCAGCCACATACGGTCCTGTCTTGTCTGAACCAAATGAGATCAATGCCCCTGATGCAAGTCAGAGCCTGTAGGTAGTGGATTTCTGAGTGTGAGATCTAACTGTAAACCATGCTCTAAATCTTTAGGACTTGGACAAGTTTGTTAAAATAATACCTTGACTTGAAACAGAACTTCAATACCCAGGTTTCATTAAACCATCATTTTGCTATGAGCTATATTTTGCTAAGGGCTTGTACTTACACACTCCAAATTGTCAGCTCTGCTTTATGTTAAAATAATACCAACAGTAGAGAAGCAGAAGAGGAATTGAGGAATTTCCAGACATGAAGTACAATCTCCCTCTACACTTGCGTCTGTCTCTCTACTCCGGTGGCTTTGGCTTCCTTCCCTCCAGTGTGTTTTCTCTTGATGGATTAACGTGAGCTCTTAAGAAGAGAATAGGGTCTTTTGGGATGAGAGTTAAATAGAGGCTGGGAGGGGCATAAAATCAGATCTACGCTAAGGGAGCAAAGGAAAGAAAAGGTAGAAGTCTCTTAAGGTTTCATTGAAAAACAGGACTTCAAACTGAAATGAAATACCGTGCTTGGCAGGAAAAGGATCCCGCACGGTTTGAAACTGGCTCCTGCTTAACCTGGAGGAAATAAAAGCCCTGAGGGATTTAGTCAATTCTGGGCATCAAAATGCTCAGAGACAATCCCAGCTCTGAGGCACTTACAGTGTGTAAATTCCTCTTGCATCAAGCCTCAGAAAAGCTCGAGATATGATTCAGGTGGAAGTCCCTGGACCATTTAGTATTTATTTCACTGTTGGCTTAGAAGAGGATGAGCTAATATGACATATGTCACATGAATGACAGACTCAAGTTTCAAAAAGTTGCAATAATAGCTTGAAAAATCATTCCAAAAAATGAGACGAAAATTTTTTAAATATAAATACATATAAAGTCCTAAACTCAGAAACACACAAAAATTAACGATACAAATAAAAGATAGGCCAATGTCGCTTAATAGTAGTTGTCATAAAAACATTTTTGAGGTGTCAATTTCAAGCTTAATATGAGCTAAGCATTTCAAGATAATGAATATAGGAGAAAAATGTCCAAAATATATTTTTTTAGGTTTTAGCGTTTCATGTTGGAAAAATGGCACAAGCAGACTAGAACATGTCCAAAGTAGGAAGGAGGGTCTGCAAACCATGTCCTAGGGAATCAGGAATATTTACCTTGGATAAGGATATTCAGTTTGGGGGAGGGAGGAGGAGGAATATATAATAATGATTTTCAAATGCTTGAAGGAACCTCATGGAGTTAGAGGTCTTTGACAAAGGACCAAAGGTTGAATTTACAGGAAGGAAAATTCAGTTCAAAATGATGAGAATCTTTATGATGATCAGAGCTATCCCCCAACTGGAATGAGCTGCCTTGTAAGGTACTGTGTTCTCTGTTATCAGAAGAGTTTAAGCAGAGGTTAAAGTACGTACTAGATGATAGTAGGGGTTCTCCTAAAACTAATTATATGAATACGTGTGTTAAAAACTTAACAGTCATTTAAATTATTTTTTCTCTCTTTTATACCACCCTGTGTGTTAATTTAGTGGTATCACTGCTTTTGTTATTTCAAGGTAGATATTGAGGAAATTAGTATATTAAAATAACAGCAAAACACCAGCAGTCAAGGTTGCCCCATGAATTCCTTGAGTAATGAGTTTGTTTATGCTTGTGGGGGTGCTATGAGACCCCTACAATATTTACTTATAATTCTCTCCACAAGCATTTGTTGAGCATCTGCCGTGTACTAGGCAGGCACTGTGCCAGGGTCCAGGATACAAACATGAAAAAGACGTGGTTCCCCAGGACACAGTTATATTTGCGGTTATAACCCATATAATGTTCAGGGTGATGTGTTCCTAATGCTAAAATGAACTTCTGTTTTAAACTCTTTCTTGATTTAACGCTCCTCCATTTTGTTAGATGTGTTGACATCTTTAGATAAAAGTTGTTCACCTTGGTGAACCACCTCTAATGTTGTTTTAACTTTCAGTTGAAACTTTTCAGTGTGTGCAAGTTAAGAAAATGGTTTTATTACATTCTATTTAAGTGAAGTAGAAAACAAGTAAGTGTGTATTTGTTACAGGTATCTTCCTCTAAGCTGCTGTCTTTGAATTTCTAGCAGGTTTATTCAGTACTTATACCTAAGGTATGTTTTTATCTTACAGGTGGAGCTGGTGAAATTTAAGTTCTGGAGAAATCTCTGATAATTAGAGGCCCTTTGATCTGGAGTATTCCACAGTTAATGTGTGAGCAGATGTTGGCCTGCATTAAGCATTAAGATCAAAAAAGAGTTAAATGGGAGGTTAATTTTGCAGAAGGCTTCAGTGGTATCCAACCGGTTCTTTGGACTTCTGCTTGGATGTGAGGCAACTGGCAAATTAGGTTCCAGGGTTATTTGCTCCTTGACTACTTTGCAACTAGCTGCTTTCTTTGTATTTTTTATAAATTACATCAAGTCGTTAAAACAAACAAACAAAAGCTGCATTCACTTCGCTAAAACCACCACAATCTGTGTGTGTAGGTGAGGGTGGGGGAGGGGATCCTTGACCAAGGCTCTACTACTACTTTGGGGACTGAAATGTGATCCTTTTCAACAAAAGGCAGATTAACTCCCCAAAGGAGAACAGCCAGGCTACTTAGCAAGCTGACCACATCTTCATCATTGCTTGTTGCTTAGGTTTGGCTGTCTTATGAATCTGTATTCTGAGGACTCAAGTATAAGAGTCATGTTCTTAGATTCATATCCACTTTTCTGAATACCCATCTCCTTAAACAGATAGGACAGCACGGTTGGATGTAGGTTGCTTTACTTCAGAATGTCCAGCAACTATTTTAAAACAATAACAATATCCTATGACTGTTTTTGTTTTAACATGTATCAGCACTGAAACAGAGCCATTCCTGCTAAAATCCACACTCGGTCACAGAAGGTACAACTTAGGAAATCAGATGGAGTGTAATAATAACAGCATCACCTTCTTTCTGCTTAGCAATTTTATGAAATGCAGGAAGGACCCCTTTCAAAGTTGCATCTGTATGTATTAGTGGGAACAGAAATATCAGATGTCTTGAGCAGTTGCTGGGATCCAAGAAGAATTACCGATCTTTATCTTTCCATCTTGGTGATCCTTAGGTAGAGGTGGCTGAAATATCCACGCCTGGTGGCTTTAGAGGAGTTCCTTCTAATGACACTCTGGCCTGGTGACCCTGGGAAGAGCACATCTGGCCCCTGGCCCTTGTAGAAGACAGGCCTGTGACGTCATTCGCAGTGGCAGGAACTCACACTGATCTGCTCATGGTTCTTTGCAATGTTTAACAGCTGTGTCAGAAATAAGCAGAGAGTAAAAGCAGATTCAAAAGGACCCATTTTACCTTTATTTGTTTTATAAGTTTTCATCTAAGGCAGAACAGAAGGGGACCACGTAAAGTCTCCAAGACTGCCTTGTCTTTTTCAGTGTGGAATGAAGCATGTTCAGTGCTGATATCCTTGCCAGGCTGTCTCATCCTTTCATGCTCATATCATGCAGCATGAGACTATCAACTCAGGTGAGTTTCAATGCCACGTATTTCTGAAAGCCAACTGAGAGAACTACAAAATTCATTGCCAGAAATTCCCAAATACCACTCCTATAAGTATAAAGTCATGACCGTTAATGTGAAGGATAGAGCAAGAAACACTGATGCTATTTTGCATTATGATGGTTAATAACTATGGTTATTATATGGTTATAACTATGGTTAAGAAAGTTCTACAGTCCTGCAAAATTAGTGTAAGTTCCTACCTAATGATTCTTCATCACTTTCTATGGCTTTACTCTAGCCCTGAACCTTTATATTTTTCTCAAATTCTGTTCTAGACTATTAGACATCAATTCTGGCCAAAACTTTTTCCTCTTTTAATAGTTTTTAGATGTCCTGTATATAGTGTGGCCAAGATAAAATATGAATGTCTCAGGATTTAAAACTGTTCACAAGCCATCAATGTAAATGCCTTCCTCATAAATGATGAATTGTAGGGAGAAAATCATGCTATTATTTCAAGAGGCTTTGACTGCTCTCATCTCCCAACTTGATAAGAATCAATCTGAACTCCTACAAATTAACAGTACATTCTTATTCTAACAACAAGGTGAATCAGAGAAGCTTTCACACATCAAATATCAATTGGAGCTGGCATACAATAAATTAAGGTCCACCTTACAGATGGCTCAGGATTTCGACATTGAGTGTGGTAGCTCTTCCAGCTTCAATAAAGCATTCAACAAAAGACTCCCACTTATACCTTCATGATGGATCTATGTAGCACGTTGATAATGGCCTAAGAAAAAGGCACCAGCCATGAGACTATATTAAAATACACAAATGAATTAATAGCTATTAATGATGGTGTTACTTCTAAACTCAGACCAACCAAGGCCCCAGGCCAGTGAGAGCCAGACGTGAGTTGCGTTAGGGCTGTTCCCCATCCCTGCTCATCAGTGAGTGGGGTCTGGAAGCGGTGTTTCCTCTACACCTCTGGTTCAACCGAAGTCTAGTGCCCTTGTGAGCCCTGAGCCACAGCATCCCTTCAACTTTATGAGCATGGTGACTCTGCTTGCCTGGCCCATCTTCTAGGTCCCTGGTGCCTAGTTACCTCCTCTAACTCTTTAACCCTAGGTAACTTTCTTACCCAGTTTCTTTGTTATCCTTTTCCATTGAACTGGACCTTGCTTCTCACCTTCCTTACTGGTCTCATCCTGGACTTCCAGGGTTCACTGGACATTCATACCATGGCCAACTAGAGCAAAATAGCTTGAAATCCAGACAAGATGACCTATTGACACCCCTCAGCTCTGTCTTCTCTTTCACGACTGAGTCTGACTCAGATTGGATTGGGGTTCCTCACCCTCCCTCAACTCTTGTTTCTACCTAGCAACCCTTCCCATCTTTTCCAAGGGCTCTGACTTGGTACTGGCTTAGTCTTTTCTCCCAGGCAAAAGCTTCTGTCAGAGCATGACCTTGGCTAAACCATGTGTGAGACCTAGAAGTGTATTGCATAGCCCAAAGTAAAGAGAGCTTTCCAGGAGCATTAGCTATCTAGGACATTTCAGATATTCTTACAGATGGTAACAACTAACATTCTGTTTACAGGTTCAAGGACGTGGCAAGCTTCAGAAAATATGCCTTTCAAAATCCATTAAATTATAAACCAGGAGTCTGTTGTAGAAGTCACACCACATGGAATTTGTTGATCTTTATTATTCTCTAATATTAAAATATGTGAAGTGGATGTATTCAACTGGTATAAAGCAATACATCTCAAAAAAATTTAGTAATAACCATTAAATGATTTTATTACAATGAGTGCCAGATGAATTTGATTCTAGTTACAGTTTATCAATAGTCAGAAAAAATTATTTACCGCAAGGCCCTTTGCTGAAGTTGAGAGACTGTATAACCACAGCTGACATTGCTGAAACTGCAAGGTGAACATACAGAATGGCTTTTTCACAGAAAAGCTTCCATTTTACATTGTGAGAGGTCTAGGAAAACCTCTCAGAGAGGGAAGCAGTTCACAGAGAGAATGAATGGTGAATTTAATCCTCAGAAGAGACCAACTGTACAAGTAGCCAACATATATATCTGGTTATTATCTAAGAAAATTGGAGCTTACACATAGGATCTGTGCTATTACTTTTGGACCCCACCAATTCACTACTTCATTTGAATATTAGAAAAGCATCTTTTGTTTGAAGAAATAATTGGTGGCTGAGCTCTGGAGGTGGTATAATCTAAAAGAGTGATCTTCAAGCGTTCCAATGCCTGAGAGTCACCTAAAGAGCTTATTAAAAGGGCAGATATCCAGGCTCTACTGAGAGAGATTCTGGTTCAGTAGTTTAGGGGTGAGGCTCAGTCACCTGCATTCATAGTAAGTACCCAAGTGACTTTGATGCCCGTCCCATGAAACACACGTTGAAAAACTGAGGAAGGAACGTGGATTTTGAAATCAGACAGAAGGCTTCAAATCCTAATTTAACCACTTATTTGTTTGCAGTGTTAGGCTGCAACACGCTCTGAGTCTCAGTTTCCTTCTCTGTCAAATGAGGATATAGTACTCTCATAGCGTTGTTGTAAATACAGAGTGAAATTTGTATAGAAGGCACATGGAACACATGCTAAGTGCTCAATAGATGTTAGTTTTCTACCTAAGGTCTTTGATGGGGTATATTAAAGATCTAACGATAAGATGCGACTTTGGGGGAAACTCTAAGTTCACTGTTGGTACACGGCTATGTAATCTTTTGCCCTAACTCAGACGCTTTTGAGAGTGAAAGGAGGTGCTATTAATAATTATGTCAAGACAACCAGTGTAAACTCAGGACAGTGTAGTCACCCTATTTATTAGTAAGATAAAAGACCACATAATTGCACTGCCTTACGACTGTACATTCTTACAGTACTACTGTACTATATACACTACTGTACAGAGGTCTACTGTACATTCTTAAACTGAGAGAACTGGATGTGGTCTTTGCAGCTGTTTACCTGGCAAAGCTTTTCAACCACTGTTAGGGATCTCCTTGCAGTCAGACTCTGCCCTTAATGCGTGTTTACTGTCTCCAAAATGCCTAGTATTAGTCCCATGTACTGAATCTAGTAGGTTCCTCAGAAAATAATTTTGAGTTATTAAATAATTTAGTTTCTGGGTTAATCCAATTATTCCCAAATAAAAGACATTCTAAGTCAATTCCCATTTTCTATTGTGTCTGAAAATTTCCTAAGAACCAAAATAATGAGAATCATAGCACAATTCTATTCAAATTCTTCTGTTTTTTCTTTCTATATAGAATATATAGAATAAAACCCTCTCAGTCCATGGATCACAGAATGCAGGTCAACTGGCATCTTCGTATACCCAAGGGTGCCATTTTAGTAATAGAAGCTGGTTGATCTTTCATTTTAACAGGATCTCATACTTGCTGTCAATGGATACTTTGATAGTCATGATAAGAGAGACAGAAAATAAAGGATTTTTAGCTCTTTTAATACCTTGAAGCTTAAATCATTTTGCAAATTGAATATCAAGGAATGTTGATTTGAGGATATTTATTACACAAAAGTTTGTATTAGCATAGGACCAGAAACAATCTAAACATCCAACAAGGTGGGACTGACTAAATAAGTAATAATAGCAGTTCTCAAAGTGTAATCCAGACCCCTGGGATTGACTGAGAGGTTAATGCCATTTTCTTAATAATACCAAGACATTATTCATATTTTTCATCATTTTGACGTTTGCACTCATTGTGCAATGCTAGTAGTCATTATATTCTTCATCACTACACATGTTCATTAAAAAAAAAAAAAAACAGTTTTACTTAAGAATGTTCTTGATGAAGCAGTACAAATGACCAGTTTCGTTAAATCTTGACTCTTAAGTTCTTGTCTTTTAATGGTCTGTGTGACAAAATGGGAAGCATGCAGAAAGCATTGCTGCATACTGAAGTACAGTATATGGGGTAATCTCCAGGAAAAACACTTATGCAATTGTTTGAGTTGTACGTTGAACTATAATGTCACGTTTTTAGTTGAAAAACTGACTGACGGGCAAACTGTAGTTATTCAGAATTGGGTATTTCACAGATATTTTCTCGAAAATAAATGCACTTATCACTTCAAGGAAAACAATGGACTACATTTCTTGCCACTGGTAAAATTTGAGTTTTCAGGAGAAAATTAGAATTTTGGAAAGGCCCCAGGAACTTGACAAGTTCTCAATACTTAAAGACTTTTCTGGGAAGATTGGTGGTGATATTAATGAATATTATTTTGTGATATGACATAGTAAAATAGATCAACATTTGGGAGATCTGCATAACTCAGTGAATCCTATTTTCCAAGTGATTATGCATGATGCTACAAAATCATGCACAGGATAATGATCCATTCAAAGTGTAAGATAGACCAATAGTTAATAATATTGTATTGCATATTTGAAAGTTGCTGAGAGAGTAGATCTTAAAAGTTCTCATCGCAAGAAAAAATAAATTCTGTAACTATGCATGGTGACAGATGTTAGTGAGACTTATTGTGATCATTTTGCAATCTATGCAAATATCGAATCATTACGTTGTACACCTGAAACTAATATAGAGCTGTATGTCAATTATACCACGATAAAAAAAAATATGCAAGATAGAACAACAGATTTTAATGTAACAAAGTAGGAAAAGTCTATTGATGTGGTTTCAGATTCTATATTACAGCTAAGCTTTAAGAAACTACCACTTTGTTGAGTTTTAGTGTAGTCAGAGAAGAATATTCACAATTATCCAAAAAGGCTATTAAAATACTCCTCCCTTCTCCAACTACATATCTTTGTGAGGCCAAATTATTTTCTTTATATATTTCAAACAAAACAACATTTTGCAACAGATTGAATGCAAATACACATATGAGAATCCATTTGTCTTCGATTAGGCTATACATTAAAGAGATTTACAAAATTATAAAGCAATGCCATTTTTCACACTAAATCTGGAATATAAAGTTAATTTTCACAAAATGCATTTATGTTAATATGAAGTGGGCTTATAATTGTCATTTTTAATTAATTAATTATATAATTAATATGTACTTTAACTTTTTCTCAGAATTAATTTCTAAAACATGAACATTTATATATAATAAGTATTACATAAATATAAATATAAATAAGAAGAAATCTTTGGACTCTTCAGTAATTTTTAAGTGTGTAAAGGTTCCAGAGACCAAAAAGTTTGAGAACTGCTGAGTTATGGTATATTAGTAAAATGGAGTTCTATGCAACAGTGGAAAAGAATGAAATCGATTTGTAAGTACTTACTGGAATTCACTCCATTATATATTGTTAAGCGAATAAAGTGAGTAGCGTTATAATATGTAAAGTATGCTTCTGTTTGTATAAAAATGGGGAATAAAGATGTATAGAAATACAGTTAAATACACATGCATATACACATTATTATTTATGAATGGAGATTTCATGTATATCCTAAACTGTGGTTGCATCTGAGAAAGTGGCCTGGGGTTTGAGCAGATGGGAGAATAACTTTTCATGGTATATCCTTTTGTATTTAAAAAAAATTTTTACATGGATTTATGCTATTGAGAAAGCTATTTAATAGTTTAAGAAAACAAAAATCATACAAAGAAGTGATAAACTGTCCAATATTAGATAGAAATACTCAATAGGACAGAATTGGTAATAGACCCTAGGTATATCAACACAGAGTTTGCCAACTTTGGCTCATTATCTATTAAATGAAATATCTCCTTTTGAGTTCAAATTTTAGCTTCAACCATAGCAAATAAGTACTTTTGTCCTGCTTCCTATCTTTCTGCAAATATTTATTTTTCATTAATATTAAGCAATTCTACTGGCAGTGCTTATTTTTGTTAAAGTGGAATGGCAAAATTTCACAGGTGGGAAATGTCTTTTCTTCTCACTAGATCCAGTTTATGGTAGGAGGGAAAGAAAGACAAACAGAACATGAAGGATGGAAAAGGTAACGATCATGGGCAGAAATTGCCAAAAAGAATAAGGGAAAGGATAAAGATGAGGAAGGGAAGATGGGTGACGATGGGAGGGGACTGGGGCAAGAGAAAGGGAAATGGGAAAGAGAGTAAAGAACAATATGGAAAGAAACCTGGAGAGGCGGAGGCAGAATGAGTACAAGGTCAGCGAGCAAGCATTTAGAGGTTAGTGGGAAGGGGAAAGAAAAATAGACATCAAAACAAGGGGAAGCTGAGTTGAAAACAAAAAATAGTGTATTGAAGAGAAATGGCTCCCTCAGCAAGTAACTGAGGGATGGCTGACTTTGGCACCAAGAGAAATGGGAATGAAAATCACTAGACAGAAATTCAGTGGAAATTAAGAAATTGAGTGGGACATCCACTTGACAGGAGGGGATCCAGAGTATTTTGATTTAGACAAGACTTTTTTTTAAGATATAAATTCTGAGTAGATAGTTTCCAGGTGCAAATGGTGGGTCCCCTCATCTATCTATGTTCCATCTGGAAAGCTGAAAGCAGAGGGAAGGAGATGTTGCGCTGTGATGGGTGGGTAAAGGCTGAAATGGAGAAGGAAACTTCTGTGATTCCTTCTCCTGTGACAAAGATAAAGAGAGGGGTGCTGAAAGAATCCTTTATCCACTGGCCATACAGCTGGAGCCCATATCTGTCTCTTCAGCTGAGCGTCAGCCCAGTCACTCCTGACCCAGACAGTCCCTGACAAACAGGGTTCCACCCACCAGCCTTGGGCTGCAGCCAAGGGCTTGTGGGAGGGAGGCAGGGAGTGAGCAGAACAACCTCTAGACTAGAATATTAGGGAAATGGAAATTTTGAGAGAGAAGGGGAAAGAGGGGATTGGCATTAGCAAAAGTGAAACTTTCACAATAGAAACACTTGAGTACTTAAATTGAGGAACGAAAAAAGATAGGAAGAGGAGCACTGGATCAAACAAGTGGAGAACACACTCAACTGGAGTTTGACTTAAGGGTGTGCTTCTTATTCCTTTTAAGGCATGTTATTTGTTCTGTGATGGTAAAGAATTTGGGGGTTCTGGGTCAGCAATTTGTCAGTGTTGTTATCATCCCCTAGATCCTAGATCCCCCAAGTTTATCTTTTAAGGCTGAGCTCTGGCAACCAGATTTCGTCTAACCGTGATCTGCTCTTTGCAAGCAGCTGGTTGTGCCAAAGGGAGTTATTCAGCAAGTTACACAAGGCCCCAGCAGAACTAGCCACACAGGAATAATTCACTGATTTGCTGTTGTAAGACATTTATTAGCCTACAATGGATACTGGCATGAACATCCATAGAAAGCAAATGTGGGATAATTTAGTCACATTCTTATTTTTACGTGCTGTTACGTCCTGTCTATATGGTATCAGTCTATCGAGGAACTGTTAATGTGATAGTCCTAATATTGGACTGACACTAACCAAGAAGCAAGTGTTCTCAAGTGATGAGAAAAGTGAGCAAAAGGTCAAAAGATTACAATAAAAATAAATTATCTTGAAACATCTAGGATAAGTCATTCAATACAGTTGACAATTTATCCCTTGAAGCATGAGAATATTTATATTGTAATTGTTTTATGTGGAAATCATATTAAAGAATAGAATTCATTCTTCTCTTTCTTAAAGAGTGTATTCTCATTATATTTTTGCCTTTCTTTTATTACGCAGTGTTAATTATTGTTAAAATTAAGTTATTTTCCTCTACAACTATATAGTGATGATTTGGGTCCTACGGAAGGATGTAAACTTGTTTGCTTCTATGCTCAATCTCTAGGTCAACTGGATGTTTAAGGGTTTCCTCTTGAATTTTCTTTTTATGGCTTTCTGTCCTTTTCCTTGTTGCCAGCCTGTCGGTAGCTACTCCACCCCACCCAGCTTCAAAGTTGTCTCTAATCTACTAAGGGCTTGGAGGTCAAAGAGCTATGTGTACAAAATTTATGGGGAAGGTACCAGGAAGTAGGCTCTGAATCAGTACAGGAGCAAAAGACCTGAACTTCCGTGTGTCAAATTTGTCGGTCTGTTGGTTTTAGTGTGTGGACTTTGTGACATCTTTGGACGCTCATAGTTGTTTTTGTCTTATTTTATATTCTCATCTATGATCTTGTTAACAGAGCCTGCCAGGTGAATTCAGGAAAAAGGAAATACTTTGAACATAAATTGAGAAAACATAAACTTGACAGTGGAAATAATATTTGCAGAAAGGGAAGGCAGATTTTTCTCTCAAAATCAAAACATGCTTGTAACTCTCAAAACTCAAATTCATGGTTATTTTACAAAATTTTAAAGATGAGAAAAGAAAACTCAAATTTCTCAAAAATATTACCAAAGATACCTATTATTGCTATTAAGATCTTTCAGGAACTGCCATTTAAATGACCACAGGTTTTCTTTTAAATGAGAGTAGAGGAGTTACATAACTCTAGTCGTTTTGTATGTACAAGTTTGTAGCCTCTCTACTTAATATATCATAAATCTAACAGTTCAATTATTGCATAATATATTGAATGGAGGCACTTTAATGTACATGTTTAGTGATCATTGTACATACTACATATGTTCAATGGTGTGTGTACAATATTTTGTATGGATGTATGTACAATACTTTTCTATTTATTTTATGAATTTATCTATTTTGGTATTTTGAACGTAATTGTTCTTTTATCAGATAGTTGTCATTTTTCCTTAATATTTTATTTTGTCAGTTTTAACCATACTACTTAAAATAAATTCATTTTTCCAGCAAAAGATATTTTACAAAGATATGAACTAAAAAATAGAATTCATTTGGATGGAAATCTTGACAGCAAACTCTGTGAAAACACACTAATCAAAGACATCTGAGGTTGTTTTGCTCGCTCAGATGTCAAAAAGTTTTTTCTTGTTCATCTTGCCTATTTTAAACTCTGTCTTCCTTTTCATATTCAAAATAATGATTTTTAAAAGGCCACTCCAGATTTTCTGAATCTCCTGTATTCTTCAACTTATAAATAAAATCCTTTAACTCCTTTTGAAGTGGCAGTGACTCAAACCTTAAACTTAAACCAGGTGTGTTGTTTTTATATTCATTGGTAATAGAAGATAATATTACTACATATCTTCCAAATGGACCAAGAAAATTGCCATTATAGAATGTATATGCTGCAGGAAAATCTGCTCACTATTGATCTTCCTTACAGATATCTTGAGAAAGAAAACACAGCTTTTATTTCTCTGCTTCTGAATTACATGACAAAAATTAGCAAGGAATTTAAAATCAGATTATATGACATCAAATTTATTCGAATTTATTAATTTTAACTGTCTAGCATGAATTTCTGTAAGAGGAGAAACTTCCATTTGGAAACTCAATGATAGATTTAAAACACTTAAGTCAGGTATTACACCTCTCCCCAAAATTTATGGTATCCTTGGGAAAGAGTCTAAACACACTCAGTTAAAGTAACATAACTAATCTGCTGAGGGACATGTTAGCCATCTCAGATCTGCCAGTAACAGGCTTTCTGACCTTGGGCTAGTCACTAGTTTGTCTAGGCCTCAGTTTCCTCATCTGTAAAATGAGATGGCTGCATCAGGAGATATCAAGAGAATCACAGGACACTACACCTGAATGGAATCTCAAAAAGAGTCAGCATTAGAATGTTGATCCATCTGAAAAGCTAAGCTAAGGATACCCTTCACTGAAGACACTGACTCAACTACCTATAGAGGTTGTAGGGGAAAAACCAATACGTTTCCATTTTCATTGTTACAGCTGCTGGTTTCATTTCCTCCTTTGTAGGAACCCCCTGCTGTGACGTACAGGAAGGATGCTTGAAATGGAAGCAAAAGCAGAAACTCCAGGCAATATAGGAAACACCCAGTGAACCTATATGCCTGCAAAGGGGTCCTGGCTATTTATTGTTCTCAGTAATTTGGAAGGAAAGGTATTTAGCAATATTCATTTCCTCAAATAATACCTTCCTTTAGTGAATGTACTGCCTAAATGATATTAAACATATGAGTCAAAATTTCAAGGTGAAACCTCCCTAGGAATTTTCTAAAAGAAAGAAATATTGTCACCAACTCTCAGAGGTCAATTAGAATTTTTTGTTATAATATAATATACCAGTTAAATAAAACTGTTAGGGAGCCATTAAATAGAAAAGCTCTTGAACAAGGCTGGTGATAGAGATGTCTTGTAAAGAGAATAGAGTCATCAAAGATTCATTTATGAGTGGCTGGTTCAAGCCCATCCAAAGTACCATTTTATTTTGCCAAGTACGTGATTGGTGTGGTAATGGACATGCTGCTGAGGGCCAAAATCCAGCATCTCTCTGCTTGATTGCTTATGTTCCAAGCTATTTTATCTTTTTTGACCACCACCCACAATAGAAATACATTTTAAACCATGAAACAGTACTCACATATGTGAATGTGTGTGTGTATGTATATAAGTAAATACATCCAAAAAATGTCTCAGGGAGTGATACACTCACCATATGGGATGTACTCTGAGACTTTCTATTTTAGTCTGTGCTGCTTCACTTGTTGAAATGCTATGGTGACCCACTGTATTGACTATACAATCCACAAATAGGTTGCAGTCCAGAGTTTGAAAAACATTGGTCTAGATAATAATAATTATGATGATAGATATAACAGTACATAATAATAATGCAATAAAAGCATCAACCAACAGAATGCTAAGCCTTTTTTAGAAGAATCAGAGTTATTTAAGAGTGACCTAGAGCAGAAGATGTGGAGGAACTCTCTTACAGTCCAGGAGAATTTTCTGAGATAACCATTGACAACCACTTTGGAGACTCATTGTCCCCATTCCACCTGTTTTCCTGATTCGTCTGAATAGCGTTGCATTAGATGTATGAAAGATCTGCTTCCATATATACTCTGACCTTAACTAGATTTGGGAGTTAAAGGAAAATTCAATTGTATGACACACCATTATTTTGTGAACTGCTAAAAAGGAAAAAATGCTGTCAATTATGATTGTAAAATGTCATCGGTTATATGAAATATCTTTATTTTAGAGATGTTAAAATATGAAAAAGAATATACATCTTAAGATCCACACTGGACTACTCACTTGGAGAGCTCTCCTCAAGCCTTCCAGGTCTTCTGTTCTTCCCTTGATAGGACCAACAGGGGTTTTCTTATCCATGGAGAAAATTCCTTAGTTTTGTATTTTATTGCTCTTATGCAATTTCATAGAATTTGAAATGTGAAAGGCATCCTCAGTGATAATCTGAATTGGACCTCCTCATGTTGCAGTTGAAGAATCTGATGCCCAGAGAGATGATGTGACTTGCCCCAGATAACATACCAAAGTAGAGACAAAAAGAAGTTAAAATCAAATTTAAAAATCTAGGTTGCCAGACTGGAAAGGAGAAATAGTAGCACAGAGAAAATCGAGGCTGGAACCAAGAGCCTCTGATCCGTTTAGTCTATCTCCTCAGTTTTTGATATGGAATTGCTTACATCAAAACAAAGTCATTGAAAAGGAGACCATAGGCCCCTTCTATCTTTTGGATCCAGTATCTCCATTCTGTGGAGAGAGAGAAATTATTGCCAGATACTCTCTTCCTCAAACATCTTTTCAGTCATGATATTTTTCTCTCCTCGAGAACTCAGGAGACGCCTTGGTTTCAATCCAATTACTTATTTTCTGTCAGGCCACTATCAACTTAATTTGTTTGTAATTTATATCCCACCCATTTCCCAAAAGGATTAGTTGGATCAGCCTTTCTACCTAGTTAAATTAATCCAGTCATACTGTCCTCATTCTCAATGATTCTTGACAAAGTCCCAATCTACTGTTTAAGGAAATCTGCCTGCCATCATCCACGTGTGGTGTGAGGCTTCCCACCTCCATTGCTTTCAAATGCTCCTCATGCCAATTCCTGCTTTTCTTTTCCTTTAAATCCAACATTTGCCCTCCTCTGGAAAACATTCTTTAATTAATGTTGTTTTGTGGTCCCTGTGTGCTTAGAACATATCCTACATTCCTTTCATTTTTACTCAACAATTTACTTGAAAGATGCTTTCTAACTGATCTCAACTTTTACATATTGTCAACCTTTACGGGTACCACTTTTGCACTGCTCATAACTTTGAGGATGGTATCAGACTGAAAGGGTCCCTGATTCACATGGCCCCTGTCCTCAAGGAGCTACCTGCTCAGTAGGAGGGAATATTCAAGTACACACACACATTCCACACCAAGACACAGGAAGGAACACATGAACAAAACAGCAAAGCTGTATTAATATTTATTCATAAAGGGTTAGTTCATCACCCAATGAACAGCTGAAGGTACAGAATATTTGACTGAACTGGAGACTCTGATCTACTCTCCCAACACTCACTATCTGCATCTTAACGCCTAACCCATACTTAACTGTTTCCAGTTCCTCAAGGATGCCTCGTCACACCTCCGTGCCTTTATTCGTAAGCTTCTTAGCCTAGAGCGCCCCTCCTCACCTTCTTCACCTGGATCACGTGTCCTTTCTGAAATCTCTCAAGAGAAGTTCTTTCTTACCACCGCTCTGTCCATGTTCCCCTTCACGGTGCCTCCATGGAGCCCTGAGCAACTATGGCCCATCGTAGCACTTGTCATTGTTTCGTAACTGTCTGCTCATGTGTTTCCATTCTCAGCTAGCCTGAGAGGCACTTGAGATAAGGTACCAAGGATCTTCCTTGAAACTTTGGCACCTAGAATGGTGCTGGCAACTGTAATTTGTGGTCAATTCATATTGTCCTAGGAAAACAAGAAGAAAATAAATGTGAGCAAAATGCTATGTCCACCACTGGAGGTAATGACGATTTTTCTGGGATTAGTGAGCAAACAGAACCATAGTTATTCCTCCTAGGTATTAGAAGTTATTCTTAGAGCCAGATTGCTCTTTAGAGTTTATCTTTGGTGTGGAATAAGTCATATAAACTTGTTAGTAATATCTTAGAAACAAAATATTATCTTCTAAAAGGCTAGAGCCAGTTGGACTTCTATTTCAATAACTCATCAGGCAGCTTTAGAAACGCTTTTTCTCTCTTGAATGCCGCAGCAGCTTTATCACTGCCATTTTGTTATCTGGGTTGGATAACTCATGTTATATGGATTTGCTCATTTTCTCTTGAATTATGGTTTTCATTACCCTTTAAAACTAGTTATGTATGTATTTTCTTAATAAAGTTCTATTAATTCATTTTAGTTCACTTTATTCTGTACTATTGCTGCCCCTTCCCCCACTGACAGTGTTTTCAGAGCCAGGGAAGGAATCCTTTTAAAGAAAGAGAAGGCAATTGTAGTTTATTTTCAAGTACTCAATGAAAAACCTGAATATCAGTCAATTTGCATTCTGAAATTCATAATCTGAGAAGTGTTTCTTTTACCTTGAACCACACAGGAAGGACGTTTCTGGACAGACCAATGGTGGGACTCAAATATAAGTCATATTAGAATTTCTCACTCCTGCATTGCTAGACATCAGGAAGTTTAGCACAGTGGAGATGGAATGGACTCTGTAGTCATACTCCAACGTGTGTGGAATGCCACGTGCATTGTAAGGATGATGCAAAGGGCATCTGAGTCACACAAAGCTTGATTTAACCTCCTCTGCCATTTGCCACCTGGGCGACGTCGGGCAGTTTACTTTGCCTCTGTGCCTCAGTTACCTCATCTGTAGAATGGGATTTAAAGCACCTGCCTCAGAGAGTTGTTGTGAAACATGTATGTGAAAGAGTATACATAAAGGCTTTTATATATTTAATGTCAAGTACCTATTAAATCTTAAAAATGTTAATTATTACTAATATTATCACTTCTGGGCTATTTTATCAAATCGTTACCTCATTAAATAATTTTTCATTATTATCTCACATTATTCAAAGATTTAAATTTGAAGAACAGTCAATAGCCTATGGGGCTTCGGCGCCAGCATTGACAATGTAGATTTAGGATTTCTTCTGTAACTTGTTTTATTTTGTTTATCATTCAGGATTTACTGCTGGCTTACCCTGTGCCAGACACAAGAATTATTACAAGGAGTAATCACTCATAGACCCAGAATACTGTTACTGATATTCAACACAGTTCCTTGTAGGTAGAATCCTTGGTAAAACTCTCTGGTGGCTTCTTTTGGCGGAATCAGTTACTTCGGAAAATTTTATTGATCCAGGAAAAGTCTGAGCTGGGGAGACAGCATCATAAAATGACTCATAAATCCAAAGGGCAGCTTTGAATTATTTTGTCCATGATACATAGGAAGACAGCTCTTGGTAAATCAGCAGAAAACAAGAGGGACTTATTCCAAAAAATATAGCCATGCCTACTTAGCCCAGGAGGGATTACCTCAAGGTTCTGCTTATAGATTCAAGGTTGTGGGGCAGATTCTGTAAGCAGCAAGTCTATTTAAAAGAATATGGCAATTTGGAAAGCTGTTCACAATTTAGTTTTAAGTGAAAAGACAAATTCCAAAATACAGAAAATCTACATACATAAACATTAAAATACAAAGAGGGAGTGGTCGGATTGCAGGTAGGTTTTCTTTTATTTATGGGTCTTTCTAATTGTTAAACAATAAGCACAAACATCTTATGTAATAAGATAAAAGTCACATAAAAAAGAAAGTGAATGCGGTTAAAAATTTATCTGAATGAAGTTCAAGGACTTCTATGGCAGTTCTGTCACCCGGTAACAAGTCATTTAAGTATTGATAGAGCAGTGAAAGGAGAGGTGGATTATATTTAAATTCTCCAGGCTGAGAAGCCCCTAGAAACTGTATTACTTGCAGGAATACTCAATACTCAGGAGCCCAAGACAGATGTCTACATTTGTTTCCTATTCATATGGGTAACAGCATCTCCCACACAATATTTTCAAAGGCACTTTTGCCAGGATCATTGAGACCAACACCCAGCCTTCAATATTTCAGTAAAAACGGTTGTTAGAAATTGTGTTACTTACTTGTTAAAATTATGATCCTATCATAAAAAAAGAAGAATCTGCTTATTATTGCAAGGTGGTGGCACATGAAGCCTCTTGGTAAAGAATTGGTTTATCCTACTAGCAATAAGCTTGCAGAGTTTATTCTAAAGCCAGAGGATTAAGAAGAACTGAACAAATAGAATCTTACAAAAAAAGTTTTATATTCATAAAAATTAAGATTGGCCATATGAAGCAGAAACTTTCAAAGAAAAAGTAAGCTTGTCTTGCATTCCGAAGTTAAAAATCTTAGTAATGAGAATTCAGAAAACAAACAATACAAAGAATTGCTGTGTAATTGCTTACCACCAAAGAACAGAACATGCCAAACATCAGACCACAGAACCTCGCAGAATTCAACTTCTTCCTAAACCGGGAACGATAAAGGAAGCCATAAAATAAAGAATGCTCTGTGTTTTAAATTTTGGGTTAGATTTGAGGTAGCAGGATAAAAAGAGTCTCTTTACTAAAATGAAGCCAAGCAATTTTGAAGGCAAGAAACCATAAGACACTGAACTTTCAGTTAGACCTCAGTTACACTAGAACTGCAAGTTAGAGGAAAAACCCAGAGGCAGCCACCTTGAGAGGGATGTCCAATAATTCCACACCTGCTAGTGGGTGAGTCTCACTCTCTTGTCAATTAAAACCTTATGTTGGTTGAGGACAAGGGGATCTGAGGGAGAGGAAAGATACTGGGTATGCCAGGGAAATGTGGTATGATATGGTTTGTTCATTTTTGTATGGCTGTTCCTTTCAGATCTGAGTCTTTCATGATTGAGGAAGTAGAGTGTAGGTTAATTATATATTTCTTCACTCTAATAATGTTTTGCGATTAGCCTCTACCTTTTCCTGCTACTCTAAACACTGCTTGTCTTGAATAACAAATTATATGTTCTGCGAGTCATTGATCTTTCTTAGTTATTAATGCTTATTTACCCAGAAATCCATGGATAAGTAGACCCCTCCAATAGGGAGTTCAAGCTGAGACAGGTAGTGATATTTCTAGTCTTCCATTTGTAGACTTTTCATGGGTGGGACATAAAGGAAAATCCCAAATTGTTAAATACATATTTAGTTGAATAAAGGGTGATTTCTACCATTATAGCACCACCACCCTAACAGAGTTAAGGAAAGTAAAGTGAAGCTGTATATCAGGGTTGTCATAACTTTACAATTAATTTATTAGTGTAGGCACAGTAGGAAGTAGATTGTGAGACTCCATGGAGGTATCTAGTCAGTCTGTGCTTACGATACAAGTAACTTTAGTTATAATAGGAAGTGTCGTTTCTCTCCACATATCTTTTTTTTTTTTTTTTTTTTTTTTGCAGTTACATAAGCAGAATTTTTCTTGGTGCAAAGTGTTTCCCAAATGTTTATAAACCAGGTACTATACCATTTCCTGCCCAGAAACGTGGTAATTTGATCATTATAAAATCTATAGCTGTGTGATTTTTGTTTTAAGGATAGAGTCTGGATTGTTCATTCACAGAAATATTTATTGAACATCTGTTATTTGCCAGGTAGTGGGGAATTCAGATCTCCAGGTATTTACAATTTAGTGCAGGAAACAGACAAGAGACAATAAGAATTCAACGTGATAAATCTGAACTTTAGGCATAAGGACTATATGCTACAATAAATTCAGTAATTTATTGACTCCTTTTTCTGAAATGTATCAGGTTACGGTAGCCTCAGGGCCAGCTAGATCTAGGGGCTCAAACAATCCTTTGAGGACCAGGGTGTGTTTCTTTCTCTCCATCTGTCAGCTTTGCTTTCTTTGAGACAGTGTCCTTCTTAGGCAGCAGGTTGGCTCTCAGTTTACTCCCACCAAAAGGGAAATCTCATCCCACTAGTCCCTACACAAGTCCCAGGGCTGGCTCTGATTCACCCTTCTTGAGTCACATGTCCACTTCTGATGCAAGCACTGTGGTCCTGTGAAACACCACTCTCACTGGCTACCCGGTATATGGACTGAGGTAGGGATGGGTGAGTCTCCAAGGAAAAATCAGGGTGCTACTAAAAGGAGAAGCCACAGATGTCCACCATACATGATCATCGATTATATTAAACAGCATGAGCTCCCATAAGCGTTAGATTCAATGACACTCTATGCTATATCAGTCGCTACTTTATACTAAATATATCTATTTTATACTTAAATATAGTCTGTAAGGAGAGGTCTATACTAGGTTATTCAAGAAGGACACACAGAATCACTTACTGAAACTGAGATCCATCAAAGAGCAGAGCAATATTCAAATGTACCATTGAGAAGCCCAAGGCATGAGCAGACAAGGTTGAAAACAAGAGACTGCCCAGAAAGTAAGGTGGAATAAGAAAAAGAAAGGAAAACAATGTAAAAATAAAAGGAACATGGTGGACTCAGTAGAGTATGTTCCCAAATCCTTCAACCCATTGATATTTGGGAGCTGTCTCTTGTAGAGATTTGTCCCATCAGCCCAGAGAGAGAATATAGATCAAATAATCTACAATAACTTTCAAGTAATTTAAACATTCAGAACTGGGAGAAATGTTTTTCAATTATTTAATTTTTCTCAGATAACTGAACAAAAGCAAGAAACAAACAAAAAACCTTGAAATTAATCCTTTCTTTTTGGAGAAAGATATTTGTTTGATTTTCCAAAATGTTGCTTGAATGATGCTTTAACGTGGCAGCTCAGTTACATAAGCAGGAAATAAGTTATCAGTAAACACATAACTGTGTTTTTCCACAGGACCAAGATGTTCCAATGGTTTCCCAGTAAATGAGTTTACTTTAATAAAGATCTATTTTCATACGCCAGAGGTCATTACTGGTCATTGCTACCATGAGTATGCCATAAATAAACAAAAAAATAAGCACATTAAACAAATGCTATAATAAAAATCCATGCCCGGGAATAGGCATGTATCAAAAAATTAAGGGTAATACTTATCCTCTTTTGTATGTTCACAAATATTTCCAATTTAGAGACTGCCTAATGATTATATTAAAAATTAGTTGTTTCCCCCTCTGTACTTTACAGAACTTTATGTGTCTGTTTTAGCATTTATCACATTGCATTTTTACATAATTTATTGTGCCTGACTTTTTGTGGAAAAGGATTTATGACAGGTGTCATTTGCCTCTTTGCATGTCTGCCTTTATACCTGGACTGTGAGCTCTTAAGGACAGGGACTAAATCTTTATTTATCTTTTTATCCCCAGAAACTGTGTTTGGTGCCTACAAAAGTACTAAATAAATGCTGAGTAAAATAAAGAATAAATAAATGATTTAATGCACTCTCTCATTTTAATGAATTCCTGAATTCCTGTTTATTAGTTTCATGTTTGAAGAGCTTCAAAGCTCAATTCTACATAAGTTAACTAGCTCCAAGTACATACATGCTTACAAAATTAGATGATGACTTATGCAGAGAGCAGGGAATGACGGTTTGGGCCTGGGCCAGGTTCCCTGCTGCAGTGCAGGCATGGTTGGCAGTGTCTGGTTAACTCACAGGACAGACCACCAGTTGCCTTTTTGTGTTGAGTAAAGAAGAGATTCCTGGCGAAAAAATTCCAACTGTTTCCTGCTGAGATTGGATACACGTGGGTATGTTTGGCAAATTCTTGAGTCTGCTCCAAAGATTTTCAGGTTAGGGGACTGCGATGTCTTCTGGCAAAGAATTAATTTTAAGGGAAAATAGCCAACCATGACAGGCCAAGCCAATGGCACATCCTTTCTTACTTTGGAAGGAAAGAGAGTTCTGTGCTGAAGCAGGTCTGCACTTGGATTTTCTCCTCCGCCCGCCCATTAGACCCAGGGAAGGCAGAAGGATGATAAACTGAAACTGGAAGAACTCTCTTAATAAACTCGTTAACATTTGGGGGTCCATTTTACAGAAGTTTGGGATCCCTCAAATAGAATAACACAAAGTAGAGTCAGCCATCCTCCCTCTGCCCCTTCCTCAGCAGCACTTTATTGTGTTCTACTGAATAGTCTTAGGGGAAGAAATTTAATCTCCCATCTTCATGTTTTCACAGAGGAAGGAATTTTCGCCCTCCTTCCCATCAAGGCCATGGCTTTGAAAGAAGGCTTCTATCTTCTCTCCCAATCCCATACTTGCTTCCCCACAGAGGAGGAAGGGTAGCTCATTTAGGGGAGAATGTCCCTGTGTTGGGAGTGACCGCTCCTGCACAAGTCTCTCGCTTTCTAGGACCCGCATGGGAGCAGTGGGCACTCAGCTTCTCTAGTTCTCTTTGTTTCTGTTCAATGAAGCACAAGGGGAAAGAATCAACCTCTTACCCTTCCCTCTTTACTCTCTGGTCAGCCAGTAGCAGGATTGAGGAGGCAGACCTGTGATCTTCTGTGCACCTGGCTGGGTAGAGGGTTTGCTCTGAAGACCTACTTCTCCTTACCCTCCTGACCCACCACAGACTCCAGATGGCCCCGAGGTCTGCATTTGGAGGGGGATGGGATGAAACACTGAGGCTTTAGATCAAAATTGCATTCTCCAATCTAAAATTTACCAGAGTTTGCAGAACATCTTGGGCACTTGCCTAGTTCGTTAATAAATCTGGTTCATTAATAAACCAAGTGATCATCAATTAGCTATCAGTTTCTAGAGTCTGCACTTTAACCACTGAAATCTGGTAGAGAGGCAGGGTGGGTCATAACCTCCTCTCCCATAAACCCAAAATACTATTCTGACACTGTCAAGACCCAGAGAGTCGGTGGGCTGAGCCCAATGGGGTAGTGGCAGAGGAGTGACATGAGCCCTAGAAAAGCCAGCATGGCAGGTCTGATGGAACATTGGTGAAGCACGCCAGGAATGGTTGGGCCTGGTGGGGCAGCAGGAGAAGCTGAGCACTGATGGAGGGGCTGAAGTGCCCAGCAGGAGTCTGTTCGTGTTACATATGGGAATACGAGGTACTGACTGGTGGCTTCCACAAATGTTTGAGGATGGGGAAGCTTTACCTGGCTGTTGAGGACCTACAACATATGGATGACGCCAGTGAAAATTAAATTATTATTTTTGGTGATCTCATTCATATTCACAAACTGATGGCTGCTGAGAAAATCATGGTTACCCTCATTTTACTCTTAATTTGGGCGTTTGTTCATCAGAGCACTTTGTCCAAAATGGTTGATTATAGTAGGGATATGAACTGATTCATTCACTGGAAATGCTGACCATTCACATGTTGCTGTTTAAGGGATTATCAGTTGAAATAAGAAAGCCACTGTTGTCATGAGGTGTTAATGTGCTAATTCAAGAATTTTAAGTTATTTTTTGTTCATTTCTGTGTGCCCTGAGTTTGGAATATGGTGAAAAGTAAGCCTGCAAACTAGAAATGAAGGCTTATTCCTTAAAAATTTTTTTCAAAGCTGATGTCATTACCTAGAACTGATTCACTATGTCCTAAAGAAATTCTCTTTCTTGCCACCTCAGAACCGCCTTGCAGATCAAAACTGTTTGGTCTCAAAGTGAATTTCTTTCAGCTAAGTTATTATTTCAAAAGATAATGCCAAATCTGCATACAGTACGTTTGAAAGCTGTTTCAACAAGTAGATGTGACAATGCATGTTTAGAATTGGCACCTATATATATATACATATATACACATGCATACATAGAATTTTATTTTGCTATAAAATGTCTTTTCATCTACAAGTATTATGATTATAATTTTAGACATTTCCCAAATTTTATGACTTATTTGCTTTTTCTATCATAAACGATTACTTATTATCTTCCAGGTAGTGGCAATGTTTCCTATTTTCTTTGAAATGGAAGATAATATAATCCTGAAACCTTGAAAATACTTTCAGTTGTGTGATAATATTCATATGGTTTCTATTCTTTTTCCTCTCAAGAATAACGTTTATAGCAATTATTCTCTGTAGCCTGGATCACTATTAGAATTGGGGTTTTTCAAATGGAAAATTCACATCTAAATTGAGGTTAATAAACTTTCACATCATTAATCTACTCCATAAAGGGATTAGTTACAAAATGACATGTGTTCTCAATATTCTCACCAATTAGGCAATCCTTAGGTGCTTTTCCAGCTGTGTTGACAAATTGACAAATAGATATATTTCTCTGCAATCCTGCCCAAGTAGCTTTATCTCAAAGGTAATAATAATAATGCTCTGATCATGGAAAGGTAGTTTGGTATGGTGAAGGAAGGGGGTGGACTTTTGAGAAAAGGAGACCTGGGCTCAAATCTCAGCTCTGCAACTTACTAGCTGCACCCCTCTGAACCTTAGTTTCTGTATACGTGAAACAGGAAGCATGCGTGTGCACTGGGCAGATTAAACAAGACAGTGTTTGTTGAGCACCTATAACATGGTAGGCCTGGAAAGTGCCCGTTTTATTATCTAGTAACATATTTCTCCCTGGAAGCCCAGTTATCTCTGTGGGTTTAACATAGCACTCACCTTTTTAATAGTTATAAAGTCATAAGACTTTGGGGCTAGAAGTTACCTTAGAGATCAATTAATTAGTGGTATTTCACAGATGGGGAAAGCATGGTACTGGAAAGTTAAATGGTGTAGTCTTTTTCTATATGTGTTGTGTAATAAGGAAATTGAAGACAGAATCAGTAATTGCTCAAGTTTCCATCTGAAAATGGTAGGCAAAACCAAGCCTCAGAAAAGTGGTAACAGGTATGGGGCAAGCCTTGATGGCAGTCTATGGTTTACAATTAAAATAACATAAATCCGATCTATTTTGAGAGAGAGCTTCCTTCAGTTTACTGTTATAATGCATCTGAATGCTTTGAAGAATGCTGAAAATTGTGAGCTGAATGTATATAATCAGTTGTTCAATATCTGAGGAAGTAGACATTTACTGTGATTGATAACTCTACATCTCAAAGATATTTCAGATACGCTTAAGAGATTTTTGTCTGAGATTGTTACTATCAATTTGATTCTGAGAAGTAAGAACTCCTCGGCCCCAATTCCCATGAATTTACCCCGTATAGAGGGCTTGACATTCATCAGCAGAACAAAAGACTGGATTAGACGAGTATTTCCTACAGTGCGATCCTTTACATTACCGCAGTCACAATTTTTGTTGTATGCACACCTGTAATGTTAATTGCTTTTTAAAAATGGCCTCACTTATTAAGCTTAACCTCATTCTAAATGGTACTATCTGGGTAGTGGCACATTTGCTATACTGATTCTATTTTTTCTAATATAAAGATAATTTCACGACTATTAAAATAAAAGATGTCTGTGCATACCACCTAAAATTTTCTCATGTACCACTTTGACTTCCTTACAGCCTAGTAGAGTCTCACTCTTACTCCTGCTCATCCCCAAGACTGCTCAGAATAAAGTAAGATTTGCAATTTCTGTTCTCAAATATTTAGTCTCTGGGATGAAAAAAGAGCCCCCCATCTTAGATCCATGCAGCTTTGGTGGCAGGAGTTGAGTAGGATCCATGTGCTTTTGGATAGACACTAAGAGAACATGAAGCCAAATCCAGTAAAATTTCCTGTTTAAAATATTGTTTAAAGAATTGAATCACCACCATTGAAAAGTATTATTTATTTTCAGATTACTTCCAATAACCTCAAATTAAGTCCAAATCTTTCCTATCAAGGAAACTTCATCTAAAAACTAACATTCTTTATTTAATAACATTCCTAAAAGCCTATGGAAATTATAACAATCCCCAAAACAACATTCCTTCAAAAATAAAATGCTTGAATAGGAACAAGTGGAAGAAAGTACATAAAAAATTAGCCCTCATTAATGAAGAATGTATGTTTTGGAAAAGATCTTAGAGAGTAAAAGGAAATCCCAGCCCCACATAAACGTTCCCTGGTAGACACTGACCTCTTGATTGAACTGGTTCATTTTCACAAAATTCCTTCTCTTCACCAAGAACTTGAAATTGCATTCCACCATTTCTTTCAAAACTAATAAGTCCATTTCCCTTTTTGTTTTCATTAAATGTATAAATAGAATCATGGCTGTTTGCTATTACATAGATAGATGATAGATAGATACATAGATGATAGATAGATAGATAGACACATATACATGTGTATGTATATCTGTATCTATATAACAACGTAGACATAGAATGCTTTATTTGGGAGGACTTTAGTGTTCGTTGAGACCAGCATCACCCAAACTGTGTTCCATAATTTCCATGAAAAGTTCAATGTGTGTTCCATTGAAAAAGGGATCCATGATCAAATAACTTTGGTAAACATTGGATTACATAAAACGTAACAACATATAACACTATATACATTTTGACTTCTAAGAAGAGCATATAGCAGTGCTTCTCAAACTTCAATGTGCATATAAAATTGCATATTGAGTTGGTCTAGACTAGGGCCTGAGATTCTGTATTTCTAAGTTCCCAGTGATGCTGATGCTTCTGGTCCAAGGACCACACTTGAATAGCAAGAGTGTCTTTCTTAAAACCTCATTTTATCAATGAACTGTGCCCACCTTACACACAGTTGGTATTTTGAGATTTTTGGTTGGCTGGCTAACAGACTGGCTGGTCACTTGTTGATTGGTCTTTGTTGGTTTTGAACTTAAACATCAGTGATCTGTAATTTTTGAAACTGTTAAGGTAGCTGAATCCCCTCATTTTATAGGATGGTGGATGTCATTTTTTAAAATCACCCTAAATTTACCTAATTAACTTTTACCTTTTCAGAGGTTTTGCCTTGTTTCATTCAGGTTGTACCTGGGAAAATTTGAAATCCTATACCATTGCTGGAAGGGGTGAAGGAAATAAAAGGACATGTGTGTCTCGAGTTATGTTCCAATATGCAATGAAGGATGTGCTCACTTTACAAGCATACTAAAAGATATACTTGACCTCGGTAGCCAGACTAAAATTTACTAGCAAACAACTGTTTGGATTTATACTATTGACATTTTTTTGTCAGCTGTTGAACACTTAATCATGGGCTCATACAGCAAATCACCCGAGTGCTTTAGGTATCCTGCAAGCCAGCCACCCAACACTCTTCCACCTACTCATCCACCCACTACCGTTCACCTCTCCATCCACCTGTCTAACTATACACTCATCTATTCACACATCCAATCTCCATCTACCCATTCAGTCACATGTCCACCACATGTCCACCTACCTACACAACTACCCACCAATCCATCCACACACCCATTCCTTTATATTAATTTGTTCAACAATATTTATGTGACATTGTTTCCTCATCTGATGTAGCACCAGAAGGTGAGAGCATGGGGCAAAAAGACAGGGCAGGGTTCCACTCTGCTATACAGGGTCATTAGGAGTCAGAATCAGTTGGATGGCACTAACAACTACAATATACCTCCGTATGTGCTAAACTTTTGATCTGTAAAAAAGAGTTATTTCAATGGTGGATTTTAAACAATGGCTGGGATGGTGCTAGTGTAGGGAGAGAAGCAAGCTGCCGGCGAGCTGAGATCTGAGCTGTCCAGTGTGTCTCCTCAGCCTGACATTCCTAGTCCTGCATTCCGTGAAGGATTCACTCAGTCTTTTCCTACCACATTTCCTGGCATTCCCCCTCATACTCCTCACCAGACAGCTAAACTGAGCTACTTGAAATTGCCCAAACCATGCCTTTGATTATACTTTTCCCTCCATCTGGACTGTGCTTCCTGTCCATCCTAGATGTGTAGTTCACAGCCCGGCATATCTCTTTCCTCCCTAAAGTTATCCCAGATCTGCTCTCCTCTGATTTGTCATCCCACTTCTCCTGTGGCACTCACCACTTTTGACTTTATATTCTAATTATTTATGGGTATGTCTGATCTCACGTATTAGGCACAAAGCTCCCTAGAAAAATGAGGTCCATACCTGATTTGTCTTTGCTTCCTTCACAGAATCTCAAGCAGGGCCACTCAGTAAATATTTCTGGAATGAATTAATTAATCCATCTACACTTCTGATTGAACGAAGACTTTGAGTGTGCTGATCTCATGAATAACTGAAGAGTTTGAGGCCGAGAAATATCCTGGTGCCTATAAAATTCTTAGTTAACTGTATTAGTGAATTATTGTTGCCGAATCTTTTGTAAAGTACTTTGCCATGCCTTTACCTGAGGATATTGGTATGTTTCAAAGGGATGTTGTAGTCTTGATTTAATTAAAGGATTGACTTTCTGGAGCATAAACCATTAAAATAATATATCCTTACTCCTCGAGGTATTAATTCTTACACTATTTATTTTTCCCTTTAAAACTTTCCTTCTGTTAATTGTCAATTCAGTGTCAAACTTGTAAAAGAATCACATGGAGTTGTAGTTTGGAACTTATTATCCAGTGACAATTTCTACCGTTACTTTTGGCTTTCGGATCGACGTTGGAGATGCAAAGTCTCTTTATCATCAGCACAATTCTGACCTACTCTTTTCCATTTAAGAAGACGATGATAGCTTTTATTGTTGTTGCTATTCATTCCTTTACATTGTCCCAAACACTGTGTGAATTCTCAATAATTATTATATTAGAGAGAGAAGGAAAGAAGAAAAGAAAATGACCCAGCTGGTAGCTCAGAATAGTAGCCTAAAGAACTGTCCCCAAGCCTGGAGACAAAAGTGAATTTGTATTAAGACTCTTACTTTCCTACAAACATATTTCTTTAAGATGGAGTCTGAACACTTCAGGTCCTAATCTTAGTGTCTTTGCTAATTCATATGATTGTGTTCAGGTAGACCTAGATTATATTTTGGGGTTTTTTCTTTTTATCATTAAAATCTTTGAATTTTAGAATCCCAATTTTGAAAATTATCTAATATAAATATTTTTACTTTGAATAGTAACAGGAAAATACAAGAAGGGCTTCGTTAACATTGATTCAGTTGTCGATGTAAATTTACCTGGACTTTTTCAGACTCTAAGTGGACCTGGCAAGCTCAGAGGGACAGAGCTGCTTCCACAAATGCCCAGAATCCCCTGGCATCGTTACTCAGTGACCATACTTCATCAGCCACGTCAACTGAATGGACTCTTTAATTTGAAAAGAATCATTTCATTTTGGTGACAATGAATAATAGCATTTAATATGTATATAAAATCTTCCCATGGCCCACAGGTGGTCTCCATGGTGTCCCCCTGCCAGGATCACTCTTATTTCTCTGCCACTGCCAGGCTTCCATTTGCCTTAGGTTAGGGCTGTGGCCTTGGGCTCTCTGATCACCAGGAATGGAGTTGTTGTAGCTTTAGGCTCGCAGGATTTTTGCCCCTTCATTAAAGAGGAGCAAAAGGAGAAAGGACAAGAAAATTACATGTCAGCCAAACATAGTAGTTTTCCCTCTCTCTGAACCTTGAACAGTTTAGTAGACAAATGTTTGGAATACTTTTTGATTTCCAACACTTCCAAAGGATACTTTTTCTTTAGTACTTACAAATGGGTCCTCTAGGTGCTTACTGGAAGTCCCATCTGGCCTGCCTCCCTTGACACTGGCATCCTCCACTGAAAGGCTCTCGCCTACATATTCCACCCCACCCTGACTGTCAACTGCCCAGGATAGAGCGCCGATGAGAAGTGGCCCGCGAGGGAGACTCCCCAGCCCAGCATCTAACAGCTTCCCTTTGTCGGATGTTTCTGCTGACTCTACACTCCTGCCCCTCAGTCTTTTCCGCCAAACCTTTCACCATGTGAGGCCTTGGAGGCAAGAGGGACCAGGGGAACTTCGAGTACTTTCTCCTTTAGAGACCTGGAGAGAGGCCCATTCCATCATTTCTAACATGGTCTCCTTTGGAAAAGATAGTTTAAATTCCAAACAATTAACTTTCCAATGAATTTGGCACACAGACTGTGTGATCTGGGGGCTCTGTGTACTTACATTGAGGAAGTGAGGTTGCATATACAAACTTCTGTCTGACTGCTGAGTGAGCACTTAACCTTTTTTTATAATTTAATTCTCTAAAGACAGGAAACTGAAGGCAGCTGCTTTTCTACAATTCAAGAAGCACTTTGCTCCTTTACAGAAAAAGAACTGAACTATGAAATGAACTGTGTTGTCTGGACTGGGGCTAGATACTTTGGCAGCCATTCAAAAGTCTTTTTTGATGGTGTGTCCATCAAATGGC
The DNA here is from genome assembly GCA_031878705.1 of Tapirus indicus. Lineage (NCBI taxonomy): Eukaryota > Metazoa > Chordata > Mammalia > Perissodactyla > Tapiridae > Tapirus > Tapirus indicus. The sequence goes on along the minus strand of CM062919.1, from coordinate 63,888,445 downwards.
AAGTTTGTGAAGTACTGCTTAGAAATGCTCGCTCTTATTCTTTGAGGATTAGAGCAGGAGAGGGAGGGAGCGGGATCCAGACTTACACATTTGCAGCTGGAGAAACTGAGGCAATGACAAGAACATGATGCAGGGTCACCGAGGGGAGCCTGCAATCTTGAGAAAATGATCTCCATTTACTCTGTCATTTCCAGGCAGCTGGTTGAAAGCTAATCTTATTTTTAGATAAGCTTAGTTGTCTGGGATATTATTGGCTACTCCATCATTGCGAAAGGTGGTGTTTTTTAGGAACAAGTTTAGTTATCAGAATTCTGTCAAAGACAAAATTTAAGAAAAGAATAGATTTATTTCCTTATAAAACTATTTTAACAAGTTCACTTTTTACTATTGGATACAAGCAAAAAGTCAATGTAACACAGACTGAGGAATATATTTGTTATGAAACAATGAAATTCATCCTCTAACTTAAGAACTAGAATATTAACACCACCATAGAAACTTCTTGTATGTTCTCCCTCAATCTCCTGCACCCTCCACACAGAGGTAATTATGCTCCTGCATTTTATGTTTGTCTACTCTGTGGCTTTATTTTAAGAATGTTATCATATAAGTGTGTATCATTACACAATATAATATAAATTTTTTTGAGCTTCATAGAAATGGTATCATATTGTATGTATTTTTCTGCATCTTAGTTTTTCATTCCAATATTGTGTTCCCAAGGTTCATCTATATTGTTGCTTAAAGCTGTGGTTTACTCACATCCACTGCTGTATAATATTCATTATATGACTATTATATGACTATGATATGACTATCAAAATTTAGCTTGTCACTCTTGACAATGGATTTTGGGATTTGTGAGTAAAAGACTAACAGTCAGCACTGGGCTGATCCACTTGTCCAACAATCTGTGTAGGTCAGTGTCTTTTAAAATTTATTTTTTACTCTTATCAAAAACAAATACATTTTACATTGCATCCTGCTACACATACACATATAAATAATTGCAACAAAGTTTAATGAATTGATACTATTTTTACCATGTGTGATGTACTCTCATAGTTCTATTCTAGTCCATTCTATTTCATTTTTCCTTTTTAACACTTACCTAGTATTTGTTGAGGCCCATCAAACTGATATCATTACCCTCTGTGTTGCAGATCACAATCTGAAAAACACTGCTCTAAGTCTTACAGTGAAGAATGAATTCATAGGTCAAAAAGTATAGTGTGCTTATTTTTAATATTATGAATTTTATTGGGTAAGGGAAACAATGTAGCAAAATCCATATAATATTTGTGCACAGTATTCTTTATTACAATCACTGTGATTATAAGATTTTGTCCCTCATGTCGATAAAGCTCCCTTCACGAGATAAAAAATGTCCCACAGACTTAAACACTTCTAGAAGGTGTTTTATCTCAACTACACTTTGAAAAAGTCAAACACAAGATAAGAGTTCTTAATAAAATAATTCTTCAAATCACTTTAGATAATTTAATTTTGTCGTCAGAAAAGCAAAATACTTTTTCCTTTCCTTTGCCATAAGAGATAATAGGCTTTCCAGATTAGGGGTCAGAAAGTTAAGCACTCATAGACCTTATACTTGAGCATCTCCCCTGTGAGTTTCTAACTGTAAGCAGCAGGCAAGAAATACTGATATCAGGAGGTCTCCACCCATCTCTCTGACTGCATGAAGACGCAGGAAAACTTCTGTATTTTAGCCTCCTGAGGGGAACATTGGAGGAAAGTGCCTTTCATCCATCCCCCAATGCAAAGCAGCCCTGAAAGCTCCTTTTTATACTTTATCAGAGCTGATGGGGATTTACCATTTTCCACCCCAAATTACAGGCATCTTCAAACCTCGAGAGACAAAGTTTCCTTCCTGTTAAAAGAGAATTCTGGAAAGCTGGGTAGCTCTGTGTATCAGATATCCTCAGCCCAAAGAGGACAGAGTTAAAAGAATGGATTCTGTAGCCACTTTCCCCTTTACATCCCTCACACCCAGCGTGAGGAATGGGGTAAAGAGTTTGGAGTCCTTAATAAAGTACCCAAGATTGTAGAATATCCTCTCTCTCTTGCTTGGGAATGGAATTATTCTATATTAGAAGAACTGTCCTCTCCAAGTAAAGCAGGAAATATTTTTAGGAAGGATTAAAAACATATTTTTATAATTATGATAACACTGGGTTATTCTTGGGTCATAAATTAGCCTCTTCCCTCTTAACCTTCCTTTCTCTTTCTTCAGAGACTAGTCCAAAAGTTAGAATATTTGAATTTCTAATTCTTTAAGCAGATTTTTTATTTTTCATGATTTTTCTTCCCTTCTATATGATTTTATTACAGAGTTTTGATTAGCGTTCACAATAGTCCCTATTTCTTTTATTCCTTTATTTTGTTTGTAAATCATTGGCTGTTTTACAATTTTTATTTAAGAAACAATGTTTATATAAAAGACAATTTGCATTTTGAAAAGGGTCTCTAGCGATGAAGAGTGAGACCTCTGGAGCCAGACTCTTGGGTTCAAAGTCCACCTCTTCCACTTAACTAATTTTGTGACTTTAGCAAGTTACTGAAACACTTGTGCCTCAGTTTCCCCATCTGTAATATGGAAATAATAATATCTTTCTTTGGGGGGTTTTGTAGGATTAAGAAAGTTAGTACATATAAGTGCACAAATCAGTGCCCAGATACACAGCAAAGGCTCGATCCATGTTATTCTTATAACTATCATCATTACTATGTTATTACACAGTTATTATATTATATGGCAACCCACGACCTCCCTCTTACTGCCTAAGGAGCTAAGACTGATTATTTCTAAATTTGTTAAAACCAACACAGGTTTTCCTCTCTGGGGAACTATATATCCAACATAACTTTCTGATGAAAGTTTAGCTTCGCTTAGTTATCAAAAGAGATGAAGTATATAAAGTAGTTTGCAAGTCATAAGGTACTATACAAATGTCAGTTATTATAATACATACTACAAAGAAAATTTCTATTTTCCAGATGCCATTAAGAGAGGTCTTATCTCTCTTTTTGGAAATAAATTTGAGGTGATTTTCCCATAAAGAGTAATCTTTATGGAGCTTCAAAGATCTTAGACTAAGATTTGTTGATGGCATTTTTCATTATTGGGATAAGGATTTAGATTGTATCAGATTTAAACACGGTTGCAATTTTAGCTTTTCCTTCAACAGAGATATGAACAGATTGCTGTGCCTGGTCTATCAGAAAAAGCAAAGCACTCTTGGTTGCAGGAATTTCAAAAATAAATGTTAAATAAAATAGGTTTCCAAAAACTTCAACTCTCAGACCATTTGATGCATATTTCATTTAGCTAACTGTAATTAATTGCATATCTTAAGACATTTCCTGGGAAGGAGACATCCAATCTGCAGACCAACACTCAATTGCTGAAATTTCTTAGACCATCAGCACACAGCCTTCTCTCCTTCTTCAGTTTCCTTTTGTACACACAGTGCAAGTCTCCCCTAAATAACAGCTTATCATGATATGTATTATCCTTTTCTCAGGCTGTCGGCCCTACACGATCTGGCATTTTGTTATCGGCATATAATCTTATTATGTGTAAAATTATTTCCTGAGTGTATTTGCCTCCTCAACCAAAATTTAAGCCCTTGAAGTCAAGGATCATATTTTATACTATTCATAATCTTTTTCATAATGCCCAGCAAAGTCCTAAGCATATAATCATTGCTCAGGAAGTGCTGATTGATTGATTAATTGAAACTCACATGAGCCTATTCTAGAATCCAATGAGACAAAGCCCATGTTTTCCCCAAATGAAACAAGACCTCAGAACAGAATGTTTTTTTGCTTTTCCTCAGCCTCTTCCACAGGCTTCTCTGATGCATCTGTGACTTACAGAAACAGCAGTGCAAAGGAGAAAGAGCTCCAGTTGGAGTTGAAAATATCTGGGTATCAAATAGTGAATGTAAGCAGGATATTTAACTTCCCTGAGCCTCAGTTTTCTCATCAATAAAATGGGAAAAATAATGTCTGCCTCAATATTTTGAGGATTGGAGAAAACATTTTACATAAAATGCCTAGTACAGTGCCCTGTTGGGGTGCAATAAAAGTAGGCTGTTACACACCCACTTAAGTGGAGGTGCCGATTTGACATTTTCAGCTAGTTTTCTCAAAGACTCAGTATATCTAAAACCAAGCTCGTGATTTTCCCTGGCTCCTAAACCTGGTCCTCCTTCAGGGAATGGCACCACCACCCATCCACTTATGCAAACCAAAATCTAGAATTCATTTCGAACACCTCTCTTACCCTCTTCTGCACCTCTCATTTCCAAACCAGCACGAACTCGTTACTTCATGGGTCTTCCCACACCTCCCCGCCGTCCACAACCACCAGATCGGTAGAAGTTACCATGATGTCTCACTGAGTCCCCGGTAACACCTTCAGCTGAGCTTCCTGCATCCTCCACAAGGGGCTTCAATCTGCTCATATTACGTGAGTGACCTTCCTTCATGAATGCAAATCCAATTACATCTTTCCCTTGCTGCCTATCACTTTTAGAAAAACACCCGAATCCTTCACTTGGCCAATAAGGTCTGGCATGATCTGGCCCATACTCTGCAAGATATTTTCGGTTTGCCCCTCCAGATCCAGTTTATCCTTCTCCACCTCACTCTGTGCCCTGGGAGCTGATTTTTGAGGCTGCATCAAAACGTTCCCTCACTGTCTGACTTACAGTTCATGCAACTTAACAAAGGTGGGAGATGGGAAGGTGGCTGGGAATTGCAGTAAAGTATTTATTCCCCACAATCTGTCCCTGCGTCTCCTTACAGCCACAGCTGCTGTGAGGGGTCTCTTTCCTGTAGCTATTTTCTCTGACAAATACTCCTGCCTTCCACTTGGATGCCCAGGCATAGGAGCAGCTTTTCATTCTTGGGTGTTTTGCAACTCTTCTTGATTTCCCTTAACCATTCAGACACCATTGGAGAGAGTCCCTTTATTAAACTGTCCCCAGTGACCCCACTTGAGTGTGCCTTGTTTTCTGCTAGAACCCTGACTGAATCATTCTTCCCTCCTGAAGCCATTGGACTTTCCATTCTTCAAATATTCCATGCTTCCTTCCACCCCTGCCTAGGCGAATCTTTCTCTTTCCCTAGTTGACACTAATAACTCATCCCTCAAATCTCAGCTCAGATACCACATCCTAGTGGAAGCTTTTCCTGACTCCCAAAGTAGGTCAAGTAACTGTATGTTTTCCTACTTCTATGTAATTTTCCACGGCACTTATAATAAGATAAAAATACATCATTTAATTAAAGTATGTCTCTGCCAGGAATGTAGGAATCACGTTTGTTTTGCTCATCACTGTACCCCAATTCCCACACAATGTCTGGCACTTGTGGTTCTCAGAACACAGGTGATAAAAGAATAAATGCATTCAACTTGCTAGCCACTAACTAAAAATATGCTGATCTTTAGGTGTGTACAAGTGGACCACATCTATTTATTTTGTAGATCCATGTCCCTTATGCTAATCATAGTTTGGACAAAGAGATTATTTTCTATTATTTCTTCCACTCACAGTTTCCAAAGCCAAGCATTTCAAAGTTACATTATGTTAGGAATTTCCTGGCTACCTACTTGCCTCAAATGACTGTCCCTTTCTTCTTCTTCCCATATCCTGCTCTTTTGATTTTCCTCATTGAATAGTTTTCCCCTTTCCATCATTTCTGGTTTGTAGCCTGGAAGCCCCCCCCCCCCACCCATATCTGTGTGACTAACTCCTTCACCCCATTTAAGGCTTTGCTCAAAAGTTTCCTACCCTCACCACACTATTTAAAATTCCAGAAACAACCTCCTTCCAAAGCTCCCGTGCCCTGCTCTATGTTTTGATGACTCTATCGTTGTCTAGGATCATTTATATTTTACAATGGTTATTATTTATTGTCTGTCTCCTCTAGTAAAATCTACGTATCTCAAGTGCCTACAACAGCACCTGGAACATAGTAGGCCTTCAAAAATATTTGTCGAATGAATTAAATCCGTGTCCTTCTCTCAACCTTTGACTGGCCTGTACCTCTTCATGCACATCTACTCTTTTCCCGTAAACCAAAGGCAATTATAGATTTAAAGATTCTTCCTTGTCTCTTCCCCTACCTGGACAAAACTTTACCTAGACAAAACTTTATGATGCCAAAATTTTAAAAGAAGTCTCACGTGATTTGAAGGAAATGCTCTTACCATACATACTTCTTAAATTATTAATTAAGCAATGTGAACCCAGGAATTATGCTCTTTGGATTAAATGTCCTACACCCAGTAAATATTTTGTTGTGAGAGCCATAAAAATGAAAGCAAGTGTTAATGAAAGTCCATAAAGGTGTAAGTAAAATGCCTCATCTCTATTTGCTAAGCAATTAATTTCTCTCTCCATTTTATCTGCAAGCTACTTTAGAAATATTGCATAAAAAGCAGATTTGTCATATAATCTAGCAAAAGAAACTCCTTATGAATTTGTCCTTTTGCCATTCTGTATTATAGTCATCAATGATGTTCAAAATAATTAGTCAAGGCTCTGCCAGATTCCAAAGTGCCTTCTGAATCATTAAACATTAAATTTTCAATAGCATTTTAGGCCCCATCTTATTTATTGAATTATCCATGCCCTATATACATGGTTACCCTCTAGTAACCAGAATATTCCAACCAATCAATCCGACAGGAAGGATCTATTAAATGACTGGCATGTGCTCATCCTAGCATTGTTTTAACCAGAACACTGTGTCTCTGAGCATGCTACATGCTGCGAATTTACTGTATTACTAACAACTACGAATATTTGTTAGTCTGAAATTACTTTTACCCAGATGCTACTAAATGGCTGAAGAAAAAGAGGGGTAAAGGCTGGTTAACACTCACGTCACTCCTCATCCCTTGGTGACACTGCCTCTTCTCGGAGGCGTGTACTTCTTTCTCTTCGTGATTAGTCATGTTGAGACTCTCATTGTTTTTTTCTCCTTTAAGAGAAACATGGTAGAGAATTTTATCTGAACTATTTTACGTGTCTTTTTTTCTCCCTTTTACATTACATGTTAATCAAAGAGCAATTAGGAAGTACAGAGAGGGGAACAAAGAAAACTTAATTCCCAATTCTCCCACATATTTCATCACTAAAGGTAACTCCGTTAATTTGGGGATCCATTTCTTTTCATGGTTTTTACACACACACACACAAACAGTGATCTGAGAAATGTCAATAGTGGTGAGCTAGAAAAAGAACAGCCCAGCCTATAAAAGTGACATCTAGCAAAAGCATACCTAAAAGAAAAAAAAAGAAAGAAAGAATGAAAACCCAGCCTCTAGGGTAAAGGTTAACAACTGAACTGTCATTTATTGTTGATGATTTGCTTTCCCCTAAGCTCGGAACTTTCAGGGAATTAGTTTATGATCCCAGGCAGCTTTCTCGGCATGGGGGAGGGTGCCCAGTTAGCCCTAATTATTACATTTTGTTTCACATTCCCACTTAAACAGCTAACCTTTTTTTCTAATGGGTCTGGACTCTGGCAGCCACAGCTTGAACTGACGGAGCTGTTCTTTCTCTAAATGGCCTTTTGTGTGTGGATAATGACCCCACTCTCTTGAATAGGGTTTTTCTCTACTTGCTGTAGCTAAATGCATCATTGGAAAAAACAAAGCAAAGAGAAATCGCAGTAAAATGGTACATAATGGCCCCCTGGGGTGGGAGGTAGGCTTGGCGCTCAGACTTTCACACTTTCCTTCTTCTGAAGTCTCACACAGAAGAATATTTTACCTCAGAGCAGGGGAGGCGGGGGCGACTGCACCCTGTGGGATTTGGGCCATGTTTTGGGCTATGATTTGAGAAGATAAGCTGTCACTGAGTTAAGGGGTGCCTGGGTCTCCTCAGTAGAAATACTGCTCTGCTTCTTAACCCAGCTTAGTGAGTCAGAGCCTACCTCAGAATAAGTGCTCCGAAATATGAATTTCTTCCTGATCAACCTCTGGCTTCCAAGGGACGTTGGTCATTCTTGTCCTTGTGCTGCAAGTCTGTCGTCATACTTGAATTTATCATGTCATCATACTTGAATTTCACATGGCTCGGGGGAGCCTTGTGAAACAGATGAATGAAAGCTCTTGGAAACCCACTTTATGTACCAAGATTTGGAATTAAAAAAAAAAAAATTTCCATATCATAGAAGGAATAATGGTATCAAAGTTCACAAAACTTTAAGGCAGATTTTGATGTACTTATTTTACATTTAAAATTAATTAAGAGGATAACCGCATTTCTTTGTAGTCTCAATATATATAGTCTCAGTGTAACTTAAAATCACAATAAGGTAATTTAAAGGTCTAGAGACTGTATGTGTTAGTGGAGCCTCTCTACCTCTACTCATTGGCTGTCCTCTTCTCCACTCCTGTTCATTCTCCTCCTGTATGTGAAAAGCACTTTGTAAATTACTAGACATTATATAAATCCTAGTCAGCGCCATCTAATCCCTCACCCTTCTCTCCTGCACTGAATTCCCTCCTTGTACCTTATTTACTTGGTACTTACTAATGCTGACCAATCGGTTTCTCCCACCTCATCCCTTGGGTATTTTAATGGTTTCATTTAATAAAGTAATAACCCATAATGGGTTAATAAAGGGCAGTTAGGAATGCTAGGGTACAGCCCTTTGAAGATCTGTAAGGTATTTTCCTAAAGGGACTCATTCACTCCCACTTCTGGGCGCCTTAGGGCCCTCATCTTAAAAGGGGGTAATAATAATAATACGTATCTTCTTTACTCAAACAAGTGGAGATAGAGGTGTGGCGTGTGTATGTGCCTTTAATATTTTTAGAGTTCGGCCTCTGCATAAGCAAGAAGGCAAGAAATAGGACTGACCGTGACTGAAGGAAGCTAAAGAGATTGTTTCCTACCAACGACTAGCTTTGCCAGGAGAGATAAATATTAGCAATTACAATGTATATTAAGTGAACATGATCATTTTTGCTTCATCACAAGAAATTCTGAGTAGGTTTTAAGCATTTTATACGCTTTTGTAAAATACTCTTAGTTTCAAAAATCCAATGTGTTTTGGAGAAAATTCAGGCAATCAAATGCATTCTCTGTGAAGGTGTAGTCCAGGCATTTATGTACATTCCTACTCTTCCCAGAAAGTTTTTGAGGCAAGTGTGCCTTTGCCCAGTAGCTTTGGGCTGCAGCTGCTGAAGAGGAGAGTGGCACTAAAGAGAAATACTGATTGGTTTATAAACCTTGACTTAGTACATGGACTAAGTGCCTTTGACTTTATTGAACTTTCACTGTAGGTGTGACCTCGTCTTTATAACCCATCTAAGACTCTAAATGGTGAACTAAAGTTTCTAACACTAGGAAAGCCGCTATCTTTTAGAGTAACACTCCTCTGAAGTGCTCTTTGTTGGTCTACGCATGTGTCATCATGAGTCAAACCACTTGCTAGAACCTGGATCAGTGCAGACAGACGTGGAACACTTTCAAAGCAGATGCTAAAGAGTGAAGGCTGAAATAAAGAAAGGTCATAGACTAGGGGTAGAACAATTGCAATTAGATCATTACTGATGAAATAGTGACTTTCTGTGTCACTTTACACTACACATGGAATTCATTCATTCATGGATTCACAAATCCTTATCGAGCATCTCTTATTTGCTAGACATGGTATTAGGGTCCAGGGATACAGAAGCTAAATAAAACAAGATTACCACTGCCCTTAAGAGGTCACATTCTGCTGGAAGAGGTCACATATAAACAACGAAATAATAGCTCTCATTTATTTATCCCAAGTGAGTTCCTGATACTGTTCTAAGTGATTTGCATGTGCCCACTTAATCTCACAACAGCTAGATGGGTAAGTATTATTATTATCCCTTTTCTACAGACGATTGCATCGAGGCACAGAGATGTTCGTACTGGTACAGGGTCACACAGTAGTAAGCAATGGGGCCGGGATTCAAACCCAGACCCCTGCTTTTCACCACTGCCTCTGACACCACATTTGGAAAGGAAGGTATAAAAAAGGAGTCAGGAATCCCTGGGAAGGGATTAGCACTGGTTTTAAACCTTTGCTTTATTCCTATCTCCCATATGTGGGAGCTTGGTGAATTTCCTTTCATCTTTCTATGCAACTGGTTTTGCTGCATTTTTTAAAAAACATAGTTGTAATTATATTCCATATACAATTTTTAACACATAATTCTGAAGTCTATCTGTAGGCTTTGAATGTTATTAAGCAATGACAGAGGAAGTCCTTGAAAATCGTTGTTCAAGGGCTTTCATGGACCAAGACATACTGGTTTTTTGTATTACATTTAAAAAACTTAAGTCACTGTCATTTGCTTGTATAAAGTATTTATTATAATAATAAGCAATTTATCTTTACAAATAATTATGAAGGCTCACCTGCATATTGAAATGACTAGAAGTCTCAAGTATCAAAATGACATTTAAATACTTTTACAGCCTCTTGTTGTTTAACCTGTGCAAATTAAATTGGTGCATCAGAATTGTAAATGAGTTCATAATTTTATAAATTTCCACAAATATTCATCAAGCACTCAGTAAGAATGGTGTTTCTTTTATAGCAGTGCTGAAAATTGGAAATGGAGAAGGGAATTTAAAAAATCACAATTATGACCAGTCTTTCCATAAAGTGTATGTCTGTTTAAATTTTAATGATGGTATAAACAGTAATACATTGCCCTCCATGGATTACACATCTCCTCTATTAAGAAGGCACGTGAAACTCTCATTAGAAAAATAAGGAAAGTGGGTGGGGGAAGGGGAAAAAATTCAGACTTTTAAACTGTAGCTACTGACTTTCATTTCGGAAGCCAATTCTTACATTTGTAACCCCAACTGATCTAAGTGAATTTTTAGCTTGCCAACTAATGAGTTTGAAAACGAAGCCCTCCTGTTGTTACTTGATCTTCTTTCTGCTTCAAGTGGTTGAATAAAATACTGAAATGACGAGGAAGCAATTTTCAGAAATGCGTTGAAACCGCAGCTGTAGGTTGAGACCATATGTAGGTGGACTTCGCTGGTGTTACCTGAAGCCTCAATAACATTCTAATATTATTCAAAGGTGGAAAATCAATGGCTAAAGAGAGGAACTTCTTCGCCTGGGTAGACAAAAGCAGAGTAAAATTGCATGGTTATGAAGTCATAAAATGACTCTAGTGTTTTCTTTATGATTGCCAAATTCACTAAAACCTTGCTCTAACATTGATTTGATAGTAAATTCTTCAATATAAGACAAATTTGCTTAAATCCCATCCGAGATAGGCTTTTAACACGCAATAATATTAGACCCGAGCACTTTACTTAGTTGATCTCATTTGATCCTCCTAACAACTTTATGAGAAAACTACCACAATTTCCTTCATTTTACAGATAAGAAAATTGAGGCACAGAGATGTTAAGTAACTAGCCCACATTTACAGTTAAGGAGTGGCAGGGCTGGAATGTGAACATAGATAAGGCTTCCCAAAGCCTTATTTTTTGCTACTTCCTCATCCAAAATCCCCAATGGCAGCTAAGAGCCTATCAATCCAATTGACAAGAGATGAGAGGGCCAGGAGATATCTTGGAGAGCAAGGAATAAGCAAAGGCATGGGGAAGTGAAGGCACGAAAGTTTTTAAAACCAGCTTTTCGTGAAAGTTGCTAAGAGAATAAATCAAAAGTTCTCATCAGACACACACAAAAAATTGTACGTACATGTGGTGATGGATGTTATCCAGATTTATTGTGGTGATCGTTTCGTAAGATATACAAATATTGAATCATTATGTGGTAAAACTGAAACGAATATAATGTTATATGTCAATTATATCTCAATTTTAAAAAGACAAAAAAACCAGCTTTCAGTTTTAGTTTACTGTATGGGCTGGTGATTCTGTTTGCCCCCATTCCCAGACCCATTCTCCAACCTTCTCTATCCTGCTCTCATGCCCTCTGGCTTCTAGTTGGGTTCGGCCAATGGGAGGCACTGGCAGGAGGATGGAGGGCTGGAGGAGAGAGATGTCGTATCTCTTCCTCACGTCCTCCCTAATTCAGTACTTGTCTCTGATAATAACTGCATCTTTTCTGCCAAATGGCTGCTTCTGCCCTTTCAGCCTTAGGGGTGCTATCAGTCTCCTGTTGCTAGTCTCTGGGTGCTTACATCCCTTATTTCTTCCTGCGACCATACCTCTGTTATGTCATCCCATCATTAAAAGTGGAACTTGAATTATTTGGGGGAAATTCTGTTTCTTGCTGAGACCTGACTGATAGACTTTGTGTTTGTAGTCTTGTTCCTCTCTCCTCTCTACGTAAATCCATTCATTCATTCATTAAACAACTATTCAGTGAGCCGGGTACTTTCCAAGTGCTAGTGGTGAAGGACTTGAAGGGATAAGAGGGACAAGATCTTTGCTTTCTTGGTGTTGAAAATATCTCATGCCTTCAATTCCCTATGCTTTTGTTTATTCCCTCCTCCTCACTCATCTCTTGCCGATTGTAATTCTTTAAGCCCCAGTTCCATTATTTCTTCTTCAAAATTGCAACATTAAACTTCTTTTGAGCACTGTGAAGGGCTAGGTTCTGTGCTAACAAAAAAGATTCTAAAAAGAATTCTAAAAGTCTTCACTGGTCACCTCAGCACTCCAGATCTTTCCAAGAATCCATAACTCTGAAAAATCCACAGGAGCAGATGGAATTTTCCTGAGTGGACTGCAGCTGACTACTTGCCTCTTTGAAGTGGTTGGCTTCCCCAGATGATAAAGAGATGCTGTGTTGCAGGATAATTTATGGGATTATTAAAGTATTTTTCCCTAATCATTTTTCAAACAGCAAGACTTTTGGGCTCCTCTGCCTCAGGATAGGCGGCTGTTGAGGAAAGCAGTTTTCCACGACGACTGGCCTTCTTGACTTTTGTTTCTAGAGGCCTGAACTCTTGAGGAAATCATGATGGTGGGGAGGGGAGAGATGAAGGTGGTTGGAGGCAGGAGATGGAGAGGTGACTGCTGAAGCCTCAAGAAGGAGGAGAGGCTGCTGCACAGCATTCCAGAGAGGTGTCGGTGGCTGTGTCCCCAACAAGTCTGACTTCTAGTCTTAGCCAGAACAAAGACCCAGGGAGGCTGGAACCACAGTGCAGAGCCCCCTGCCTTCAAGGGACACAAGTAGCAAGATGCAGGAATACCTTCCTCGCCTCTGAAGTTTGGTTTTCAGAGAAAGTGATTGCACATTTTCAGGTGCCGATGTTGTTCAACTTCCTAGCAGTCGGACTGTCTACTATTGTTTTTTCCAGCATCTAGGTCATGATATTTAGTGGACATCAACTCAAACCTGTATCTAAATTTGTATGTGAATCATTAAATTGTATTTACAAAACCTTAAGCTGCTTATGAGAAATAAAATTGTAGCTCCCTGGGTAAGTAGAAGTATTTCTTACAAAAGGGCCTTTTGTGTTCCCTGTCTGCCTGTTTGTGATAGTGGGACAGTGAGAGAGAGAGAATGAATTGGCCAGGTTCAAGAGATGTTTTATCAAATCATTATCATTTAGGGTAGGAGTTGGCAAACTGTGTCCCACAGGCCAAATCCTGCCCCCTACCTGCTTTTGTATGGCCCATGAGCTAAGGATAATTTTTATACTTTTTGATGGTTGGAAAAAATCAAAAGAAGAAAAATATTTGGGGACACATATAAATTATATAAAATTCAAATGTCAGTGTCCATAATAAAGTTTTACTGGAACATAGGTCCCTTATTTGCTTATGTGACTGCTTTTGTGCTACAACGCAGAGTTGGGCAGTTGTGACAAAGACCCAAAAAGCCAAAAATATTTACTACTTGGCCCTTTATAGAAGTTTGCTGATCCTTGATGTAGAGTGAATGTGGAAATTCTTGTTCCTAGGCTTTAAACTTGGCTGTCCAAGAGAGGATCTAGTGACCTAATACCTAGATTTATTTCTATTTATTTAAGGAATAGACCAAGGTTATTACTCACCCAGGGGTAATGTCAGCATCAGAAATAGACTAAATACAAAAAAGGGGGTCATCTCTGTGAATTAAACAGAAATCAATACATTTTGAATGAGCATAGCCTGACACAGGAGGTTTTCTTGGAGACATTATACTAACAGCTTCCATTTATAGAACTCTTATTATATGCCACATACTTCGTTAGCAACTCCATTTAATCCTCAAAGCCACCCTGAAAAGTGGGTATTTTAAAGATGTTATGAAGGTGGGGCAGTGAGTTGAAATAAAAAAATCAAAGATGTGTTCAATCCACATAAAACTCTAGAGGTCAGAGAGCGAAGAGAAAGTACGTCTAAAGTGAAGTGAAAATCGCTGGAATTTCTGCCCACCTGACATGAGGTCTGGTCATGGGCAGATGAAAAGACCGATTACACAGTTGTTATAAGGAATCAGTGACCTCACTCATGGAAAAGCACCTAACAGTATCTGGCAAAGAGTGGTTGCCCAATAAAGGTTGGCTTATTTCCTTCCTCTTCTTTTTTAAATTAAATTTCATATTTACCCAAATGGAAGTGGGCTCTGCATAAAGAAAGATTGGAAGAGTGCAGCAGTCATTAATAAAATGATTGTTGATTGGGGCTGGAGAGGGGGAATGGGGTGACAGGGACAGGAGTGGGAACATTGCTTTTTATCTTAGTTTCATATTGTTTTGATTTTGAAAGATATAAATATATTAGCTATCAAAAAATTAAATTAAAAATCTGTAATGAGGCTTAATTTGGAACTTAGACCCTTCAGAGCCTCCCTAGTGGACAAGCCTACCCAATTTTGTGATAGTAGTTTTCCTTGTACATTGATTTTATTCCATTCTGTTCTTTTCCTTTTTCATCTACTTTGGAATTAATTTAGTCCTTGATTTGAACACTTAATAAGTATCTGAATTTCTTTGTTTATACAGATAACTCCCATGGATAATAGTGATTCTTCAGCCAGTGGTTCATTTTTATAGCTGAAACTTAGCTTCTGAGAGCTTGTTACATCTGGTTTTCGTATACTTTCTATCTACTATTGTTTCAATCCAGTAGCATTACTTTTACAAACACGTGTGTGCTGTAGTAGGTAAAATACCATTTACCAATGCTATATCAAATTAGACAGTAACATACTTAGAAGTGAAAAGAATTGTTTCTAAACTTACCAAAACATTTCAGTGGCTTGTGACTGTAGAGAATGAAGTCCTAGCTCCTTAACAGAAAGTGTATGGTCCTCTGGGGCCCGGACCCTGCCTTCCACCCTGCCCATCTCCTCATGCCCTCTACTTCCCCTCCAACATCACTAAGCCACTTGCAGGTCTCAGTATTTCTGTGCTGTTTCTCACCTAAGTGCCTGTCACTTAGTAGATGCTTGGTAAATAACTGATAAATTGATGAACGAATGACCAATAAGTTTCTGATATGGATTTAATTTTCCAGAATGTTGTTCCCATTAGAAAGGAACTACATAGGCTAACTTACTTAACATTCATACACCCCATTCTTCTTAATAACTATCTGTAGCTTCCTAAATATTAAACTGGCTTTTTATGAACCAGCTCTCCTGAGTTTAGTTAATATGGATCAAATCACCTACAGGTAAATTGGTGAAAACAAGGTTCAAGACCCATTGAGGCTATGGCTTGGAATGAACACTCTAGAAGAAAGCATTTGACACACAAACAACCTACTCACCTCTGCTTACATGACTGTAGCAGAGTTCCTGGGCCCAGATCACGTCCCCAGTCCATCCTGAATAGCAGTGACCACTCCAGAACTCTGCTTTCATTCGCTTTCTGAAGACCTCATAGATCAGATGGTATTAGTTAGGATAATAGTCGAGGTTCTTTATCAGCTGGTCCCAATTTACTTTTTGAGCCATTTCCCCCAGTAAAGCTCTCTGCTCCAGTTTCCTGAAGACATGTGCTCTGTTCATTTCTACCCTCAAATCTTAAACCATATTCTTACCATTAAGAAAAAATTCCCTAGGTTTGTTTGTTTTTAGGTTGGTTTGTTTTCTTTATGCCAATTAAAATTCTGTATGTCATCAAAGCCTAACTAAAACCCTTGTCTTTCCCTTAATCTCTCTTGGCACCTGCTGTTTATACCATAACCTCTAATACTTGTCTATGTGTGCCCTAAATCCTTCCCAGGTGCATTTTATTTATATATCTTGTCTCCTCAAATAAAAGGAATGTTCTTCTGAGACATAGTTGGGTTTTCTACTTCTTTATCGTTTCTCTTAATGCCTAGCACAGAGCTAGCTGGACTGAGTAGGTGTTCTAAGAATGTCAATTAAATTGAATCTCCAGAAAGCATTTTCGAATTGGGAAGAAGAAAATACATGGAATAAATACATAGTATCTGCCATGATAGGTGTTTATTCTTTGTTATCTAAGGTGATCTTCACAAAATGCTGCCAAGTATGTACTATTAGCCTTATCTTTTCGAGATGAAGAAACAGATGTTCACAAACATTTAGTGACTTACCCAACTTCACACAGCTAGTATGTGGCAGAGCTGGAATTTGAAAACACATCTGCTTGATGTCAAAGTTTTTTTTCTCTCTCTCTCTTTCCACTCAATATTTTACTAGCAGCTAACAGTGGTAACAATCTTTAAGACTGAAGAGCATAAAATGTTAGTATACATTCTTAGTGGGTAATTTGATGAAAAAAAACAGTTTTGCCTATAAAATGGCATTTTTATCTTTCTTTTAAAATAAAATTACATAGGGGACAGCTTCTCCTTATTAAATAAAATATGGAAACAAGGGGAAATCGTTAGGGAAATACAGTCAATAGTTAGAGAAATAAAGCCTTGCCCATTTTAGTTACTAACAAAAAAAAATCCTGAGTTTAGACAAGCTTCAGGATCCCTGATTTCTTGAAGAGGCAGCAAGAATATCGAGATCTATTTTCTACTGCCTGCAAAAAGGTCTTTCAAAAACCAAGGTTCTTTTCTTCTTTTGTCTCTTGTTTAACTTTAGAAGACAAACTAAGATAACAAGTGTAATTTCTAATGCTTTCCAAAATAAAATCTAGGCCCAATATCCCAAGAAGGCAAAATGGGAAAAAAGAGATCTCCTAAAATTCTTTCTGGAAGCCCAGATCCTCTTTCCACCTGTAAACCTCAACCACGTTACCGTCTCTCCCTGTTCCTGTGCCCCCCAGCTACCCTGGAAACAGAGTATGTGAGTTTTTTAAATCTTTTTTTCTCTGTTGGGCTTTTTCTTTCTCTATGGTTCTCACTGAACGGGAGACACCTGTGTCCTGTGGCAGACAGACTGTACCTCGCTGCTTGACCCAGGCAGGGTCAATCCACCTGGATTCAGCCTGTGTCACAGCCAGGCAACTCCCCCTGAGAAAGTTTCAAGCTCCTTTTGCAAGATGACTACAGAAATATACGTTTATTGACATTTTCGTTTCCAGTTCCCACCGCCTTTCCTTCCCGTGAGATGTGGCAACTCACATGATAAGTCACACCCCTGAAAGTCCTCTAGCTGACGGATAATAATAAGAGGAAGGGGAAGGATGAGGGGGAGGGAAGGGGCTTTTTTGAGGAGGCTGAAGCTTTCCTCACAAAGAAAAACCATTTCCCTTTATTCTAACCCCAGGCTTGTTTTAATTTTAAGCTATTAATTTGAAATAGCTAATCAGTTGCCACAGGCATACACACATTGCCAGGACTGCAAAATACCTGCCCTTTTCTAATCAACCCCTAAGTGATAATGATTTATATGTATAACGTACACTTAGCCTGAAAAGCCCAGGCACTTTCTACGGGATGATTTGTGGAGATTATTCAGTAGGATTTTCCAATTCAAACTAATGGCGGAGAGGCCCACGGAGGATTACGACATTTTCACGATTGAACAAGAGAGTGAATACACACTTTTTTAAAAAAACCACAAACTCTAGGAAGAAATTTCACAAAGCTTATTTTATTCATTTATTTGGACAAGTGGCATTCTGTTTGGAATGTTTATCATTCTCAATGGAGTACTAGTAGAAATATCCTAGGAGCCCCCAAAGAGAAGTAAGGTTTACATAACATGAACTTTCATTGCTGCTCTGATACCAGATATTTACTGGGAAGCAGGATGGGTTTTTTCATTTAAATGAGAATTATTTGGTTTGGCTTAATGGGCAAGAATTAACTGTTAGCTGTATCACTTAACCCACTGCTGTGATGTATCTATCTTTATTAAGGAAACCTAATACATTCTTGGCAGGTCACAGCAACACTACACATTTGAGGGAACTGGTAAGAAAGACAGTTGATTTTAATAGAAATGACAGCAGGGATTTGAGCAGAATGCAATAGTCTGCGTTGCAATGTTACCGCCATCCCAATTAGAATTTGTGTCCTGTCTTCTACCCAAATGGCCAATCAGATCTTCAATGACCTTGCAAAGTGATGTCTTGACCAACCCCTTAAATCCCACTCTGGGGATTCCATTTCCGTAATGGGGTGCTCTGCATTTCTCCATTTCTCCAAGAGAAAGTACAACTCCAGCATCATTAAGTGCCAAACCCAGCATAGCAACTTCCCTTGGAGTTCTGCCATTCAAGTCAACTTCAGTGTTGACCCAATTGATATGAAATATCTTGGGAACATCATAATCCTAGGGGGCACGGTTGCAAACAGATCAGTTTACACTTACTTGAATTTGATTCATCTTTTCCAAAAAGCCTTTCTCAGACTAAGGTATATTCAATCTTGTAATTAAAATATACTCAATATTCAAATGAGTAGATTTCTAGGACAAAATATTTTCATTAGAGATAGTCATGAGAAAAAAGAGTGTGGGAAACAAGAGAAGTAACTGAAGATTAGTTTTGCAAATAGAAATTTTATTTGATATGCTACTTTACGACAGTGCTATTTTATTTTAGTGACTGCCTCTCAAAGATCTCGATATACTTTACCAAAAATATCCTTTTATTATTTGTGTCTTAGGTTCTAAATTTTATAACTTCAAAAATATGACTTTTCCCAGTAATAAGACAGAATGTTTTAATTTTTTATGGCAGATCCCTGCAACATCATTTTGGTAGAATAATTTTTTTGTCCCTTTCTATAGATCCTTGTTACTGTTTCCTAATCTAATATTTCAAGAAAGAAAGAAACCGTATGCTTCCTAGAATGGATAGGAACATGAACATCTTCAGGCACCATTCTCTTTGTGGAATTTGTTCCCAATTCAATTGGAAACATTGAAAATAAGCAGAAGACTATCGAATTAACTTGTCATATTGCATGTCACTAAGGTTGCCAGTTTATACAAAGTGAATCAGTTGGACCTCATATCCAACATTTGCCCAATACTATTTGGATAGTTATAGATTGAGCAATTATTTGGTGAAGATATGTTTGCAGAACACATAGATACCTTGGGAAGAAGTATTGATAATTCGATTCCCCCCAGCCAATTCTGAACGAATCCCTGTACCTACGTGTTCTTAAGGGAAATGAGCATGTTCCTTAAAGATGCCCCGTAGTTCTTCTGGTCCAGGGTTTCTCTCTTCTTGTTATCACAGTCATATTCTGAGGTAATTCCATCCTAATGTGTCTGTTACCAATCAAAATGGATGTCACAGTACGTTTCCCCCACAGGAGATGGCTTCTATGGATAAGCGATACACAGATATCTGGATTGTCACATATTCTAGAAACCCCTTGGGTTTTACAAATGCTCTAAATTTATACTTGCTAGTTTTAGGGCATGTGAGTGTGTAGGAGACTGTCAATCAAAAATGAAGCTTAACATTTACTGTGACTTTTGATCTTGAGATGTGATTCCTTTTCTTCCTCTGCTGTAAGCTCAGAAATGGAGTGGAACTAGTAAATTAAAACACTGGTGGCTTACTACTTTTCAGCCACTGATAATGTGCCATCAGCACTTCTCTGGAGCATTCTTTTGTTATTGTGAAGCTCATCTAGAGCCAATAGAAAGATTCTTTAAAAAACAAAATAGTTTCCCCTAAGCTCTCTCTGCCCTCTCTTTTCAGATCTGAAGGCAGTAATTTTGTGGACTATTCATTAATGCTTTAACCCCTCAATGGTACTATGGAAAGTGTGGATGAACATCACATTTTATAAGAAAATAGCTTTATCAGCAGGGATCAACTAGTCTTTACCTATGCACAGACATTGAACTGTCTGCCCACTAGCAGTCAGCTAAATCCTGAGGAATAAATAACAACAAAATCCATCATAGGTTTTTAAGGTTATTTTTGGCCCTTCATGTCCTAGATATAGAAATATGCAGGAAGAGGTTTATTTGTATGTTGGATTCTTTGCTGTGTGGAATTAGTTGAAGAACTATTTTAAAACTAAAATATTTTACGATACAAGGAGGGAGAAAGCAATCATGGAATGTCCCTCTTCCAGAAGTTGCAAACTGGTGGCCCACAGGCCACATCCACCCTGCAGACATGCTTTTTGTCATCTATGTGTGTTTTATTAACTGAATTAGGAGCCATTTTGTGTGAACTGGAAATTTCACATAGAAATGTGGATTTCAGGATTAAAGAAAAAAAACCTGTCAATACTGGGTCTGCACCACCCCTGGGGAGGAACTAAGGAGAAACTGCTCCCTTTAGATGGGGCTCAGGCCCTGCAGTAGATGGAGGTGGATCCCTTATAGCAGACATAAACCCTTTAGTTGCCCCCTTCAGATGGGACACGGGCCCTCCGGTCACCTCCTTAGATAGGCACGGGCCCTCTCATTTGCCACGGTTCTCCTGAACAAATCACAAAATCAGATCCTATTGCAGGTTTACCAAAGACATTTGCTTTTGTGATCCCTGCTCTTGACAAAGAACTTTTTGAGATCATAATGGTTATTAGCAATAACGAGAGAGAAACTATGATTAATGCTTTTTTGAGATTCTTAAGTAACTTCCTTTCCAAGAAGATGACCATCATTCATTAAGCACCTCTCATGTGCCAGGCACCTTTCTTACCCTGTCTCATGTGATCATCACAACAACTCTGTCAAGTAGGTATTTTACAGACAGGGAAAGTGGAGCTCAGAAAGACTGAGTAACTTGCCTAAGATCACACCGCTCTTAACTGGCAGAACTAAATTGCGTTTCTAGGCCTGCCTGGTTCCAAAGCCCAGACTCCTCCACTAAACCGAAGACTTCAGATGACTCCATACAAAATCTCATTCCTCTTACCACATCCCTGTCTAGAGTTAAGGAATCGAGTCAGAGAGGTGGAAGAGGAAAAGAGAATTTTTAAGTTTCTTCTCTCAATTGCTACATCATCATTTCCTTCCTAGAACTGCCAAAAAATTACCTATTTTGGCTTTGTAATTCCTCAGGAGAAGCTGTAAAACTTCACTTATGTGTGGCTCCTGTAGGCTGCTAGAAGGTTGGAATCCACATGGCTTTTCTTTCTTCGTAGGCTGTGTGTTCTCACCCCTCAATTGCTGCACAGCTGTAAGGAGCTCAAATTGTAATAAAAGTGGTTTAGTGCAAACCATACATACATAATGGTCTTTGATTTCCCCCTAGGCTTTGAAAATCTCTCTTAATTATCTGCCTGGAGGCTTGGAATTGCTTTGCCAAGTCTATCTTCATTTGCTGAAGTGTCTCCAGAGCACCACTTCTAGAGGAATTTCTTCAGAAGTGGAAACTGGCCCCAAGTGCTCATGTCAGGAAGGTCGATGCAAATGATAAAGTGGACTTAAAAACTTACTTGAGTGAGGAAGGCCTTACGAAAAGGCACTCTGTGTCCATTCTGTAAGAAAAGTTGTAAAAATGGGAGTAAGGGAGGCAAAGAAGAACACTCTACAAGCCGGAGCTGGGGAAATAACAACTTAGTTGAGCTGATTCCCTGGGTGGAAGAGGGGCCTTCCTCCCGCTCTGTGTGGCTCCAAATTCCTGCTTGTCCCAACACATGTATGCAACCTTCCTCGTACCTTCATTCATAGATTCTTTCATCCATTCAAGCCATCTCTGAGCACCTATAGGCACCTCTCCATCCCTCTCTGTCCCCCAGTTGTGCTTTACTCTCCTTTTCACACTCATTACTGCCACATTCTATTATATATATTCGGTTGTTTTAGGTATTGTTTGTCTTTCTCCCCTAAATGTAAGCTCTCTGCTCACAAGGACCTGGTCTGTTTTGTTCACCACTATACCCTTAGCACCTCGTGTGTGGCACATAGTAGGAACCCAATAAATATAAGTTATTGAATTCCCACTATGTACTTAGGATCTAAAAATGAGTAAGACAATGGTTCCCACCTTCAAGGCATTCATGAACTTTTTAGAGAGGCAAATATTAACATAAATGCAACTCATACTATGAGAACATGGCTTGTGTTCATGCCTTTAGCAAAAGTGATTTAACTGATTAGCTATTAGACTTCATGGGTGTGATGGTTAATTTTGTGTGTCAAATTGACTGGGCCATGGAGTACAGAGATATTTGGTCAAACATTATTCTGGGTGTGTCTGTGAGGGTGTTTCTGGATGAGATTAACATTTGAATCAGTAGACTAAGTAGATTGTCCCCCCTAATGTGGGTGGGCCTCATGCAATCAGTTGAAGACTTGAACAGAACAAAAAGGCTGACATGACATCCCCCCCCTCGCCCTCCCCACACCCCCATGCCAGGGTGTAAGAGGAAACTCCTCCGGCCTGACTGCTTTAACATCAGTCTTCTCTGTTCTTCAGACTCAGATTGAAACATCAGCTCTTCTTGGATCTAAAGCCTGCTGACTCTCAGACTAGAATTTATACCACTGGCTCTCAGGCCTTCATAGGTATTAGGCCTACACATTGGCTCTCCTGAGTCTTCAGTTTGACAGCTGTAGATCTTGGGACTTCTCAGACTCTATAACCATGTCAGCCAATTCCTTATAATAAATCTCTTTATATATATATAAAGTATATTATATATATATATATAGTATATTATCTATGGTTGTGTTTCTCTGGGGAACCCTGACTAATACAGTGGGCCAGGCATGCAAACTTGCAGAAGTGTCATGCCCCACTTCTCCTAGAAGCAGATACCAAGTGGAATTAAATGTGCAAGAGGTTTACTGAGGGAAGTCCCTGTGAAGGATGAGGGATAAAGTGGGAAGAAGCAGGAGTAGGCAGGGGGAGCCTTTAGCCCATGATGTAGGTCTGAGACCTATGAAAGGAAAAGGAAAGGAAGGATTGAGTAGGAAGAGTTTCAGACCACAGCACAGTTCTGAGAAAGATTTGGCCATCCTGATGGAGAGTCCCCAGGCCAAAAGTGCCCATATGAGGAATTCCCCTTGAGACAGGAATGGCCCAGCTCTAGTCCCCCTGCTGTGCTGGGAACAGCCCTGGGGAAATGTGGTCTTGGAGTGAATGCTGCAGGAGGTCCAAAATAAGGCAGCCGGAGGCTGTCAATCAGCTATGCTCCACAACAGATTCTCTCAGAGGGAGATCTGAGCAGGGCATCTTCATGATTCCGTTCTTCTAGCATGCCCTTCTGAGGCTGGGGTGGGCATTCACACATTTTGTTAGTTATAGACTCTCTGTGCAAAAGGGACAATATGTTTTTAAGGGGAAATCCTAGGGACTTATCTTGGAGCACATGGTCTTACTCAGATTGTATATTTACCAAAGCCAATCTTACAGCCTTCTCTGCCCACAAGCAAGAGTGGGATAGGCTGAGGAAGGATGGTGGGACTCTAGGGAAAAGGGGGCATGGAAGCTGTACTTTCTGTCAACTCTGCCAAGGCCAGTGGCATAGAACCAGCAGGCACTTATCCTCCCAAGTGATGGGAGGAGGACCTAGTTTTTGAAACCAGTAATACATCAATCCATGGACCAGTTTTGGTACCCACACTCTACTTGACAGACCTCTGGCTGAGACTTTGAGGATCTGGATACATTTCAATAGAGCTGGGAGAAATATGGCAGACATCGGCTTTCCTTGGTTGGAGCAGAAAATCTCCCGTGAGTGGGCAGGAAAAGATAGTGGGCCACCTGTTCTCTGGCAAACCAAATAGTGCTTGTTTTGTTAACTGATTATAAATCAAGTTCTTTCTTTTATTTCTCCTTTAGGATCAAAATTTATTAGCAATTCAGAAGATTTGTGTGGGCTGGGCTTCCCCTGTAAACATTTCCCTTCTTTAATGTATTTCCCCATCTCTACAAATTAAGAGAACTGCCTCTTAAAGCTTGTAAAAAACAACCCTGTCAATTAATTTTGATGGAATCTCAGTGATAAAACATCAGCGCTAGACAGGAGTTTGGAGATCTTTTATTGTTACATTTAGGGAAATTGAAACCCAGAGAAATGAGTGATTGCCCAAGGTCACGTGGCTGGCTAGTGGCAGAAAGAAGGCTGGAACCCAGAGCTTTAGTTTTTAGGCCAGAGCTCTGCCCACCACGGCAGCCCTAGCTTTCTTCTCTGATTGTACCTGCTTTTTATTTTAAGTTAAACACATACTTGGTTAGCCAAAGGTTCTTCATAACCCCTTTTCTAGGAAATCATTTTTTTCCCTGGCTGAGAGTTTTGTGACCTAACTTAATTTTAGAAAATAAAAACAAAACCAAAAAAACAGTGCTGTGCTGCAGGAGCCTTGAAAACCGACAATGATAAAAGCCTAACGTAAACCCTATGAAGGGAAAAGAAGGTCCCCAAGTTGCCCAGCTTTGTAACTGGTAGAGCCAACGCTTGTTTACTGATGTGTGAGATTCCAGCAGCTGCTTGTCTGCAGACTCTGAAATGGTGTTGAGCTGGAAGGAACCTTGAAAATTATCCATGAGGAAACAGAGCCCCGGAAAAAGCAAGTTAGGACTGGGACCCACACCTTCTGACTCTTAGCCAGATGATTATCTACAACAAAACACTTTGAAGAGTCCAAAGATGAGGCTTTTGTTTTAAGACAAGTGAGGGCAAATTAGGAAGTCGCGTGAAAAGTTGGAGCACACTGGCAATGATAATCTCTATCGTGCCCTACTTATGGTCCAGGCGTTGTTCTCAGTGGGCCACGCGGATGGAGCGCTTCCTTCACTGCGCCAGGTGATGTCCCAGCAACAACCCCCAAATCTTAGTGGCTTACAACAGAGGCTTATTTCTTGTGTGCTGTATGTTAGTGGTGACGGCTGAGGCCCTGCTCTACGTGGGTTCTTCAGTGCAGGATCCAGTGTGAATGAGATGACCCTACTGAGATCTGTCAATCTTGTGGCAGAAGAAAACAGGTGCGATGCCCTGAAAGCCTCTGCCCAGTCATGGCATATGTCACGTCCACTCAAATTCCACTGGTCAGAGCTAGTCATATGGCCAAGCCCAATGCCAATGAAAGGAACAAAGCAAGTCGTGTGACAATGGGCAGAGGTGTATATATACTAAATATGAAAGGGATTTGAAACGACAGTGCAATCTACCACAATGAGAATCACCATTTCACATTTATTAGCTCCTTTAATCTTTATTAAAAAAAAAACCTATGAAGTAGGTAAAAATATCATCTGAAATCTAAAGTCTCAACAACAGTTAAGAGACAGAGCTGATATTTGAACCCAAGCAGTCTGGCTCAAGAGCCCACACTTAATCAATAGGCTTTTCATAATATGCTGCCTTTAATCTGATAACCCTGACACAGTTCCCCTCTCCCCCCTCCCTCTACCAACTAGTAAAGTCTGCCTAATGCCTAATGCCCAGACTTCAGCCATCTGTTATTTTTACCTGCATTGCCACATTCATTTATTTATTCAAAAAATATATATTGAGCATCTGTGAGCATGACATGATACCAAGCAGTAGGCGGAGAGTGGTTACAAAGATAAATCAGAAATAGATGATGTGCCCTGCTCTCAGAAACCTAGTCAGGATATGTATAAAATAAAACGATAAATCATAAACACTCAGGAACCTTCCGTTAAATTGCTATGGGGAAGTAATAAGAGATTTCTTCAGAGGAGGGAGGCCTAGAAAAGAAGGGGAGAGGGGCATTTAGCCTTTGAAGGAGAGGTTGGGTATGAAGATGTGCAGATGGAGGAGAAGGAATGGAATGTGCAAAGATAGGGCCGGAGGGGTTGAGGAGGGGCAGCAGAGCCATTAGTTCAAGGCACACATCCAACAGGGGCCTCAGAAGAGTTTGTGCCTTGTCTCAGCAACGTATACTGGCAAGAGTAAAGAAGATTTTTGTCACCCTAGTTTAAACTGGCGTTCCAATCCTGGGTCACACATTCCTAGTGACTAGGAATGAATAGTTTTATAACTCCTCTAATTATCTTTGAATAGCACAATTATATTACATTATGTTTAATAAACATTAAAAGCATTAATTTGGTAAACATTATCTTCTAAAATATATCAAATATTTTACAATCTTGTTTTGGCTTTTCTTCATTTTTAAAAAAATACACCAGCGGCTTCAAAAAATGAAGGCAGGAGCTGGCCTGGTGGCATAGTGGTTAAGTTCACACTCTCTGCTTCGGCAGCCTGGGGTTCGCAGGTTCGGATCCCAGGCATGGACCTACGTGCCGCTTATCAAGCCATAATGTGGCAGGCATCCCATATAAAGTAGACGAAGATGGGCACAGATGTTAGCCCAGCGCCAGTCTTCCTCAGCAAGAAGAGGAGGATTGACAACAGATGTTAGCTCAGGGCTAATCTTCCTCGCCAAAAAAGAAAAAAAAGAAGGCAGATTTCATGTCTTTCAATGTCCAACAGCCTCTACAGTAAAACACAGTGGAAAGAAAGTACAATAATTTTGGCTGGGAAAATTGTTTTCATTCATTCATTCATTCATTCAACCAACAAATATTTAATGAGCACTTACTATAAACAAGCCATCATTCTAGGTGTTGGGGATGCAACAGTGAACAAGAGGCACAAATTTCTGCCCCCAAGGATTCTGCCTTCTGCTGAGTATGCGAAGAGAAGTACTGAGAACCAAAAAGCTAAATTGCACATTTATGGAAGAAGCAAACCTTGATTGTCAGGCTGACTGGTATCATTTTTCTTCTGTAGACTGTGGGAGTCGTTGAAGGTCTTCTGCAGGGAAGACATAATGAGAGGTCTGCAGCCTAGTCTGTGGTAGGAGCAAGGTGGTTTAGCCCAGAAGTACATAGAGTGGGTACTGGCACCAGATGACCCTACCTTCAAAGTCTGGTCCAACATTTCACAGCTGTGAAGCTTTGGGTAGGTTGCTTAACTTCTCTGAGTTTCAACTGCCCCATCTGTAAAAGTGGAATATAATCCCTAATTTGCAGGATTAAATAAGATAATAAATATAACACAAGAACACAGACTAAGCTCTCGGTAGCTTTCGGTTGTGATTATTATGGTTATAGGGAAGATGAACAGGCTTGGGGCATGCATTTGAATTAACTGCAGGACATCCAGAGGGGTGTTGAGTGGACAATCAGAAAGATGGCAGCTTTACATGAGCCCCTATATTACTCGATAATCACAATGTATTAATGTTTATTTTTTGAGGACCTCCATGCTAAACATGTGACAAGCTTTAGCTCAATTAGCTCTCACAGCAAGTCTATATGGAAGAGAGGGCTGTCGTCATGATTTGATAAATGAAGAAATGGAGATTTAGTTAACTAAACTTAGCCTAGCCTAAACAGCTAATGAGAGGCAGAACTTGAGTCCAGATCCCCTTGACTTGAAAGCCAAATGTTCAAACTTTGGAGGGGCAGACTCAGAGGTTGCACTTGGTTTAGTTTAAGAACTCTTACCTCCCCCTGCCCAGCTGTCTTCAGACACCTCTCACACCCCCATGTGGCTGGCCTGATTCTGCTGCTGTGCATATGAAGGAATTTCAGTCTCAAGGGAACCATCCTGCCCATCTGAACAGCACCTTTTTGTGGATTGGAGCAGATTTTGTGGTTCCACTCAGATACCTGTCAGTCAGCCTAATCACCATCACAGACAGCTCTTTTGGTCTGGAAAGGTAGTCACTGTCCTTCCAGGTTTACTGTCCCTTTCTCTGGTAATTTGACCAAGCTCCCTGGGGCTGGGAGCTAAAGTGATGGAAATACACCAACCAAGGAGTCAAGACCCAAGTTCAGTCTGGGCCTCCACCATTTACTACCTGTGTGATTTTGCAAAAGTCCCTTATCGTTTTTAAGCCTGTCTCTCTTCCTCATTTGCAAATCAGAGAAAATGGCTCAGATCAAACAAAGGGGAAAAGAAGGTGATCTGCAGAAGGAATTACTATGTAAATAGCGGCTGCTGTCTGTGACATCTCTGTCCAACCGTGGCCAACTGGAGGAGTGGGAAAAATCTGAACTCTTAGCCGCTAGAAGATGTAAAAGTCTTGAGCCACAGAACGCTCCCAAGGGAAACATCTTGCCTGACCTTTGAATTAGACTAACTTGAACTTATGTAAAACCTATTTTAACTCTTCTTTTGTTTCCCAAGTGCAGCCATATTGAGTCATTTTTCACTTAAGAAAGTGTCACATTCACAGTTCTGCCTCTTCTATTTTGATGTTAATTTTAGCATTACCTGTGCGGATTACAGGTTTCTGATCCAAAACAAGCCCTGCTTAGAATAGAATGGAGGCAGCTCTCTGACTCACTTAGCAGTTTAATATCAAGCCTGCTAATAGCTTTGCCATTTCTCAGTGAACAGATTCTGGCAACAAAGCCTACTGTAGTGTTCTTTCCTAATAATTTTCTGTACAAGGATCCGACAAATTGGCTTTCACAAATCCATGGCACAAGGATGGCATTTGCCAGCTACTATTTGGGAAGAATCTGATATTATC
Organism: Tapirus indicus; assembly: GCA_031878705.1. Taxonomy (NCBI): domain Eukaryota; kingdom Metazoa; phylum Chordata; class Mammalia; order Perissodactyla; family Tapiridae; genus Tapirus; species Tapirus indicus. The sequence goes on along the minus strand of CM062919.1, from coordinate 63,859,681 downwards.
AGAAGAAAGCATGAGGCAGATTGTTCTCTGTGTAAGTCAGGATTGCTTGACTTTGCTTCTTATTCTAAGTCAATCCCTTTAAAATATTAGCTCATCCCAGGGAGCAAAGACCTGCCTTTTTATGAACGTTCACTCCTCCCTCACACTGTCTCACAAGCAGGCGTTTTCTTGTTTTTCTTTTCCTCTAATGTACGATCTGGCCTGTCTAAGGAGACACCAAAATGCCAGAGCAGTGGAGCGAATAATCGGCATTTACTGTGGGCTCTGCCACATTTCCTCACCAGAAGGACGGCAGAGTTGAATGAGTGGGGGTCTCTTTGCATGTGGCTTTGTGCGGCAGGCCTGCCAAGCATTACTATTCCAGCCCTTAAACCTGTGCCAGACTGTTAATGTCTTAATGCTTATTCAAGTGTCAGGGAGTGCTGGCAGATGTCAGAGAGAATGGGAGGCTGTCAATAAGGAAATTACTTACATTCACAGGGTGATGGCGGCAGTCTGTCAGGTAGCGTTTGAGAAGATGTCAAGCTGAAAAGAAGGAAGCAAAGAGAAAAAGAAGGTGGCAGGAAACAACATTGGGGGAGGGTCCTTTTTTATGTATATACATTGTTTAGAGATATTTTATTTTCCTTTTATTTCTAGAGCTAAACTCCAGACCCAGCAGTCATAGCTCAAGAAATAAACAAAAAGTTGTCTCCTATTTCTGGAGACCTTAACTTATAAGAGCTGCGCAACTGGAGCCTTTTGTTTTTGACACACGACAAATAATTCAAGTTCTTTCCTGAGAAGGCAGCAGGCGTCAGTTCCCTGGTCGTCAGGAAACACATATGGTTTTCCATACGATATACATTTCACTCAACACCTACTTACTACCTCCTAGGTGCCAGGCATGGTAAATAACCCAATGACTAAATATACACGGGAAATATATTTCAAAACACATTCTTTAAATTCTAGAGAGGAAAAGGCATGTGTGGTTTTAAGATTAAGAATTTGAACTAAGTGGAATCCCACCATGTAACTGACAGCACCTGCCTGTGTGGGGAGGAGACTTGAGGAAGGGAGCTTCTGGAGAAAGGGGCTTGGAGGCAATCTGGCCTTTACAAGCATCTCTCAGTTCCGATTTGCCATGGTGATTCTATTTATTGCCTCCTTATGCCGGTAAAGCTCTATTCCTGTCTCGTTTCTTTACTGGTCTTTATACGCTCTGCCCCATCCCTCCAGTGTGTGTATGTGTGTGTGCTTGGAAGAAGAGGGGGCACAAATACTATTGTCATTGGTCAATACTCAGATATAGTGGTCTAATTACAAGAAAAACACACACATAATTACAAAACTTACCTTTTAAATGAAAGGTCCAGTCGCTCAGAATCACCCTGGAAACATGAGATGCCTTCGATGATGAGAAAAGCAGCATTGCATTTAAGGGGAACATGGCAATTCCATTCTTAGTTAATGGTGACTTTTTAGGGCTGTCTACACTTAATGTCCCATTTCTCCTATTGTAACCTAGCTCCCTTTAATAATTTAGAATTTCTCCCAGAAGGAATAGAAGAGAGGGAGTTAGGCATATTTGTGAGTTGCTTTTAGACTACTTAAGGAAAAGCAAACATTTTACTAATGGAAACTCCAGGGCTAAAGGTGCCCAGGAGTCTAGGAATCAAGGAAAGGGGACTTTTCCCAGAGTACCTGAGTCAACTAAACACCAGAAAGATGCTGCTGCAAGGACTGGACCCTGTGGGGGCCAAACCAGCTGGTTAAATTGTGGGTGAAAGCTGAAGTCCAGACTTAGCCTGGATAGAGATGGCCCTGGTGATTCCCTCCAGCCCCCATCCCCACTGCCCTCCCTGTCCTACACAATCCCTCTCCTACCCCCAGATGAAGTGGTGTGGAGTTTGGATTCTGGATAAGAATGTACTCATGTCCACATCAGCTCAGCCCTCCATGAGCACCCTGCCTTCCTGCTGACCTGGCTGTGCACTCCTGGATTTGCAGGATGCATACCTTCATGGAGTTTAACACTAGCCGTGGATGAGGCTCCCTGTCTTTCCAAGTGTTCTCTGAACATTTCAAGTGCTCTCCCCAGGGGGGCATAAGCAAATCTCTGTCCAAAAAATGTGGCATTACTTAACCCATCCCCTGAAGGATTCTTCCAGGGACACCTTGCATTTCAGGAAAGAGAAATACATTTCTATCAACTTAACCCACAGCTTTCCTTGCTAAGCTGAAGCAGGGAGCAATCAGGCTGGAAGCTCTCTGTGTTCCATATATTAGCTTTGAAACATCTTTCCTCATTAGCGCTACAGATTCTCTATGCTCACCCCCAGCCCTTACACACCCAAGTAAAGTCAATCTAGCACTTTCTTCTATATGCTGCAATGTTAAGCTCTGGGTGAAGGAGTATATCAATCAATCAATCTATTCAGGATTGATGCTGAAAGAAATACACATACAGAAAAATGTGCTATCAGCAGATATAAGCAATCGCATGACAAAATCCTAGGGGTGGCAGAAAAACATTAACAAAGCATTAGGTTTCCTGTATGCATTTATTTTCTCATTTGGTTACTTATGATATACTGCTCATTTTACGGAAGCACTTTACTTTTTAAAAATTAAAATTCGTAGCATTTTCAAAAAGTTATCTTTTTCTCCCCTATCTTTTCTACTTTTATGATTGCTATTATTCTAAATCTTTGTTTCTTTTATCCTTTTCTAAGTGGTTACTGGTCAAGGCATAATGAGAAAAGTAAAACTAACAAGGCCAATAACTATCATTAATCAAGTCCTTACTAAGTTCTGGGATAACTTCTTTGTATTATCTCACTAAGACTTCAGGACAATACATTTCCCTACCGGATGGGTGAGGATTAAGGTCTAGAAATGTTAAACAACTCAAGGTCTCTTGTTTCGTAATCTCAGCTTGAAGGTCACTTCCTCGGGAACCACTCTCAACTACAACGTATATACCTCTTTAAATGTCTTATGATCTTATAACATCTTGTACTTTTCCTTCAGACTTTTTATGAGAGTTTGTAATTTTACATTTATTTGTGTAATTATTTGATATAAGTATTTCTCCCTACTAGACTGAGTTTGAGGATAGCAGAAACCATGTCCATTTTTGCTATTACTGAACCTGATACAGAGTAGGATTATAATACATATTAAATGAATGAATATTGGAATGACTGACTTAATGAATAAGAGTCCTTATCTGTCCAACTCTAAAATTTGAGAGTTTTAATTTAGGCAGCAAGATTGCTTTTTAAATGAAGTCCTAGGTGACAGAACACGTGAAGTGCTGTATAATATGCAACATTGAGTAGTGCTGGCTGAACTGCCTGCGTTTGAACTGCAGCTCCACCATTCTTTAGCTGTTTGATCTTGGACAAGTTATGTAACCTTGATCTCGGACAAGTTACTTAACCTGTGTCTCAATTTCCTCATTTGCAAAATGGAGATAAGAATAGAACTCACTTAATACAGTTATGAGGATTAAATGAATGTGTAACCTCTCAGAACAGTACATGGTACTTAGAAAGTTCTGTATATGCATTAGATATTATCATTATTCGGGAACTTACTTAGGGCAGAGAAATAAAATATCCTAGGCTAATTTCATTTAAAGACTCTGTTGGAGAGGAAAAATTTATCCCCTATCCTTCTAAGTTCTTCTGGCTCATCTGAGAGTTAAATTGACATGAGACAGATTAACAGGAGAAAAACGAACAGAAGTTTAATAACATGTATACCTCCTTTACACATGGGAGAGACACAGGAAAACTGAGTAACTTGCCCAAATGGCCAAAGACACTACCTTAAATACCATCTTCAGCTGAAGACAAAAGAAGATGTTGGGCATGGGGGGAGCTATGGGTGGTTACCAGGAAAAGCACAGTAAACAGGGGTAAGGTATGCAGATTTCAGTCATTGCCTTCTCCATTGATAAGAGTTTCTAGAAACTGAGTCATCCCCCTCTTCCTGGTACAGCAAATACCCTTGCAAATGCAGATTTCCCTTACAAATGTTACTAAATGTCTTTTACAATGGGTAACTTCTACATGGTTTTGAGAGCTTTTCCAGGTCTGCTCTTTCTTAAAAATAACCAGCTAAAGCAGACGGCCTGGTGGCATAGTGGTTAAGATTGCGCACTCTGCTTTGGCAGCCCAGGGTTCATGGGTTCAAATCCTGGGTGCAGGCCAATGCATTGCTCATCAAGCCATGCTGTGGTGGCATCCTACATACAAAATGGAGGAAGTTAGGCACAGGGCCAGTCTTCCTCACCAAAAAATAAATAAATAAATAACCAGCTAAAATAATTCTTATGCCAAAGAGACATATTTTGGGGTGACAAATTCTGTTCCCCTACATTCCTACCTTTGAAACTTCCCCCAAGAAGTTTCACAGTCCAGAAGCTAAGGTGATAGATTGCTCCACATCATTGAAACAGTCACTCAGTCCTGAAACTAGGTCAGTTCAGTTAAACAGTTGTGTCTCATTTCAGGAGGTGGTGATGCAGCTGGGTTTCCAAAGTTAGGCCTATACTGTGGAGAAATCAGCTATTTAATAAGAGCCATTTCTATAGAAATAAAGGAAAAACAAAGGTTAATGATTGGAGCAGACTATAAACCAGTTTCTGAGCCCAAGGGCCAGTCGGTCAAGAAGATTTCTAGATGCCAGGGTCATAGCATCTTTTTGCAGCTTGAAATGTCTCTGATGATGTCACTGGATATCCAGGTAAACTTTCTGAGTGACCCACACAGCAACAGGCATGAAGAAAACATGAGCTATTGTGGCAATTTCTCTGAAGTTTATATCAAGTTGTTCATATTCAGTTTGCAGGACTTCAGGGGGAAAGGCAGCTTTAATTCTCAATGATTCCATTCAAGAGAATGGGAAAAAATTAGAAACGTTAATTTGGAGATTTGTAGCTAAAAGAATTCAGGATCTAGGCTAGTTTACAGGTAGAAAATAAAACCTTAAAAGACAAAGGACAGCACTAAAATCTAATATCCACAAACATTACTGAAATATGATTTTTCTCTCTAAAATTACTCACATTTTTACCAAAGATAGCCAAATTAAGACTAATTTGTTTGCAAAATAAGTCTAGTCTCATTAAAATTGGCTTAATTCTTTACATAAGTGCAGCAAAAATAGTGATTGATCATATAGGCTCTTTTAATTTGCTTTGCTGGAACTTTTTATAGGGAATCTTCAGATTGAACTTTTAAAGGCCTCTTGAGTCCAGGAAAGCCAAGCCAAGGGCTTGCCATCAGATTCTGCCTGCAATAGCTATAGATTTGGGCAAATTCCTCTCTTCTTGAAGTCCCCAAAATATCTTGAGTTTCCTGTACCTGCAGGAAGTTACCTTCTTTACTCATCTGGTAAGGTTGCTGGGAACTCTATAAGCAAGGTACCAGGCTGATTTTTCCAAGGAGCTTTATTGATTCCATAAAGTCAATCTTAGTTCCTTAAAGCTATCTGGTCACATCTGAGTCTATGTATGTCTCTCTCAAATATGATATTCCAGTCAAAGCCTTGGTAAAGTAACAATGTTTCCAATTGTGTCCTGTTACAAGGAAAACAGATTCTTATTGAACTTATGTAAATAACTATACTGCCATGAAAATATAGGAATACTCACTGAGAGTTTCTGAAATCTGGAGAAATCAGGTAGGGAAAATAAGGTAAATATTTCAATTCTGCTTGCAAAGGTATAATTTACTAAGTTGCTCTAAGTCATAGTTAGCCAAAGACAAAAGGTTTTCTTATATCTGGAAAACAAGAAATTAAAGAACCAGTAATGTTTCAAACAGAAGTCATAAAAATTATAATCATCTTCATTAGTTTATTTAGTCCCATGTAATTAATTCTTGTTGATCTTGATCTTTTGTTAGCAGTTTTATGAAGCCATCAGTTTCTCCATTAGAATTCTTACCCAGTTCAATGGTATGATCTGAAAGTTTATCAGAAATCTGTATTCTGGAGTACAAGGTGTCAGAGTTCTTTCCATGAGATTCTATGAATCTCTCTGAAGATGAAACATATTTGCAAAAGCATCAGAGTAAAACAATAACTCTCTGTAATTGACAAAGGCTTAAAATGCCCATGGTCAAAGATCACATAAGAGTACATTATAATGCAATAAGGAAATTTGGTTATTTCTGTGACACACAACATTTAAGATAATAACTAGAATTACAAATGATAACATTGTACCAGGACATTTCAGACTTTAAGAATTTCATACAATTTCTAGAACATTTATATTAATATCCACACAAATATAAGCTAAGAAGGTTTAGCATTACTTCTTATTTGACAATGCTTCCCATATAATGTGTCAAATAATCTAAATTAGTTTAACATCTCCCTTTTTATAAGGACAGGGAACATATCCTTTGAAATGTTCTAAGGGCCCTCAGGAAAATTTCAAAGTTGGCTGAGGTCAAAAAGACTTCATTCAGAATTTGATTTGGGGAAGTTTGTCAAAGATATCAAAAGGTTTGGACACTTGGTCAAACAGGAGCATAGGTCACTATGAAACAATGCTTAATTATCTATTTGACCAAAGTGATGATAAAAGATTTCAAAGACAAATACAGAAGGTTACATAGTCGTGAGCAAAACCGATCAAAGACCTGATGAAGCACAGAAAATTATTTTGATTAAACATAGAATTTTTGTTTTCTAGGTAGATTACTTTAAAAGTAAAGAAAATTTTTTGTAATATCTTATCAAGAGCAGAACAATAGTCCAAGCAAATCTTGTCCTTTCAGCAGATGAAAGAAAATTAAGTTTTTGTTTTACGTTAAGTGTACTATTGATATTAAAGCTTAATCTTAAAAACTCATAATTAATCACTTGTTAACCAACTTGACCATACAAGATTCTCTCTTTCTCTCTCCCTCTCTCCTCAACTTTCTATCTCTTTAGTTTGTCCTTCATTTTCTCTGTTCCCAGCTTTATTTTAGGACAAAATCACTTTCATTTCCCTCAACAAAATGCATTCCCATACTGCATACTTTTTCTAATCTAAAAACACAATTTACTTTCCTTGCATACAGAGTTGTTTCCATTATTATTTATAGTAGCTTTAATGACACATATTAATTAGAATTCTTAACCCTTAGAAGCCTTAATTTCTAGTGAAAACTAAGAAGTAAGCAATTGTGATCTATCTTTTATATTAGCATTCTATGGCTTGGTAAATTTTATAAATACCTGTTATAATTTTTAGAAACATGTTTTTTAGTGTGGCATAAAACATGTTTACTAACAGACCCAAATATCTTTAGTTTGCCTGTAGTAAGAGTTCTTATAAAAGTAAATAAACTTATACTTATTTAGCAGTTAATTTTTCAGTATTCTATTTTATTTGGAAATGATCTAGACATTCGATGAATTCCCATCATTTAACTTAACTTAGCAAAACTCTAAGGTTTCAAGTTACCCAAAAGATTTTGGAAGCTATTTTTAAGTACATATATCATAAAATATAATTGTTGCTAAAAAGTTTATCTTCTAAACTCTTATCTCACTTACATCTATCTAAATCATTTTCTTCCAAGAATTATGTTTAGATTAGCCACAAAAAATTTTCATGAGACATTAGACAAAATCAGCCATCATTCTAAGTTTTTTTTTTTTTGCTGACAAATTTTGGAACAGAGATAGCATAAATTTGACTATTAAACCCAGATAGAATAAAAGTTGTTTATCTGCATTATATCCAATGTCGATAACTCTGAAGACATGTCTGTTGTAATTAAATCAATGAACTTAAACTAGCTTTAATACCTAATACCTTCCCAGATCACATGAACTTGAAATTCTTTTGGGTTAGTTTCTATTATATTCTGAGAATTTAGAATGCCCACTCATTAATTTATATAAGTGCTTGTTTCTTTTAAAGCCAATTGAATGGAGCTCTTTACAAATTAATTTTGGCAATACCATCCAGAGGGGGAAAAATGTCACACACCTACAACATACATATATAGACACATGCAGACAGATGCAAACAGAGACCTTGTAGTTACTAATATTAGTGGAGAAGACACTTAAGATTTTTCATTTGCTTAATTTCCAAATATCTCCCTTTCTTTTTCCCTCTGACGAGGAACTCCTCCCTAAAGTTTGCATTTCAAAGAATGGCTCTCACTTCCTAGAGATGATGGGGTTAGAAAATCTAAAACATAAAGGCATAGGAAAAGTATTCAAGTTTTCTCCAAGATAGAGTTTTTTTGGTCAGTTTTGCTTACTATCAGAGGTCTAGGGCAATTTAAAATTTTAAGTGCAGGACAATTCTGCTTCTAACATCTGTTTCATCTACAAGCATTTTGAGATGAATAGGGGAGGTTTGGGGGATGGTAAAGATAGGTGAGCTTTTTAATTCCTTCTAGACCATATTCCTGGTTTTGTAGAGATTTGCAAGAGAAAGACAGTTGCTTTCAATTCCTCAAAGAATTGAGTTGTAGCCTGAATATCAAGAGACTGACCCACTCATCCAATTAAAATTGCTTCTTTATATCAGAGAGATTTCCAACTAAGATGGAAATCAAAAGATTTCTGTGCTCTAGAACTTCAGGTCAATTATTTAGACTGAGAGCTCTCTAAAGTTTTTTTTCAATTTAGAAGTTTTTCCAATTTAAAAATTGTCTTGCCATTGACAAGTAGGATCTATTAACGTCAATAGTGACTCAGGCCAATAAGCCTTTTGATGGCTTAACCAAAGATGCAAGAGGTGTCCCACCAGAGAGTGCAAAGGATGCAGCCCTCACAAGATCCAGAAGGTTCACTCCCAAGGATAGTCTTAAGAAAGTAAAAGCCCTTTATTGCTATAGGCAGTAAGCAACAAAAGTTGAGATGACAAAGGCCCCTTATGGATTGGAACCCCTTATGACAAACTCCCCTGAGAGCTGGCATGGCGGGACAAAGAGAGTGCTGCTTGTGGCTTTGTGTCTCAGAACCCCAGTTTATTCAAGTGGCCACCCAATGCACCCTGGTAAGTGCACCTCCTGGATGGTGGAGACCAGAGAGAGTATTCTCACTGGTCACAAAACCAAGCTCTCAGGACATAGAACAAGATGAAAGGAAAAACCTCATCTGGTTTTTACACAGGGACTCGAACAACAGGCTCATAGGGCTTATGCCTGCATTCTTACCCTATGGTTTCTCCTCCTTGTGACAAAAGACACAACATACAGAGACAAAGAAAAATAGTGACCATCTCTGGGAGGAAAAGGATCAATAAAAACGGAGAGTACTCTTTACCAAAATACCAGAGTCACCAGGCCCAAGAAATTAGTTCCACAAATATTTCCTCCTGCTAATCTAAATTTAGAAAAGGAAAAAAACCTCACTACTCTTGCTTCCATTGGACCCTGCAGGCAGAGATCTGGGAGAATGATGTGATAAGAACTTACCTTTTGCCAACTTTTGTCAGATGTCCCAGGATCTCTCAGCTGCAGCAGTCCCAGAGCGAGCAGTGTCCCAGCCAGTAAAGTTGATCCTGCTGACTTTGCCAACTGTTGGGGAGGCAAAATTTCTCCTGTCCCCTTCTAAGTTCTTCTGGCTGGTCTAAGAATTAAATTGACATGAGGTGAATTAACAAGTTTAACAAGTTTAACAAGTTTTAACAATTAACAAGTGTTAACAAGTTTAACAACATGTATACCTCCGGTATACATAGGAGAGACCCAGGAAAACTGAGTAACTCACCCAAATGGCTGAAGCTACCACCTTAAATACCATCTTCATCTATAGACAAAAGAAGACATTGCGGGTGAGGGGAATCAGTTATGGGAGGGTACTAGGAAAAGCACAGTAAACAGGGGTAAAGTTGTTATGCAGATTTAAGTCATTGCCTTCTCCATTGATAAGAGTTTCTAGAGATTGAGTCATCCCCCTTTTCCTGGTACAGCAAGGGAGATACCCTTACAAATGGAGATTTCCCTTACAAATGTATATGTCTTTTATAAATGGTAAACTCTACTTGGTTTTCAGAGCTTCTGCCATGTCTGCTGTTTCTTAAAAATAACCAGCCTAAAATAATCCTTATGCCAAGGGGACATATTTTGGGGTGACAAATTCTGCTCCCCTACAACTCCTATGTGAAAGTATTTATTCATTGACTCAAACCCCCTGTTCTGGTCCTTCTTAGAGGAGGATCCTAAAAGTGTTCCTCTTAAAGAAGTGGCCCCAGGTTTTTCACTCTCAGACAGAAAACACCCACATGAGTCCATCTTGAGATTTTTACTAATCTTTCATCCTACAAGTTCAGAAAGATAATATTTAGTGAAGATAAATTATTTTTAAATTTTGAGCATGTATTATAAATATTCTTTTAAAAATATCTAATACTCTCCCATTAGGCCCACATCCTCTAGAATCTTTATCAATAATTGTGAAATGAGGCAGAGTGATCAGGGGCCTGACCCAGGGTCCCACACTCCCAGATTTCATCACAGCCCTGCCACCTATTAGCTGTCTGGTCTTGCATAAGTCTGTTAACCTCTTCTTGTCTTGTTTTCTCAACTAGAAAATGGAGATGACATTAATTAGATTGTTGTGATAGCTAAATGAGATAAAGTTCAAAAGACCCTGGTCAGTCAGAAATGCTTAGTAAAAGTTAGTTTTCTATTACCCCCTTCCTTCTTATTTTCCTTTTTATAATCATCCCAACCAGGACTTGACCAATACTCCACCATCCTTTTGTACCTTCTCTGATCATTTCTTCAGGGTTTCTTCAGCCTTCCTATGACCAAGGTCATTGTCACCTGGCCCTTTTCCTTCTTCACAGTTTCCACATGCTCTCAAGTCTCAAAGTGATAAAAGTAGAGTAGTAGAAAAATGAGACATTCAATCAAAACACCTCAATGGGAATTTGTCTCCAATTCTGCTTCTGACTGGCCACCTGATTTTCAGCAAGTTATTTAACCTATCTAGGTTTCCTCTAGCTCATCTGTAAAAATGAGACTAATTCCCCATGAAGCATATTCTGGAATCACTTTTTCCTTCCTCTGCCCTGTTTATATGTGTCGTAATAGCAGTAACAATAGTACTATTTTCAATATACACTTTCCAAAGTCTTTCATGTTTACTGTAGTATTTGGTCACCGTATCAAAGTTCTGAAGTATTCCAGTTAGGCACTATCATCCCATTTCCAGATAAGGAAATTGAGAGAGGACAGGGAGAAGAGATATGACTTGGCAGGGTCACAGAGACCCTAGAACACAGATGTATTTTACCGTGGTCTGTCAGACTTTTATGGCACCCCTATTGTAAGTGTTGCACTGGGCAAAGTGCTAGCGATACAGCAACAGTCCCATACCTCTTTGTAATATAACACACACACAAAGATAACTGATAACCAAAAGTAATAGATGTTATGAGCCAAATGAGTACACTACAATTCCTTTTCATCTTATTGATTTGCCTGTGAAGAAAGAATCCCTTCTTTTTCTTAGATGGAATCCCCGTACCATTGTGTGAGATAGCCCCATCTCTTGTGGATTCCATGGAGAGCTCCTTAGGAGAAAGATTAATTTCACTTTGACATCATGACTCCGATTTTATGTAAGCACTAGCCTTGGAATGGATATCTTTCAACAATAGTCTGTTTGGACTTTAAATAGTGCATGTTTTAATGTATTCTAAAACTTTGAAATTCTGTAGAACAATAAAAATCAAGATTGGAAATTATCTTGATAAGTTTTCTTCTGAGTTTTTCCCTGAGTCCGTTTTAAATCTGGGTGTACAAGAAGTATGCAGAGTTTCAGTTTCATTTTTAGTGAAATTGAGAAGTAATAGAATTTACTCTGAAACTCCATAACAAGAATAAGACTATAAGCATATCTGGGATATTTTCTATTTTTTTAAAAAATACATTTTCCCAGGACTTTTGATAGAGCTTTTAAGGAATATTTAAATTTTTGAATATGTCATGAATTCACACACTTCCAACATGATACAGTATGAAAAGGTATCTTGTGAAGTTTCCTTCCTGTGTCTTCCTCTCACTGTCATCCACCTACCTAGTTCCCATCTCCTCCCCCAAATAGCTAACCACTTTTCAGTTCCTTGTTTATCTGCCCAAAGAATTTTTTATGTAAAAAATAATACAGTATGAATATATATTCCTTCTTGTTTCCTTCTTTTATATACGTTATAGCATATGCTACATAATAATCTGTACCTTGTTTTGGTCAACAATAAACACTGTGAGCATTCTGTATCAGTATATACTTTCCTTATTATTTTCTATTATACTTGCAAAGTGTTTGATTCTGTGAATGTATCAAAACTTATTTATCATTTTCTCTAGTGATGGACAGTTAGTTGCTTCTAATCTTTTACCTGAGGAAATGAATAACTTGGTTCATGTGTTATTTCACATAATGAGTGGAGTGTTTCTGTAGGATTATTTTCCTTAGCTGGTATTGGTGGATCAAAAGGTATGTGCATTTGTAATCCTCCACAACAGGTTTTTGCTAATCTGATATAGTTAAAGAAAAAGGTACATCAGTATAGTTTTAATTTACATTTTTTATTATGAATCAGATTGAGCATTTTTCAGCTGTGTAAAAGCCTTTTCAGATACAAACTGTGTTCGTATCCTTTGCTGATTTTCTCGAGTTGTTGATGATTTTCATTTAGTAGAAGTGCAATAAATAAGTGTATATGTCACTATTTCCTAAGTTTGCTATGGGATAGGCCTCTTTTTTAGGAGAAGGTGGCCATTCTTATCTCCTGTGTATTTGAAACTACAGGTGGTTAGTTTTGGCAAGCCCTAATGAATCACACATCTTTTTATTCTGTTTTTAATAGTTGGCCAAAGTTGAATTTGAACTAATAGAAGCATAACTACACCCAAAGTCCTTCTCTTTCTATTGCACTCCTCCACATGGTTGAAATTTGCTTAGTATATTTGAAAGAAGCGACAATTACAACTAAGACAAACTCCCAGTCTTTCTTCCTCTATAAGCAATTTTAGAGTCATTTCACCAGTCCTTACAATAAGAACTGGTAATGTGACAAGAAAAAAAATGGAATTGTCTGCAACAGAATGAATGTAACGTTATAGCTCTGTTTTCTCTGTTTGCTGTATTTTCCTCTTTTAGAAGTTTGAAAATGATTCCATTTCAATCGATATGTAGTTTTCAGAAATTTGGAAAATAGTGGCATGTTCTGACTTCTCTAAACAAGCTATAAAATTCACCTATTGGCTTCATAGTACACCATTTAGAAAAAAAGGAAAAGCCAGAGTAGGAAAGGAGGATCATTGCCTATATGCTGAATATTAATTAATTGATTCAGCATGTATTATTGAGCAGTAATTATGAACCAGGCAGTCCACTGAACACTGAGAATAGGCACTAGTAAATGAGAAAGGTGTGCCCCTCACCTTCTCAGAGCCTATGTGCTAAACCAGTCCCTCTTTACCCTGATTACAATGAGAATCGCCTAGGGAAGCTTTACAAAAACATCAACGCCTAGGTCTGAGGCAAGAAACTTTAGGGGTGCAACTCAGGGAACAAATTTTTTTAAAACTCCCCAGATGATTCTACGTGAAGCCAGAGTTGAAAACCACTGGTCTAGCCATACCCCCAAGATAGCTTCGAAACCACAAAATATTTTGAAGAGGAAGTGGTTGTGGAACTTTTGATATGATGTAATATGAATTACACAGCATCAACTTTGAAGCATTCTTGCCACGATGTTTAACTTAAGAGCAATAAAGCCTTAAGACCGGCATTCCAATTACAGATAACTTAGAGGATAAAAGAGCAAGTTAAATGGCACCTCAAGGGAAAATATCAGACAAATCCAGAAAGTGGTACTTTCTCTAAGACAAATGGCCTGGTTTCTTCAAAAAAGGCAATAACAAGAAAGAAGAGAAGGGCTGGGAGTGGGATGGGGACTGATATAGATTAAAAGAGAATAAAGAAACAACCACCAAATATAACACATTAACCTTGACTGCATCCTGGTTCAGAGAGTCCTTGGGAGTAATTTTTGGGGACAATTTAGGAAATGTAAATTTTTAAATATATACTACAAATTAGATGATATTAGTTCATATTGTTGATTTTTCTTCAGTGCTTAGATTTATCAGTATCTATGTATTAGAATGTCTTTATTTTTAGGAGATACATGCTAAAGTATTTAAAGGTGTCAGCAACTTTCAAATGGTTCTTCAACAACACAAAATGAAATCAAACATATAGACAAGCAAATATAGTTGGATTTTTTAAAGGAGTTTGGAAGAGGCTGAGGTATTAAAGATGAAAGAGGCTGCTGAGTAGTGATGATAATTATATTTAATTAACTACCATTTATTGAGTTCTATGTTCCAGATACTGTACTAATGACTTTATATGCATGATATTCTTTAATTTTTAAAACAAACATTATTATTTTAATTTCACAAATGAGAGAAATGACGTTTGTGATGATTAAACATCTTGTTCAAGTTCACACTGAGCCTGAATTTGAGCCAAGTTCTTCCTGTTTCCATTGTGGGTGATCTTAGTCATTACACAGCATCACCCCGCCCCCAAAATGCACCCTAACCACTTACATGGTAATGGAAAGCACATGAGCTTCGGCTGTACTTCAATTACAGCACTTATTACAATGCAAATCCACCTAATGTTTATGTGTCTGCTGTATAGACTGTGTCCTCCTTGTCATGGAAAGACCATAGTCTTTGGAGTCAAGCCCACCTGGGTCCAAATCTGGGCTCTGTCATTTATTAGATGCTTGCTCTTAGGCTAATCTCTAATTTCTAAATGCAATGGAACAGGAAATGGCAAGAGAAGGTAACAGGAATTTGGAGGGAGTAGAAAACAAGAGGATATAGCTGCTAACTCAATGTAGGCAACAAGTTTGAGTAAAGAGGCAAAGAGGGCTCTGAGGTCTCAAGCCTGAGTGACCAGGAGAATAAAGGTACCATGGTCAGAAATGAGAAAGTCATAAAGGTGAGTTGTTTCAGGGGAAGTGAGAAATTTCCTAATGGAAAAGGTGAATTTGTTAGACCTCTGCCTTCTGTTAATTAGTAACACCACAACCCACGATTAGTCAGGCCATCATAAAGCTGAAGGCTTAAAACTATGAGATATATCTCTCCTTGACTTAGGTAGCAGAGCACCTAACATCTTACGAGCCAATACATGGGCACAGAGCAAAGGAAAGGGCTTCGAAATCTCTTGGATCCAGTAGGCACAGACTGGCTCAGAATAGCCTTAGCCCGAGGCTTATGGGTATTCCCTAGCCCATAGGATCTGTAACTCCACCTGCTTTATAGACAGGCTAGTTGGGAAAAGGGGAATAATTCAGGGAAGGTGAGTTTCAGGGAGCTACATAGTAGGTCAAAAGGTAGCAATATTTTCACTCATTTATTTATTCCATAGATACTGAACACCTACTATATACCAAGTATTGTTGTGGGTACTGGAGTTATAGATAAGGTCTTTCCTTGCATGTGCTTTTTATTCTAATAATTCTATTAGAATTTTTATTCTAAATCTATTTCTAAGTTAAGTATATAAATGCATAAATAAGATAATTTTAGAGAGTGATAATATTCTCCGAAGGCTTTCTTGAAGTGCATCTTCATTCTTAGAAATGACTGAGAACTAACCTGTCCTGGCAATGCTCATGACTAACTCTTGTCCTTCAGCTTTTCCTTTAAGAGGAGCCTTCCTTGACCCTCTCCCCACAGCTGTTCTCCATCCCAATAATGATCACCGTCTGTAACACCTGGTTGGTTATTTATTCCCTCATTTAATGCCTGTCTTGCCCACCTGGATGGTTGCCTCATGGCAGCAGGAACCTTGTCCGTTTTGTTCTCATTGGGTTCCCACTGCCTTTTTGAAGGCCTGGCCCATAGAAGGTTCTCAGTAAATATCTGTGTGATTAGGGTGACCAGCCATCCCAATTTGCCTAGAGCTGGGGATTTGCCCAAGACATAGGGCTTTCAGTGCTAAAACCAGGTCAGTCCCGGGCAAATCGAGACAATTGATCACCCTGTATGGAATGCATATCCATTGGATAAGAAAGTAGTCCCAAATCTTCCATCATCGAAGTTGCAGCCAGTGTCTCTAGTGTAGGCCGAGCCTTAAGGAAAGCGAAAGCAGATCCCGAGGGACTCTTTCAAGCATCCTAATCATTATAATAATGCAGACCTTGAACTCCAGGGAAAGGATATGCCAATAATCATAAGGTCAGTGGGGTTGGGTCAAGGCTGTCACTTCTGGGCCTCCTTAAGCCTCATGGCTGGCTGCTGAGGTATCCAGATGGAACCAGTCTAAAAACTAACAATTAGAAAGTCTTAATGTGAAGTAGCATTTGACAGCTAGAAAACACCTCTGAAATCATGTCATCCAATCCCCTCATTTTACATTTGAGGAAACTAAGAATCTGAGATGTTGACTTCTCCAGTGGAGAGCCAAGTTATATAGGGTCCTCTTTGTTCTGACCAGGGTCCCTTTGAACTCGTGGTCACTGCTTTTACTCCACAGGTGAGAAAATGAGTCCCTTCCATTGTTTACTCTCACCAGGCTGTCCTGTTTTGCATTTCCTCCCTCATTTTGTATTTTCTGCAACAAGTTCTGCTAGCCTTTTTTGTAAATGACATTGCAATATACTGGTTGTTTCTCCCTAAAAGAACTCCTGTTTAACAGGTTAAACATTCCCTCTTCCTTGAGGCATGGACTGATTACTATAAAACTTGGAGTGAAAACTTTCCACCACTATGTTGTTTGCAGATCTTAAAAAGAAAGACAGAAAGTTGGGGCCGGCCCGGTGGCGTAGTGGTTAAGTTGTGCGCTCCACTTTGGCAGCCCAGAGTTCACAGGTTCATATCCCTGGCACGGACCTACGCACCTCTTGTCAAGCCATGCTGTGGCGGCGTCCCATATAAAGTGGAGGAAGATGGACACAGATGTTCACTCAGGGCCAGTCTTCCTCAGCAAAAAGGAGGAGGATTGGCAACGGATGTTAGCTCAGGGCTAATCTTCCTCACCAAAAAAAAAGAAAGAAAGAAAAGGAAGACAGAAAGAAAAGAAAACCTAAAGCTCCTATAAAAACTTTTGAAGCCTAATTGGCACCTCACTTGTGAGGTGAGGTGTTCTTGGAGTGTATGTCATTGTGATATACTTTAAAGGATTAGCTCTGACAATATATATGGGTTTTTTCCTCACCAATGGAAAGACACAGATCAAAATTCACATTCATTTTTATTTTGTTGTGTGTTCTGAATCAAAAAGTGACAGTCTGTCTGCCATTAGCCTTAATGTAAGAACAAGGCCAGGGCTAACCAAAATCGCATCTATTTAGAGATATTTTCAAAACAGTATGTCCTAGTTCAACTATTTTGGGAAAAAATACTGTTTGTTGTTAGTATTTTGGAAGTTAGAAAGTTTGGGTTCACAACTGCCTTTTATAACAGCTGGCGTTTGACTTTTAACTTAGGAAGACAGAACATTTCAAAAAGTTTGTTATGAGTTCTTAAAAAACAAAACAGAACTTGAGACAAATGTTTTATTTGTCTGGGGAACTTTATCCAGGCTGAGACATTTTATTTGACCCTTTGTTATGAATTTCTTGCTGTGAGAGGTGTTAAATTCGTACCTCCATGGAGAAGGCCTTGGTCTTTCTTAGGCTTATTTCCTTACATGTTTTTTCTTGGGAGATAATCTCTTTAAAATCATTGAGCAATAGTCTAGGCCAGAAAATTCCTCTTGTCTTCCAACTCTTTCCAAACTTCACCTCTACAAGCAACAGCCATGTTCTTTCAACCCATTTACTCATCCAAACACATCTCCAAACACACTCCTTGACTCTCTCAACAGACCTGAAATAGATGGACCATTCCACTAATAGGGAGATATATCCATATATTCAACCTCCATTTTCCTTTAGTTCTTGACCACTCTTCAGAGACAGCTAATTGAAGACAATTATGTGGATAATTATAGATTCTAAAATTATCACTAGTTAATTCTAGGCCCTGGAAACATTAATCATATGTTAGTAGTCTTAGCCTGTGGGGGATTTGACTCTAAAGCAGGTTTCAGTCAAGAATCAAAGCTCTTTTGTGTGTTTACTCACATTAGACATCACTATCTGCGAGGGGATACACACAAGCACATCAAAAAACAGGAGGGGGCTCATTTTGATAAACGATGTGAGATGTATAACATTCTTTAACACACTTTTCATGTATTATAATTTTGTATAGTGGCACCAAGTTAAATTCTCTGGACTTTTGATTGACAGTTATACTTTACAAATGTGATTACTCAGTGAGCAGAAAAAGGTAAAACAATAACTTTACCAGTATATATTGCCTTAAAATGTAAGCTTTAAATATAGATGTTTAAGGTTATGTTGTATGCTATATGAAAATATCCAATTTTTATTATAAAAATCTTTTGGTTTTTTTGGAGAAATTTACAAAATAAAAAGTATAAACACCTGTGTACCCATACCCCCCAAATGATAATAATGAACATTTTGTCATATCCACTTTACGTCTTTCTTTACGAAAGACATCAAACACCACACATAACATTGAAGTCTCCTTTAAAGGTCTCCCACCCCCAGTCCCACCTCCACTCCTTCTCAGAGGCAGCCATTCTCTCTAATTCACTAGTGAAGTACAGTTAAATTATATGATCTGCTCCATTTGTTTCTGTGCAGAAAATATATTTAGCATTATGTTTTTCCATAGCAGTATCTAAATATATTGTACAGAAATGCTGGTTTTTCTAGGGAAATAATGATTATCCATGTGTCAAAGTGAATTTTGGGACATTTTACAAAATTAAACTTCACAGAATTATCTAGAGGGTATAACAATGCTGTAATTTTTTTTTTTTTCTTTTTGGTGAGGAAGATTCACCCTGAGCTAACATCTGTTGCCAATCTTCCTCTTTTGGTATGTGAGCCGCTGCTACAGCATGAGTGGTGTAGGTCCATGCCTGGGAACTGAACCTGGGCTGCTGAAGTGAAGCACACTGAACTTAACCACTAGGCCACTGGGGCTGGCCCTATAATATTTTTAAAAGATGATATAGTCTTATGAAAATCATTTATGTTATTATATAAAGAGAAAATACCTTAGGTATATGTTTTCATTATGACAACAGTAAATGCTTATTAGAGAAGCTTTTTTTTTTTTTTGGTGAGGAAGATTGGCCCTGAGCTAACATCTATGCCTATCTTCCTCTATTTTGTATGTGGGCTGCCACCACAGCATGGCTTGATGAGTGGTGTGTAGGTCCATACCCGGGATCCAAACCCACGAACCCCGGGCCACCAAAGCAAAGTGCATGAACTTAACCACTATGCCACTGGGCCGGCTCCTAGAGAAGCTTTTTTGATCAACATAATTTCTTGAATATACTTTATGAAGTCTGATTAATAGTCTAGACCATGGTTACTTTAATGATAAAGGAACCAAGAGTTTACTATTTTACTACCTTGAATATTAAATAAGATAAATGGTATTAGCAATATTTAGAGAATTCTAATAAAAATTATTAGCAACATCTAGAGAATTCTCCTTTATTATTTTATCAAGAAGTATTTAATAGAGAATATTTGTCATCAGTATTTGAAAACAAAGTGTACTTCTGTAATGTCAAAGTAGCTCCATAGAGTTCACCCTGCAGGAATAATTAGGAGGTAAAACCATGCAGTTTTGAAGTCTTGGGCTTGTCATCCAGCCTCTTCCACTTGTGTAACTTTGCTATTACGTTGTTGGATGGCCTTGGAGGGATCATTTCTCCTCTGTAGGATTCAACTTCCTAATCTCAAAAATGCCTTGTTTGGTGGCATGGATGTGGGGAAAGATGAAAATAGATTATCATTAGTATTTCTCCCAGCTCTAAAATTTTGTTATTCTATTATTTACTTTCTCCTTTCTCACTCAATGTTCTAGGACACAGATTGGTAATTAGTCAAAACTGAGGGGATCTTCTAGCAAACTAATCAGACTTAACATTAAAAGGCACAAGAATTTGAAACAGAAAAACCTTTTCTTAATTCATTATAAGATCAACTCACTCACAAGAAACCAGATAAAAACCTCTAGAAAAAGAAATTAGAAATAGAGAAATATGTTTATATTTACTATTCACTATAAAGATTTTACAGAATGAAGAATATTTATCTAAATAAACTCATGTTAAACATAGTTGAGTTTCTACTCAAAACAATGATACATCTTATCAAAATGATGCATGTTGGGGCCGCCCAGTGGCGCAGCGATTTAGTCTGCGCTTGGCAACCCGAGGTTCGCGAGTTCGGATCCCGGGCGCCCGCTGACGCACTGCTTGTCAGCCATGCCGTGGCGGCGTCCCATATAAAGTAGAGGAAGATGGGCACGGATGTTAGCCCAGGGCCAGTCTTCCTCAGCAAAAAGGGGAGGATTGGCGACAGATGTTAGCTCAGGGCTGATCTTCCCCACAAAAAAAAAAAAAAAGATGCATGTTAAAGGTTATAAAATATTTCTTTGTGCAGAAAAAATAAGTCACTGTGCATTTTATAATCAATAAAGATGATGAGACTGTGTTATGACCTTATGATCAGGCTAAGTAATATTATTTCTAATATTAATATCCCTTCTGAGAATATTACAAATAATTACTTTGAAAGGGAAAGTAAGAATTGACAAAGGAGAGAAATAATAATGCTTATAAAGGAAAAATAATAAATCTGCCTTTCAACAGTTCTTGTCGAATATAAATGAAGATACATCTTCTTAGGGAAATTTGAAAACCTACTATATCTGTTGTGGAATTTCCCATGCTGTCATTACATTGTTTTGTACAACTTTAAGGTCTGGGAGATAAAAAGTGATAGAGGATCACATGGATATGTGGAAGAGACTTCCCTGAAGTTATCTTTTCTACTCAATTCCCTTATATTTAGGAGAATCTTCTCAGCAAATTTAAATGAATGGCTCTATATAATATTTTTAGTGATCCTGGGAAAGGAAAATTCACGTCTCTGTAATGACCACTGTTAGAATTGAATGACCCCCACAGACCCCGTGTTCTTCCTAAATGAGATATGGATGTGAAAGAACATCGCAAACTCTAACAAATGTTGAGAATTATTATTGAGGTGACCATTCCAAGGCTGAGCTGTCATGTTTCCTCACAAAAATTCCTTCTACGTGGCGGGGTTCATTGTGTACTTCTGAAGGGATTGGTGGGACTGGGCAGGGACTCAGGATCATGAATGTCTAAATCTTCATGTCCTGCCTTCATCATCCTTCTCTCAGGTTCCAGGGAAATGTACGTACAGAGGTCAATGCCAAACACACACACACCTTCCATTACTATGAAATTCCAACATGGCCCCCTAGTAAGCTAGGTTGGCCCATGGACAGAATTCTTTTTACTTAGGCTGGAAGCATGAAGAGGGCATGAAACCAAAGCATGCCAAGCAGGCTCCTTCCCCCTTTCACTCTAGGCTCTCAGATGATAAGAAAAGGGAAGTCAGGGGCCGCCCGGTGGCGCAGCGGTTTAGTCCGCGCTTGGCAGCCCGGGGTTCGCGAGTTCGGATCCCGGGCGCCCGCGGACGCACTGCCTGTCAGCCATGCCGTGGCGGCGTCCCATATAAAGTGGAGGAAGATGGGCACGATGTTAGCTCAGGGCCAGTCTTCCTCAGCAAAAAGGGGAGGATTGGCAACAGATGTTAGCTCAGGGCTTGTCTTCCCCACAAAAAAAAAAAAAAAAAAAAAAAGGGAAGTCAGGGAAGAGCACACTAAAAAGCAAGGGGAAGATAAGGAGTTTTCTCTGATGTCTGGAGCCAGGCTGGTCTAATTGACCTGTCCAACACCTCGAACAGTAATTAATCTTACCGTTGCAGCCATGTGGGAGAGAGAGGATCCCAAGAAATGGAACCCAGATCCCAAGAAATGAGTCCTATGGTTCCAAAATATCTCTTTGTCTTGACTTAGCCATCCCACTATAGGATTTCCTCCTCCTCTGTGAAAGGGGTGGAGGTGGGGGTGGAATAGTTATATTTTCTTCCTCTTCCTTTAAATCTATTCTCCCTGTGATAGCAATTACTTTTTTTCCTTTTACATAAAATAAATACTTTGGTACCTGTGCAGTACTCTAGGTATCATAGGTTGTTGTTTATTTCTTACCTGTTCAAAAAAATAATTGGATTTGTGTGTTCCAGGAAGCTGTGACTAGTTCAGAGATGTTACAGGACAAGTTAACCAGCTGCAAAGTTGTATTAACATACCTTAGTTAGGAACTGTTAAATGATTTTCCCAAAATTGCATCTGATCATTCTTCATGTTTTTGCTTTATAAAATTCTTGTAATCTTTTGTCAAAATACAAGAGAGGCAATGTATATCACACTTACCAAAAATGAGTTTGTCTTCCTTGGCTTTGAAAATGCGAAGGCCGAGGGTGTGGTCCAGATTGACTGCCAACAAGTAGTGTGACAAATCCCTTTGTTTTCTTCCATTTATAAACTGGGGCTAAGATTCCATATCCTTGGACTGTTCATCCCCATATTCCAGAGTGACATTGAGAAAAGAAATGAAACAGAAAATGTGGAAGTGTTTTGGAGAGTTACTTGGCCATTGCACGAGACCCTTTAAGATCCAGAGAGATGGAATTCAATGTTGAAAAAGGGTGCCCTTCCACCTGGGACATCTTGAATGTTCTTCTTATGCTGAAGCTGTGATCCATTTCTTATACTTTTCCCTCCTTCGTCCTATCTGGTGTTCTGGAGCCTCATTCCTCTTTCAAATGACAAGTTTTAAATATTTGAAGGCAGTTATGCTTTGTGAGATTTTCATTTAAAGTTCAAGTGTTTTAAGAAAACTGTAAACCACAAATAATAATATTAAACTTGTATCTCTGAGACAAATAATAAACATTGCTTTGCAATGAAAACAACTGGCCTCTAGTTTAATTTAAATATATGTATCTACTAGTTTTAACAGCAATATCTTGGACTTGTAAAATGAATCAAATAATGGTAGAAGATTTTTTTTCAGACCTTGTTTCATAAATCTTATAGTAAGTAATTAAATCCATTTTATAAAGAAGGTATTGGAAGACGGAAGCATTGGAATCAGAGAGATATGGGTTTAATTCATGGTTTCTCCAGCTGTCTGTATGGCCTTGGCTAGTTATTGACCTTCCTAAGTGTCATTCCTTAATCTCAGAAGTGGAGAGAATAGTACCCATCCCTCAGGGTTTTAGTGAGGATAAAAGATAATGTAAGTAAGAAATGTAACACAAATATGGTGAAGTAGTCAACAGGGGTAAAAGGAGTGAAGAACATCAACATATGTCATCAACACATGGATAGATGATCAAAATCAAAAGTTAGGGGCCGGCCCAGTGGCACAGAGGTTTAGTTCGCACTTGGCAGCCCGGGGTTCGCCAGTTTGGATCCCAGGCGCCTGCCGACGCACTGCTTGGCAGCCACTCCGTAGCGGTGTCCCATACAAAGTAGAGGAAGATGGGCACGGATGTTAGCCCAGAGCCAGTCTTCCTCAGAAAAAAAAAAGGGGAGAGGATTGGCAACGGATGTTAGCTCAGGGCTGGTCTTCCTCACCAAAAATAAAAAATAAAAACAAATAAAAATAAAAAGTTAGAGGGAACACCGTGAGAAACAGAATGAGACGGATTGTACAATAACAGTTGAGTAAACGCACTCATGCGGTACTCACATAAAACAATGCCATCATTGTTCATGAAGGTGGATTGGAAAGCTCACACTAAATACAGTGTGAAAGAGTTAAGTGCCTTTGGGATGGTGAAAACGGGGATTTTAGATGGGAAATGAAAGAGACTAAAACAAAAGAAGAGTGTTGGACATGGATCAGTCATGGTGATTGCTCTAATTTTGTGCACCTGAGGTCCAAGAGGAAAGGAAAAGAAAAATTATGTTTAGCACAGGGCCTGCCATAAAGCAGAAGCTCAATGCAGGTGGCTATTTTTATTACTCAAGTGCGGTCCCACTCAGCAGGGCTCTATTTGCATCAATTCGGCTGGTGTTATTGAGCTTCCCAACATTTACAGGGATAAGAATTGAGCCAATGGCATCAAAAGGCCAGAAAGAAACTATGAGAAGCAGAGAATGGAAAGGATATCTTTTCATGATAGAAAATAATTGATGCATAATCAAAACAGCTATTATTTATTAAGTGCTTACCATGTGCTAGGCATTCATCAATTAGTTCAATCAACATATATTTATTGAGTGTTTATTATGTGTGAGACACTGTACTAGATATCGGAAATACAGCGGGAAAACAACTACAGTGACAACAACAAAC
This sequence comes from Tapirus indicus, assembly GCA_031878705.1. NCBI lineage: Eukaryota > Metazoa > Chordata > Mammalia > Perissodactyla > Tapiridae > Tapirus > Tapirus indicus. Next base: position 63,835,348 of record CM062919.1, on the reverse strand, counting down.
CTGGCTCTTATGGAGCTTACATTCTGGTGAAGGGAGAGAGGCAATAATGAGTAAAATATACAGTATGTTAAATGGCGGTAAGTCCTGTGGAGGAAACAAAACAGGGAAGGGCCGTGTGGAGTGGGGTGACTGCAATTTTAAATAGGGAGGTCAGGAAAGGCTTCTCTGAGGGACATTGTTCCAAACTCGTTTCATGTTTTATCTCTTTTAATTAACACTCTGTGAAGAAGTTACTTTCATAAACCATGACCGCTATTTTCAGATGAGTAAACTGGGGCCCATAATCGTGCCTTTTCTAAGATTTGATACCGGCTGCTGGATAGAGACAGGATTAGAGTTTGGGCCACCTAGCTCTGGAGCTGTCCCCTTATGTATTTATTACCTCACATATAGGGAGCTGGAAGGGGCCCTGAGGCATCTGCCAGAATGGGGAGCAGAATGTGGTTTGGTAAAGCATTGAATCAATATTATCATAGTATCCATTTTATATTTTGAGAAACTAAAATAAACATCTTTTGTTTGGGTAGAGGAAAACTTCAGAAAGTAAAACTAGGCAAAATCTTGCAGGCTGGAGGGTGTATCCAGAGGTTACAAAGGATACGTCAAATATTTCCATTAAGAAATCCTGATTTAGTCCAGCCCTTTTAATTTATTGCTACAGAACCAGGCATTTCAAGACTGTAAATGACTTGCACAACCTCATATGGCTTGTTTGTTACAGAACCAGGATGGAAAACTGAGCTTGAAAGACTATAACCAACCAGCACAGCCACAACAGCTGGGCTGGGCCGCCCCAGCCTCTGTGCTTTCCTCTGAATGGCTGGCCAAGCTCTCTTGGCTGTACGGCTTCTCCTTTAAACTGCAGAGATAGGGGAGAGTGAATTTCTGAGTCAGGGAGACCATTTGCAGAAGAGAAGGAAGGAGTATAATTAGACGAAGAGAAGTGAGAGGAGGCACAGAGGAAGAAAATGAGGGAAGGACTCAGCTAAGAATAGGCAAGGTGAACTTCAAGATGACTGTTTCCACCCCAAGAAGGAGGAGGGAGGGAGGGAAGATGCGGCAGAGACAGAAAGAGTTCCTCTATCTCAGTAATCCTAATTATAGTCCTACTGGACAGGTGTGAACAGTGTTGTTTTATATGTGGGAAAACTAAAGCTCAGAAAAGCTACTTTACTTACTCAAGGTCACATAGCTGGCTGGCAAGAGAATCTCCTAATACTTTAAAGCTTTTTTCTTTCCTTGGCTTTCTTTCTTCCGTTGTTTCCAGCGTTTCTTCTCTCCAGCCTCCTTTTATTTCTACAAGGTGAAGTATTGAGGTTTTTACCTTTTTCCTAAAATAGTTATCAAGTAGCCAATAATAAGAGTATGTGGTTACCGTGACAACCCAGCCCTTACTGAGGACTGGCCTCCCCGCTTTGCCTCCAGAATCATATTCTACAGCACCAGGTTCCTTCCTTTGTGGAACTTGTTAACAGCCCCAATTTCACATTTTGTTTAGGTGACCATTTGCTTGTTTGTCCTTAGACTCTAGGCTTCATAATGGCAGGAACCAGTCTACTTTTGCCTGAAGCGTGCCCCCAGCGTTTTGCACAATGCCTAGCACTGAGGCTCTGTTTGCTGAGCGAATGTTCTTGTGGCTTCTCTCAGCTCTGCTCTGAAAGTTACACGGACAGTAACCTTTAGCTCACAATTATGGTAATAGATACTGTGTAACGAGTCGGGCCGGTATTTACAGGTAGTATACAGGTAAATGAACACACACACACACCACGGCACAAACAGCCCCGGGCAGGTGCACTCAGTAGGGAACGCACTCCGTCGCGGCGAGCCGAACCAGCGCTGGTAAACACCGCTGCGCCGGCCTCCGCCGGGCTCCGCCGCGTGGGCGGGCACCCGGGGGACCGCGCCGCCGGAGTCCCGGTCCCCTGGGACGCGTGGGCCGGGGCGCTGGCGCGGGAGGCGGCGGCGGGGTGGGCGGGGCGCTGCGCCGTGATTGGTCGGCGCATGCCGGGGCGGGGCGGGGCTGGCGGCAGGGGCGGGCGCTCGGAGCGAAGGGGGTGTGCTCGGCGGCCGGGTCCGTAGTTTCAGTATAAACAAGGCACCGGACTGGTTGGACGGATCTTCTTTTCCTTCTTCCCGCGCTCCTTCGCTCCCTGTCCTTTGGCCGCGATTGTGGGCGTACGGCAAACAGCCCGGAAGCCGCGGACCCGGGGTCCATCTGCAGGTGGGTTGTTCCCTGGCCAGGCAGTTCTCCCGGGAACCGAAGCCTGGCAGCGGGAACGCGCGACCGTGCTGCGCTCTGCGCTCTCCCCGGCGGCCCGGGAGCTGCGCTCGGAGCGAGTCCGGCTCTCGGTCTGCGCCCCGGCTGCCGGGTGCGCCCCGGGGCGGCGGGAGAGCTCCGGGCGAACGAGGGCTCGCCGGCGCAAAGCGGCCGGCAAAAGCCAGGGACCGGGTGAGTCCCCCTGCCCAGCCGCCGAGGGCGCCTGGGGCTGCCCTGGAGCGGACCCGGTGCCAACAGGTGCGGGGCTGACCACTGGGGCCCGGGTTGGGACAGGCTTGCGTTTTGCCTTGCTTCTTTCGCCCGGATCGCGCAGCCAGGCCTTCTGTTTCGAGATCTTGGTACAGTTTTGGGGGATTTGTCTGAGTTCTAGTCGCGCTCATCCTTTCTTCATTCTCTTTTCCCTTCCTGTGCACGGCTAGGTTGTTTGCTTCTACTTCTTGGCTAGTTTCGTGTGTGTGTATGTGTGTTGTTTACTTTTGGTGTCAGAGCCTTATAATCTGTTAGACTCTTGGGAAGGGACAGGGAACATCAGTCATGTGCTTGCCACTGAAGAGGTGATATTCCTTCATCCCAGTGTTCACCTGGCGAACTTGGGACACACCAGTAGCCTTGCTCTTGCCTGAGCTCAGGAGAGTCTCCTCGGGTCACCTGGCCGGAGGATAATAACGTCAACTGTGGTTATGTGGGAGCCTCGCAGACAGCTAGTTTGAGGGAGGCTTCTCTTTCTAGGAGAACCGTGAGAAAAACTTCAGTGCTGTGCAAGAGAAAAAGGTGAAACAGGAGAGCTGGTGTGTGCTCGCCTGTGTGTGTGTGTGTGTGTGTGTGCGTGCGACTGCGTATCACCTGAGTATTGCTTCCCGCCTTACGCCAACTGAATTAGTGCAGTTCTGGCGAAAGCAACGTAGCTAAGTGCTCTGACAGTGCAGAGGGTGGCACAAGTGTGGTAAATAGCAGATCTCTAGGGAGCGACTTTCTCTTCTGAATGTAGATGTGTCCGTCTTCGCCGATGAATTCAGTGGGTCTAGTGTGTATAGATGAATATGCACAGAAATGTGTGTATGTGTGTTTGGGCTGAAAGCGTCTCCAAGGAGTCCTTGGTCAGCAGCGCCATGTGACCTTGGTCAGGAACTGCTGGTGTGCGTAGATCTATATTTAGCCCTGTATGATCTCTAATGGCCAAGGGAGGGTCTCTGAACTGGGTGCATAAAGGGGAGGAGTCCAGGGATCAGGGTTTTGCACTCTTGAATAATGTCTGGTACAGTCATACTCAGATGGGGTGAATAATTATTCTTTCCTCCCGAAAACAGTAGCTAGAGCTTGGCATGTGATGGCAGTGTCTTAATTCAAAATACAGTTGGACCATGGTGATAAGCCTATGCTAGGAAACGAGGTTCCAGTTCACCAGAGTGTATACCTGATTGGAGATTTGGGAGGAAAATAACTGGTCCAATGAGGTTTACAGCAAATGTAGAATTGATTTCTAAAAAGAAGTAGAAATAAAAATCTTTGGCTGTTGAGATTTTCATAACAGAAAAAAAGGCTGGCGGTTTGTTAGACCCTATCATTAATAGTTATTTTATTCTTGGGAGAAACAGTGGTTGAGCCAATGAGAACCCAGGGCACTTTTGACAGAAATCAGGATTCACATGCAATGCCTATTATGCCTTTCAAGCAGATATTCTGGCAAAGATGAGAAGATCTGCTACTGATCTTTTTGTTGGCATTCTTCCCCTATGTGTCGGTTCATCCTTTGTTTTCCGAGAGGTGGCAACATTTCTGGCTACTAAGCATACTGGCCTTGTACTTTCCAGTTGTCTAATGGAGTGTTAAATTCTTAGAATTTATTTCTCCCATGGTACATTTTCAGTCTTGCTCCATTTTATGTGCTCCACTAGACACTTAATCTGATACCAACACACCTGATACCTGGGATCATAGTGTCTTTTGGAATAGAAAATCACCGGAAAGCATTTATATTTATTGTCTTTTCTTTCCCCAGCATAGTAACTAATCTAATATATTCTTGGGTATATATTACTAAATATTTCCAAAATTTATTATTTATCACAATAATACATATTTCTTATATTGTTACTAATGTTACATTCTTACAATCTGAAATTAACTACTGGCTAATAAAATACAGTAGACTGAAAAGAGAATTGAATAACACCTATTTAGGAAAAAGAGAAATGGTAAGAACATTAGAGGGAGAAGCTGAGCAGGTGTCTATGTGAGGTAAGGTGCCTGATATGGCACAGGAAGTGATAGGATTAACTTTATCAATCTCCTTGGGTGACCTGAAAGAATTGGACTTTGGAGGAGCATTTGGATGACCCCAAAGAGAGGATCTCGTTCGACAGGAGATGAGGAAAGGAGGGTATTCTCCCTTTCTTGGGAGAAAAATCTGGAATCCCTGACACAAGGATTGAGAATCTTGATTCTGATGCCACAAATAATAAATGGAAAAGCCATTATAATGTTTTGTGAGGTCTTAAAGAGACAAACTGTACTGTTGAAAATACTGCTTAAGATTTCTGGGATTTTTGTTGTTAGTGGTTGAATTCAGGTATTACCTCCCCATCCCCTTCACGTTTCAAGAACTATGGTTCTGCTTTTTTGGTTCTCCAGTTAAATCTACAAAAGTTAGATCTGTGCAACCCTTGATTATCCTAAAATGACAGATGTTGTAACCAGTGCTGTGGGCAGATTTCTGCCCTGGGCATAGGGAGACTTGGGTTCTGGCCAATCTGGAGCCCTAACAAGTCATTTACTCTCTCCCTATACCTGCAATCTCTGTAAAGTTGACAGATGTTGAACTAGATGATGCCCGAGTCCCTTTTACCTCTGTGATAACTGATTCATTTTGCTGTACTGTCACTTCATGCATTTGCACCCTATATTAGGGGTGGAAGATGAAGAAGGACGTTCTGCAGTTCGAGGTTCAACTACTTTCTGGGTGCCTGGAAATGAAGAGAGGATGGTGAAGTTTCTTTTTATTGACGAAAATTATGCAGAGTCAATATTTTCTTGAACTGCTTTTTGCTTTTGTTTTTCTTCTACAGGTGTATTAAAAAATAATTATCAAGAAAGTTGTGTCAGAAACTTTTTTTGACCTATTAAGTCAGTGTTACTATCTACCAAATTTTTAACCAGTTTTTTCACCATTTTTTTCTTAGGTTTATATATTTACTATTCAGTACATCTGTCTATGTGGAAATCATTCGGTTGATTCAAATTTTATTAGGAAGCCCTGGTATGAAAATTAATTTAACACAGGGAAAGTACAAATTAGCCTTTTAAGAAAGGAAAACACCTTATGGCCTACGATTATCTTTCCACTTATCAAAAATGGTAGAATGGAGGGGGAGGGGTAAGCATAGTTTTTCAAGAACTTGCAGCCAAAAAATAAAATTATCCCAATAACCCTGTTCCAGAATAAAATGTAAACAGAAAATTCTGCTTGTTTACTGGGTGTCCTCACTAAGCATCAGGTCATGTTCCTGCTGAGATGAACTGGATTTAGAACAATAAACCCTTTTAGTAAAGGATGCTCCCCATATGATATGCTATAATTTGGCTTGAGATCGATAATGTATAAATGATCATTCAGCTACTTATATCTGTGCTGTTCAGTATGGTAGTCAATAGCCACATGGTGATATTTAAACTTAAGTTTAGTTAAATTAAACAAAATTAAAAATTTAGTTTCTCAGTTGCACTAGGCACATTTTAAGTGCTCAATAGCCAACGTGTGGCTAATGGCTACTGCATTGGATGGTGCAAAAGAGGAACATTTCCAATATCCCAGAAAGTTCTTTGTGACAGCACTTAATTAGATAATGATGATTTTGATTATCCAAAAGATGACTTTTATTCCCCTGGGAAAATGAGGTAATTAATTCTCATAATAAACGGGCATCTAAGACATAAGGAAATAAGACCTACTGACTTTATCAGCCAGTATATGTTTTCAACTGTATGGCATGAGCAATGCCACTTTCCTGTGTTCAGTGATGTGCCAGGATCACAAACACTAATTTCTCTCTTTCTTCAGAACTCTAGTCCTCTTGCTTTTCTAAACCAGCCCTGGCTGTTACTGTTGCAAGGCACCAACCCTTTCAAAGACAAGGGACATGGAGCCACCTACTGTTAGGCTCAGGAACTGCATGGAAATTGTAGATTAAAAAGGATGCATAGAGTGTTAACATGTTCTGTGATCCGTTCCCACAGTGAAGAGTTATCTCATGGAAAAGTTTTCAGTGATTCTCCAGGCCCATTTAGAGTTGCCATATACTGAAATGTCATTTTGTGTTTTAATAAACTGCTAACAAGATATCCCCAAGACAAAAGATGACACGTGTTAGCTTTGTTTTGCTTCCAGGGAAACCAAAGATAGCAATTATTTGAGTCAGAGTCCCCTTCCTCTATCAATTAGGAATTAGTAAAGATTTTTTAAAGTAGCATCTAGGACAAATCAAGCAAAATGCAAATTCATTTTTTGTATGGAAGTCTATAACAAATAAGAAAATAATAACACCATTTCGTCATTGTGGAGAGAAATAGGACTTTCTTTCCTCAAAAATACTGATTTTTTTCCCTGGACTGTGAAATCTACTAAGCGTTTGGGACTTAGTTCAAAAGCATGTACTTATCTGGGAGTTACTTATTTTTTGTTCACATGCCGAAGAAGTGAGTTGATTCGGAGTTGTCTGCTCTGTTTGTACGCTCAACACAATAGCTCTGTTTTCAAGCAGGTTAGCAGAGGTGTAGCATTTCTGCACTTTCCAGAGATGCTGCTAGAAATTTCTGCTTTTAGGATTTCCCCTGGCTGAGGAAAAAAATGAGAAGGTAATCTGCTAGACATTTTCAAGCCCGGAATAAGCCATATATTAGATAGTGTCAGAAACTTGACTCTTCCTTTCACCCTGACTCAGATCCGTGGTTAGATAGACTCCACAGGCGTGCAGTTGGTCCTTGTATTCTAACATCCTGCTGCCAAGAGGAGGCTAAAAGCACTTGAGATACCAGCTGGAGTGAAGCTGAAATTTGTGAGCCCTTTCTCATTCAGATCTCTGGAACCTCAAATGAAAGAACTTTGCACCACAGTGCAAAGTTCCTTTGGAATCTAGCTGGAAATTGGGGAACCAGTAATTCCAGGATGTTAAATTAAGCCTCTCCTCACTAAACAAATATGCTTTCAAAGTTCAGTGTGATAGGGAGGCCTTCCTCTACCTCAGTGGCTTTTTTTAAAATTGGGACATGTGCCCAGCATTTGCACAGAAGCCAAAAGGTAGTGATCAATATATAAAGGCATTGGATTTATTAAATATTTCACCCAAGCACCATGATGAAATAGGGATTGAAAAACAACTTTTTCTCTTTGATGCCTACCTTTTCTATCTCATTCTGTTGAGTGTGAAGGAAATGCTGACCTGACATTCTGGCAGAGATTTGCAAAGCACCTATAGCAGATGTTGAAGGACCGCTTTTGATTTAGTTCCCGCACCCATCTTTTTTCTCAACCTCTTTTCCAGTTTAAATTGTCACCTGAAACCACCTTATCCTGGTGCACCTGCCTCGTCATAAATAACGTTGCGCAAAAGTGGTCGCTAATTCAGACACAGTCTGCTGTTTAGAAAAAGGCAGCTTTTCATCTGGTGCCTTAGTTGGTTTGAAACCATTAGGCATGCCTTTCAAATCCATTCATCCCTTAAATCACCCGGAGCTTGCCTCCCTGCTGCTGGATCAATGTCAGGCTAAACTTTGTCAGCGTCCTTGGAAGAACATGATCTATCTTTGTGACTGAATTAGCTGCCCCTGTAAGATATCTTGTCTGTCAACCAACTTTGTACCAAGTTAATTTTAAGAAAGAACATTCATCTTGTATACCTGGGTTGGATATATCTTTTACTTCCCCTCTGGGAAGTTTTCCAAGACCTGTAATCTGTATGCTAATTTTGGTGTGTCTATGATGTCTTTTAGCCTAGTTCATTGTTTTAAAAACCAAAATCTGTTTCGCATTGTCTCAATGCATCCTCCCCATTACAGAGTGCTGCCTCCATTTAGGGGAAAAAAAATGCCTATTTAAGTATTTCCCCCGAAACCAAAAGAAGTGTCACTTTAAAGTTCTCTTTAACTCCATTTGATTGCTACTATCTGAAAATGGAAGTATTCCTTGATTTCTTTTTTTTGGTGAGGAATCCTAGCCCGGAGCTAACATCCATTGACAATCTTCCTCTTTTTGCTGAGGAAGACGGTCCCTAAGTTGACATCCGTGCCCATCTTCCTCTGTTTTATGTGGGACGCCGCCGCAGCATGGCTTGATAAGCGGTGTGTAGGTCTGCACCCTGGATGCGAACCCCGGGCTGCCGCAGCGGGGCGCACGAACTTAACCTTTACACCACCTGGCTGGCCCCATATTCCTTGATTTGTAAGGAGCCGGTCTTGAATGTGTTAGACCAAGATTCCCTTCAGAACCACCATGTTCTCCTTCTTTGAGGAGGATAGATAAATAATATCTAGGTTCTGTACAGGCCAGCACATGTGCTTCCTAATTTGGGGTCTGAACTCCCTGAAAATATATGTAAACTCATTAGTATTTTTCTCTGGGGGCTATGTGGGGAGAGGTTTTTGATCTCCCTAAAAAATTAAAAGCCACTGCCAAATAGAATATATTCTGAGTTCCTAGGAAGTAGTTTACAAATGACGCTTTCTAAGGTAAGAATTGCTGGTGAGATTAACCTGTCCTCACCTTATGTTATTGGTAGTGATTTAAATAAAGTCAGCAGCTTTTTCAAGTGTTTCATATAAAGTTCTCTTTTTCCAAAAGAATTAACTACTTTGAAGTTTGGCTTAACAGTAAATTAATACCGGTAGTTAATTTAATGGTATCACACACTCTAATTTTGGAAAAGAGTCAGTTTTTCCTAAATATTTTTGGTGAGCAGGTCCCCAAAGATAGGTAAACTGGGTTGGACAAAATTTGTGCTCAAGAAGGATGGCAGACACAGGAGGAGTTGGTTTTGAGATTATGTTGGAAAGGATAGAGAGGAGTAAATTGAGAGTTTACAGGACCCCAGAGACAGAAAATATTAATTATGAAAGCTGTCGAGAGAAGTTTGCTGCAGATAGGAAGAAATCAGAACCACAATGAGATTAAAAAAAAAAAAAAGGAAACTGTGGGGTAGGAGCAGGCTCACACTTAGCCCTCTTCCAGTAGAGAAATTAGCACGTGATTGCTCGAGTGAATAGTACCCAGGGATGTATACTTCTGTAGATTCTCATGTCCAGTACTTGGATATTGTATTTGTTTTTGTAAACAAGAACCAAGCCAATATTTAATCTTCTGAACCTCAGTTTTCAATTCCAGAACGGAAGCAGGTAGAACTGTAGTCCTGGATGTCAAATCTGAATAATACTGAACAAGCAGTAGTTCTTGATGTGGGTAACAAGAGGGAAGATACTTGAGAGGAAAAATCTACTGTGTTTATCTTCTTGGGTATTTAAAAATACACTTCACCAACAGGACTTTCTGTTCCATTCTGATGACCTTTCTCCTCGTTTATCAAATGCATCTGTTACACAAGGCAGTTGATCCTTCCAGAAAACAGCTAGACTGGCCACTTGTTAGAGATTATCCAAGAATGGATGATGAATACTGTGATGTCTGCTCTTTCTTTTGGTCATTTGTCTCATTAAAATTTTTTACTGGAGATCTATAAAGTACACACAAGCAAATATCACTGTGTTTCATTGTGTCTAGGATGTGATTCATTGTTAAGGTGGTCTTTTATTTCATATATTGCTAAAAAAAGACTGTCAATTAAACATGTTTTCTTATCACTCGACTACGTGCATTCCACTTTCAAAAATGCTAAAATATAAAGAAACGTATATTAGAATCTCTGAAGTCTCTGGATGGAACAATGCTTTGGTTGCAAAGATCAGTAGCCTAAATATTGCTTTTTAATAAGAGTAGTTAATGGCATTAATACCTCTTCGGAGTAGGGATTTACTTAGAACATGTAAAACATATAAATTGTTCTAATAGCCTGCAATTTGGGATAGACTGACAGGCTTTTCATTTTATGGTTAAACATTAGAAGTTCAAAGAAGACCATTCACGATATATAACGTGATATACTGTAATAAATTTTGAATCTGGAGTCTGAAGACCTAGGTGTGAAACCCTGCCCTGTCTGCCCCTTGTCTGATGTATAACCCCAAGTGAGTTACTACAGTTTTTCTGAACCTCAGCTTCTTGTGCAGTCAAAACAGGGTGAGGATGCCTGCGAAGCAGGGTGGTTGTAGAACCCAAGAAGGCATTCGGAGGCAGTCAACCTTACACAGACGGGAGCTGCAGACATTCATTCTCAGAACCAGTGCATCTAGGCTTTTCCCAGGTGAGGGGCCTTGAGGGGAAATCAGAGAAGTAAGGACTGTGGAATGTGGAGACCTCTTGCAGCATGCAGGATCCCAGAGTAGAAGAATGTACGACTAAGGAAGGGAGAGGGCCTAAGGAATTGAAGAGATGCTGTCTAGAGTACGTATATGGCAAGGGAGAAAAATATGACCATTGTGCATAAATAAGGGGCTGGGGTCTCTTGAGGTGCCGAATCTCAGCAGTTGGTCGTTGCTGTGTGCAGGTTCAACAATCGGGGTGGTTCATGGAGAAATGAAATCAGCTGATTAGCAACGGAACTTTGGGCTAATTAGAAGGCAGAAAACGACCTGTGACATGCTCTCTTCTTTAATTTGATTGTTAGATATGGTAAGCTATAACCCCAATTAATTTACTGGGACATGGTTTCCATTGCTATTTGCAGTATTTTCTTTTGGTGCCAGGTTGGAGGGGGTTTTCTAAGTGTTGATATTTTGTATCTCCTCAAACAAATCCTGTGAGTGATACATTTCCAAGGAAGATAAGAAAGCCTTTGCCATTGTTCTAATAATGCTCTAAGAAGAACTTTGCTATAAAGAAAATTGGTAGTTTTGTTGTAATTCAGAATTTTGGAAAGAGTGAGCAAAATTGGAAATAGTTTTCCAGATGAAAAACATACTGGGGCGGGGAGGTGGACAGGGTAAGTGACTTTCAGAAGTTTTCACAGCCATATTATGACTCATTAAATCTGAGTCCTTGTCTGCTTTATGAGAGTAAACAATTAAGAAGTACAAATATTTGGTGGCTTTTGGTGCTGATTCCTTCAAAGGGGACTCTGAGTGACCCGTGACTATTTTGTGGGTTAGTGCTTAACTGTCAATAAACTGAAGGCATCAGGGGTGCAAGATTCTGGAGAGTTCCATCAGGCTCACTTAGTGCTCTGGCCACATCGCCGTGTGATCTTAGCCTGGTCACTTCACTTCACCTCCCAGGTTCTCAGTTTGCACATTTATGAAAAGAGATTGGACCTGATTACACCTGGACTTTGGCTTCTTCCATGACTGTTGCTAATCACTTAGGGTGCACATTCTCCCTCCCAGGGACAGCCTTTGACTCCTTCTCAGTCATCCTCAGGCCTCTATGCAACCACTTCCAATTGATTGCAGTTGGAAAGTGAAATGAAATCTGTTTTCCATCCTGGACTAGATGATTTCTATGGTCCTTTGGAACTTTTAACATTTTCTGATTTTCGGAAATTCCCAAATCCTGGCCAACTGTCTCCCAAAAGCACTTTATTGGATGGTTTCAGCAGTGATGAGTAAATGGAGAAATTGAGGAAAATTCATGGTTCTTGGCAGAAAAAAGAAGAAAAAAGCCAACTCCAAGGGCGTGATAAAGTGACTTCCACTTGTCATCCTGTACATGAAGGACTCTGTGGTTTTAACCATCCAAAGCTTTTTTAAGCCAGTGTCAGGTAACCAAATCGAGATGGAGGGCTCCCTCTAGGCCATCGGAAATAAGTTTGAGGTGCTTCTCATCTCAGGTCCTGGCTCCCAGTTTAAGGACGTTTTGAGTTTCTCAGAGCAAGGATAGAGGGACTCTTTTTTTCTTCCCATCAAAGACAACCCATTTGCAAAGATCATATTGCACATGAATCATAGTCATAGAAAACTGGCACCTTGAAGAGGACAGAAACATACTTTGTCCATTGCCTTACATGATGTTTCCATTGAGTTATTTATTTCACTGTGATTCCTCTGTGTGAGGTCTTACCAACCAAGTGCAGAGCATTTGTGTTAACATTTACATCCCATAGCTCCTGACCCTTTGGCAGTTTTGATCATGTCCTGCCTAAGCGAGAGGCACACTGATGATGACCCTGCGAGTCACAAATCTCCCCAGATAAAGTGATTTTCAGTAATCAGTTTCTTCCCTTTTGTGGCTATTTTTTCATGGATCCTTTTACGTTCTCCCCCAGCATTGGTTTTTGGGTGGGATACAGTACAAAATGCTGAAACTCTTCTTCTATTTCTTTTTTCTTTTTTTTTTATGTTTCTCACTCTAAATTCCATTTTCACCTGCCAGGTCAGCATTACAAGATGTTGTTTTTTCCCAACACTGCACCCCTGGCCGCCCCCTGCGGAGGCACATGCATACATTGTGATGCTGTGGCCCCCATTAGCTGGAGCGGAAACAGATGCCCTTGGAGTGACGAATGTGCCTTCTCAGACAGGGCTCCACACCCCTCCCCCATTAGGATGCGAATCTCTTTTGATGTCTTGAAAAGAAGGATTAGCCCAGGTTGTGTCCTCCTGCAGCCTCCACACACCCTGTTCCTGTCAGTCCAAGGCCAGGAGTTTGGCTCCCCCTCTTTGTTTGCCTTCTGAACCCCTCAGTCTCGGCAGCTCCTGAATGCCTCCATTGTCCAGACATGCTGCCAGAAACCGAGATCTCTTCTCAGAGCCGGGAGCTCTGTGCCTAGGAATCCAAGTAATAACTTAATAGCCTCCGGCCTCCACTGAGCACCCTCTGACAAGGGCTTTGTGAGTGGCAGAGCACACAGATGGAGAGGACCTTCACAGTGCTCCTTGTTTACCAGATCAGGTGCCTGTGTTTTCCTGAGAATCGAAGCTGCAAAAGAATTTGACAGACGGGGGTGAAAATCAATAACATCAGATCTTCCGGTGAAAGCTGGGGAGTCAGCATTAACTCTCCTGACACACACACACACACACACACACACACACACACAGTACTTTAATTCTAGGCCTCCTTTATAATTTCATGTTTTCAACTTCTGTTTCAGTTATCTCTGTTATGCTCAATGTTAGTCCAATATCTCTTAAGTGTTGTGTAATTCTTCCCAACCAACTTTGAAGGCTTACATATTTCCAGTTTAGGATTGGTGGGATAAAACACTTTTAAGCTCAGTTCCCTTCCCTGCCTTCACAACCGAATGTGAAGGAGTGGTATTTAAATACGGCAGCCAGAGACTTGAATTTAAGTCCCGATCGGATACTTTGATCTAACATTTTATGGCATTTGACTGAATGAGATTGGTCCTCAAAAGTATGCGTACATGTGTTACTCGAAGAGCAATCTGCTTCTTGATGGGTTCTGATATTGTATCGGAACCTAACCTATTTTTAAAATTGCCTGTCCCCTCACGACTGTTAAAGCCTGGTGCCTATTCAAGCTTGCTTTTCTTTTGACTGCGTATCACTGACACTGTGTTTTCTCCTTTTTATTCATTTTAGGAAAGTATGCCTCAGACTCCTCCCTTTTCAGCAATGTTTGACAGCAGTGGTTATAACCGAAACCTCTATCAGTCTGCGGAGGACAGCTGTGGCGGGTTGTATTACCATGACAACAACCTCCTCTCCGGATCTCTGGAAGCGCTCATCCAGCACTTAGTACCTAATGTGGATTACTATCCGGATGTAGGTGTCTATGTTCCTCGGAAACACATCCTTGGTATTCAGCAGAAATTACAATATAATAGTCAGTGACGCTGGATACTGCAGAATTATATCTGGGTTGCTAAGAATTTCTCTAATGAGAAATTGCATGTTGATTGTTGAGTGCTTTAAGATCAGATTGAACCTGGGTATGATTCAGATTTTGGTTGTTGTCTGCGTATCAGTTTCTTTTCAGGGTTGGCACCGCATGTCGGCAGTCAGATACCATCTAAATGAAGTGTCTGTGGGTTTGATTCATGTGTATACCTTCGTCCAGAGAACACTGGATGCTCCCAGAATATTTAATTCCTTGTTTGTTTCCAAGACCATCACTATTCTGAGAAAAGTGGAGTTAGACAGGGAAACTTCATAGAAAAGAGAACAAGAGTTATATTCTTTATAAATCAGATGTCAGAGGACATGTTTGCTTATATTTTATTTTGATAACCAACGTTTGTATAGATAATACTTTCTAATCTAGGGAATATATATAAACAAAATATTTCCTCAGTCTTTATAGCAGTTCCACGAGGCTAGAGAGGAGGAAAGTGAAATTCGGAATGTTGAGTAATCTGTGCATGGTCTCACTCCCAGCATCAGCATTCAAACCGAGATTTTCTATTTCTGGGGCAAGTGATGTTTTTTTTTCCCCTTCCCTTGTGCTACAGCTGCCCCTGTCACTCACCAGCTGGTTGTTGATAAAGATTTCATGAAAATATCTAGATACTAGATTCATCTGTTTTTATAAATATAATAATGACCTTAGTGTGCAAAGGATGGTTTGTGCTTGCCACTGTAATTCACCAGGATGTTTCTTACTGAGTTATCTCTCTGTGTGTGTGATTTGTTACATAGCATTTTCAAATATGTTGCCACACAGGGAAAACTTGTAATCAGAAGTAAAAGGAATCCCTTGTTCAGCCCTATAAGTGTTTATGAGCCACGAAAGACGCCTAAGGGGGTAAAAAAACCCATGGAATTTTTTTTTTCATTGGGGGTCTGAAGCTGTTATAACAAATAAGCACTACTTCATTACTGGCTTCTTGGGAGACAATGTGGTTAAAGAAAAGTATAGTATAGTGTGATATTGTGTTTTATCAAATTGCTTAGCCTTTGAGCACGTAAATAGATTACTTGAGAGCCTGCCTTTGAATGTTCTGACATAAGCACACAAACGCTCCAGTGTGCCATGCTGGACACACTGGAGAATTGTTGAGCTGATGTGGGCTGGGTGTTTTTTTGGTTTCCATTGAATTACCATAGTATGTGGACACAGAACAAGATTCTGTGTGGGTGGTATATTTAAGTTAGATATATCTCTCTGGGCTGAATTTCATTCTTCTTTACTAGAGTGAGATATGTGTCCTGGTATCTTGGCTCCCAGAGGATGAATGTGAAAATGTGCTGTGAATAATTTCAGTAGCTACATTTATCCTGTACTTCTGTTACTTTTAGTATGGTTTTAAGGGAAAAGATACATCAGAAGGGAAAGGAGAAATCCACCTTACAGCGTTTTTCTACTAGTAAGCATCACTTTTGAAACTGCAGCATATTAACTTTGATCAAGAGAACTTAATTAAAGAAGATGTATACTATATAGGAAAGATGTTAGTTTCAGAGGGAATGTAACCATGGTGATTTTTTTGTCTTGCCACAGAGAACGTACATATTTACCTTCCTACTCAGTTCTCGGCTATTTATGCATCCGTATGAGCTAATGGCCAAAGTTTGCCACTTATGTGTTGAGCACCAGAGACTAAGTGATCCTAACGGTGATAAGGTAATGATATATTTTGAACTTTACAATTTTTTCTATTAGGTTTGGTAACTGTATGGCTTAGATTTTGCAAAGTTGCTTTCCTTAAGTAACACTAGCTTATCCCCTGGCTGAGGTGCATAAATGGTATCATGGATCTGCAAAGGGAATTGGGAATGGTGTAAAGATCAAAATATAAATCTAATGCCATGGAAGATCCCTAGAGCCTTCCTTAAGTTGGTGGCACTTGGCAGTGACTTGGGGGAGACTAGAGCTTCTTCTTCAACCCCAAAGACTTTGCTCTAGAATTTTATCAGTGACACTGTTTGTAGTTATTTATCTGATGTAGTCCATGGATAAATATCACTGAATTAGATTTGCTTTTTCTCTCTAGAACCAGATAAGAAAAATTGCACCCAAAATTCTTCAACTCCTGACAGAGTGGACGGAGACTTTTCCTTATGATTTTCGGGATGAAAGAATGATGAGAAACTTAAAAGATCTGGCTCACCGAATAGCCAGTGGCGAAGAGGTTGGTGACTTGAATTTAGCACAACTACTCGAATTTCCAGGCAGAGCCTTGGTGGGAAAGGGTACTGAATTATGCATCAGAATCTCCACGGCTTCCTTTCTGTTTTGCCTTTGGGCAAGTCCTCTACAGAGCATATTGGTCTGTTTGCAGTGTCAAACGGGGATGATTATACAATCCCACTTCAAAGGGATACGATCCAGTTTTATGTGATTAATTTGGGGGTATGTTCATGTCAGTTCATGCACTGGATTCATGTTGCAAGTGTGTTTTAATTTTGCTTTACTACACTTTTCTTCCTTCCAAAAGGGTATGTCATAGCAAATTAGACAATAAATATCATATTCATAGATATGAACACTAACAGATATAAAATAAATGTCTTAATATATTAACAGATAATAAGTAGTGTATTAAGAAATCATAAACAGAGATAGACAGTTTGGACCATGGAAGGGAGAAAACAAATATGCTAAGGTTGGGAACCAGTAACCTAGGATAGAACTGCTGTGATTGAATGTAAGCTCCGGGTAGAAGGGAAATACGGTTGGTTATATAATTTTCAGTGTCAGAAAAGAGAAGACATACTAATCTTCAGGGCATTCAATTAAATGAAATTTTTAAAAACTTTCTTATGAGGGACTTTGTATAGGGGGCGTAGAATGAGATCATGGAAACTGCTCTGTATAGTGTTTGTAACAAATGCTCCTTGATAAAAACTGAGGCCATGAGATTAATGTGTAAATTGACAAAGGTAGTTCTTTGGGAGAAGAGAAGGCCTTTCTCATAAAGAAATTCTTTCTCACAAAGAGAAAAGAATCCAAGTCTTCTGGTGCCCGGAAGTTGATTCAAGGCTAGCACCTAGAATAGGTGGAGATGGAAAGTAAGCCTCTTGGATAATCTTTCATAAATATCACTCCCCTCAATTGAGTCTTTGATAAGAGCTAACTAGTATGGCAAATTCAAAGTTGTCCTCTTTGAAGCAGGCCTGGAGGGCTGGTATTCTGTGTGGAGGCCTGTTGGGCAGGGATGTCTTTGTAGTTTCTGTGTGGCTGGTGAGCCTCTGGGAGTAAGTTACTTAGGCACGATACAACACTTCCACACAGGAAAAGAAGCATTTGGCAGTGGCAGTGATGTCCTGTTTCATTGTCTTAAAATGCATTTTCCCATTACTAGTACCCTTCTTTGAGAACCCATTCTTTCAGTGGTATACTATAAGATCATGTAGCAAGACACCCTATCTATTCTGTCTACTTCTGGTGAATACATTTTAATACCATTTCCCCAAACTTAAAAAAAATCAGTCTAAAATTATATAAGATTAGTACTTGAAAAATTTGCATTTGCTTCACCACATTATGTTCTCATGAAAATGGAATTAACCCTTTTACTGTATTCTTCTGATATTATATTGATACCTGGTGCTCAAGACAACCATTATTTCTATAAGGCTGAATGAGTGGTTTCCTGAGTTGTATTGCAAGTTATGACTGTTATCGTTTTGCCAGTTTTCACGTAACAGGTTCTAGGAAGGTTATGAATTGGTGGATCCCTCACTTACAAAGGCAAAAAAAAGTTAAGCATCACAGTGCAGTTTTGTAGTAAATCTTACATTAGAGGGGTTAGATGTTGGGTTGCTTGGCAGGGTCAATACTGGCTCAGTGACCTTAGTTTATGACAAGCTGCTCAAAAAATTAGTGGCATCATAAGGACTTTTTCTTATGTGAAGGCTGAGCTCTGAGTCAGTCAGTACTTCATTTCAGTTAAGTTGTATTTAGGTACTTAACTTGATAAGGCAGCCAACTTACATTCCCTCTCTTGCCTTTTTAAAAGTTAGAGTTAGTGACTTGGTCCTTTCCAAAAGGAACTCCTTTAAAACCCTTTTCTTTTTTAGATAAAAAGTTAGTGTTTTGAAGCCAAATGGATGACTTTTTGTCCTTGTCATGAGAGTCAAAGAGGGAGATCATTTCTATTTGTGTTGGCCAGATTGGATCCTATCTTTTTTTAAACGGGATCAAGCCATTCAAGGGTTGGATGGAACTGCGGAAAGGGCCAAACAGCCTCTGACCTGGCTTGTTATCAGTGCTCCTGTGTTAATAACAAATCCTTGATAAACCCTGAGATTTTCAGGTGGCTTTGAGTGTGAAAAGAGCAGATGAGAAGATAAGCCAAGTCCAACCCAGGAATTGATTAACCTTGGGGTTGAGTGGAGAGATGTCACCTGCTTTGGTCAGGTGGGCCCTACAGTGAGATGTTCCTTTGGCTGCTTCTATCCAGCGTTCAGAAGCGGGTCCACACCTGGCAGCTGGTTGATCTCAGTGGGCTTTGGCAAGTCCCTAAATTCCTTGTTCCTTATGCATTTCTATAAATCATAGAGGTAATTGTCCTGTGTTCATGTCCTTTTTAGCTCTCAAATTTTGTGATGGATGCTCTTTCTTCAGTTCTTTGATTGACAGGCCACTTATCTGTCATGTTCTTGGGTGTCTCTTCTCAGAGACCTTCCCTCACGACCCCAACCACGATCACCGCCACCCCCGCCCCCCGATATTGGCTTCCACCACTGTTTCCTTCATAGCACTCTGTGATTAGTAATTACTTGCTTTTTTGATGACTTGTTTTTCCCCAGTAGACTCCATGCTGTGCCCCATTTGCTCACTATTGCATCCCTAACTCCTAGCTCAGTGCCTGGCATTTAATAGGCACCCAGTAGTGTTTGAACGAATGAATGAATGAACTAATTAATTACTGGAATAGAAGAAAATATTTCCCCCCATGGGAAGGAGTGTGGGCTTGGGTTGGGACTTGTTGCTTCTCGCCTGGGATTTTTTTTTTTTTTTTGGCAGTCAATGAATCCAGATGTGCCCTATATATAATTTAGTCAGGTTCTTCTGAATCTGCTAGGACAGTTGTGCATAATTTGGCTTAATATGTTCCCCCCGGGGGATTTGCCTGAAATGAAGTGGTTTATTAGGATTTGCCTGCAAGAAACATGAAATGAAACTAATGATTGAATTACGTGACAAATGACCATAGTGGGTAGAATGCAATTTTCTCTTCCTTAAGGGGCTGGTCTTTATTCTATCTTTATTTGCCAGGTAATTATTGTCACTGGCACTTGAAGTTATAAAAAAGAATAAGTACATATTTAGCAATTCATGACTCAGTAAGGAAGCACGCTTAACGACACGAAGCTTGGTTTCTCGAGTGGAATCAAATGGCAGCAGGAAACTTAAAAGAAGTCAAACATATACATATTCTCTCTCTCTCTCTCTCTCTCACTCACACACACACACACAGATTAGTTCTTTATCATTTGAATAGCTTTTCCTCTATACCCCATTTTATACATTTTTCTCTTACGTTTTCCTGCTTTTTGCTCACTAGCTGAACCCTTTACTGAACATTTCTCTACCTCTTCCCTAAAAAAGCATTTTTTAAAGTGTAGAATGAGAATCTTTCACCAGATATCCTGGTAGAGCATTGGTTCTCACTCTTTGCTGCATATCAGAATCACCTGGGGAGCATTTACTGTGACATTTGGGACAGAAGACTGAAAAAACCATTTAAGTTCATAGGTTTTTAATGTAATGCAAGATTATGAAAGTAGGAGAGGCAAGGAAAATAGGGATTTATTTTATTTTTATTTATTTTGTTTTATTGAGGCATAATTAATATATAACATTATATTAGTTTCAGATGCACAACATAATGATTCGATATTTGTATTTGTTGCAAAATGATCACCATAATAAGTCTAGTTAACATCCATCACCGTACATAGTTATAAAGCTTTTTTTTCCAGTGATGGGAACTTCTAAGACCTGCCCTCTTAAGCAACTTTCAAATATGCAACACAGCATTATTAACTATAGTCACCATGCTGTACATTACATCCCCAGAAGTTAGTTATTTTATACCTGGAAGTTTGTACCTTTTGACTCTCCTCACCTGTTTCTCCCACCTCTTATACCCCGGGATGAGGAATTTAAAATAGCCCTCAGTTTAGCCTTGACTGCTTTGAATTCCAAAGAAAGACATTTTCTTTGAGTGACAAGAATATTACCAAATAGCATCTTCTAAACTGGTAACCTTAATGCTGTGTGGAGGATAGGTTTTTTTGAAGGTTCCATTTTTTAAACACTTAGGTATTTCATTAGTGATTTTTACGGTGGGCTATGAATGTAGAGAGGAAAAATGGTCATCTAGTGGACCAGTTTAAAGAACTCAATGGAATATATACCAGAAAACTAGAGAAGAAGAAAAGAAAAAGAAGGCTGTGTTTTTTTGCCTTGACTATGTGAGAATTGATCATTTTCAGATGTGTTTGTAATTTTCCCTGACTTAAGTATGCAGATATCTATTCATTTGAGTTTTTGTAACATGCTGTGGTAAACCAGATTGCCTCTGTATAAAAATATGGTCCTTCTACTTGTAGGTAAGATACCATTTAATTTCCAGATAATTAATCTCAGAAAATGATATTGTGGTACCTTTTTAAAAGTTGCTGGTTAGTCAGTGAAGCATGAACAGAGGCTGTTCTACAGCTATGAATTCACAGCTCCCTCCTGGAACCGTTAACCTGAGGACTGAGTTAGCGCTGAATCAGCCTTTGTGCCTTTCTTTGATACGGACATCATAATTTACCTAGAAGGATAATTGTTGTTTGTTTGGCAATTTTTGGCTGGAAAAGGAAGAATAAAAGAACTCCACAATCCATAGCACATCGTGATAACTGTCCACTAGGGACTGATTGATTGTGAGGTGATTTCTTTGACTTAACGAGTGTTTTAAAAGTCCAGAGATTGACATTTCTCTATAATACATGCATTGCCTTTAAAACCAGTTTCTCTTAAGTGTTGTGGTTGTAGCATAAAGTAATAGTGAACAAGGTGGCAGCTGGTAGTAGCATTGCAGGAGAATTGCCATGTGGAAGAGTTTGGTTGTGAACATTACCACTGACTCTCCAGTACAAAAGCAATGGACATGAGCCAAATGGAGGTCAGATACCAAAAAATGAATATCCAGTGCTTCCTTGTAGCCCATGCTATGCGTGGAAGTCAGGAAGGTGGTGAGAGGGTGAGTGGGAAGTAATGGTGTATTTCTGTCAGGTAGCTGTCTGTGCCCTTAGACTAATGAGATTGGGAATAATAGAAGTGGGGAAATCGAGAAGGTGGCCCTGAAGAAAAAGTGTTAGGAGAAGGATGCTCTGAGCTGAGATGAATGCATTTTAACCTACCAGAAGTAAACAGTACACTCTTGTGCCAGCCCCGAGAACATCTAGTTACACGGGGTTCTTATTACACTGGATTCCCTCAGTAGCTAATCTAAAATGTCATGGTAGTGTTTTCATGGCCCAGCCTGAGGTGTACTCTCAAGAGCAGCCTGAGAAAAGAACTAAATCTTACAGGTTTGAATAGATACTTTATATTTGTCTCTTTTAAACCGTTAGAGCTAGGCTGAATCCTCCTATAACTCCCCTGAACCACAGTGGTTCTCCAACATCAAAGTAAAATCATTTAAGTACGTAGTCTCTGAGTTTGCATCGTGATGGAAATAGACATGCAGAGCGAGGACATAATCCTTTGCTGATTCCCTGGCAGACATACAGGAAGAATGTCCAGCAGATGATCCAGTGTCTAATCCGCAAACTTGCTGCTCTCAGCCAGTACGAGGAAGTCCTGGCGAAAATCAGCTCCACATCGACAGATCGCCTCACAGTCCTCAAGACCAAGCCACAGTCCATACAAAGGGACATCATTACTGTCTGCAGTGACCCTTACACGTTGGCCCAGCAGCTGACTCACATAGAGCTGGTAAGGCCCTTGTCATCCTTGCCCTTTGCGAGCACAGACTCGGTTTGCTTTGGCAACCAGACAGTATGTTTGTCAGCAGTAATGTCACGGGAGAGGTTAGAAGAGTCCAAATGGGAAATAATCTGTGAAATAACGGAAAGATGTTTTGTTTAGATGTTTGAATATGAATGTTTCTGATATTCTAGGAATTCACTTTAAAAATAAATCCTAAGCAAGGCTGAAAAGCAAAGAGTTTATTGACCTTCCTCTTCTTCCCCCTCTAATTAATTTTCCCATAACTTGCTCAGTCTTTCACTATCTGGTGAAGCATTGATCCAAGCAGAAAATTGCCTCTGTTCAGAACTTGAAGATGATGACAGTATCTTTAAAGGCTCATTTTACAAGCTGCATAAAAAATGAGGGTAATGCCAAAACTCAGTAGATGGAGTTGAGAATTTCTTCTCATTTTCTTCAGTACTGTTGACCAGCTGGGTTTGTGTTTCAGGAAAGGCTGAATTATATTGGGCCAGAAGAATTCGTTCAGGCATTTGTGCAGAAGGACCCTTTGGACAATGACAAGGTAATCAGTCTACCCAGAGGTCAGCCCTAAAATGGGAAATGGAATTCCTTAGTCTGTGACAGTGGGTACAAGACAGAAATTGGAACTATTTTGTTTTTGGTTTTAAAATCAGGAAGGTTTTTTTCATTAGCCATGTCTGATTCATTGCAAGTTTTTTTGAGCCTGGTCTCCCAGTGCCTGTACCATATTCTCATCCTGTCACCAACTTTTAGCCTCTTCTTCCTCCTTATTGGGAAATTTAATAAGCAAGTAGAGGCAGGCACTTGTGGAGATGGAGGTAGGAGATAAAAGCATAATGGTTTCAGCAGATTAAGTCAGAAAATACAAGAGAATGCTCTGCTCATGATTCAACAATAGCGGGGGCAGTAAAGACAGGATGCACATCCCGCGTGCTGAGGGAGGGTCTTTACTGCTTTGCCTCTTGTTTTAAGGTGAATCCGTCATGACAGGTTTATTGCCTGAGTGAAGCCCACACATAAAGAAAATAACACTGCGCATGGAATATAAAATCAGTGTATGTAGATAAGAAATTTTTTCCCTAGTGACCTCTAGAAGCATTTTGAATGGTTAGGCAAAGACTGTATCACCCACTAATCAAAGCTCCCCATTGGGAGCAGGGGCAACAGCTGTTTTCCGGCCTTAGAATAGTTTCTCTCAGTACAGGAAGTGAAGATTAGGTTTTGCAATAGAAGACTAGCGGACTTTTTTGTTTGTTTCTTTTGGAAGGAAGGAAAGAGGGTGTAATTAACCTGTTCAGGCTTGGCCTTGAACTCTGGGATGAGCTTACCTCCTTTTGCTTTTGAACAATGTTTCATTCACCCACCCTAAGATGGTGTAGACTTCCATTTATCTACCTTGAAAGATATTTAGTTTTTTGCTACTTGATGCTCCAAAACTTTGTCCTAGACTTAAGAGAAAATTTTCTAGTCTCCTGCACTCTTCAGCTTCTCCTTGCTGTGTTGATAGTAATTGGTATTCACACCCCATTCATCAGTCAAGATGATGAACCAAAACCCTTCCTTTGAATTGTCCTTCTGAGGACAGTTCCCACCCAGAATAACTTTGTTTCCTGAGGGGGAAGGGCGCCATCATGATTACATCAGAATGCATTTCTAGACCTTAGGGGTTTCACTGGAGTGTACTAACAGATTTTGATATTTCTGTAAGGAGAGTCAAGAATGTTAGTGGTTTTCTCTCTCTTTTCCTAATCCATAAACTGAGGATAAAGGTCCATATCTGACAAAAATGAGAGCCTAATACACTGTTTTTTCCTCCAACTCAACTGCTCCGTTTGCTTTCTCTTTAGAGTTGCTACAGTGAACGGAAGAAGACACGAAACCTAGAGGCATATGTGGAATGGTTTAATCGCCTCAGCTACTTGGTTGCTACGGAAATCTGCATGGTGAGAAAATGAACGTTCTGTGTCTCCTAGCTCTCTATATTATTTTTTCATAATTATTTTACATCTGTTGGGCCTACATGTTGGATAACTGCCTTTTTTTTCTTTTTCTGTGAAGCCCGTGAAGAAGAAGCACCGAGCAAGAATGATTGAGTATTTCATTGATGTAGCTCGGGAGTGTTTTAACATTGGCAACTTTAATTCCTTGATGGCAATAATCTGTGAGTATTTTCTGGAAGACACATGTCCTTTATTTTTATAGGTCCTATGAAATGTATCCACTGAAAATTTGAAAATAGTACAGTTTTATTAATGAAAATTGTACTTTTTAATCCTGAATTATTTCAGAACATTCAGAATTCTTTAAATATCCAATAAATATCCAATAAATTCAATAAATATCCATATTTGCTACAAATATGGATAATCTTTTTTTAAGTGTACTGGAATTCATGGAATACATTTAGTATTTTGCTTTTATGCTGTTAAGAAAATGTCAAGGCAAGCCATATCATAGGAGAAAATATTCCTAATACATAGAGCTGGAAAAGAACTTGTATCCAGAATCTATAAAGAGCTCTACAAATCAATAATGAGAAGGCAAATAACCCAATGAGAAAAAGGATAAAATACTTGAACAGACACTTGACAAAAGAAGGTATACTAATGGATAATAAGTATATGAAATGTTGCCCCACATCGTTGGTCATCAGAAAAATACATATTAAAATCACAGTGAAATACCATTTCACACACTGGAACGACTTAAATTAAAAAGACTGGTTGAACCAAATACTGGTGAGGGTCTGGAGCGTGTGGCGCTCTCAGACATCATTGGTGGGGTATAAAATGGTACTACCACTTGGGAAAACTGTTTGGCAGTTTTTTATGAAGTTAACTTATACTTAGTAATGAACACTTTTTCAGAGCATAAGTTGGAATGATTTTCTTATTTCTCTCTTTCAACTTTCTCCGCCACCCCTCCTCCATTTTAAATGGGAAGCTGGCATGAACATGAGCCCAGTCTCTCGACTAAAAAAAACTTGGGCCAAAGTGAAGACCGCAAAGTTTGACATTCTTGAGGTATGTGAAGCTCATGTTTTGCTGTTAAGTAACGTTTTGTACCTAGAAAGTGGGATTCCTATGTGCTCTTGCTTCTTGATCAGATAGGACTAGAGAAGAAAGCCCCTCTCTCCTTACAACCCGGGGAGAAGAAAGGGTGTAGAACGGGGGTGGGGGGGTGCATAATAAATCAAGCGGTAGACTAGTCCTTTGCTAGAGAGAAGTGTCCGTTTTGGGGTGAATTGACTGAAGAAATGGTGACCTGTCAGTCACATCACATTGTATGGATCCTGAACCACTGAGAGTTCTAGTTCAGTGTGGGCCTACTCACTTCGTTTATTTACAGCGTCCCAGGGAAGGAGTTCCTCATCCCTACAGAAATAGTCATTCACCATCCTTTCAACAAATTTAGCTAACCTGTGGAAAAGCCCTTCCAATGTAATTCTGAGGGCAGTAAGAATTGTACATAAACACATTTGTCTTTGAGTCATCTTCATGTCATTATTCCCTTGGTGTGTTAGTGCTTTGAATCTACTGTCTTTGGAGATAATAAGAAAGTGCACCTTCCTAAGTTTTCCCCCAAATTGGGAATTATCATTGGATATATTACATTATGCTTTATTCATATTGTCTAATAAATTTCTTTTCCTTCTTGTAAGATACTATGCTTCAGTTATTTGTGAATGATTTACAAAGTGCAAGTTCACTACAAAATGTGGAATCACTGTATGTGGCTAACCATCAACTGACCCATTAACCTTCAAATGAAACCAGAAAATTGTTTCTTATGCTAGTGTTTGACTCTCTGTTATCAGTTTTGAATCTAATCTCAACAGTTAACCTGGAAAGAATTTGGTCTAGGTTTAACATTATCGAAGCTGACATCAGCTTATACAAATAAACTAAACCTCAGGAGAGAAAAATATTTGTTCTGATGTATTTCGTGCCTGTGTGTGTGAGAGAGGGATAACTCATATTCTTAATGAGTTCCCTAACTTATTTTGAATTTTTCATGTAGAGTTAAAAGTATGATCTTGTAAACTTCCTACAAGTGAGAAGTAAATAATTAATACTCTCCTCTCTTTTCTCTGTAGCATCAGATGGATCCTTCAAGCAATTTCTACAATTACCGAACGGCTCTTCGTGGGGCAGCACAGAGGTCTTTAACTGCTCATAGTAGCAGAGAGAAGGTGTGTGTTTAAAGGAGTTTTATTCCTGGTCAAGTTGCTATGTGTTGCACTGAAATGTGATCTGAACTACTACACTGAGCTGCTTTTACCTGTTCAGATCTAAGAAAGAAAGTTGATACACTGTAGAAATTCCATCACTTGCCACATAGGGGCGGGGAGTGCTGAAGGGAAGTTGGACTATGGAAAGGGAAAGATGACTTGGTGTAGGTCTTTGCAAATGTGGGTTACTGTGTTATTATTGCATTATTTAAATGATTATTTTGTAGTGTGTCTTAGTTGTATTTCAAGCAACAAATTAAGTTGTGTTAAGATGATGAGTGGCATTAGAGAGTAACTTGATTTCATGGAAAATAGACATTTAAGCTCTGCACAAGGTACCTGACTTAATGTAAACTTTTCTCGTAAAAGAATTAGCTTACCTCCCATGGTTAAGTCATTTATTTTCAGAAAGTAGGTTAGTGGCTGTAGCATTAGGCCTGCTGTTACTAATTGGATATTTGGGTGGCAGAAAAAGTACAGGAATGATGTCTGAGAAAATAATGATCCTTACTCTCCCCCACCCTTAAATAATTTAATATGATCCTGGATCTACCATACTCTTGACTCTGAGGGTCCTTTCTTGGCTCATTTCAGTGTCATATTTCCTTATATAGGAAGGATAAGTTGTTTCCACATGTGGGGATCATGTTTTTTCAGAAGTAAATACCTGATTATGGTAAATGGGCTAATGAAGTTTGCTTGACGAAACTTATTTTCTGCTTAGATTCTGTCCATCTTTTAACTTAAACTGTATCTTTAACAAATAAAGGAAAATGAGGGTAAAAGACATTTCAGGGCATCTCAATCCCTTCCCTCCAAAAGCTTTCACCTCAGTGATGTAAAATAAAAACAAACACAAAAAGAAACCCCACCTTTTAAAAATGTCAAATTGGTTCTCAGCAAAATCCAAAATATCTGTTTTGATAATGTTTGAGAGATAATGTAAATATATTAACTTTTGTTTTTTTAAATGAAGAAACAAGGTCAGAGAGGGGATGAAGAAGAGGTACGTGTCTCGATTTAGCCCAGTGGAGTTTACCAGCTTTTAAATTTTACTTGCCCAAATCCCAGTACTCCTGTGACTAGATTGAAAGAAATCTAATCGGAGGTTTTTTTAAGCTTTGGAAAATGAGCGTGTGCATCGGAGGATCCCAGCACCCTGAAGTGTCGGGATATGTTGAGGCTGCAGGCCCCTCTCCACGTTGGATGTGGGGCTCTCTCTGCATGACCCTCAGTGAGAGTTAGGTGGGCTCCGTCTCAACGAGGAGGTCGTGGAATCCTATCTCTCAGTAGAGAGCTGCAGCATTGGCTAAAGTAATTCTGAAGTCCAAACCCCTAGAAAGATCTCACTGAATATTGTATTTGTGGGACTCTAATAGCTTTCTTTCAGAAAAAAAGTCCAAAGTATTTACCCTTTACATCATTTAATATATCCCGTCTGCTTTAGTTTTATTTTTTTAACCGGTTCTGTGTGAGCATATGGATCGTGCTCTCTAGTACATAAAACAAATGAAATCACCACCATTTAAAAAATATGCCGTTTCTTTTTAACAATTGGTCTCAAAGACTATGAATGAAAACATTTCTGGATAACATCTGTCTTTTACTCAAGAGAATTGGGATTCTTTTTCCTTTTTTGAAGTGAGGGTGAACTCTCTTTATTCTTGAGTAATTTCCTATTTTAAAATCCTCCTGGCAACATGACTCGAGTAATAGAACCTTTGATATTCTTTCAGATCTCAAGTTTGTGTGGCTAAAGTGGCACATCTCTAGGTACCATGTCATAGAACAAATCCAATCTGTCGTCCACACAGAGGCCCTTCAATGATCTTTAAATAGCTATTTTTTCTATGGGTGTTCAGGTCTCATGTGCTTCATGTATTATTTCATTTAATCCTCACCACAACTCAATGAGGTGGTTACTACTGTTCCCATTTTAAGGTGAGGAAACTAGACTTTCTTAGTATGTTAGGTTTATACCAGGGGTTGGCAAACTTTTTCTATTAAGGGCCAGATCATAAATATTTTAGGCTTTGTAGGCTATATGGTCTCTGTTGCAGCTATTCAACTCTAATGTAGTTGCACAAAGGCAGACATAGACAATACGTAGATGAATGAATGACCATGACATGTCTGGCCACTGTAATTTGAATTTCATATAATTCTTTTGCTCACGAAATATTATTCTTTTGATATTTTTCCAGCCATTTAAAAATGTAAAATGTATGGCTCCTAGGCCATACCAAAACAGGTGGTGGGCGTGGGCTGGCCCACGGGTCACAATTTGCAGACTCCTGGCTTATACTGCTAGTGAATTCTGGAGCCAGAGTTTAAACTGAGGTCTGACAGAATCTAAAGCACAGCGCTTCCCAACACAAATGGTCTTTCAAAGAAGCGAGGTTCAGGTGTGCTTTATCATTGCTACTATGGCTGTTTAGTTCTAAAATAATAGAAAAATAGCCAGTAATATTTGAAGGAGAAAGTAATGAGGGGATCTTTATTAATTCAGCTGTAGAGACTTCCATGGACAATAGCAAATGATTAAAAATATATTCAAAGAGGCTGTCGAAACTGAAGATTCACTTTGGCTGTTTTCAGATATCAGTGAAAGAAAAAATAATCCAAGCTTGTTTTTTTTTTTCTTTTAATGACTTTAGGGGAAAATCTGAATTTCTCTCTAGAAGTGAAAATTGATACTTAATATTTTTGTGTATGAGCCAAAACATATGTTTTCCAGACCTCCCGTTCATTTTGTATAGATGTAACAGTGAGTTGTATGCTTAGGGAACCTTCAAACACCTGCTCTTGGGTAAACAACATAGGCCCATAGTTTGTGTTTGGAGCATTATTTGCATTGTAGCAAATTTAGAATCTTCAAAATAATGTTGGCAATTGAGAGAAAGTAGAAGTTACTATGTCTGAGCTCTGTTCTTTGTTGCTTATGGGCTTTGTAGGATTCAAGATACTCTCTTAGAGATTAATATTTTAAGTTAATTAATTAAGTCCCACCTCATCAAACCAAAGATGTGAGGCAGGAAAGTCTTGCTAAAGAAGGTTCATTGTTTTTTAAACAACCATTAATTTTAATTTACACATTTGTATTCCTCCTTCACTTGGGCACATCTCACAACGTGTTGTGCAAGGTCCTTCGATGATTTCCCGTGAGAACAGGTGCTTACTTGCTCTGTCACATGAAGGCCAGGTTTCCTCAATAGAAAGTTTGTAGCAACTGTTACCTAAAACCCTGAGCTCTCACATTATCTTGAGCAATATCTCTAAGGGTAAAATAACATGTTCATCTGAAAAAAAAAGTTCATCTAAAATGTAGAAGTCTAAATGATACAGAGATTCTAGCAGGGAGATGGGTCAGACATCTTAAAATCTTGGTGCCTGCAGTGACAGGTAAGGGGTTGCTAGTGAAAAGCAAGAATTCTTCTAGATCTTTTTCCTTTGGTTTCTGCTAGAACTTCTCAGATGTTATTGTATGCTATTACATTGAGAAAAATAGGGAGAATGGTAGGCACAATGTGAAGCCATCCACCTCCCAATGCCACTTGTCTCTGCCGTGTTTTGGTTATTAATAGTATTTGCATGTTAAGCAAAATTATGTAAGGGAGGAAACTGCTGTCATGGGAGGTAAACAAAACACTGTATCTTAACTCATTATAGCCTTTTATGTAATCCAGAGTTAATGTTGTTCATTAATTTCTCGTGTGATGAGAGACCAAATGTTTATTTGCCCAAAACAAACCAGAATCTTTTGTTTTTTCTAGATTGTGATACCCTTCTTCAGTCTTTTAATCAAAGATATTTATTTCCTCAATGAGGGCTGTGCCAACCGCCTTCCCAATGGCCATGTCAACTTTGAGGTAAGGGCCGGCTGCAAAAATCTGAGTAGAGAGAGGGGCAAGCCTCTCCAGCATTGCATCCCAGACCAGGCAGCCTAAGCTGATTCTGAAGTTCTAGAACCAAGTTTTCTCCTTCCCTCCTATTTTGTAAGAAAACCAATTAGCTGCACTATTATTATTAATCATTATCTGGAGGTACTTGAGTAAATTTCTACCTCAACCTAGCCAATACCTGTACCTAGTTTTTGTTAAATTGAGAAAACGTGTAGTTCAGAAGATGAGAAGCCAGAGGGAAACATTTAATGGAATTGTCTCTTCCAAGCTCATGATTTTTGATGATTGCTTTTAAGTTCTTTTCTTTTATTGTTTTCTAGAAATTTTGGGAACTGGCCAAACAAGTGAGTGAATTCATGACGTGGAAACAAGTGGAGTGTCCATTTGAGAGGGACCGGAAGATCTTGCAGTATCTGCTCACGGTACCAGTCTTCAGCGAAGATGGTGAGTAGGCCATTCAGCTGGAGCTGCCCCAGCGTCCGTAGACCCTGCAGTTAAGAACTTAGTGTATAAGTGCTTGGTGCTGGTTCCTCATATGGTGTGAGGCCTACCTGCTGACCTGTCCCATCTTAAGAGTTTTCTGTTGCACAGAAACCATTTGATTTATCCCTGACATATTTGAGTCGGGTACTCACTATTCACCCATAAACAGTACGTTTCTGTGTTTGAACATTCTTTGTAATGCTAGATCCGCAGAGCTTGGGCACAAATGGAAAATTACTGAAGGATTTTTTTTCCCCCTGTTTTCAATGGAGAAAAAAAGTGTTTTGTGGTATGTTGATATTCAAAGTAATTTGAAAACAAACAAACAAACAAAACGGTTGCTACCTCCTGCTGTTTGAAAAAGTAATAGAAAGTTTTGACCTAGTAAAACATTGGGGAATTTGAGGCAGAAACGATGATTGACTGTGTACTGAAAAAATTGACCAGAAGAGAGTTCAAGTTTGGAAAAGACTTGGGGATTTATAGTCTACTGGTCTGTTTCATCCTAATAGTATAGAAGTCAATAGCTTTATTAACTAACAATTTCTTATAGTAGATTGATAGTGTTTGTGATAGAGTGAAGAACATTTTGAATTACCATTACCCATTCCAGAGGGGACTTGGTTGGTAGTAATCTCTACAAATAGGATTAATAAGAAGCTTTTAAATCTTTGGATGAAGATTCTTTTTGA
The DNA here is from genome assembly GCA_031878705.1 of Tapirus indicus. NCBI lineage: Eukaryota > Metazoa > Chordata > Mammalia > Perissodactyla > Tapiridae > Tapirus > Tapirus indicus. Next base: position 63,803,802 of record CM062919.1, on the reverse strand, counting down.
TTTAAAATTAAAGAAAAATATTTGAAGGATGAAAAATTGGCCTAGAAAATCTGGCTTTTTACCTACTAAGGGTTTTTTAAAAACCAACGCTACCAGGAAGGGATCCCCTCCACCCCCCTCTTTGTGAAGAACATGAATGTGAATGTACAATGGCATTGTGGGGCTTGCATCTGTAAGCTTTTTTGCTTCATAAATTGTCTCTCAGTTAATTAAGTGCCTTTTTGGCCTAGAGGCCCTTGGGTTTTTGTTGAGATGATCATTTGGGGGCAAAGTGATATTCTGTGTTCTTAATGAAACCATAAAGCTTCCTAAAGAGTGTGTTTTGCTGTAGGGTTTGGCTCAGGTTGGACAGGGGTGGATGGTAGTGGATAATGTATCAGGAGAAGGCTTTGATATTAATGCATTCTTTCTTTTGGTTGATTACAGCTCTTTACTTGGCTTCCTATGAGAGTGAAGGACCAGAAAATCATATAGAGAAAGACAGATGGAAGTCCTTAAGGTGAGTCTCATTGCTTCTCATTGCTGTACAAATCTAAAGAAGACGTTGGACTTACCAGAAGAAAGCCACATGCTTTCTTTTTTTTTTTTCTTTTGAGGAAGATTGGCCCTGAGCTAACATCTGTTGCCAATCTTCCTCTTTTTTTTCTTTTTTCTCCCAAAGCCCCAGTACTTAGTTGTATATCCTAGTTGTACGTCCTTCTACTTCTTCTATGTGAGATGCCACCTCAGCATGGCTTGATGAGTGGTGTGTAGGTCCACGCCCAGGATCCGAACCGGTGAACCCCAGGCTGCCAAAGCGGAGCGTGCAAACTTAACCGCTATGCCACCCAGCCAGCCCCCAGCCATGTGCTTTCTATAGGAAGTCCCTGCCTGTGTGTCCCAATTCCTCTGCACCTTTTCTCTTGTTAACTGGGTGTTTGTGGCTTGGAATCCTCATTGTCATCATTCGGTTTATTGCCTTCCGTTTTTTCGTAATGGCAGATGTACAGTGACTCTGTTCTTCTTTCTGTCTCCCATTATTTTATGGAATGAGGAACTGAAATTACCCCATGATATGGGAAAAAGAGCACCAACTCGTTTTCTTCATCTAAAAGATAAGAAGTTCAGACCATATTTATGAACAGTTCTAACACTAGAATTTTATTTGTCCTGAGATAAAAGAGACCTAAGTACCAGTTGATTCGGTAAATTTGAGTGTATCGCTTATTGACTGGATCTTGGTCCCCTCTTTGGTTTGAGAGAGAGAGCTGGACTTAAAACATAATCCAGAATCTCTTCAAATTGAAAAATTTTGTTAATCTCTTAGTATTTTCACACAAAACTAAGACAAATTTGTATTTTAATCGTGTGAGATACTTTCATAGGCAAAAGCAGCCCAGGATATAGTAATAATATATAATCAAAATTGCTCTATTTGTATTTCTACTAAGAGACTCTGGAAGCCTGTGCATTTTTGTACCAAGGTTGACAAGCACATTTTTTCTTCTTCCCAAGGTCATTTGGGAGCCTTCATTACACTTGATACTGGGCTAGGTTTCATGAACCAGGGTATCCAAGTTACATCTGGTTTTGTGCGACTGTCTTTGTTTCAAAGGAAGATTTAGGCCTTCTTTGTACCTCTCAGTGAGGAGGGAGGAGGTACAGAGGCCTTGGAATTCTTATCCTTATAACAGGTCACGGTGATACAGAAAGGATTGGAGATGTTTCTTTGACCCCAGACACAAACATAGAGAAGGTATGGCCAATGCCTGCAATCAGGGGAATGTAACAGATGCCCGATTCTACTTTCATGAAATTTTGTGCCTGCTAGTGGCACATTTATATTAAAATTTTGTATTACTTTGTGTTGGTATTAAAGGATATTTACTGCACTCTTGAATTATTCATGTGTAGGACAAGCCTCAGAGTACACACCTTGCTGGGTAAGATTTGGGAATTATTCCTTGTAGTTATCCTTTTTGGATGAACTTCACCATCCATATTTCTCCTCTTTTTAATCCCCCCTTTCTATTTTTTAAAAACAGTAACTTGGTAAAGCCCCTGAGTACAGCTCAACTATGTTACTTTTCTTAGAGATTTTTAAAAGATTGGTAAGTAGAGGGGCCGGCCCGGTGGTGTAGTGGTTAAGTTCACCTGCTCCGCTTCGGTGGCCCAGGGTTCGCCGGTTTGGATCCCGGGCGCAGACCAACGCACCGCTTATCAAGCCATGCTGTGGCAGCGTCCCACATAGAGCAACTAGAAGGATGTACAACTGCATGGAACTGTCTACTGGGGCTTTGGGGAGAAAAAAGAAAGAAAGGAGGAAGATGGGCAACAGATGTTAGCTCAGGGCCAATCTTCCTCAAAAAAAAAAAAATTGGTAAGCAGATAAACTGGCTGTCGGTAAACGACACCTGCTGTCTGCGTTACCTATGATTCCAGACATATTAAAGTAATCCAAACCTACCACATACTTCTTTTCTAATTATTATTCTTTTCTCATTGTTATTTTTTTATGCCATATTCCTACTGATTTAGTGGTTAGTTTGGAAGAGTTTGTAAGTGAAAGGATTGATAGTGAAAGCTAAAGATTGAATTATATAATCTTCTCCCATATCTGTATGTACTGTACACAGAGTATACAATAACACTGAACATTTGACTGGTTGAAATGTGACCAAAGAATTTGAAAATGTGAAGTGAAAAAGCGGCTGCTCTGTACTGGCTTAAATTCAGACACTAATCCCCGAATCGTCTGCAGTTGTGCTCAACTCAGAAGTGCTCGATAATAATGCTTCCACTAAGAATTCGTTGAGGGACTAGGGGTGACACAAATAGAAAGAATGGTCTATAAGGCAATATGTATATAAACACATGAAGGTGTATTCTTTGGTATAAAAGACTAGTTTCCATGTTGAAGAACAAACTCTCCTTCACGTTAGGCTTTAAGCCGTGCGCTCTGCCTTTTCCGTATCCTGTCTGTTCTCAAGGCCGGCTCCCGTGCCTCCCCGCCTGACCCATCTCTCCCGAGTCTCTCCTGAACTCTGCACTCTAAGGCAGCTTCCACTCCTATTACAGACCACATGTTGTTTTGTTTCTCTTCCTGCCACTATGTGGGCCCCTTGGGGGCAAGCACAGCGTCTTCACCTCACGTCTGCTGCAGTGCCGGACACATGTTCCTGCGGTGCTGAGGAATGACCTCGGGTTACTGCAGGTGTTGGCCAAGGTGTGGCAACCACAAAGAGGATAAAGAAAATAGGCCGTGATGATTTGCAAAACCACTTGTGTCAAGTGGATGCTAGGACTAATTCTTCTAGAATGATAGTACTTACCTGAAAACTTGATATACATTAGCTTCGAAGGCAGTAAGATATTTTTACAGACGCTTCTCCTGCTGGTCCTAGAGCCGTTCATTCAGACACTTCGGTTCAGCAGTGTCAGTGACGAATCCACCTCTGAGGGCAGACGCCTTTCTTGTCGCTTGTTATTTAAGTGCTCTCAATGGGCATGGAATGTGAAGATGCTTATATCTACTAAGTAATAGATGAGATGATGAGACCAGTACATATCTAAAAGCTTTTATTATCATTAATGACGTTTGTTTTTGTTGTAATATAAAGCCACTCAAGATATAGATTTACGTGTAAACAAAGCTTTTGCCATCTCCATTAATAAATACTTATTTTAAGTGACTAGCAGTTCTCCAAAAAAACCAGAACAACTTCAACGCTTGACATTTTTTTCTTTCTCATTTTAACTATGTAAAATCAAACTGAAATCATAGGAAAGATGAAACTAGTATTAGGCAGGGCATTTTAATTCTAATTCAAATAATCTGCCACGTTCCTTCTTCTATTTATTACTCAGGTCGAGCCTCTTAGGCAGAGTTTAACCAATGGGATGTTGACTACCGCTGCTGCTGCTGCTGCGCCACACAGATCACTGAGGGGCTGGCCTTTGTTTTCTGGCATCTCGTACTCCAAAAAGTCTTGAAGTCCCTGCAAGCAAGCCCTCTCCGGAGCAGATGGGGAACTTGTTTCCCACAGCTGACAGATTGACTCAGATTTTGTGAGACTGAAATGTTCGCTGAAGACACTTGAGAAAGAGTCCTCTAAAGATCCCAGCTCTGCACATGACTCATCTCCTGGAATTTCCATGTGAATCACTGCTCTGCACCTGGATGGAGCTTTCTTTTGTGTGTGTGTTTTTTTTATTTGGTTGAACATTTGCTGCTAATGGGACTTGCCCAGCTGAGCGCTGGCCCTTAGGAAGCCCATGTTTCTTTGTTAACTTAAAAGAAAAAGGGAGAGGGGGGAAGGGAAATAGCCCCTCCGTTTAGATCCCAAACTTCAGCTCAGTGATGTTGCCAGGAGGGGTAAGACTGGTTGATGCTGACCTCGGACTTCATTTCCCTTAGCGTGTGCTGTGTTGTAAATTCCTCTCCCCCCTCTTCCTACAAGGTTTTGAGTTGGCTGCTGGTTAGCAAACTCCTTTTTACCCATATAAGTTATTTAATATAATGATGAAGCTCAACACTGTGGTAGGAAAATAGCCACTAGGAAAAAAAGCAGAGTTTGTCATTGGACTGCTCAACGTTCTAGAAGGACTTTTTGTCTTTTTTGCCCTTCTGAGCTGTTTACAACTGACCACTGTGTTCTACAGACGTATTTTTCGGTAGTTTTTTTTTTTACGTAGTTTTCCATGACGCCTATTTTTTTTTCTCTTGTAAATTTAAATTATCTGACTTTCAGGGTCTTGGAAAAACCCACGGCCTAATTACAATTTAATTTTTTTAACAGACTGTTATTTTTCATTACCTTGCTGTGTCTGTTGGTGACTAAATGTGAACAAGGAATAAATTGGAAAAGTTACCACCCACCCCCTCCCCTACAGCTGTGAGCAAAACGAACGAAAAACATCTCGCTGTTAACTGAGAGGTCGATCTAATTGTGAAATAGTTCAGCTTGTTAAACATCTAAAGTCTGTAGTTGCTCTGCAAACAGCCATTTATTTATTTACTCCAGAAACTGTAGAGTAGTAAACTGTGCTAATGAAAAACACAAAACATCATGTTCCAAACAGAGATGTATTTGAAAACTTAATGATATGGTTTCAAAAAACAGAGCATGTATGTATGCTGCACCCCATCTCCGCAGACCTCAAATGCTTCCAGGTTGTCCCTTTACAACCGTCAATATATTTTACACTCTGCTGCCAGGAGTTGTGGCGTCTTTCCTTTCTTTTATGGGTGGGATTGTTGGGTAGGGGGTGGCCGTAGTTGCAGTAGTTCAGCTCAGATGACTGGCTCAAGATGTATCTGTCCTGGGGGAGGTGTCCTTTAGGAGTATGTGCGTGGGCGTTTGTTTTCTAAAAATGAATTGTGGTCAGCATTTAATAAACATCACTTGCCAGGCACCTTCTAAGTGTTTAGCATGGATCATCATCCTCACTTTTTTGGTGTGGAAACAGGCATATTAATAATCATGATGATTGGTCCAAGGCCACATAGCTAATGAGAGGCCCAAAGAGTTGAACTAGGCCTTCTAATCCCAGAGCCCCAGCTTTAAACCACTCTGCCAAGCATTCTCAAAATTCAGCATAACCTTTAAACTTGCAAATAACCCGGGGATCTTGTTTATGTGCAGATTTGGATTCTGTAGGTCTGGGGAAGGGCCCAGGGGATACTGATGTTGCTGGCCCTGGAATCCACTTACGGTTGCAAGGCATCTACCCCACGGGACAGCCTTCTGTCCTGGGCACTACCTTTCCCTGAGCTCTGTGCCCCTGGAGTTGTTGCGGTGACAGCAGCAATATTTATCTTTCAACGGTCCATGTTAGGGGTTGGCAGACTATGGGCTGTGGGCCAAATGTGCCGTTTCATATGGCCCACAAGGTAACAATGGTTGAAGAAATCAAAGCAAGGATAATATTTCGTGATACGTGAAAATTCTATGAAATTCAAATTTCAATGTCCATAAATAAAGTTTTATTGGAACACAGCCACACTCATTTGTTTACACATTTTCTTGTGGCTCCTTTCTGCTACAGAGTCACATGGTTGCCACACAGACTGCAACAAAGCCTCAGATATTTACTCTCTGGCCCTTTACAGAAAGTGTGCTGACCCCCGATCTCAGTAGTCATCTTGAGCGTCACAGTGAGTTTGCAGAAACGCTATGAGGTCTCTGTTATATGACATTAGATACATAAATGTGTCTACTGAAAAAACTTTCCTAAAGTGGTATTAGGCTGAAAGAAATGTAATTCTAAGGCTATTTAAACAAAAAGTTTTCAGAGAAACAGTTAACCATTCTCAGCCTCAGATAGGCTGGAGGCTTGAACCATGTACCACGTTATCTGTGGAAATCATTTACTCTGCTCCTCCTTCTGCTGTGTGTGGATTGGCGACTCCCCAGCGGGTTATAGATGCCTTTATAATTGATGTGGCTGGCTGGAAGCCTGGTAAATACAAGCGTAAACAGCACCAGGCAATGTCAGTCAGTAGATTTTGATCCGGGATGTGATCTGTCCAGGCACGCCATGAAGAAGCAGGCTTTCAGCTGAGGCCTGGAGGGAGCCTCAGAGCAGGCTGGGTTTGGTAGGAAAAGAGGAGTGCACTTTTCACTACTTGAAGTGTCCCTTGTTTCTGAGGACACAGGCCCAAGAGTTCCCCAGGGGTGGCCTGCCTTTCATCGAACAAAGAACATTGGCCTGCCTTTCATCTAACAAAGAACACCATTGGAAGCGGATTGTCATGCCTTTGTTTCTGAAGGTTTTCAGCCTTCCTTCTCCACTTGACCTGGCTCTGGCACCCCTGTCCATTTCCTCATCCCTCTGTACTTTTCTCCCAGCATACTTCTACTTCTTTCTGTACTTTTCTTTTTTTAAATGGTGCCCATATGCCTCCTGCGCTTAGAATCTCGAGAAAGCACAGCCCACCATTGGAAGTTGAGTTGCTCAACTATATGGGAATGTGGCACCGTAGATTATTAACATCCTCTACCTCCTGCCTGAGTGCATTCTGTTTACCCTGTGGTCTGTCTCAACAAAAGACAGTGCCTGCCTCTATTCCAAACGCATCTGACTATTCTGATGGAGCGCACACAACTGGGAATAGAAAACGGGGTTGGGTTAATTTTCTTTCAGAGCTAAGGGTTCGAAGGAATTCCTGATTTTGTTTCCTGGAAAAAAATGTGGTTAGTGACCCGGAAACTACTAACGAAACACATAAAACTCAAAGATATTCTGATGGCAACTCAATTGGCTTTATCCTTAAGATATTTTAAAAGGAAATACTTTTTTCAGACTTGGGCTGAAATTAGGGTGCCTCCTGGGTAAGTCAAGCCAAAGCCAGTTTCTGGGTTTGAATGATGAGATAATTGCCTCGATGTAATCAAGAGCACTGACTCAACTCAGTGCTAATAGAAGAGGGGTTGAGGTTTAGGTTTACGCATCCAGACCTTACAGGTTAGGGGCCTGTCGTTCAAAACCAGCAAATAAGGCTCGCTCCATGCAAACTAGACCACTGCCTTAATTCTGTACTTAAGAATCAACTCTTAAATGGCACATTTTTTTTTTTCTTGATGCAATGAGGAAATTCTCAGGTAGCCAATTCCGTTTTTAGTGCTAGCAGCCTTCTGGAGGCTTACATCCCACTTTGCAAGCCTGAAACTTTGCTTCATCTCTGTAAGATTCAATCTGATAAGAGATCAAACATCCAAACGTGTGTAATCACCTTCTGGACAGTATGAGGCAGCTGTCTTAGAGTATTGTTAACTGTTAGCTTACTTAAGATTAAATGTGTACATAATCCAACATTTTAGAATTTCTAGGGAATGGTTTGTAGGTCATAATTTAGGGAATTAAAGAGGAAGAAGGGAATGGATATTTCTTGGAATAAAGGAGAAAATTATGTACCCCTCGAAGAGTGCCAAACCAGTGGGTTTTCTACCGTGAAACAATGTTTGCTTTCTTTTGCTCTTTCCACCTACGCTGCTCGGAGAAAATGAAAGTTAGCATGAAATCATCCTTCTTTGGATGAATCATTGTGGGAAATGGTTGTTAGCTCCGTTGAGACCTGGCAATTGGAGGACCGTGGGCATTGTTAAATTTTTTGCAATGCGGTTATGAATCCTCATAAAGGCAGGTGAGCTGTGTGGGAGGTAATGTGTGTTCAGTAAATACATGTTGACTGCTTGAGCAAGCCAATTATCAGTCTGGTTATCAGAGATTCACAGGTTTTTGCTTTATTTGGGTTGAATAAATCTCAAATGTACCTCTAGGACACCTGAATTTTGGAAATGAGTATAAATTTAAGTGATTCCTATCCATTCTCGTGGGCGGCACTATCCCCAGAGATCAGCAAAGGAAATCCCATCATTGAGGGTTTTTTTATTATTATTATGAGTAATTAGATTGTAAACACTCCCCTGTGTTTATTAGTGCCAATAATCATGACAAGAAATCTATCCTTAAAAATAATACTAAGGGACTGGCCTTGTGGTATAGTGGTTAAGTTCAGCACGCTCCACTGTGGTGGCCCAGGTTTGCAGGTTCAGATTCTGGGCACAGACCTACACCACTCATTGGCAGCCATGCTGTGGCAGCGTCCCACATACAAAATAGAGGAAGATGGGCACAGATGTTAGCTCAGGGTGAATCTTCCTCGCCAAAAAAAATAAAATAAATAATATTAAAATCCATCATTAAAAAAACTGGGGCCAATATTGTTTAGGGTTATGGGATAAGTTTGAAATACACTCTGTGAGAGTATTTGATGAGTAATACGAGAACTCAGTGCTAAACTTCACTCTCCCCAGATTTCTGGGACTTTGGGGAAGTCTCCCCACCTTTCTGAACCTCAGTGTCCTCATGTGGAAGTAATGGTTGGGACTACTTGATGTGGAATGGCCATTCCATGGTTTAAGAGTCTGTGGTTTGGGAAAGCACTTTCTCAGCTTGCTGGACTGAAGGGTGAATTAGCAAGTAGATCCAGCATCCTGCATTTGTGCCTCCAACCTTCTTCTTGCCTGGCTCTTTCATGTTTTGTGTCATTGTGTTTGAAGAGGGAAGGGATAAGAGGCTAATTGCCACTCGATGGGAGACCAAGGACTGATAAAGACTCTACTTGCCCCCCTGGTCGCACACCACATTGCATGTGGGATAGGGTTTTTTATAGCAAAGAAGGATCGTTACCCAGACCAGGAACCAGAAAATACCCTTTGTACAAGACCAGTTGTATGATAACAAAGGTGCTAGATTAAGAAAGCACAGTTTCTAAAGACTACAAAAAATAGCCTTGTTGTGCAGACTACATCTTTGCCATAGCAGCTGCTGTGACTGTGCTTGTGTATACAGATAAGATCATATATAAAGTGCCTGGTCACACCTAGTCATTTACAAATGAGTCACCCTTTGGCTCAAAAGACCAAGACTCAAACAAGTGATGATCAGAGTCCACTTCTGCATTTTGTCAACTTTCATCTCTTGGGCCAGAGTGGGGACCTCCTCTGAAGGCTGTCCAGACTGCAGTAAGCTGCTGCATTTGACATACCTGTTAGGGGATGTCCTACACTGAAGGGAACCAGGAAGGGCATACAGCAGTCCGTGAGGAGGGGTGCCTTCTTTCCTTGGGCTATACATGCTCCTGAATCCTAATCCAGGAAGACGTCCGCAAAAGCGAAAAAATCACAGGGATAAAGAGACAGACAAGAACTCAGAAGAGGAAGAAAAACGTAGAGGGATATGTAAATAAAGCTTTTGGCGAGCAGGAGAGTTAAAGAAGAGGTGTGACATTAGCAGTGTCGCAGCTTCTGAAATACTCAAATATTTCAAATCTAATAAGAAAACAATGAAACTAGAAAATATGTTCTCTTGGGAAATTATAAACTATTTGCCATTAGAGTAGATATTAGGTAAGTGAATAGAATTAGATAACTAGAAAGATTATTTTCAATTTCAGTAACTTACTGAACTGACTGGTCACCATAAAATAAATTTTATGAAATTCTGGAAAACAGGTATCACCAACCCCTCTCCACCTGTTCAAAAATTAACAAGACCCTCCTGCAGGGCAAAGAGGAGACAGCCAGGTGCTTCCTCTCCCTGCCAGTTCAGACTTAGATGGGAAAGAGGATGAACTGCTGGGTTCTTAGGTGCCTCCCAAGAGGCTCAAGAATTATAGAATGCTTTCTTTCCTTCAGAGTGTTCTCTTGGCTTACAGATAAGTCCTGCCCTGCTGTGATGGGCAGTACACAGTGGAATAAATGGCCTTAAATTTTATAAGGAGGTGAGGGTGCAGGTCTATGACCAAAATATTCTTTCAAATAGAACTTGCTGTATTCAGAGAGCTCAGAGTGCAGTGCAAACAGTTCTTTGGTTTTTCTCCTCGTGTTACTTTTTCAGCCCATACTCTGTCAATCAGGAACGAGCTTGAATGGAACTCTGCGTTGCCCTCATCCAGTCCCAGGCGTAGCCTCTCGGGTCTCTCGTTCCCAGACTCGCTCTTCTCAATAGAACTGTTGGTTCTCGCGGAGGTAGAGGAATGAAGGAAGATGGTTCTGTTACTGCTAAGATTGGCCACCTCTTTCAGCACAATTCCCAGCTGCTGTTGTATCTGTAGAGTCTCTCTTTTCTTTGTCGTAACAAAGAGTCCTATCAATTATCTTTTTTGGAATGACCTGGGCTCCAGGAGGTCAGCAACCACTTGTCCCAGATGATTGGGAGATGAATGGAAGAAACTCAGCCTTGCCAATAACAGACAACGCTATTCCCAATAAAGTTGGTAAATTCCCAGCTCTCATCCTACCTCCTTCACATGCTCTGTATCCTGGAGCTTCCCCTTACTCCTCTCTCCAAATCAAGACATCCGTTTCTTCAGTGTCTACTGATCTAGCAATTTGAAGGTTTAAATTTGTTAATCTAATTCATACTATTATGTGATTGACTAAGAATCACTTCATATTAGCTTTCCAGATGGTAGAAGTTTAGGGCATATAGTAAAGTAAAATTTAAAAATGTAGTCAGCAAGGGGAGAAATGTGGATGAGAGGACCTTGTAAAGTCATAAAATGTAAGAGCTTTAAAGGTTTTACCAAGTGATTAACTCATTTAGCCATCAAGCTGCCTGGTGAGTGGCCTGGGACCAGAACTACAATCTAGGACTGTTCCCTTGCACTAAGCAGATTCCCTCCAAAGCAGGCCAGCCTGCCTGGGGCTCTGCCCAGGTTGACACCCTCAGCAATTCGTGGTGTTTTTAGCTACTCCAGCACTTTCAAATTCATAGATTCTCTACTTGTCAAGAAAAAAATGGAAAAATCTTATTTGAGATTTACTGAGTACCTATGCATGCTACACAGTATGCAAAGTGCCACAGACTCTGAGGTGTTAATAAGACCCAGCACCTACGTGGAAGGAGCTCACCTTCTCCCGAGGAAATCACCCTTGTAGTGCAACAGGTGTTGGGAGTTGGCCTGTCCTTGATGCTCCCTCTGAATCTTCTATTCTTAGCTAATCAGCTTGGGAGACCAGAGAACTTTTCATGGTAGATGCAAACCTGAGATTTTATGAATGTTTGCTTGGGAAACTCCTACTGCATGCAGGTACAGGGCTGGGCAGCCATATATGGCTGTACCATTTTATTTTGCACTGGCGGAGGAGAATGGCTGGGGGCTGAAATCCAACCAGCCCCCACTCCCCATGCTGCATGGAGCCTGCACTGAGGCAGCTACCACTCAGAGGAAGGGGAGCGTCACTGCAATTCATCCTCCTTGATGAGACCCCTTTTCCTAATCAGCACAGAGGCTCGTGATATGTTGGAAGCAGCCCTGCAGAAGAGCACAAACAAAATGCTCTGTTCAAAGAACCACCTTGTGTTTGCCATAGCTGAGTTAGGGTTTCAGTTGAGGCTTGAGAGGTAGTCAAGATCCAGATGGAGAAAAGATTCAGGCTCTGTGCTAAGAAATTGCACTTCATGCTAAAGGTCTATGTGGAGCCACTGAAGTATTTTTAGCAGTGAGGTGACAAGAGCAGAGGTGCATTTTAGCAAGATACCACTGGCTGCTCAGTAGAGGATGAACTGGTGTTGGGGGAGGGGCGGTGAGGATGAGGAGGTTAGGTGGGGAGGTGGGGACGATCACCAGAATAACTTAGAAGAACTGGGTAGGAGATTCTTATTGTAGACCAGATGGTAGATTAAGAGGGCCTGAGCTGAGACAGGGAGGACAGAGAGGAGGAGATGGATTTGTCAAATGTTCAGAAGGCAGAGACAAAAACCCTGGGTGGAGTTGAGTGAACCTATGGGTTCCCTGGAGGACGGAGAGGAACTGAGGCTGGGGAGCAGCAGTTGTATGTAGGTCTGTGTTAGGGGCTGAATTGTGTCCCCCTCAAAAAGATATGTTGGAGTCCTGGTACCTGGGATTAGTACCTAGGTACTAGTCATAGTCCCAGTACCTCAAAATGTGACCTTATTTAGAGAGAGGGTCTTTACAGAGGTCATTAGGTTCAAGTGAGGTTATTAGTATGGGAGTATCCTTAAAAAGGGGGAAAGTTGGGACACAGAGGCAGACATGTACACAGGGAAAATGCCATGTGAAGATGGAGTTATGCTGCCACAAGCCAAGGAACGACCAGAAGACAGGCGAGAGTCCGGGCACAGATCCTCCCTGGTGTCTTCAGAGGGATCACAGCCCTGCCGATACCTACATCTCTGACTTCCAGCCTCCGTAGCTTGGAGAGGATAAATTTCTGTTGTTTAAGCCATTCAGTTTGTGGTGCTTTGTTATGGCAGCTCTAGAAAACTAACAGTCTGTCTCTTTTATGATTAAATTATTTATTAGCTAAAGTCTGCATTTAATTAAATCCCTCTCATAAAGAGGAGGTTTATAAAGGGATTAAGTAATACTTCCTATACTTTACCTTGAACTCCACAACTACAGTCACTCCATTTTATTGCCAAACATCCTTTTAAGGTTCCATATCTCATTTATTTATTACCTTCAATTGTATCATATCTCAATCAATGTAAAATGGATAGGGAACTTGAAATGTTTACACAATCAGTGAATGCAATTAAATATGTATCATGGAAACTGATGTGATCCAGTCCTGAGGCCCAGCCTCTGGTGAAATGGAAAATATGGGCCAAATGGTAGAGTCGGAAAGGACTCTGGAGAAATTGATATATTCCCTCATTTTACAGATGCATATGCTAAGGTCAAGAGAATTTATGGGACCCTGGGCTAGTGATTTAACAATTGATTACAAGGTTAGATGTTGAAATTTAATCTCTTGACCTATAGTCAATTCTTTCTCTGCATCCTGCTCGTTAAATGCTGAATTTCCCTTTGAAATGAATTTGTCTGATGCTACCCCCGGTGTTTGAATACAGATATTAAAAGTCAAATGATCTGGGGCCGGCCCGATGGCATAACAGTTAAGTTCGTGCACTGTGCTTTGGCAGCCTGGGGTTCCTGGGTTTAGATCTCAGGCGCAGACCTACACACTGCTCATTGAGCCATGCTGTGGCAGCATCCCACATATAAAAAAATAGATGAAGACTGGCAACAGATGTTAGCTCAGGGCCAATCTTCCTCACCAAAAAAAAAAGAAAAAAAGAAAAGAAGTCAAATGATTTGAGACTCTCCATCCTGCAGTAGTTCAAGGAAAGATATGTAATAAAAACACATAGCAGCATATAGGAGAGCAAGCATGAGGTAAATATAAACAGAAAAGGAAATTATTTTGTGATCAAATATATCTCACCAGCTCCTTCTCAGTCTGCTTTGCTGATTGCTTCTCAATCTCAAAACACTGGGTTACCCCAGGGTTGAGGGACACCTTTATTTATATTCACATCATGGGAAACTTCACTCAGTCCCATAGTTTAAGATCCTCTATAGCTGGTGCCTTCCCCATTCACAGCTAATAGGCCTTCTTCTCAGAGGTGGATCCACCTTAAAGCTTAAACTTTAGGGCCTTTCACTTGTACAACCCCTTCTATGACCTGGTACCTAATTTTGTATTGAGTCTTGAATTCTTTATCCTCAAGAAGCTTCCTCTAATATTGTGTAAACTCTATGTCCCACAAGCCTGGATCCACCCCTTACCATCCGCTGGACTTCAGACTTGCACACTACACCTCCACTTGGATGGCCATGTCCAAAAAAACAAGAACAAAGAACTCCTAATTTGCCCACTAGTGATAGTCACTGGTGCTGGTCACCAAGTATTTCCAGCTCTCTGATTTCCAGGCATGGGGTAGGACTGCATCTCCCATCATCCCCTTTGAAGTTAAGCAGCATTCTGTGACTGCTTTGTCTGATGAAACGTGAGTGGAAGTGACTTCACTTCACAGCAGGAGCTTTAGAAGCCAGAGTTCAATTCACTGTGCTCCCTTCTGATGGCTGTGGTCATGGAGGAAGAGTATCAAGATGAAGCCTCAGTCCCCCTGGGTCCCTGAGTGGATACTCTGAGCAGAGCTCCCTGCCAACCAGCAATGGACCTGTACTACGAGTGAGAAAGAGATTTTTGTAGGTTAAGCCAGTGAAACTTGGGGATCTGTTTGTTACCACAGCATAACCTAGCCTGTCCTGATGGATACACTTCCCAAATCTCTTCCTCTTCCCATCTCAGTAAACACCAGTTCAATCCTCTGGATTGCTCAGGCCAAATCACTTGGCCTCATCATTGATTCCTCTTTCTTTCACTCACTGCACATCAGTAGTCCTGTAGACTGCAACTTTAAATGCATCTAGAAACTGACTACTTCTCACCACCTCCACCACTTCCACCATGTCAAGACACCATCATCTTTTGCAGTATTATTGCAACAGTCTCCCAAACCCTTGCCTTCCTATGGCCTATATGCCACATATTGGCTGAGTGGTAGTTTAGAACACAAGTCTGCTTGTCTTGCTCATCCCATTACTCATAGTCCTGTAATTTATATATAATAAATTAATTATAATTAATATAATTCCTATAATTTCTCATCTCATTCAAAGTGAAACCCAAGGTCCTGTGAGATCTAACCCTGCTGCCTTTCTGGCCTCCTGTCCCACCATCCGCTGGACTTGCTTGATCAGATCCGGTCTGACTCTCCTCACCAGTCCGTGCACATACTATCCTTCCTTACCATTCCCTTGGCCTGGAGCACTTTTCCCCAGACAGCCCCATGGCTCATTCCCTCTTCTTCATCAGCTCTGCTCAGAAGTCTCCTTTTCAGTGAGGCCTTCTGATTGCTCCCCCCCTTAAATCAGCAACCCCCTCCCCAACATGTCCATTGGTTTGTAATAACATGTATTGAACTTACTACTATATGCTAGGTTCTCTTAAACTCTTGGTAGAAATAAACTCAAGTGCTTACAACTATCCTATGAAATGGAAAGCACTATTATTCTTATTTAAGAGTAGAGAAACCATGGCATAGAGATGTTAGAAACTTGATTAATGTCACAAAACTGGTAAGTGGTACAACTCAGATTTATTGGTGTCAGACTGTAAGAGTCATGCTCTTAATTGCTATGTAATTTTGCTCCATAGCTTAGGAAGATTCCAAAGACATTAAAACTTGATTTTGGCCATTTTTAAAGTAAGTATTTATGTCATCCTATTGGCAAACAAATTCAGACTGGATCACAGCACAGGAAAATTCACAGCTCCCTGAGCAACGGTTCCCACAGAGTGTGGATTAAGAAGTCAGTGTCTGTCTGGATACAGGTTCATAATGGAATGACAGCATTCTGACTGTGTCCTGGTCTTGCTCTCATTTTTATCATTGACCAGCGCGAAGATTGAAAAGGTCGCAAAACTGATGTGGCATCAATATTCGAAAAATTTTTGTTTCGCTGCAATAATGAGTTAAGTCAAATCAGAGAAGCTAGACAGACTGAAGTTAAACCTTGCATTTAGGTTCAAAACTCACTCGTGTAAATTCAATTGGAAGAAAATGAGTCCTACAAAAGTTCACGTATAGGACTCCAGTTATTTTAACTGACCCCTTTCTCCATGAAGACCAACAGTGTGACATCATACAGGTGTTTTTAGCAGCCTCTATGTCTCATTAGGAAAAATCCCGCATCCAGATGGAGGAAGACTAGAGGTCTATTGTCAACCGGGCTGCTACACCATATCTGTTTATTTCATCCTATTGTTTTTAGTTCTGAGTGCCAGGCTTTAAAAGGGACATCCACAAACTCAAGAGCACCAAGAAGACATGGATGAGGATAATTTTGGGAATCAAAGCCATTGAGACTTTCGCTGGACCCAGGATTGTTGAGCCTGAAGGGCAGACTTGGTGGGAAATAACCACTGTCAGAAGGCTTCCTCTATTGTGTATAAGAGAAGAATTAGGGTCAATAAGTGAAAATTACAAGGAGGCAGATTTCAAGTCAATGCAAAAAATTTTCATATCAACAATTATGTCCTGTGTCCCTGATGGTTATAGGAGATATTCCAGTGGATAGTAACAGAACCGCACCCCTGCCCTCGAAGTGCTCATTGACCAGTAAGAGACACAGTTTGCTGACTTATAAACATTGATCTACCTAAATGCAACCCTTGAAATTGCTGTAGAAGTCAGCAGTGGCACAGAGGTAGGAGACATTGATTCTCCCTTGGTGGCCGGTACAATTTACAGAAGTAATAATTGAGCATACCTTAGAAGCACAGGTAAGAGTTGTGCAGGGGGATACGTGCCAGGGAAATGCTCCTGGGAAAAACCAGTAAGGGAGCTAGGGAAACTACAGAAGGATGAGAAGAAGCCAAGCAAGAGTGTAGTTTCAGGTGAAGTCCCAGATTCAGCCTGATCCCACGGCGAGCTCTGGAGCATGAACTATACCTCAGAATTTGTCCCCCTTGAGGCATGAGAGCCAGGCTTTTGTTCTTGCCACCAGTCTGTCACTGGTTACGGGCTACCCTGGTGGAAGAGCAGGGGCACGGACAGGCAGAACATCTCCAGATCAATCCTCTGAGGGTCATAGGTGCCAGCTGTAAGCCATTGGCAGCAGAGGGTACAAAAGTTGGAGGAAGGGTGCAAGATATGGTTAAAGGATCACATATGGTTAAGGGGTCTGGTTCCACACCAATGGTGTCCTCTGTAAGAGCCTTGGAAGGGAGGGCCTTCTAGCAAAAGAACTAGCTGAGCAAAGGTGCAAAAAATGATGTGTGTTTAGAAGGGTAGATGCAGAATCACTGGATCATCAAGAGTGACTAGAACATAAGGAGGAAAAAGACTAAAGAGCTAGGGTGGTGGACTTTTGTGGGACCAAGGAAAAAAATTCCAGCAGGCTAGTTTAAGAGAGGCAGGACTCTCAAGGAAATTCTAAGAAAAAGAATTGTAGTGTATCAACGCTTCATGGAGGCTGATTCTGGAAGGTGATTCAGGACTCAAGTGTGCTCTAGGGATCTCATAGGCAGGAGTTAATGGATTATTACTTTAGTTCTCTGACAGATTTTCTCTGCCTTTCCTAATTCAAAATCCAAGGTCGAGGATCTCTTGGCCTAGTTAAACATCACTGACCTCTTCCGAGCAGAACTTCTGCATCAGCACATTCCTTAATTTGCTGTAAAGCTTTGGGCAGGTGCCTCCCCCTGGTACCCATCAGCTGTCCGTGGGAGTTCAGAGTAGTATATCATAGGACACACCCACCAGACACATGTCATAGGACACAGCAGGAGACTAAATGGAGTGGTGGCCATGGTTCATGTGCTGTGATTGACCAGAATAAACTCTCCAGGAGGCAGATCATTAAGGTCTTTGTATCAGTTAGCATTAACTGTGTAACCAATTACACGGGGCCAGGACTAGGGTGAGGTAAGTGAGGCACCTAGGGTACAGCTTTAAGGAGGCGCTCACTCTCAGGGTCACGGGAGTGCAAGTGAAGACCTCCTACATTTTGCACCCTAGGTGCCTCACTTACCTCACCCTAATTCCAATCTTCAGCCACCCCAAAACTTAGTGGTTTAGCTCATGAACCTGTGGGTCAGTAATTTGGGGTGAGCTGGGTAGTTCTTCCACTGGTCTAGGGTAGGCTTGTTCCTGTGGTCAGCGGGGTTTGACTGGTTGGTGATGACCTTGACTAGGATGTCTAGGATGACTAGATCCTCTCTCCACATGGTCTGTCATCCACCAGCCCACTGGCCTGAGCTTGTTCACATGGACTTCTAAAGGTCTCAAAGAAGAGCAACAGAGGGCACAAATCTCTGCATGTGTCAAGTTTGCTACTGTCCCATTAGCCATAACAAATCAAATATCCAAGCCCAAATTGAAGGAGTGAAGAAATAGACTCCATCTCTTGACAGGAAGAGCTGTAAAGTCACTTTGCAAAAGTGCATACAGAGCAGAGCTGGCCCCACGGCATAGTGGTTAAGTTTGGTGCAATTCACTTCAGTGGCCTGGCTTCATGGGTTCAGATCCCGGGCGTGGACCTACACCACTCGTCAGCCATAATGAGGCGGTGATCCACATACAAAATAGAAGGAGATTGGCACAGATGTTAGCTCAGGACGAATCTTCTTCACCAAAGAAAAAAAAAGTGCATACAGGGAAGGGAAAAATTTGTTGCCATTTTTCAATTTCCCAAAAGCCTCATGTGCCCAGAAAAGGAACTTGGTTTCTATCCCATAGTCAAGGGCTGTTGAAGACTTCTAAGCCAGGGAGTCATAGGCTCAGACTGGGTAGTGAGAAATGTCAGTCTGGCAGCTGCAACAAAGAAGGAAGATTGTCAGGGTGAGACAGGCAATAATGAGACAAATCAGGTGCAGGTGAAAAATGATGAAAACCTGTACCAAGAGAGCAACAGTGAGGATGAAGAAGAGAGGACAGGATCAGTAATATTTAACAGTTAGAATGAATAAGTACTGATGGTATAACCAGCATGCTGGAAAAGAAGATTGTGGAATAGCAGATGAAAGCACTTCCAGGTCAGGTTTCCGGTTTCGGCTGGGCTCTCAGGGGCTTTCCTCTTCCCACGGCCGGTCCAGCCTTCACTTTCAAAACCCCTTCCACCCTCACTGCTATTCACTCTCAGCTGATGACCTTGCCTCCTGATTCATCAAGAAAATTGAGGTCAACAGGGGAAAATCAACCCAACTTCCATCTTCCTCCACCTACTCCCCACCCTCCTCTCCAGCTTGTGTATGTCTGCACCCAGCATGACTATTTGCCAGGGCTGTCTGAGGACAGTCCCCTCCTGCCCAAGGTTCAGGCCTCTTTCTCTGATCTCTGTCCTATCTTCTCCACTCTCCTTAGATCTTGCTGCATCTCCTTTGTCAAAGTTTATTGTCTCTGTTATAAAGTTGCATTTTTATGGGGACAAAGATATTAAATATATTATATTATAGAGGCATACTTTCAAAATTTCTGTTATGGGTACAGCTAGCAAGTAGGCAAGCTCTTCAGAAAGAGTTTGGACATTTTATGCAAATAAGGTGGCCAAGAATGAAGTGTCTTTGCTCTTGGTTCCAGCTTTGAAACTGAAAAGAGTTAACTCCCCCCTGAGTCTGCACATCATAGTTTTCTTCTGGGTAACTCTGGTATTTTACCTGAGACAATAAATAGTCGGTGAGGTGCTCTGGGGCCCCAAAGAGATGGAAATACTGGAAGAAGATCAGAGAGTAAGGAGAGACGTGACTGAGGGAGTGGGAGGAATTCATTGATGTGGAAACATGAAAGCAGAACTAACTAGGCAATGACTAATGAAGGATAACTGCCTACAAACACCAAGTGTGTATGGTGTGAATGCCAAGAAGTTCTTGCCTCACTCGGCACAAAGATACAATCTGAGCAGTCACATGGTAGACAGAGAAATAGAGAGCATCCTGAGTTACAGTCACAGAAAAGAAAAAGAGTGGACGTTGAAATGATTTCATGAAGCTTACTCCCTTTCTCTGTGGACAAGTCCTATTCATTCATTCTTTCATTCATTCCTTTCTTGAAGAAACTTTAAGTACTTAAGCCATCTCTTCAGAGCTTTCCCCATTCACACCTCAGAGGTCCCAGTCCTAATCTTTCTTCCATTTCCTCACTCGCCTTCCTGAATCTTCTCCATTTTTCTTTCCAACAATGTTCAGTCAAGAAACTATTGCTAAAAAAGCCAAAGCAACAGTATCTTGGTGTATAAGTTAACTCATTCATGAAAAAAAATTCCACAGCAGGGTTGACATTGCATTCAAGCCAACTATTGATCCTGGAGGCACGTCAGCCTAGAGATGATGGTTTACTGTGGTCCATCCCCACTGTTGTAAAAGCCCATCAAGAGTCGTGTCTGGACTGGAGGGTCAGCACACTGTGCTCACCGTATGCTCCCGCTCACTCACTAATTCTCCCATGGGACACTGACTCACCCCCTACCATCATCATCTTCATGGATTACCAGGGCCAGTGGTAGGCCCTTGTCAAAGCAGAGGTACTGAAAATGTCTCTCTTCTCCAGAAATTTATCATCAGCATCACTGAAGCAAAGGAAATCACAATTACCCATTCATTCAGTTGCCCCCTGGAGTGCAGACATTGTCCTAGGTTCTGTGGGAAGCCTAAAGCTGGCCTCACAAAGGATACCTGACACATGGTATCAGCTTCAAGGAGCTGTCTGGGGGCTGCCTGCACCACTGGATACAATGAGTTAGGAACTGCATTTCACAGAGTGTCAACGTCCCAGACCCTGTGTGGAATGATGGGTAATGGAGGATCATGGGAGTTGCATGTGTAGAGGGAATAGGGCCAAATAGGAAGGAGTTGGTCGTTCAGAAGTTATTTGAAGAAGGAACCCAAGAAGGTTTAGTTAACTGTGGAGGGATGGGGATTAGAGGTGGAAAACTGCTAAAGGTATTAGACCAACCACAGAGAAAGTGTGAGTCTGTGAATCCCTGCACTAGCTCCCAGTGACAGCTCAGAGAGCGGCGATCGGCCTTGGGAATGACCAGGGCATCCTTCCCACAGCATCTTGAACAGAAGGGAACTGGGAACTACGGACAGAGGCAGGAGTGCTGAACTTTTGGAACAGAATTACCAACCTGAAATACCAACTAGATATTTAAGGGGACTTTATCGCCATCAAGTGGTGAAAACAAGAATAGCTCTAAAATAATCGAATTCATTTTTCTAAGCAGCAGAGGCTGGAAGCTATTAAATTTGAAAGTTGTGATTGGATTTGAAAGCCTTTATTTCATTACGGCACTATCACAATGTTGGAACTTTTCCTCTTTTTATGTGTCCTGGATTCGTTGTCCCCTGATTTCTATTGTAGCTCTACTGTCCGATTCCTCTGAGTTGCTGGTAACTGTATCATTGGAGAAATGCTGCCACCTTGTGGGAGATGTGAAAAGAAGCACTGAAGGCAAACGAAAACTGGTTTAACTTGGTGATGAGAAATCTGGACCCCTTAAAGTAGGAATGTAGCCCTAGGCAAAACTGTGAAGCCAGCATAATTCGTCTTTGACATTTCTGTCCTCCTTTTTGTAGGGAAAAGAGTATTTTTGAATTGTAGTTTGCTCATTTCTGTGTGACAATGGGTAAATTAATTTGCTTCAGTTTCCTTATCTGTAAAATGGACATGATAACACTTTTGGAACACAATAAATATTAATTACTTTTCTTTATTATTTGCCTCCTTTCTCACAAGAGCTTCTTGTATCTTTCTATCCCCCAGCTAGAAAAAGAGTGCCTTGCTTACATGAATTCACACTAAAGTCTGTATCACTGCTGTGCTGTTTTATAATTATGGCAGTCCATAAAATGCAGGGGTGCAAAAGTAAATCTTTATTTTTATAACTGAACATAATTTTCTAGACCCTGAATCCTCCCCATTCCTCTCTATAGCAATTTCTAGTTTTTTGAGTTAAACTCGGTAGAATTCCAGTCAAACTGAAGATTCATTTAACTCAGTTCCTGCTTAAAGTTTCCACTGCCACTTCCTCCCACAGGTCATGTTATGAGGGTCTTCACTTGCTCTGGTACTTGTACACACACTGCAGACCCTGAATGTGGGGGGCCCGCAGGACCACAATACACAGGTTTCCCAGAAAAAGAGTCCAAGGACGTTGTCTAAATTGTATCTACTTAAGGGTATGCATCCCCTGCTTGTATATGACATTTCTTCCTGTTTCTTTACAGTGGTAAAGGGAGCAATAGATAACAAAACTGGAAAAATACTTTCTACGAAATCGTATCTTTAACAACGAATAAGAAACAGCCATTGATTTCCATTTTCCAAAGTAAACAACTCTAAAGACAATAACTCATGCGCTCAAAACCTAGGAAGTTCCAATATGACTTAAGTTTCCCAAAAGATTTTGTTCATTTCCTGCAGGTCCCAAGCACCGCCTACCTTCTTTAATAGCATGGTAGTTAAGAAGAAATGCAGATCCCAAACTGGCCCAGCGGAGGATCCTGAGGGCTGTGGAGCTTCTGGGGGAATCCTCCCACCTCGCACGGCCAGCAGAGGGAGGCCTGCCGCTTTCTGGGTGAGAGGAGGGCTTCTCCTTGGCTGCGGTCTCATTAGACCAACCCCCTTCCATCCGCACAGATCTTTCTCCCTGTATGACTCTTAGCTTTGCTCATCTTCAATTTACAACATATCAGAACTACAGAATCTTAGGTTTTTTCAGCTTGAGAGGGACCAGCCATATCTGCAAATCTATATGTCTTAAGAAATACTTAGAAGGCCTCTGCCTTGAGTTTTAGGTAAATGCAGAAGAAAGAGCAATTACATATTAAAGTCACATCTGTGTCAAGTGTAGCATTACTGAGAGGTGAGGAATGTGTCTAGGTGGGATTTCCAAAAAGTCTCCGAAAATTACTTTGCAAAGTTTAGAGCAGGAGGTGAGGTGGGCGGAGACTGGCAGTGTGTTGCTGCCTGCTGCCTGGCGGTGTTTTGTGAGTACACACAAGAGGGCATTACCTTCAGAGGAGAGCTGGTCTCCATTATTGCCTCAGGTCCCTACTTAGTTTTGGAAGGTGTTTCCAAATTTTTCATCATGCCCAGCACAGCTCACCTTCAGCCCCAGTCACTCAGGAGCCATATGGGGGAGCATTCCTTAGATCATCTTTCAATTAGTGACAAAGGCAGTTTGCCTCCCACTCAATTCCACCTCTCTGCGGCCCAAGGGTCTTCCGGCTCCTGGAAACGTTTCAATCAGATGTGGGTCATCCCAGCAGGTGGTATGGACAATTCCTTTTTTAGGATGCTGGGGCTGGGCAAAGTCAGCTTATGAGGGCAAGGCACATACAACGTGGATGTACGTGCTCACACACATCCCAGATTTTCATCCCTTGTCTGGGTCTGATTCTGCCGTCATGAATGTGAGGGACCAATTATCATGACACTTCCTCTCTTCTGATGCTTTGGAACAGAATTATTATAAATGGGTGATCCTGACCTGGAGTTCATGGATGGGTTTCAGAGGACCCGCGGCTTCCCAAAAGGGGATGTAAACTGAATGTGTGTGTGTATTTGCATGTGTTTTGCTATATTTTTTTCTCAGGAGAAAGTCCATACATTTCATAGAGTTCTCAGTAGGATTTCTACTCTCTCAAAGGTCTACTAAGCGGCTTTCCAGAGTGTAAGAATTTGGCCCTCCAGACCAGTGAGTAATCCTCTTGGGACTCAACTATTCCATCTCCTAAAAGGAAAAAAAAGGAAGTTAACCAACGTCTCTGGAGATCAACTACATGCTAGGCGTGTTCACATAGAGTAGCTCATCTAATCCTCTCAGCAACCGTGCAAGCTCGGCATTAGTCCCCTGTTCACAGACGAGGAAGTGGAAGCCCACAGAGGTCAAGTAACTTGCCCAGCAAAACCTGGGATTCACACCAGTGTTCCAGGCTGCAAGACACACGTCCCAGTCACCAGCCCAGTGCAGATTATCCAGCATCCTTCTCAGCATCTTTGCCAACTCTCTCTCTCCTTGTTCTCGTTCTTTACCCACCTTTCTGTTTTGTGAAAATCCACCCATTCCTCTCTGATAGGAGTTTGCCCCTTTCCTCATCCTTTGCTTACACACTGGTCACACACCGGTGGCTGTTGGGTCAAATCTGCCCTGCAGATATTTTTTTGTAATGAACAGTGTTTTACCAATATTTTAAAACTGGACTAATTCGCATAAATTTGTATTTCAAACTGCTTTTGAAAAATCAATATCCAGCAATACCTAGCCTATGTTTTCTCTGGACAGTGCAGGCTGGAGCTTAGTAGATGGGGCATGTGGTTGCCATTCACCACGTCCCCAGTGCTCCCTCTGGGCTCTCCTCTCTGGCCCGTGCATTGCTCTCCTGTGTCATCTCCTGGGGGCCGTTAGCATCTGAACGTTCAATTCCCGACTTCTCCCTTCTCTTCCTTTCCTTCTTTCCCTCCCTCTGTCTTCCATACTCACCTGACTACAGGCTCTCCCTCCCCACAATAAATACCTTTTGTTTCTCCTTTGTATCTTCACCCTTCTCTCTCATGCTCATCTCTGCTCTCTTCCCCACTCTATCCTAACAAAGAACTAAAGGCAGAGAGACAAATGGAGGTGATGCTGTCCCTTCTATTCTGTGGAGCGAGGGTACTGAGTAGGGCAAAAATGGCCCAGGGCTTCCCTCTGGTCAAGTAGTATCTCCTTTTTAGTGTTTCCATTAAAAAGAAAAGGAACCGCTTGACACATGTAAGTGTTTTAGATGCCGGTTTTATCCCAACGGTCTTGCCTCTCAAAAAGACAAACGAAAGAGCAGAACAGTCAAGTTGGAGGTCCTGAGCCAACAACTGTGGGTACGTTGATTACATCATGCCTGCCCCATCCTCCTGACCTATAAGACACAGACATTGCGCTTCTTAGGCTGCAGAGGGCTTCTCTATGACGTTGGGAATGATTCTTCGATTTTCAAGATTCCACTCTTTGAGTTAAGCTTTTCAAGGCTAACATGATTGGATGTTCCACTGTGTAGGCTCATTTTATAGATATTTAACTGAGTATAAATTACGCTAAAGTTCCAACATCTCATTCTTTCTCCTTTACAAATCTGGGAAGCAAGAGATGGCTGTAGAGAGATGGAGTGGCATTGTGGGTTCCCCTCCTTGATGGCAAAAGTGCGTTTATCAAGTTCTGCAGGATCAATATCCCCATTCAGTTCAGTGATGCTAAAAGAGGAAGGCCAAGTCCCCCAGGGGAGGGGGTGGCACATATTGTTTGGGAAGAAACCCAAGAGGCCCTGCAGGTGGCTGTCATCCCTGCGTGTGTCAACTTTACACACAATGTCGCCTTCAGTACCCCACTCTTTGGTCAACGGACTTGTCCTAAATAGTATGTAATTCCAATGGGCTTGGTGAATGGAAAAATATTTTCCCATTGGATGGGAATGAGCATCCCACTTCAGAAATGTTTAATCAAAATATCTGGTTGATCTTTAGTAGACAGCAGCTCTTACCTTTAAGTTTATGTATCCATACCAATTTCTTCATTACATTTTCCATCATGGATACAGTTCATACATTTAAAGGAATCAGCTAGTCCAATGACTTCAAACCTTAAGACCAGAGATCACTGAGGACAGCTAAGTTAATGCACGAGGCCAGAACACTAGCCCTGCCTGTACTAGTCTGTACTGAATACCTGAAGGATAATATTTAGATTTAAAAGAGTTTGAGAACCACTGACGTAGACACAATTCATCTTTTCACAAGTGGGAGCTCTTGGATGGGCTAATATTGCTGTGCAAGAACACAGCAAGGTAGCAATGGGGCCCGTTCTCCCCGGCCGGTGCTCCTCCTGCATACCGTGCCCCTGAACCCAGAGAAGACCCCATTGGGGAATTCTTTGGCATTAGCCCCTTTCATATGTCTGCAGTAATATCATTTGTGGCATTAGTCTGAAAGCACTTCTTGTTCTCCTTTTCTTTATTTTCCCATATGGTGTGGGAATAGAAGGCCAATGTACAGAGGAGGAGATGGAGATGGAACATTATCTGTGCTGTGGTTTCTTGTTCATCTTACCTCCCTTCCCTGTGCCCATAGGCCACAGTGTGGGTGTTATCCTCTTAGCTAATAAAATGTATCTTTTCAGTATTGTTGAGCCTGTCTGTATCCTCCTGATGCCTTTGACTGAGGCCACAACACTGGTGTGTGGTGCATACAGGAATTGCATTGACTCTGATAAGATTCCCAGAAGACCTGCCACCTGCCTGCTCTGTTTTGTTTCCTGATGGACCATTGCTCACTGTGAAATCATACATTTGTGAAAGACCTTAGGTAACCTTGAAGAGCTCATCTAAGATTCGAGAGTCTTGATTTTATCCTAGGACCTGCCACCAATATGTTCTATGGCACTGGACAATCCACTGGGTTTCTCGAGTTCTCTCTTCTACTCATTCATATGTAAGATTGTTAGATTAAAAGGTTCTCCCTTTGAAAATGTTAGCTGCTTATTTTAAGGAATTCAGTTCAAATATTTCAAATATCTGTCACATAGACAGTAGGAGGGTGGGAAGGTCATGCAAAGTAAAAAAAGGAACCAAGAATTTTATGATGGGGGTGTTGTCCTCATTTTACACATAAGTAAACTGAGGCTTGGAGAAGCTAATTAAATTGCACAAGGCCACCAGCCTGGGAAGATCTGGCATTCAAACACACGTCAATTTGATATCAAAAGCTATGTCCATCTTATTGTCCCATATGTGCTACAAAGATGATTGGAACATGGCTTCTGTCCCCAAGGGGCTTTTAGTGTAAAATGGGCAATAGTACGTATACAATAATTACAATTCAAGTAATAGTTTTTAAATTCTTCATAACAGGCAAAAACAGAGCTATGGGAGAATGGTAAATGCAAAAATTATTTAGGGTTATGTTTGGGTCTTTGTTATTGGCAGCAATATTACCATAGTTACAGCTTAAACCTCTCTAATGGTTCTGAATTAAAAGCTGTGCAGATGTATATGTGGATACTATGACATTAATGGGTAAATCCATGCCACAGATGACAGCAAATGCCAGTGTCAAAGATATTGAGGGAGCTTTAACTATTCCAGCGGCTGTAAGGATCAGGCACGGGTGCAATTCCCCGACTTTACCCACCATCTCTATCCATGGTTTGCAATTCAGCCATCTCTGTGGCTCAGTGACATAGCCACCTCCTCTAGGAATCAGGGCTGATCTAACCTTGTCCTGCCCATCCTGCCTAAGGGCAAATTAACACTATTCCCCAAATGTGGGAATGAAGGATTTCAGAAGTCCCACTGCAACATTCTGTAAGGAACCAAACACTCACGATTGGCAAAGGTTAAACCCCAGACCAGATTCCAGATTCTTATCCTCTGAAGCTCTATGAGAGAATTATTACTGCGTTCAGAGACTAAGGATCTGGCCCAATAAAAACAAACCAATTTGTAACTGTGTTACAGACACATTCCACTTGTAACTCTGGACTAAGAGGCATTACATGCTACATGTGCAGCCAGTGACCATTGTTACTGCCAGACCCAAGGCAGATTCATTTGACTTTTAGACATGGCATTCTTGGCAGACCCATCAAGTTCTGGATACCCAGAAGGCTGCTCAGGTTGGAACACCTGTAGCCGCTGCCTTTGGGATTAAGAAGCACTTGTTTCCGCTGTAAGCCTTGCCAAATGTGTCCACACCATAGAAATGGGATCTGGCATGTGTGGAGGGCAGGAGGCCCCCAGCTTGCATCACATTCTTTCAGGCTTAATCTACTCAGCAACCAAAGTGGAAACAGCTCTCCCTCTACTCACGGCCAAGTGAATGTACAATATACTCTATTGCTGCCATATAGCAGGCTTAACGGTAACTAACTCTGCCCCATGTTCCCCAGAGAGCTAGCTAGGACTTCCCTGAGGGACGACGGTTCTTTAATAGGAATGAGAAGAACCTAATACGCACCTAGGGAAAGGTGAAGCTTTGAATGGCAATGACAGATTAGTTAAAATTTATCTTTAAATTGGTTCCTTTATTCAGTTGAACAGGTAAGAAGTCATGGATGTGGCACAGTAATACAGAACAAGTGATTCTGAAACTTCTTTTTAATACTATGATCTTGTCCTTTCAAGTGAGGCCCAACTGGATAGGCAGACACATGTAGTCTCTTTGATCCATCTCTCCATGACTTTATTCCTAGGAGCAGGAGCTGGGAGAGGCAGCTTGGAGCTGACTTCACAAAGCAGAGACAATGGAGCTCTCTGAACTGATTCGAGAAAAGGTGGAGCTGATGTGGGGCCACTGAGTCGTGAGTCAGAAAAGAATTTTCAGACATAAGCAGCTTGTTCGTTCGTGTGCCTTTATTTGGTGTTCAGCATGGGGACAGGACCCATGGGCAGTAAAGAGCTGCAGTGCACGTGTTTGTGTGGGGACATTATATACGATTTTAAAGGTTAACATATATGAACTAATTTTACTACTTTAAAAAATGTCAAGAGAGAAAGTATTAGGTTATCTTGTCAAGCAAGTTTCTGGTTTGTTTCAAAGATTAGGGCGTGGGGGCTGATGAATGAGATGTAATCTTGCATTCCAAGGTAAGGCATGCCTCAAAGAGCACCTAGGCAGGCAATTAAAGTCATTGATCACCTCCTGAGGTAAATTCCTTCATTCCTAGCCGGAGGAGATTGAAATGCTTAATCCTAGAGAGTAAGTAGGGAAACTGGGTGGGGCCTCATGGAAAGAATTGGAAATTGTGAAATGAGTCATAAAAACAAATTAAAATATTTTGTACAAGGTTTTGACCATGTCAGAGCCCTGAGTGTGGTCTGCAATGCTCACACTTTCTGGACTCTCTCAGCCAGACCCCTGGAGGAGGACTTTTCAAAAATGAGTGGCAAGTATCACCTAATGTTTATTTAGTAGTCTTTTTGATGATAAATCCATAATTTCAAAAGTTATTTCCATTAAGAGCCCCTTTGCCACCTAACTTGTCTCACTTTAATTTCCTATATTCTGTCTCTGCTGTCTTCAGAGGTGATATAAGAGAGTATCCTGGAAGAGACTTAGACCTGACTTTTTCTTTCTTCTAAACTCTGGTTGAGGAGAAACCAGGAAAAATGTCATTTAAAAATGTTTACAGTATTTTCCGTCTTATTAGAAATGGTGGTGATACTGGTTCAAGACAAGGTTGACACAAGGGAAGCCATACTGTAGAAAAGAAACTGTACTGTAACTTTGAATGACCTCTGATTAACTAACCCAGACTGCTCTGTAGGTTTTATGGCCCCTCCCAGCTGCTATAAGTTGATAACTTTGTTTTTTTGAGTTCCTTAGGAATGTGATGACCCCCGGGCAGAGAGTCTATGCTGACAGCCATCAATCATCAAGGACAACTGCAAGATCACGGTATAGGGCATTGCTCTGGTCTCTGATGCATATTCAGTAAAACCAAAGGCTATCAGGAACTAAGAACAGATGTCTGCCCCCACCTGGAGATCAGATGGATGTCTCCACCTACAGACAAAACGCCTCCCCCACCCAGAGACCAGCCTTCTATGTAAGTGGCCTGTAATCTTTGTTCTTTAAGATGGGTCTTTCGGACATGAGTCGGCCATCTTCCCTCTTGCTGGCAAGCTGTAATAAAAAGTCGTTTCTCTCCCACCACCTTGCCTCTTGACTATTGGCATGTCTTGTGGCAGGCAGATGAACCCCCTTTTCGGGTGGTAACAGCAGGTTGGATTCATCCTTGGGGCATACTATCCTTTTGTTCTGAGCAAAACTAAAACAAAACAGAAATACCTTATTGGAAGACCAGTTTAGTTTTGCAAAAGTATCCATCGTTGTTCTTGGAAGAAAAACTAAATGCGGTGAAGCAACTCAAAACTGAGAAATTAAATGTTCTCTTGGTAATGTAGCCAGTGAACTCGAGGTGAGTAACATTGCCTCTCCTATTTCTTGCTGTATCCGGAACACGGAGACGTGTCCAGCACAGAGCAAGCACTCAACACGTATCCGTTGTTTGGTGGACTGACTTGTCGCTACCGTAAGCACAGGACCAGGAACAGAATCTGCCACCCCAAAATATGCCTCTTTGGTATAAGAATTATTTGGGGCTGATTATTTTTTTAAAAAACAGACACAAGGAAAGCTCTGAAAACCTAGTAGAAGTTACCCATTTGTAAGGGAAATTTACATTTATAAGAGAAATCTCCATTTGTAAGGGTGCCTTCCTCTCTTTTCCAGGAAGGAGAGGATGATTAAATCTCTAGAAACTCTTATCAATAGAGAAGGCAATGACTTAAATCTACATAACAACTTGATCCTGTTTACTGTGCTGACCACATATTAACAACAGAATGTTAAGGCTGTTTTTCAGGAGCAGGGAACCAGACAGGAGTACATGAAGAAAGGAAATTTTTGATCTGCCAATCGAAACTCATCCTGCCAGCACTTCCTCATACCAGCCTGCCCCACCCCCCGCTGCCCTGCCCCCCATCCCTTAAACCTTGCCCCATACCCCGGATCGGGGAGACAGAGTTGAGAGCCTTCCTTCTGTCTCCTCACCAATCAGCTGTGTAATAATCTGTTTCTTCCATCACAGACCAATGTACCACAGTGTTGGCTTCTGTGCACATCAGGTGGAGAGAGCCCTTGCTTGGTAACACTACCACGTTAGAAGGTGTACAGGGGCCAGCCCTGTGCGCTTGGCAGCCCGGGGTTCGTGGGTTCGGATCCCGGGCACCCGCTGACACATTGCTTGTCAGCCATGCTGTGGCAGCATCCCATATAAAGTAGAGGAAAATGAGCAAGGATGTTGGCCCAGGGCCAGTCTTCCTCAGCAAAAAGAGGAGGATTGGCAATGGATGTTAGCTCAGGGCTGGTCTTCCTCACACAAAAAAATTAATTAATTAATTAAAAAAAAAAAAAGAAAAAAGAAGGTGTGCAGGTTCCTTTGTTCAAGATTGGGTTGGGCTCCTGTCTCAGACTGCAATAGAGTGGGCCTTACCTTAAGCAAATGCTATTTGAAAATGTGAGAAAATGTGTTTCTCAAGTTGTGTGTAACTTAAATTCTTATAAAATAATCATTTAAAATACACCAGGGAAAAATAATTTAGAGGACCCCACTGTGAAACTTTTGTAGCAATTACCTTATAAAGATAAAGGTGGAATATGTTTTATTTGTTTGCTTTTGTTTTTGAAACCAAACCACTTCTGCAATTAGTAAGGACTACTACCATTGATATAATTGTTACTGCACAAAGGGCACAGTTTGCTCTCCACAAGACAAAAGCCAATCGTCAAGAGGCAAGATGGTGGCAGAGAAAGGGCATTTATTAGATGATAAGCTAGCAAATCAGAAGATGGGGGACAATTGTCCTAAAGAACCATCTTAAGGGAGGTGAGCACAGAATCTTGAAGCAGTTATATAGGTCAGTGTGTTATAGGGGAGGGGGTTAGGAATGTTGACCTTCTGGTGTTACAGACTAGGAATGGCCACACCAGATAGACTCTCTGTCCAGGGGTCATCACATTCCTAAGGAACTCAAAAGAACAAAGTTATTGTCTTATCGCAGCTGGGAGGTACATACACAAGCAGGGGTCATAAAATCTACAGAGCGTGTACATCTCCTGGAGGGTGCATATCCAGCTGGGCTAGTTAGTCAGAGATCATTCAAAGTTACAATATGGTTTCTTTTCTACAATACGGCTTCCCTATGTCAACCTTGTGTTGAGTGGGTAACATAATTGATACAGTCCTTTCCCCCCAAAAAAGTCTGTGTTGGTTTGTTTCTTACATATTTATTGTTAGAAATGGTCCTATCTCACCATCATGAGTAGTTTCCTGAACATCCTTGCTGACGTTTTTCAGGAAACTCCGTTCTGCATTAGGCAACGTTTATTCACCGATGGGAAGGAAAGGGATCTCCTTCGAGCCCCTCCAGAACATTGAGAGGGGAAGGTTCTGGAAAGAGGCCATGAGTTTTGGTTTGTTCTGTACTCCAAATAGCCCCTATATAAGGGTAGTGAGAGTCAGAGGGTTAGTCGGCATAAAACAACTCTAAGTTGGAAAAAATCATTCAGACCTCTAAGGAAGAGAGACCAGATAAAGATAAAGCCCCAGGACAACTGAAGTCACCATATGCATTGTAAAAATCACTGTATTCCTGCTTGAAAGATACAATGCATTACTGAGGGAATGTGCTGCAGTCGAATATATGGCGTCTCAATTAAAAAGAAGCAGCAGTAGCAGAAGAAATCCCACAAGCCAAAATCAATAAAATTGTTTGGTTACATAGTACTTATGGTTGCCTAAATGTTTGTTTTTAAGCACTATATTTTTTTCAGGTACAGAAGAATCTTCTCATAACAGCTATTGATTATATGGGTTCAATACCCTGTAGGTTGAATAATGTTTCTGGAATCCCTGCAACTAGAGATGATAATTGCCTAATGGATCACAATTGTGGAGCTGCTAAGTTAAGTGTGAATCCAGTCCCTTTGTCTGTGGCATAAAGAGTTTCTACTGTGTCTGTCACTTAAAAATATTCAGCCCACAAAAAGCAATAGCTAACAAAGGTCCAACAAGGTATATGAAAAATAGATCAATTTAATTCCTCTGAGCTCAACATCACCGTGTTTTGGGCTGACAGGTAAATTTTGACTAAAACAGACCAAAGAGCTGAGAAAAGTCAGACATGCAGAAAAAATCCTTGCCTCATTCCTGAGGCAGAAGCCACAGGTTTTGCTTTTCTTAATGATAACATAAGGCTATTGGAAGTCGAGCATCGCATGGCAATAGCAACGTGCTCCCTTTCACCCCTGTAGGAAACGTGGATAATTCTGTCACCTGCCTGAGGGAATGACATGAACTCATGAAAATGGGCAGAGAGAAAAATCAGGGCATGTGGTGCAGTGATTAAATAACACGTTATGATAAGGACAGATAACTGGCCAGGGGTGACTGGAGATAGGGATGAGGGTAAATTTTTAAGCCAGGAATGTGGTAAATTCGTTCCAAAATGACCATCCTGTACTCATTCTTAACAAATTTGGTTTTACAAATTCTGCTCCAGTACAGCAAATTGTCTCTCCAATTTGTTCCTGAATGTGAATTAATTTTGTGATATGTGGTAGGTACAAAGTTAAGTAGATGCAGTAAGTGGAGCAGTAACATTTTACAAAAAATTGCTTTATGTTTCTTTTCGAAATGAAGACATGATTTCCTGACTGAATAATGAATACCAATAACAGAGAGCATTATTCAGCCACAAAGGCAAACTCCAGTATATATGACTAATGAAAATGATAGGTAGCATCTATTGCATACTTCTTAGGTAACAGTGACTATTCCAAGTGTGTTACGTGTATTGTCTCACTTAGTCCTCATATGGTCCTACGAGATAGAGTGGCCAGGGGTGATTAGTCCTCCATGATGTTGCTCACTGTCTCCCATCCTCACTGGTCCCACGTGAGTTCAGCCCTCACTGTTTCTCTCCTGGAGCACTGGGGTGCCGTCCACCTGGCCTTCTTGCCTTCACTGTACATGCTGCATCCAGGTTGATTTTCCTGAAGTCCACACAGGTTTGAGCTGGATTAGAAGCGGATGCTTACTTAGGACAGGTGAAGAGTCTGAACTTGCCCGGAAAGGAACATGAGCTGTTGCCGATATTTGGTTTTTGGCAAATGAGCAGGACTGAGCAAAAAAGATTCATGAGCAAAACTGGGGGGCCAGAGTCAGGACTACTTTATGAGTACTGAAGAAGTTGGTTTCATAGGCAATTCAGGACTGTTGTAGGCTAGATATATAAGTACCTTTCTCACTCAGGAGCTAAAAAGGGGGAATATGCCAGGATGTCAGGGGACAGAACATGCAGGAGCTAAGCCCAGCAGAGCTCAGGGCTCTACATGCCTTGAGGCCTAACCCAAGGAAGAGCAAGCCTGAGGTGGGGTCTGCATGTTGGTTAGCAAGGGAGAGTGGAGGTAAAAATGGCTCACCTTTGCCCACAGGTCTTACTTATTTCTCTAATATCTTTTTCTCACTGACTCAAGAATAGTTATGCCAACACATTTCCTCAAAACATTTATTGGAAAACCCCACTTTGGACAAATGTTCCACTCCCCCATCCCACCCCCAGCTTCAATTCTGATGCCTGGAGCCAAGCCAGAGAAAGCAGCTTCACGAATGGTCTGAGCACCTGCCCATAACCTGCCTACTATAGGTGCCAAGCGCAAGCCACCATGGCTGAGAGCATGGCCCAACCCTGGTCCTGAGGGGCTGGTAAGAAGGAAGCAGAATCTGTGCTTGAAAGGACGTGTGAGCTAAAAACCACTTGGGGCTTCATCAGCGCGAGGAACCATGCTCTGTGAACTCACTCATGTCTCTGCTTCTGTGTTTTCCTTTCTTAGCTTTGGTTGCTTTCCCACTGTTGTTTTGTAGTGAAATTCTTTGAGAAACATTCTAATCTTACCTCAGTTGAACTGAGGGGCTGGGCCCAGTTGAGGGGAGGCCACAGAAAGGGAGCTGCGTCTGTTATCCCCTCCCTTCTCCCATGTAGTGGGTACTTCCCTACAAATGCAGTCTTGAGGTTTAGGGCCAAAGGGAGTCCCTTGTTAGGAATCTTGTATCTTTCAGGGACCTTGTGTCAAACATTGGTGGAGGTAAGCATTGGTAGCATCAATTAGAAAAGGTGAGGGGACGCCCCATGGCACAGTGATTAAGTTCAGCAGTGGCCTGGGTTCATGGGTTTGGATCTTGGGTGCAGACCTACACCACTCATCAGCCATGCTCTGACAGCAACCCACATGTAAAGTGGAGGAAGATTTGCACAGATGTTAGCTCAGGGCTAACCTTCCTCAAGCAGAAAAAAAAGAAAGAAAAAAAAGGAGGAAGATTGGCAACAGATGTTAGCTCAGGGCTAATATTCCTCAGCAAACAAACAAACAAACAGAAAGGTGAGGCCAAGGGAGACTGAATGATCTGAACCACTGAATGACTCTCAACCACTTCTTCGGTCAAGGTCTCAGGGAGTTGCCTGGAATGAAACCCAACCCTCAGGAGTCTGAGTCCAAACTTCAGATTCCTCAGCCAGTTTACTAGACATGAACATCCTGAGGAGAGGAGAGAGCATGACGGGGGGTCAGAGCACAAGCTTAGGGTCAGACAGATCTAGGTAGGAATGCTGCCCTCTAATGCAATGTGGCCTTGAAAAAGGCCCTTAATCCTCCTGCCTCAGTTTTCTCAATGGCAAAATGAGGAGAATAAGTCACTATAGAAACATAGCAATTAGATAAAATAACACGGGGAAAATGCTTAGCACTGACCCTGGCCGATAATAAAAGCTCATAAATGGAAATATTATTTATCTTGTACTTAATAGAGTGTCTGGAATACTGGGGATATGTAATAACTACTTGTTGAATTTAATTGAATCCTGTGATGGGGAGAAAGAGCATTCTCGACCCACTCTGGGTCCTTTCTGGCTGGGCTACAAATTAAATTGACATGAGGACGAATAGCAGGAGAAAATCAAACAAAGCTTTATAAAACATGTCTACATGGGAGAGACCAGGGGATGTCTCTTGAGAAAATGGTGGAGATTCTCCTGTTACATAGACAGATGATTTTGGGGGGAGTTGGGAGTGTCAGCCACGAAGGATTACAAGAAAAGCACAGTAAAGTTATTATGCAGATTTAAGGCCTCACCTTCCACACGGACAAGTTTCTAGAGATGAGGTCATCCACCCCTCTTCCCAGTACAGAGAATGAGATACCTTTACAAATGGAGATTTCCCTTACAAATGTAAATGTATGGTAAATAGAACTTTGATAAGAATGGGTATAGCAAAGACCCTCCCAGTCTATCGATACCCAGAGTCATCCAAGGTGAAGGCCCATCCCAAATCCCTTTAGAGAGTTGGGGGGGGGAGGTCAAAGCCTCCTTCAGAGCAAGGTAGAGAGAGACACATCTTGAGGTGGCCAATTCTGATCCCCCACACCTGCTTTTTAGTGGACATCCTTGGTGAGCTTAGTGAAGTGGTGGAAATTTAATGCAAGGTTCTAGACATGTTTAGGACTAATCTGGAGTAACAAGGAGCTGTCACTTGCTCAATTAACAAGCTAGCTAATGGTCCATGAGTCATCAGGGTTTAATGTATTTACTTTTTAGACAGAGATATGAAACCCCGAACTCAAAGCAGGAATAACCCAAAGGCACGACAGCCAGGATTGGGTGCTGGGCACTCTGTGCTGCTGAGGCTGTAGGGCTCCCATCTTTGCTCTGCGCGTGTCCCTCTAGTTTGCTAGAAAGCAAATTGTAAGCTCCAGCCCTAACGGCAGAAGGGTAAAGACCGCACAGCCAGGCTGGGGCCACACGGGGCTCAGTCCCACACCTCTACAATTCTCTACTCTTTCAAAAATAGTCCCTCCTTGTTTTTAAAGTAGTAAAATAAGTTGTTTAAAAATAGTGAAATTATTTCTTCTTAGGTAAACTCCACAATCCAAAAGGACACAAAGAAACTGCCAATAAAAAATAAATAAAAGAAATAAAAGGGGCTTTCTTAAGAGAAAGAATCAGCTCAATCATCCCATCAGTGCTAGTTTTTGTCTTCTGGGTGCTGGGAGCTATGAATATGCAAATCATAGGACCCCAGGTTAAGTGAAAAATGACTAAATAGAGAATACATTCTAGGAATTTAGAGGAGGGAGAGATGGTAGAGCAAGAAGTGAACTTAGGAAATGATCAACTTCAGTTGTGTTTTCCTGCTTTCCCACCCCTTCCTCACCCCAGTCAGTACACACACTTTGGCCCTGAGAGCCAGGATGATTAGTGAACACCTCCAGGCCACAGCCAGTGAGTGAGGAGGGCTGCTGACTCCTAGTCCAGAGCTTGCAGTCCTGGATGTCTCCCCTGTCCCTTAGAGTGGGGTGGGGGAGGTTTGCACAGGCTTTTTGGACAAGAGAGGACTTGACATGGGTTTTGAAGGATAGATGGACTTTAGGAAAGTAGGAAGGTGGGAAAAGTCCTTCTGGCTAGGAAAATGATATAAGTAAGCAAAGTGGGAAAATAAAAGATACATTGTGGGAACACTGAATAAGTGAGTTTTATTGGTGGGCAGGATCCAGTTACGGGAATAGTCTGCATCATGGTCTTTGTCCTCTCAGTGCTACATATAAGGGGCAGATGAGAGATCTGATCAACTCTCTTCCTCGTGCCCTGCTTCACCCTGAGATCCATGCGGATTCCTTTGTTGCTTTCTCAGTTTGGGGAACCTCTGATCATAAGATGCCCTTAGATTTGGCCTTGCCAGGCCATTCATATGGGAGCAAAGACATAAAGAGAGCTCACTCTGCAGAAGAAAAGGAAAAGAGGGTTAAGGGAAGATGAGCACATTCATCCCAGTATATTTCTGTTGGTGATTTCCCCGCGATAATATATCCATCCTCTAATTACTGCCTTTGTGTTTTCTCGAGATTCTGAGTGAGGTATATGTGTGTGCATACATACCTGAATTACTGCCCTTGTGTTTTCTCAAGATTCTGACTCTGGTTTTGGTGAGTGAACTCAGGAAAGGCCTAATGTTCCAGGTCAAACACGTAATGATTCTGTGAAGTAAGAAATAAATTACTCCCAGATTATTTTATTGTACCCTACTCGGCCATCGTGAAGCTAGTAATGGGCTTCCTTCTACTTGGGTGAGAGCAGAATGTTTGAGACATACATGGCTATGAAACCTGACATGCAAAATTATGAACAAGGTGATCTTACTTATTATTAAATTGTGTCTGTTTTATAAGCAATACATCCACAGGATTAAAAATTCTAAAGACGTGAATGGGTGCAGTAAAAAAAACCTCCCTCACTTTCTTGATCCTAAGCCACCCAGTTTCTCTCCTCAAAGACAATGTTTCCATTTTTTGTTCATGCTTCCAGATCCATTTTATGTGTGCATAAGCAAGAAATAATATACATCATGATATTCAGTTCAGTTATGCATATCTACGTGGAGCTAAAATAGAGGCAACTCCTCAAAATAAAGACAGGTAATATTTCACAGCCAATTTCCAAGAAATCTTTGCACCAAAATCTCACTTTGATTTCTCCAGTCAACTGGGTTTATTTGTATTTTAATTGCATCATGATTTAACTCAAGTGCCAAAATCACTTTTCCTCTGCCTTGAGAGAAAATAGCTGATGCAAGGAAGAGAATTCTAGAGATAGATTTAGTAGATGCAGAAAATAATATTATGCCATATATGCTTCATTATCTTAATTATTTCTCCTGAAGCATTTCTTTTTTTTTTTTAATTTTTTTTTATTAATGTCTTAGTTTATAACACTGTGGGGTTTTAGTTGTACCTTTTTGTTTGTCCGTCACCTTGTGGATGTAACCCTTCACCCCTTGTGCCCCCCCCACCCCCTTCCCCTTGGTAACCACCAATCAGTTCTCTCTGTCCGTGTGTTCACTTATATTCCATATATGAGTGAGTTCATGCAGTGTCTGTCCTTCTCTCTCTGGCTTATTTCACTTAACATAATACCCTCTAGGTCCTTCCATGTTGTTGCAAATGCGACAATTGTGTCTTTTCTTATGGCTGAGTAGTATTCCATTGTATGTATATACCACATCTTCTTTAATCAATCTTCAGTTGAGGGACACTTGGGTTGCTTCCACTTCTTGGCTATAGTGAATAATGCTGCAATGAACATATGGGTGCATACGCCTCTTGTGATGGTTGATTTCATGTCCATTGGGTAGATGCCCAAGAGTGGGATTGCTGGATCATACGGTATTTCTATTTTTAATTTTTTGAGGACTCTCCATACTGTTTTCCATAGAGGCTGCACCAGTTTGCATTCCCACCAGCAGTGAATGAGGGTCCCCGTTTCTCCACAACCTCTCCAGCATTTGTTGTTATTTGTCTTTGTGATTATAGCCATTCTAACCGGTGTAAGGTGATATCTCAGTGTAGTTTTGATTTGCATTTCCCTGATGATTAGTGATGTTGAACATCTTTTCATGTGTCTATTGGCCATCTGTAGCTCTTCCTTGGAAAAATGTCTGTTCATATCCTCTGCCCATTTTTTGATCGGGTTGTTTGGTTTTTTGTTGCTCAGTTGTATGAGATCTTTGTATATTACTGAGATTAATCCCTTGTCAGACAAACGATTTGCAAATATTTTCTCCCAGCTGGTGGGTTGTTTATTCATTTTGATCCTGGTTTCATTTGCCTTGTAGAAGCTCTGTAGTCTGATGAGGTCCCACTTGTTTATTTTTTCTTTTGTTTCCCTTGTCTGGGAAGACATGGAATCTGAAAGGATCCCTTTATGTCCAATCGCAATTAGTGTACTGCCTATATTTTCTTCCAGGAGTTTTATAGTTTCAGGTCTCACTTTCAGGTCTTTGATCCATTTTGAATTGGTTTTTGTATATGGCGATAGGAGATGGTCTACTTTCATTCTTTTGCATGTGGCTGTCCAATTTTCCCAGCACCATTTATTGAAGAGACTTCCCTCTCTCCATTGTATGTTCTTTGCTCCTTTGTTGAAGATTAGCTGTCCATAGGTGTGTGGTTTTATTTCTGGGCTTTCAATTCTGTTCCATTGATCTGTGTGTCTATTCTTGTACCAGTACCATGCTGTTTTGATTACTGTAGCTTTATAGTATATTTTGAAATCAGGGATTGTGATGCCTCCAGCTTTGTTCTTTTTTTTCAGAATTGCTTTAGCTATTCGGGCTCTTTTGTTGCCCCATACGAATTTCAGTAGTTTTTGTTCTATTACCGTGAAGAATGACATTGGGATTCTGATTGGGATTGCATTGAATCTGTAGATTGCTTTAGGTAGAATGGACATTTTAACTATATTTATTCTTCCAATCCATGTGCATGGAATATTTTTCCATTTCTTTATGTCTTCCTCGATTTCTTTCAATAGTGTCTTATAGTTTTCATTGTATAGGTCTTTGACCTCCTTGGTTAAATTTATTCCCAGATATTTTATTCTTTGTTGCAATTGTAAATGGGATTGTCTTTTTGAGTTCTCTTTCTGTTTTTTCATCATTAGTGTATAGAAATGCAATTGATTTTTGTAAGTTGATTTTATACCCTGCCACTTTACTGTAGTTGTTGATTGTTTCTAGTAGTTTTCCGATGGAATTTTTGGGGTTTTCTATGTATAGGATCATGTCGTCTGCAAATAGTGAGAGTTTCACTTCTTCATTGCCTATTTGGAGTCCTTTTATTCCTTTTTCTTGCCTAATTGCTCTGGCCAGAACTTCCAGTACTATGTTGAATAAGAGCGGTGAGAGTGGGCACCCTTGTCTTGTTCCTGTCCTCAAAGGAATGGCTTTCAGTTTTTCCCCGTTGAGTAGGATGTTTGCTGTAGGTTTGTCATACATGGCCCTTATTATGTTGAGGTACTTTCCTTCTATACCCATTTTGTTGAGAGTTTTTATCATAAATGGATGCTGGATCTTGTCGAATGCCTTCTCTGCATCGATTGAGATGATCATGTGGTTTTTATTCTTCATTTTGTTAATGTGGTGTATCACGTTGATTGATTTGCGGATGTTGAACCATCCCTGTGTCCCTGGTATAAATCCCACTTGATCGTGGTGTATGATCTTTTTGATGTATTGCTGTATTCGGTTTGCCAATATTTTGTTGAGGATTTTTGCATCTATGTTCATCAGTGATATTGGCCTGTAGTTTTCCTTCTTTGTATTGTCCTTGTCTGGCTTTGGTATCAGCATGATGTTGGCCTCATGGAATGTGTTGGGAAGTATTCCATCTTCCTCTATTTTTTGGAATAGTTTGAGAAGGATAGGTGCTAAATGTTCTTTGAACGTTTGATAAAATTCTCCAGAGAAGCCATCTGGTCCTGGGCTTTTATTTTTTGGGAGGTTTTTGATTACTGTTTCAATCTCTTTACTTGTGATTGGTCTGTTCAGATTCTCTATTTCTTCTTGATTCAGTTTTGGGAGGTTGTACATGTCAAAGAATTTGTCCATTTCCTCTAGGTTGTCCAATTTGTTGGCGTAAAGTTTTTCATAGTATTCCCTAATAATCCCTTGTATTTCTGTGGTGTCTGTTGTAATTTCTCCTCTTTCATTTCTAATTTTATTTATTTGAGTCTTCTCCCTTTTTTTCTTAGTGAGTCTGGCTAAGGGTTTGTCAATTGTATTTATCTTCTCAAAGAACCAGCTCTTTGTTTCATTGATCCTTTCTACTGTTTTTTTGGTTTCAATTTCATTTATTTCTGCTCTGATTTTTATTATTTCCCTCCTTCTGCTGATTCGGGGCTTTGTCTGTTCTTCTTTTTCCAACTCTGTTAGGTGCAATTTAAGGTTATTTATTTGAGATTTTTCTTGTTTGTTAAGGTGAGCTTGTATTGCTATGAATTTCCCTCTCAGGACTGCTTTTGCTGCATCCCATATGAGTTGGTATGGTGTATTTTCCTTTTCATTTGTCTCCAGATAGCTTTTGATTTCTCCTTTAATTTCATCAACGACCCATTGGTTGTTCAGTAGCATGTTGTTTAGTCTCCACATCTTTGTCCCTTTCCTAGTTTTTTCCTTGCAGTTGATTTCTAGTTTCACAGCATTATGATCAGAAAAGATGCTTGTAATGATTTCAGTCTTCTTAAATTTATAGAGGTTTGCCTTGTTTCCTAATATATGGTCTATCCTTGAGAATGTTCCATGTGCACTTGAGAAGAGTGTGTACTCTGCTTTTTTTGGGTGGAGTGCTCTGTATATATCTATTAAATCCATTGCGTCTAGTTTTTCATTTAAGTCCATTATTTCCTTATTGACTTTTTGTCTGGATGATCTATCTATTGATGTAAGGGGGGTATTAAGATCCCCTACTATTATTGTGTTATTGTTAATATCTCCTTTAAGGTTTTTTAGCAGTTGTTTTATGTACTTTGGTGCTCCTGTGTTGGGTGCATAGATATTTATAAGTGTTATGTCTTCTTGGTGAAGTATCCCTTTTATCATTATATATTGCCCTTCTTTGTCTCTCATTACCTTTTTTATCTTGAAGTCTACTTTGTCTAAGTATGGCTACTCCTGCTTTCTTTTGTTTGCCATTAGCTTGGAGTATTGTTTTTCATCCTTTTATTTTGAGTCTGTGTTTGTCTTTAGAGCTGAGATGTGTTTCCTGGAGGCAGCAGATTGTTGGATCTTGGTTTTTAATCCATCCTGCCACTCTGTGTCTTTTGATTGGAGAATTCAATCCATTTACATTTAGAGTGATTATTGATATATGAGGGTTTAATGTTGCTATTTTATTGTTCATCTTCTGGTGCTTTTGCATTTCCTTCGTTTCTTGTCCCTTGTGTTTCGGACTGCAAATTCAATTTGGTATTTCTGCATGCTCATTCTCTTGGTTTTCTCTTTATTTGTCATGTGTGGTTCTCTTCTGGTTGTTTGTTTAGTGGTTACCGTGCGGTTTATATAAGCGATCTCC
This sequence comes from Tapirus indicus, assembly GCA_031878705.1. Taxonomy (NCBI): domain Eukaryota; kingdom Metazoa; phylum Chordata; class Mammalia; order Perissodactyla; family Tapiridae; genus Tapirus; species Tapirus indicus. The sequence continues at coordinate 63,761,450 of CM062919.1, read as the reverse complement.
TGGATAAGAAAGTACATTTTCAGATGCCTCCTTTTTCCTGAGGCTGGGTCAGTTCAATCCCTTACCTCTTCCCCTCCTTATTTGTTATCTCTTTATTCCAGATTGTGTCATGAATGTGTGTTTCCAGTGATGAGCTTGAATTAATTTTTGATGTTTTCCAACTGTATTTTGTTCTGGTTTAGTCTCCTTGCTTTTCTCCTTGCTGAAATCTCCTTGCTTTTCTCCTTGCTGAAATCTTTGTATCCCCTTTCTCATTTGTTTTTTTTTCAGGCCTAAGGGCCTTCTTGAGCATTTCTTGTAGTGGGGGTCTTGTGGTGACGAACTCTCTTAGCTTTTGTTTATCAGGGAGAGTTATTGTTTCTCCATCGTATTTGAAGGATATTTTTGCTGGATAAAGTATTCTCGGCTGAAGGTTTTTGTCTTTCATGATTGTGAATATATCATTCCAGTCTCTCCTAGCCTGTAGAGTTTCTGTCGAGAAATCAGCTGAGAGCCTGATGGGGTTTCCTTTGTATGTTATTTTGTTTTTTTGTTTAGCTGCCTTCAATATTATTTCCTTGTCACGGGTATTCTTCAAGTTTGCTACTATGTGGCGAGATGATTTTTTATTCCTGTTTATATATTTAGGTGATCTATTGATTTCATTCACTGTTATTTCCCTCTCATTCCCTAGGTTGGGGAAGTTCTCAGCTATTATTTCTTTGAACAAACTCTCTGCTCCTTTTTCTCTTTCTTCTCCTTCTGGAATACCTATTATCCTTATGTTGCTTTTCCTCATTGAGTCTGATATTTCTTGAAGAATTTCTTCATTTCTTTTTAGTCTTAGCTCTCTCTCCTCCTCTATCTGGAGCATTTCTGTGTGGCTATCCTCAATAGTGCTAATTCGTTCCTCCATATTGTCAGTTCTGTTCTTTAAAGACTCCATTTTTTCCACTATCTCGTTGATTTTGTTTTTCATCTCCAATAATTCTGATTGGTTTTTCTTTAGGGTTTCAATCTCTTTTGTGACATAATCCCTGAATTCGTTGATTTGTTTCTGTGTGTTATCTTGTATTTCGTTGAGCTTGTTTATGATAGCTAATTTGAATTCTCTCTCATTCAGGTTATCAAATTCCGTGCCTTCAGGGTTGGTTTCTGGGTGTTTGTCATTTTCCTTTTGGTTTGTAGCCCTGACATATTTTCGCAAGGATCCGACCGGGACGGCTTTATTTTTACCCCTCATGATTAAAGTTAGTCCTGCAGTTTCCCCCTGCTGCCACTAGATGGAGATCGTGAGCAGTTTGCTCTGAGGCGGCTGCAGCCCCCGGAGGGATTATGCTGAAACGCAGGGTGTGTGGGGGGAGGGGTCCTCTCTTTCTCCTGCTTGACCTGGGGGTTTTCTTTCTGGCTCTCTTAGGGTGTTTGCTACACCCCCTAAACAGTCCGTCGTCGCTTCCCAGTGGGGATCTCGCGACAGTCTGTGAGAGCACCTGGATGGCGCTACTTTTCCCCGCTGTGGGCCGCCCCCTCCCCGTCCGCGAACCGCGCTGTTTTTGCCGATCGATTGGGGAGGGGGAGTACAACCTCCTACCTCTCCTCCCGTTCTCCTGGGCTTCCCGCGCCTCCACCGTCCGATGTATGGCAGCAGGGGTTTCTCAGAAGTCCTTCGTAGTGTTTGATTGGGCTCTGTTGGAATGTGAATGATGTTTTCGTTGTGTCGTAGGGGGCAGAGATTCAAAGAGGGAATCTCACTCCGCCATGATGCTGACGTCACTCCTCCTGAAGCATTTCTAAGAAAATTTAGACCTCATGTCATTTCATTCCTACATACTATTGACCTTAAACAGACAGTTATTTCTCCAGCAAAAGTGAATTTCTTTGGGATCAATAAAGAATTGCAATTTGGATTCTGCAACCATGGCAAGCCAGGTGCAAGTCCCCCAGCAGCAAGGGAGGAGGAACTCTTTTATAGAAGGGAAGAGGAAGCTGGGAGGGCTGTTGTAAACAAAGAGTATGAGGTGTAGTGACTTTTCATTGGCTGAGTTGTGGCAGTCTCTCATTGGGTGAGCTTCTTGCCAGTCAAGAAGAAGTCTTTCTTCTTCCTTTTGGGCTCTGCTATGAACATAGGGCATGAAATCTCCCCTTTTGGCCTCCCAACTCCAATTTAATGAGGTTTCTGTTGGTAATTTGACATATCCTCCTTTTGATCAAGATCTTTGTCTGAAAGCATCACTGACCAAGAGTAAGGTTTTTTCGGTTTCAGCATCTTTTTGTCCTTTGATGCCAGGAAGGACTTTCCTTGGTGTCATGTAGGAGGGAAAGTACACAAATTGAAAACCTATTGTGGCCACATTTGAATAACAAGAAGGGGTAGAAGGGAGAGCCCTCAGACATTTTTCTCCTCCAAAGTCCACAAGTTATCAAGATTATAGACATTGGAGATCATCTGAAGCATCACGTCATTATCAAAGGTTTGGCAAACTTCCAACAGGCCTGGTCTGGACATCTTGGGAAAGCTGTCTTATCAGATGTTTCCTGCAATTCTGGGAAATCTTCACTTTCAGGTCTCCAGATGATGTGCAGGTCCAGTCAGGATTTGGCGCTTTCTTTAGGGGTGTCAAGTGAATCCAAAAGTTTATTCCCTAGAATTTTGCGGCACAAGTGTTAGTCAACAGTACCTGATAGAGGCCTTTCCAGCAAGGTTGAAGAGAGTCCTTCTGGAGGTGTCTTTTCCAATAGACGAAATCTCCAGGTTACAAAGTGTGATGCTTAAGGTCTTTGTCTCCCTGGAGTGCACTGTGAAAAGACTGCTCTACCAAAACACAGTTATTTTTAATGGAAGCAACTGGGCCTTTGCAATATTAGAGTATAGCTCCTTTTATCAACTATGGGTCAAAAGAGGCAGGAGCCAAGTGCATTGGGTGTCCTGTGACTATCTCAAAGGGTGAGAGTTTATGAGTTCCAAAGGGGGTGGATCTGAGATTTAGAAGGACTAATGGCAATGCTTTTAGCCAAGGTATTTGGAGGGTCTCTACAAATTTTGCCAAGTGAGTCTCAATAATACTGTTAGTGCATTCAACTAAATCAGAAGATTGAGCGTGGTAAGTGCTGTGAAATTGTTGTAAAACCAGCCAAACAGCAAAGACTTGTCAAAGTACCTGACCAGTAAAATGGGTTCCTTGATCACTATGAAGAGGCAAGAAAAGGCTTTAGTCCAGTGAGAAAACATACAAACCATGACTAAAACATGTTTATATCCATGACATGGAGGAAGTTGTATGAAGTCCACTTACCAAACTTCAAATGGTCCATTAGGCAGTTTAAAATGTCGAATAACAGTACAAACAGGCTCCCTTGTATTGTATTTTGGACAAGTGGGACAAGAGAGATAGGCATTTTTTGTGGCCTTGATTTCCCCACCAATATTGATTCATGAATGCCATCATTTTGTCAGTAGACCAATGGTTTAACGCATGTGCAGACTTAGGAGTGGGAATTTTAGAGTCTCCAGTAGGACTGGGGTGTTACTTGGTCTGAACTGGAGCTTTCCCTTTTTATCGAATCAACAATTGTTGAATTTTCACTTTTTGTTTTTTTCCCCTGAGGCCAATTGTTGGGCTTTTCTAGCCAGTTTTTCTGAGCTATCATTTTGAGAAATATCCCTTGGACCGTGACAGACGCTTGGCTGTTGTTGGTTCCTTTAAGGTCTGCATTCTTTGTGGAAATGTAAGCAAGGTGATCTCTTTTAGCTTCCAGAGAGTCAAGTTTAGAATGCCCCGAGACCTTAATAATAGCTAAAGCGGTAGGTAAAAGTATAGCATCCAATAATTCTTGAACATAGGGGCCATTTTAAATTTTATTTCTGCTGGAAGTAAGGAAGCTCCATTGTTTCCACAACATTCTGAAATCATGAGCTACTCTGAAAGCACATCTACTATCAGTATAAATATTGGCAGTTCTGCCCTTGGCTAAAGTACGAGCCTGGGAAAGAGCATATACTTCAGCCAGTTTGGTCGAAGTAGCCACAGGTAAAGGTGCCGCCGCAATGATATCAAAAGGAGTTGCAATAGCACACCCCGTGCAGTATTTATCTTTGTCACCCTTTAAATAAGAACCATCAGTGAACCATGAGAAGTCGGCGTTACCCAAAGGGGCTTCCTGCAGATCATCACGAGGAAGCAGGAGGTGATCTGTCAGCATTAAGCAGTCATGAGGGACTGTGTCATTAATGGAGGGGAGAAGAGTAGCAGGGTTAAGGTTATTACAATGTAAGAGTTATGTGAAGAGCTGTTAACAAAAGGATTTCATGGGAGGTGAGGTGGCTGACTAAAAAATGTTGGGTCTGATGAGAATTCAGGAGGGCTTCTACTGCAAGAGGTACAAAAATGGTTAAAGAGGATCCCACAATGATTTTCTCTGTGGCTTTAGCCAAAAGGGCAATGGCAGTGATGGCTTAAGGAGAGGGGGGTATCCCCATGCCACAGGATCCAGTTGCTGGTTATAATGCCCTATGGGTCCATGGTGGTCCCCATGTTATTGACTGAGCATCCCAAGGGCATTCCCTTCCTTTTCATATACAAAAGGGAAAAAGGGAATCTGATAATTGGGACATCCAAGGGCAGGTAGATTCATTAAACTCTCCTTTAAAGCCTTTAAGGCTATGGGTTCTTCCCATAAAATTGGGTCAGAGTTGTTGTTCTTTAGTAAAACCTACAGAGGTTTGACCATAGGAGGGAAATCTGGATTCCAATTTTGGCAATAACCAATTAGCCTGAGAAAACCTTGAAGTTGGTTCTTGGTTTTGGGTTTTGGGAAACTTAGGACAACACACAGCCTCTCTGGATCTAGATGTAGCCTTTGTTCTGATATCACATGCCCTAAATATCAAAGTTGGGTTTGGGAAAACTGCAATTTCTCCTTGGCAACCTTATGTCCCTTTAAGGCTAAAAGCTTTAGCAAGTGGATGCTGTCTTGATGTGAAGAGACTTTGGAGGGAGAGCAAAGAAGCAAATCGTTCACATATTGCAACAAAGTAGAACCTCCAGGGAACTTTGTATCATCCAGATCAGCCTTCAGGATTTGTGAAAAATAAGAAGGGCTCTCAGTAAATCCCTGAGGCATTACTGTCCAGGTGAATTGTTTTCCTTCCCAAGTGAAGGCAAAAAGATGTTGACTAGCTTAGTCAACTGGAATGATAAAGAATGCACTACATAAATCAATTACTATAAAGAATTTGCTTCCAGTGGGAATGGACGTTAGTAGCATATGAGGGTTAGAAACAATAGGATATGGAGGGATAACAATGTTGTTTATTGCTCGGAGGTCCCAGACAAACCTCCACCCTTGGCCCTTGGGTTTTCTCACAGGTAAAATAGGAGTATTACAGGGACTAGTACAAGGGATAATGAGGCCTTGAGCCTTGTAGTCCTCTATTATGGGCTTTATACTTTGAAAGGCTTCTTTATTTACAGGGTATTGATTAATTCTGGAGAGAGGTTTTCAGGGATCTATTTCAATCTTGATGGGAGGGGCACTGTGAATTTTACTAATATCACTTGGAGATTTTGCCCATAAGGAGGATGGTAACTGATTCAATAGAGACAAATGAACAGTTTCCAGAATCAGCTCTAGTATCATCAAAGACAGAGCAAGTAAAAGATGTCAAAGGGTCATTTAATTCACCTGCTTGGCTGTTTGAATGACTACTGTCAAATTCTAGAATTATTTCCCTGTTTTGAGAGACAGAAATTCCAGCATGATGCTTTTCCAAGATGTCTCAGCCTAATAAGTGAATAGGGGTGGAGGAACTAAGGACAAAAAGATGTGTGTCTCTCACAGGGCCTAAACAAAAGGAAACAGCTTCAGAGACAGAAACTTTTTGAAACTTATTAGAAATTCCCACTGTTTGAATTGTCTTCATCCGAGGGAGGGCTGTGTTATAGTAGTGGGATTGGGCACTGGGAGTGTGGCTCTGGTATCAAGTAGGACAGAAAGAGATTCATGTCCAATCTGGAGAAATGCTTCTCCAAGCTGATAAATAGGGAGGATTGGGAAGAGCCCCTGCTGTTCCTAGGAGCCTCATCACTGAGAATTTGGAGGACATTGGAAAGGCTGGTTAGAGGGCTGAAGGCGCTTGAAGGGTTTAAATTTGTAACAATCACTTTTCCAATGTCCTGGCTTTTTGGAATAATAGCAGAAGTTAAGAGGTTTTTGATTTCCTTTAGGGGCCTTCATTTGCTGGAGTTGAAGATTAAGAATTTTAGCGGTCTTTCTTTTAGGTGACTTGTCTAGAATGTAAGAGAGCTGGTTTGCCAGAGTAACCAAATCTGTAGTGGACATAGTTTCCCATTTCATCCTGGTCATTTTACTAGAAGGGAAAAGTCCCAGTTCAGCCCCTTAATAAGCAATGAGTTAAAAGCTACCCAGGTGGAATCAACATCTGAAGGAAGACCAGAATTTTCTTTAAAAAACAATCTGAAGTAGATTGTAATAGTCATGAACAGGTTAATCAGGTTTTTATGCACAAGCCTGAATTTTGTTGTAATCAACAGGCTTTGGGAAAGCCCCAGGAATTGCCTGATGAGGTCATCTAGCGATTGCCTGGGCCTGATCATACAACAGGTCAGTGGGTTGGTCTCCTGGTTGTAATTCTAGAGACCTTTCAGGATTTTCCCAATTAGTGGTTTCCATCTAAAGCCAGGCCTGGCCTTCACTGACAAGCATATGAACTAGCTGATACAAGTCAGAGAAACCAGGTTGATAAATTTGAATGACTATATTAAATTCCTCAGCAAATCTGTAAGCATCTTCAGTTACTTTGTGAAAACCTTTGACTATGACTGACAGTTCAGCTTTAGTCCAGGGAGAATAAGAAATTAAGGATTTAGCCTTTGGATCCTCAGAAGGCGTAATTCCAAAGAGACAGGTTCTGACAGGTTCAGAGGAAGAGGGAGTGGGGAGAGGTTCAGGGAAAAGGGGAAGTTTGGCGAGAGAGTTAGTGTGAGGAACCAGAGTACAGAGGAGGTGTAGATGGTATAGAAGGGAAGGAGGAAGATGGCGTCGGAGGTGCAGCCTGAGCACGAGGAGCTGGGGGAGGGAAACCTGACGGTGCTGGAGGCAGAGCCTGAGTCACTGTCGCCAGGGAAGAGGAACATGAGGCATCGAAAGCCATTTTGTCTTCCTTTAATCATTTGTTTGCCTCAGTTAATCTTTAAATTTTATTTTGTAAAGAGGCAATTTTAGACTCCTAACAACATTTTAAAGCCTCAAAATACCAATCAAAACAAACGTTCTATTCAGGTTTGAAAGCTAGAGAGCTATGGTTGTCCGATTTGGTTTTAAAAGTAAATTTGAGAGTTCAAAAGTTTCCCACAACGGCCATTGGTGTTCTAAATTACTTTTGGTTAAATTGGCCCATTTAGTTAGAAATGTGCATGAGGAATGACTGCGGTTTTTAAACACAAAATCGGCTAGGGTCCTTGTAGGGGTGGGTGCCCTCAAAATATTAGATAACTGAGATCCCATTTCTTAGAGGTTTTCCTCTAGAGCAAAGGAGTAATTCTCAAACAGTCTAAACAGCTCAAAAGGCTTGAGCAGCTCAAACAGCCTGCAGGCTTAATACCAGCCAGTCCCTATAGAACAGTCCAATTTCATTAACGTGGATGGAAGGTTGAAATAATGCGGTTCCAATGAACAGTCCAGTTCCAAAGGGAATCAGACTGAAGGTTGATCAACTCAGTTTCAAGGGACATCTGCTCCCAAGTGATTCACGCTGAAGGCTGGACAGCACAGTTCCAGCGAAACAGTCTGAAAGTTGGGCTGAGGGCTAGCACAGTTTCATGTATGGGAACGGTCCAGTTCCAAAAGGAATTGGACCAAAGGCCAGCGCAGTTCCAAGGCACAGCCTGATTCAGAGTCAGGCCAAAGTGCCCCCCGAGTATTCGCAGACAAACAAGGCCTTAACCAGAAAAGGGTGAAGGCTTAAAATCTCAAATAAAGCCTGGAGAGCCTCAAATGCAAAGAGGGCGGAAGCTGAGCTCCAGGAGAAAGACTTACCCTCAAAGCTCAGGGTCGGCGAGAAAATCATTGAGCTTGATGGGCACGTGTTTGCTCACCAGCCTCAGAGTTGTTGGGGGTCTTCTCAGGATCTCCATAGGGGCCACCAAAATGTTGACCTTAAGCAAATAGTCAGCCAGTTATTTCTCCAGCAAAAATGAGTTTATTTGGGATCAGTAAAGAACTGCAATTCGGGGTCTGCAACAATGGTGAGCAATGTGCAAGTCCCCAGGTGCAAAAGGAGGAGAAACTCTTTTATAGACAGAAAGAGGAAATTGGGGGGCTACTGTAAACAAAGAGTTTGAGGTGTAGTGGCTTTTCATTGACTGAGTTGCGACAGCCTCTCATTGGCTGAGCTTCTTGCCTGTCAAGAAGGGGAAGTCTGTCTTCTTTCTGTTGGGCTCTGCTTTTGACTTAGGGCATGAGAGCTCCCCCTTTTGGCCTCCCAACTCCAATTTAATGAAATTTCTGTTTATTAATTTGACAATACTTAAGGGTGCTTCATAAAAATATAGATATTTTCTTATATCATCCCAAAGTCATTATCATGCTTAACATAATAATTATTCCTTGGTATCAATCTAATACTAAGAACATTTTCAGATTTTCCTGATTGTCTAAAAAACTTTTCACTTTTTTAACAGTTAGTTTGACTCAGGTTTCAAACAAAGTTTACACATTGCATTAAACATTAAGCCCTTTGACTAGGGAGCAGTCCCTAGCCCACCTTAATGTCCCACATTCTGGATTTGTCTGTATATTTTCTCATTGTATCACTCGACTTGATTCTTTAGCTCCTGTACTTCTTGTAAACTAGAAGTTAATTTTAATCACATTCAGTTAAGCTTTTTTTGAGAGAGCTGGTACAAAAATACTGTATAGATGGTGATTTGTAGTTCTGTTGAATCACATCAGGAGGGGTGCGATATTCGACCTGCCACCTGCTTTTGTAAATAAGGTGTTATTGGAACACAGCCACACTCATTCCTTTAAGATTATCTATGACGGCCTTTGCACTACAATGCAAGTTGGGTAGTTGTGACAGAGATGGTATGGCCCACTAAGCCTAAAATATTTATTGTCTGGCCCTTTACAGAAAGGTTTGTTGATCCCTGGTTTAGTGTATTCATGGAATAACAGACTTATCCTCCAAATGAGGAACCCAGGCTCTAAACGCTAAACTGATTTGTCTAAGATCACACAGTCAGTAAGAGGAGGCAGGGCTCTCCAAGCATTCTTTCTAGACTCTGTCTCTGCTCCCTCCCCCACCTCTTTGCCATCCCACTAAGCCATTCAGTATCCTACAAAACAAGTAGTCAGACATCCTTAAAAGTTTCATTCTGTCCCCAGCTTGGCTCATCAGCATTCAAACAGAGCTAGAACTCAGATACTTGAATGATGCACAGAGAAGAAGAAGGTAGAGTCTGATGCTTTTAGCTATAACAGAAATCTGACTCAGACTGGCTTAAATAGGAAATTTATTAACTCACAAGACTTGAAGTCAATGGTGCCCTCAGGGGTCAAATGTTCGTTCTACCCTCTGCTCTGCTCTGTGTTGATTTCATTTTCAAGCTAGTTTCCCTCATGGTCACAGGTGGTGGCCAATGGTAATCAGAATCATATGTATCCTTGCCACGCCAAGCAGGAGAGAGGTGAGAAACCTTACTTTCAAAGATGGTGTATGAATCCTTTCCTTTAGTCTGATTAGGTCCCCATGTCCATCTCTGGAATAATAATAGTAGCCAGGAGAATTGTATGCATTAATTGACAGAGAATAATCAAGAGTCTCTGTCTGGGGCTAGAAGTGGGGTGAATACTTGAACAGCAATTAAGACTCTGTTAAAAAGAAGGGAGGGGAAAATCAGTTGGGGGAGAACTGTGGTTCGGGATCTTTTGGGGCTACTAAGACTAAATATTCCCAGGGTGACTAGTGGATGTCTCTGCTAGGGGAGAAGGAACCCTAATTGAAGTCATCTCCAATCAAGCGTGATGTTGCCTCTCCACTAAGACGAGATTTGATCTGAGGATGGAATGTTTTTGTGACATTTATATGCCAGTAGTTTATAAATCCAAAGTTATTTCATGGGAAGATATTAAAAATTTCTATCAAAAATGATATTTAAATGTTTTTCAAATATTTAAAATAAACTTGCAGGAAATAACAGTTAAAGGATGAGGAATTATTCATTAGTTTTAGAAACTTGCACTAACTAGATCTACAATAGTGAAGGAAAAGCATCAATATGAACCTAAACTAGATGAATTATGAGATAAGATTTTTAACCTAAAGGAAAAAATGTCAAAAAAACCCACAAAAAAGCAGCTGCAATTTATTTATGCCGTAACAACTTCTTGACGAGTTGACCTTAGATAATTTAGGTAATGCAGAGAATGTTACCGTTTTTGTGTACTAAAGTGTAATAAAGTTTACAAGGAAAAAATGTAAAGTAAGGGGTTTTTGGAAGATGAGTTCAGTACTTCTCAAAATAGCTGAACATTATAGTTGCCTGGAGAGGAGTTTTGTTTTTTTTAATTCAGAAATTCTGATTTAATTAGGGTGGGGGTGATTTAACCCCCTCCCCAACCCCACCAGGGGATTCTAGCATGCAGTCAGCTTGGACTAAAGATAGGCAAACAACCCCACAGAGGGGCCATCCCCTCTGGGCCAAGACCCCAGGTCTGGAGTCCAAACCTGAGAGCCTAATGATCATATTTCATTGATTCTAAGGTGTACTCCACAGCCTCCACCCACCTCTGCCAAATTTATACATCTCTGAAATTGGGACACGGTCAGCCAGGCCAGGTGTTCTGCCAGCCTAAGCATGTGGGTCATCACCTGCGGCTGGGATGACAGCAGCCTGGAGGAAGATGCTGGAACATTTAAGCATCCTTTAAAAAATGCGACAATATCATGTGTAACATGGACTCCAGCTACTTTCAGTCAAAAAGTGATTCAGAAAAGTCAATTCTGAAATGGAAAAAGTTTTGGAAATTCCTTCTCCAGTTTATTTTGCATAGATATTTCTTTTTAGGCATGTATAAGAGTAATAGATGATAAACTCTGTCTAGATAAATCTAAAAGAACTCTTTCAATAAATATAAAAAGAGAAATTCTAAGTGAGAAGAAAACTTTGGGTCATAATCTGATTGGTAGCAATTTTGTCTCCTTTCTTAGTGACGTACAATGTTATGGTAGATCTTGTAACCAATGGTATCTTAGATTTAATGAAATATGGCAACAATCTAGTGTTGGAATAAATATACTTTCCAAAGAAAAAAACTATTGACTATAAGATGGACATCAAAGAAATGCCCTATTTCTTTACTCTTCTCTCTGCGATAACAAGACATTTATTTATGTTAAAATTAGCTTCTCCCTTTTGTCTCGACAAGGTTGTCTCTGCAGTCCAATCAACATTGGGCCTTCTACCCAGGTAGATGTTTTTTCTGACCATGATTTCAATATCCTTTGTTAACACTGGATTTAGGCATAGTGACTAGCTGCCTTTATTGTATAACTGGAAGGATGCTGAGAAGTTTGTCCTAGACAAAAGCACTATTCCTCACCAATACCCGGACTTGAATAGACAGAAATTCTTTATTTTGGGTCAAGGCATTATCATTGGATGGTGTTCAATATGTGCTTGACAAAGGTAGTACATTAAATACCTCTTTCCCCACTAAAAACTTAGTAAATTAGTTTATTGGAGTATTTCAAGTGCGTGGTTATCTGAGGATAGGATTTGAGATGAGAGAAGGGGAGGGAGAAGGAGTAGAGAGATGTGTCAAAGGCACTGGTATGCTGGTATATGTTTAACAACTGGCAAGATCTCCAGGGAGAAAGGAAGTTCTGATTTGTCGCACTTGCCAATTTCCATGGTGTAAATACCTCCACCATGATTGATTTCAAGCTACAATGTGATGTCCCTGAACATGGAGTTGGGAAGAGATTCCCAGGTTTAGCTCACGTGAGCAGGTAGGAGCTGGTTCCAGCACACCCCTGGAACACTTGGGGGAAGTTCTTCCTAGTGTTCAGGAGAAGAAGAAACACAGCGGAACCTGGGAAAAATTTTCAAGCAGACAGAAAGGTACCAGAGGGCAGGTAGGAGAAGAGAAGGCTTTGTCTCTTCCTCAAGTTTATGGAGGGTAGCCATGTTAAAGGGATGTGCCTTCTGCCTCAGGATAGATTCTCAACCTATTTCTCTGTCTCGGTTTTTCAAGTATAATGGACACAGAGTTGTAGTCACACCATTATTTTTTTAAAATTAAAAAAATTTATGGGGGGCCGCCCGGTGGCGCAGCGGTTTAGTTCGCGCTTGGCAGCCCAGTGTTCGCAAGTTCGGATCCCGGGTGCCCACCAACACACTGCTCGTCAGCCATGCTGTGGCGGCGTCCCATATAAAGTGGAGGAAGATGGGCATGGATGTTAGCCCAGGGCCAGTCTTCCTCAGCAAAAAGAGGAGGATTGGCAACGGATGTTAGCTCAGGGCTGGTCTTCCTCACACACACACACACACACACAAATTATGGGGTGTTCTCATGACTTCATTGTTCAATGGAGACTGGTTTATTTCTCCAGCTAACATCTATAGAATTGAGCTGTAAATCTGTGTATCTGGAATGTTCAGTTACCTCCACTCACATGGCAGACATGTAAGTATTTTTGGCTTTTGATCAAATAAATTAGAAGATTCTCATATTTATGGTCCTCTTGAATATATATTCCCCATTATTTGCGGGGAAAAGGCAGATGCCCAAGTACCAATTAAATGCAAAGAAAAAAATATTGTGTCATTTTTATCTTATTAACAGTTATTCCTCAAAAGAGAATGTCTGTTATGCTTTGCCCTTCAAACGAGAAGGAATCGTTGGGAAGCTTATGAGGTGCCAAACATTTCAGACTTTTGAGAAAAATAATGAAATAGTACTTGAAATAGGCAATTTAGACTTCAAAGAAAGAACAAACTTTTCCTAGAAAGAGATCTGGGTTAAAGGCTGCCTTTGGGACTTTTTTTCTCATTATTTCTAATTAGTTATGTGTTGATGTTATGTGTGTCCCATGTCAACCACTTAATTCCTCCCCTGAGGTCAGGCCCTCGGTCATCAAAAGTCAGGATCCTCCGGTCAGGAAGAAACCGAAACAATTTTATTCATAATGACAGAGTGGCTATAAAAGAGATAATACAAAGAGGATTCTAAGTAAGGGAGTTAGAGAAGTATAATATAATCTCTTTACCATTTTTAAGCAGGAAAGGAATTTTTTAAATCTATAAATTTATGATTCTACATAAAACTCACATATGGGCTCAGATTCAGAAGAGTAATTTTTGTCAGGTTTTCCCATGTAATGCTTTCTCTGTCCCTCCAACTTTCTCCTCTCGTCCAGTAGATAAGGATCTCTGGCTCAGGAGAGGCTCAGGGATGGTCAGTAAACGAATGCACTTCTGCACCTTTGCTTTAATGATAATAATTTGTTCATTTAACTGTCACTCGGGGCTGTTGGCCCATCAAAAATGTTTGTTGAACGTGGAAAAGTGTCAGGATTTTGATAAGTCTCAAAAATAATTGTAATAGTCTTTTCCCCCTTGTTTTGTTTTTTAACAAACATGTCATGCCCTAGCAACCATTTAATGGGAAAACAAACAAACAACAACACCTGAAATATAAATTCTGGTGAAATCTCTAATTTGCAGATTGTGTGTCTGGGTTGCATAAATCTTTGTTTAGCTAATCAAGTAGAGAAAATTGGACTAGGAGTTTTATGCAGATAAAATACATTAATTTATGAGTAAATAAAACTAATCGTCACTAATATCAGAGACAGACGAATATCTTTCTTTAAATATGTAAATATTTAAAGATATATTTACATACATACATATATCTTTCCAGTCATATGGGTTTTTCTATGAAATATCCTCGCTGCCTGGTTGTGTTGGTGAGCACTCCATAGCCCCGATTTGCGAGCAGGGTGACGTCCTTGCCCTCCACTTGGTAATTTTTGTTAATTCTCTCTAAATATAAATATAGTTACTTGTAACTATATGAGTATGCATGCCTTAAGACAACAAAACAAAACTTTCCCATGCTGGCTGACTTCTAGATTCCCAAGGCTTTCCAGCACTGTGACTGGGTGTGGGATACACAGACTCACAGAGGGCAGGGTTGACTCTTCCAGTTTGCCTTTCCGAGCTGGGGTCAGTGTTTTATATTTCTCTTTCTTCCCAGGACTCCTCTTACTCCCTTCTCAAGTTACTAGCCATCTCAGTCCCGAGGTCCGTATGCCTCCAAAGTGTTTATGGGGCACCTGCACCTGAGAATTTGATAAGGAATTCCTGCTGTGATAAAAAGTGCTCTTAGGTCAAATGTGTAGTGGTAAAATTAATTGTTCTGAGACTGTGTGTCTCAAGCCATCTATAAAAGCCACATTATTTACTGCCTAGGATACCACCTGTGTAATGCAGCTGTCTCAACCATTTTACACACACGTACACACCCACACACACATACAGAGAGAGAGAGAGAGAGAGAGAGAGACTAAGAGAGAGAGAGAAATTATATTCAAGGGGAGGTTTTATTTGGGTTAAAGCCATACTCTCTGGAGGTTTTGATTTTCACCTAATTGAAAACATCTACAATACTTCTGCCAAAGAAACCCGAACACAGGCCAACCTGGAGATGGGGACCTCTCATCCCTAAACCATGAATCATTGATGGTCTTGCCTCAAATCTAGGCCCAAGTATAAGGTTCTGCTCATCAAATAAAAAGAGTAGCAAACAGCAGGATCACTGAAGTGACAGGTAGTTGATTCTCAGCCAAAGAATTGTCATTAGGCTTTTAGTCTCAAAATGTTTCATGGAAGTAGCTGAAGTGAGGATAATTTTAAATATCTCACGGAGCCCAGTGAAAGGCCTTTCCTACTTGTACTCCCTGGTGCATGGTTTATATCGCCTTTTCGAATTTTCTTGCCCTCTGGATCCCAGTTTCATTTCTTCTTATAGAGTTGAATAGTAACAAGGCCTTGTTCAGTTAATTTACCTCTATTAATTTATTTCTGAGCTCTAGTTTCTTTCACAGTACACAAAATAGAAAGAGCAAAGACCATTCTGAGGCCAAAAGAGGGGAGGCTGAGGAGGGTACTGTTTTTTCAGCCTAGATCAGGGCTTGGCAAACTGTAGACCACAGGACAAATTTGGCCCTTTGCCTGTTTTTTGTAAATAAAGTTTTATTGGAACACATACTATGCATTCATTTACATAGTGTCTATGGCTCTTTTCAAACTATCACAGCAGAGTTGAGAGGTCACAACGGTCCACAAAGCTGAAGATATTAACTTTCTGGCTCTTTATAGAAAATATTTGCTGACCCCTGACCACTAGGGGTTAGTGTCTGAGGAATTTCATGGGTGTTGGAAACAAGCAAGCAAGTGGCTGAGACTTCTGAGCCTCTGAAATAAAGTATAAGATAAATATCTTGAAAATGATGGCAGCAGGACTAATCTTGCCTTTTTTACATCAGTGGTGAGCTGTTTACGAGAATTCACCACCGCGGGTATATCTAAATGTGGAGAGGATATTTTGGATGATATTTCTCCAATGTTGTTGCTCAGAACATTAGTGTCTTACAAAAGCTAAATCATTTCATGATGAAGGGATTCCCTCGGGCAAACAAGTTTATTAAATACTTGGGCTAAACAAAATTCAAGAGTTTTCTTGACTCCAGGACTTGTAATTCACTAATGTGCTGTGGAATATAAGAGGAGTATAATGTGCACAGTATTTCCCAATCTTACTCGACCATAGAAACTCTTTCTCTTGGAACATCTAGAAATATCTTATGGGCTACATTTTCTCCTGGAATACAGTCTAGGAATCCTCTCCAGGGTCTCAGCACACATGAAATCTGAGTGTTTTCTTTTTTCAACGTTAATTGCTCCAGATTCTTTTTTTCCAGCTGGCAGTGCTGATATTCACTGGTACACAACAGTACAGCTTGTCCAGTTGTTAAATGTCTTGAAATACTTCTGTAACAGTTGGCTAAGAACAGCTTCTCTGAGCCCTCAAACATTCCCTGCAGCCCTGGCTGTCCTGGCTTCTTCCCTGAGATCTTCCAGACTTCTGCTCATTCTGATCAATAAAGGTTATCATCTTGCAGGAGGGTAGGGAGAAAGAGGCTCTAGGATCATGCTCCAGCACTACCAACGTGTGTTCTGACTGGTCGCTGCCCATACCCTATGGGTTGTTAAGTACATCAAATATCACCATCCAAATTCTAGCATGAGTGGATCTTTCTAGTCCACTAAGAAATGTCTTGCTTGCCATGATGTAAGAAGTGTCACAGCATCACTAAACAGATTATGGTGGCACATCAAGTTTAGCAGCATCAGGACCATTGTACAAATGGGGAATTGGAAGGTTGCAGCAATGGCCTAAATGCTCACGCAGGCACCTTCTCTCTCCCAGGCAAGTAAACATGGCATAAGGTAAGGGAGGAGGGAAGGTATCGTGGGAATATCTTAAATATTCTAAAACATCAAAAAAAAACAAAAAGGCAAAGTTTGTATTTTAATGATTATTAGTAACAACTTGGCGACATATCTGAAAAGTAATTGATCCATATCATTATGTTAAGAAGTGTTGGTCTAATGGGAGACTCTCAGACGAATTAACAGCCATTGTAATGGGGTGGATAAATGCTGTGATGGGGAGAAGCACAGAGCTGAGCACCTCAGCTGGACTTGGGCAGAGGAATCAATCATAAAATGTTCTTTGGAGCAGGAGACATGTGAGCCAAGTCTTAAAGTAGGAGCTGGTTAGCAAGGAAAGGGGGATGGAAGAGGGCATTCCTGGTGGAGGGAACAGGGTATTCTGAGCTCACCTCTGCTTCTCATTCTCTTCTCTCTCACATTCCTGCCTCAGAACCTCCCTGCTCTTAAGGTCCGCTCAAATGCTAAGTTTGGCTTAAAATTCCCTTATGCCCTCAACCCAATGGGGTGGCTCTCTGCTTTGTGCCACTCTAGACCTTGGTACTGTAGGCGAGGAAAAATAATTTCCCTCTACCCTTCTGAGCTCTTAGCTGAGACCCCCGTAAAAAAAGACAGGTTAACAAGAGAAAAACAAACGGAAGTTTATTAACATGTATACTTCTTGTAGATATCATGGGAAATACCCTTTTTCAACCAAAAGTAGAACCTCAGGAAAACAAAGAGCACTTTTCTGGGACTTGTCTCAAAAGGAGGTGGCAGAGATAATTCTTCTGAGGTATCCACAGCAGCTTCTGACCTCAGGAGCTACCTGCAGCTCTCAGAGGCGGGCTGAATCATGAATATATTCAAGAGCATGTGAAAAAAATATATATATACATATAAATTTAAAAGGATATTATCTGGAAGTCAAGGGTCAGAAATCACCCTGATCTTTTTCTTACCCATGTTTAACAAAATATATTTTCATACATAGAAAAAGTAGAACTGCTTTGTATTATTTAACAATGCAAACGGGCTCCTAAGATTCTTGATAGTACATGTGCTCTTCAGTCCCTGCAAATCCTGAGAACAGGGTTACATATGGTCTCAATTATGGATCTCACTCACTCGGAGGTTTTGCTCCCTTTCACGTGAACAGGATTTTTCAGCAGGTTTGTGACACCCAACCAAACAAAGAACTACGCCTGCTCTCCTGCCTTCACTTTGCCCTCAGTTCCTCTCTTTTCCCATATTTCCCCTAGAGGAACTTCTAATTATTTTTCCCTCTCTCAACTGGCAATTTTCTCTTGTTTATTTCTCGTCTTTGCAATGTTTTTTTTTGTCGTTCATCCTTTTTTTAATCCAAGGGGTCATAATGCATTGCTTCCCTATAAATGTTACACTTAGTTATTTACCCCGATTTAATGAGAGTTTGTATAAAGCGACTCAGGGCTGTAATTCGGCCATGCCGTTGTTAGGCACATTTCTGTTGTTCCCCCACCAAGCTCCCAGCCTCCCTTGTGAGGCATTTTTAAACAAATGTCCTGAAGTTCAGGCTGTTGACTCTTCCAGTGACACTTCGCCACTTTTGTGATACCTCCAGACCTCTCCTCTGCCTTGCAAAACATGTAGGCAGCAAATCACAATCACCCAACTCTTGCAAAATGCAGACTTTTCATCTGTGTGGTCTGGGAATTATTAATCAACAGCTATTGATTAAGCACTTACCTATATTGTCCTCAGTGCTGTGTGGAAAGCCTCTGGTGACCAAAAAAAAAAAAAAAAAAAAAGAAGAAAACAGACATCTTGTTCTGAGGAAGATTCATATATAACAGGGAGACCACTAAGACTCTGAAAGACGACTAACAATAAAAGGCAGCAGACAGCAAGTGCCAAAAGAGAAGTGTGGGTCATTAGACGTTTTTAGAGGGCAGAGGAGCAGGAGGGCACCTCTGCTAGGCTGCGCTGGGAGGGCACAGGGGGAGGTCAGTCAGCGTGAAGATCAGAAGACAGAAAAGCATGGACCTTGTTTAGTAGAATGTGCTAAACACTTTATCTAAAATGGAGGGATCTGGGACAGACGAGTGGGAGAGGAAGCTGTGAAAATCCTTGGGATAAGTTGGGAACAGGACTTAGATTTAAAAAAAATAAAATCAGGATTTATTCTAAAGACAACTCAAATTTAAATTCAGGGATATTGTATAGTGTGCTCTCTCAGTCTCCCTCTCTCTGTTCTCTCTCTCTCTCATTTATTTAATTCCATATATATATAAAGATCTAGAATTATATTCATCAAATATTAAAAATGTTTATTTTCAGGTGGTAAGATTTGGGATCATCTGTGGTTTTCTTTTTTTTGTACTTTGCTTTATTGCTTAAAAATTTTTAAATCAAAAACGAGAGAGAGGTTAACATAGATTCATAGATATTTTAAGTCAGAAGGCATCTGAGGATATTGTTCTAATTATAACGCATTTGTAGTTCAATTGGCTTTTGAGAAAATATACATTTGTTCATCACAAAGTCTGTTATTGCACAGTTTCAGTTACATTGTCAGTCACACATTTCACCAAAACATGCCTTCGTAGACTACTACATAAGTAAAGGTCCTGGGAACCCCGAGAGTTGGTCAGTGCAGACTTGGAGTGCACGCCTACCTTTAGAAGTTACATCTACCACTGTCTACCTATAAGGGTAATTCGACCTATACCCTGATGCCAACATTTCATGGCACTCTGTAAATTTTAAAACTCGAGATTTGTTCTTCTTTCTGATCAGTATTTAAATTTGTATTAGTCAAACCACATTTATGTGATTATATGATTGAAAAAGGAAAAAACAGAGGCACTTTTGAAGCATACACAGGATTGTAAAATTTAATTCCCAAAAGATCAATGTATAGAAGGTTGAGTGAGTAAAAACAGTGGGTATTATAGAAGCTTCTCAGGGAGATTGTTCACTCACTGAAAACTTAATATAAAGAAAACTCTGACTTTTAAATGATTATCTGGATAGTTGTTTCAATTCTTCAGTTTGCTTTGTTAATAAAGTATCCCAATTACAGAATAATTGCATTTTAGAGCAGGAAAGGACCAAAAAATGATTTCATCAACTTTTCGAGGATGAGAGCAAATGACACGTTATTTCTGATGGTCTCCTAATTCCCCAGTGAGAATTAATCTTAAAAAAAAAAAAACTTATTTATGATGCTCACCAAAGAAAATTTGATGAATACAGACAAAGACTTATTTAAATCTTGTCTATTTCCTTCCAGAATTTTTCCATATACCTATTACATAATGTCTTATCAAAAAATCCTTAAAAATGTTTTTAAAATTGTTGCATGGCATTCCATCATGTGGATGAACCATAATTAATTTGTTTCACTACATTTTTGGACATCTGATTTTTTTCTGAATTTTTATTATGATAAATAAATAAAGCTATGTTTCCTTCTCTTTCTGTGCACCTCCAACTACATTTCAAGATTAACTTCTAGAGGTGGAGTCCTTGATGAAAGGTAGAGATTGTTAATCTACTTTTCAGAAAATACATTGAATACCAGCATACGAGGATGCCAATTTGTCTTTCTTGACTGAAGCACTTTATACTTTCACGAATGCACTCATCATGTTGTTTCTGGTGTTATAATTAGTTGAGGATGTGCCTACATCATTACAGAGATAAGAAAACCAAGATCTGACTGTGTGTTGAGTTGCCCAAGTTCACATAACTACTGGCAGAACTAAAGTGAGAGCCAGACTCTCCTGCCTTCCAATCGGGTGCTCTTTTGCTATAATTATTTATACACTCCCCCACCAACTATGTTTATTATCCTTAGGGCTCCAACTATATTTTTTAAGAGACATTTCTAGATGACCACTGAGATGCCAAGTGCTCTGTGTTTTATGCTGTGTCTCTTCCTCTTTAGGAATTCTCCCCTCTCCATCCAAGTACCAGGGATTCTAATGTCTTGCAACATCAGCATTGTCTTGTTAGCTGGTTAGAAACGCAGAATCGCAGGCCCTATCCAGGTCTAATGAATAAGAGTCTGCATTTTAAAGAGATCCCTAGGTAGTTTATAGGCACATTAAAATTTGAGAAGTATTAGTCTAAAACATTTGGGTCATCATTCCTGTAACATGGTAGCCAATCTCTTTTTTTAAATTGTCATGATAGAAGGAAATAAAAACATGTATTAAGGGCCCAGCCCGGTGGCCGTAGTGGTTAATTTCACGTGCTCCGCTTCGGCAGCCCAGGGTTCACAGGTTCGGATCCCGGGTGCGGACTGTCGCACCGCTCGTCAGCCATGGCATGGCAGCATCCCATATAAAGTAGAGGAAGATGGACACAGATGTTAGCCCAGGGCCAATCTTCCTCAGCAAAAAAGAGGAGGATTGGCAACAGATGTTAGCTCAGGGCTAATCTTCCTCACGAACAAACAAGCAAACAAACAAACAAAAAACACGTATTAACACTGTGAATTGAATTGATGGATGATAATACCTTTCCCCAAAATATGACTAAATAGTTTCTGGACAGTCATCATAAATTGGACAATCATAATAAGTAAAATCTTTATTTCTTATAGTGCAATAATATTCTTAAGGATTTTGTCCCTGGAAATTCATTTCCACCCCCAAAGCAGCAAATTTGATCACAAAATAAAGGAACATGATACAAAACAGAAATAAAAATTTTCAGATTATTAGGAAAAAAATTTTTTTGGTAAAACCAAGCATCTTTTTGCTGTCTTTTGAGGATATTTCTGCAGGGGCTGAATTGATGATGTATCTTAAAACACACATCCAGTGAAGTTAGGAACATAATACAGATTGTTTCTCCTAGCAAACCTTTGTATTGCAAACAGAGGTATTCTTCACTGCTCCAGACTTCTAAATTTTATTCAAAATTATGGCAGTCACTCTTAAAAAAGTTGTTGCCAGTTTGATGCATATGAATGTTGGAGAAAATCTTTGAATGAGAAATGCTGGGGGGGGGCTTGTGTCCTCTGTTATCTTGTGGCCTCCTTCGTTCACTCATTGGTCACTCTTTAAAATGAGTTTTGTTTTTCCTTTGGGTGGCTTATGTGTAATAGGAAAACTTATAAATGGTTCATGGGGTTTTCTTAGATCCAGATCTCTATTTTGACCCACCTCTAGGGGAGGTCCAATGCCCACTGCTTTCCTAGGCAGTTCTCTAAGAAGCAGTGATCTGCTGGCTATGATGGAGAGAAAGGGAGGCAGCTGTAGAGTGTACACATCCATCGACTAAAGTCTTTTCAAGACTTTCAAGGAGCCAGAAGAAAATGCTGAGTTCTGACATTTAAAGAGTTAGTGTAAAAGGACCCTTGAAATTTCAATAATAATTAAAAAAAACTAGTAATACAGAAATTATAGCAACTCTCAGCATTTAAGAAAAGTTTTTTCTTCTTTTAAATGTATAAAGTCACTTTATAGGATTTAATGAAAATTTGCTGTATGTTACAAAAAGATAGCTGAAAAAAACGTTTTGTTTTTTTCATGAGGTCCATTACTTTGGACTTTATGAAACCAAATAACTCATTTGATTATCAATAACTTACCTTCCCCTACACTCCACCCCAAATGTACCACTGGACATTGATTCAATCTTCGTTGCCCTTCTAGAGAAAAGCAAGTTACACTGCTTACCCACAAAATGATATCTTTTCCATTTCAGCCCAAACTTCTTTAACTTATGGAATAATATAATATTTCCACTTTCCAAAATGCTCTCAGAGAAAAAAGAATAATTCTAACATAATTTTTTTTTATCACGGCCAAAGGGGATTTTTCTTCATTAATCCCACTCTGTAAAAATTGATTTCTTCTTTACAATGTTGATAATCAATAAAAGCCTTTACTCAGACTCCCCAGAGTACCCATGGTAACCCAGCCCTTCGATAAATCTAGGGACTCTCCTAGGGGTTTCCAGGCCAAACCACCCCACCACTTTTATGATGATATATGAGGGTCATATACAGGGACTTACCCGACATCCTCTAAATTAAAAGTCACTGGAGCAGGTAGTTTAAGGAACAGATTTATAACAAGTTTCAAATGAAACAAAGGTATTCCTCACAGCTGTGAGCCATCTGCAACCAATTTTCTCATACTCAGGGTATATTGAAGATAAATATTATCCCCATACCCACTCCGCCCCCTCAGCGCACATAGAGCCTCATATAATATGCCACCCCGAGGAACCTTAACATTTCCAAAGCATACAGCTGCTCAGCCTCCCTTTGGCCTTTCTCTTGTAGTTCATATCAATTTCAAATCATTACTACACTTATTATGCAGACCCTTATGTTGTTTAACCTAAAAATGCTGGTTAGAAAAGTAAGGATCATTTAATTGCCATGAGGTTCATGGCTATGACTGATTATTCAATGTAGTCACAAGTAATATTAGAATCATAGTCTGGATAATTTCTCATAAGAGTGCAGAGAAAAATATGAATGCAGAGCAATATATCCTAGTGGTTCAGAGCAGGGATTGGATCTGACAGAGGGGGTTTAAGGCTTTCTACTACTAGCTGTGTAACCTTGGTCTCCATTTTCTCAACTATAACCGGGAGATATGAATAGTACCTACCTCAGAGGGTTCTTGGGAAGATTAAACATGATAATGCATGGAAAATATCCAGAAGATATTTAGCACTCAATAAAGATTAATTATTATTATTATCTTTGTGAATGATAATACTTTCAAAGTTATTTTTTTAATGATTTTTTTTTCTTTTGTGAGGAAGATTAGCCCTGAGCTAACATCTGTTGCCAATTTTCCTCTCTTTGATGAGGAATATTGGCCCTGAGCTAACATCTGTGCCCATCTTCCTCTATTTTGCGTGTGGGATGCTGCCACAGCATGGCTTGATGAGTGGTGCATAAGTCCCCACCTGGGATCCAAACCTGCGAATGCTGGGCCACCGAAGCAGAGTACACGAACTCAACCACTACGACACTGGGCTGGCCCTCAAAGTTACTTTTTTAAACCATGATTAACATATAATAAAATATTAAGATGTGAGTACCACAGGAAATCTCTTTGATCTATCACTTCATAGCACTGTGTTCTAAACTATACAACACAAACTAGTGTTTATCCCAGCATTCATTTCCCAGACTGCCCTCCACAGAACATGAGCATCCCATCAGACATAACAGGTCGCACACACATATTGTCTCTCTTAACAAACAAGATAGAGAAATGCTGGGTTGAATACAATTAAATAATCTTTCCTGCAGAACTTCATGGGGTCTTTAACATACTGATTGTCACTGTCAATTTCGGCATGATGGTGATGGTGACAGCAGTGGAGGTAATGGTGGGGATTATAGTTTACGTTGTTTCCCAATCTTTTTTGACCAAAGAACGCTTTTTTGTTTGTTTTTCACAGAATACCTATATATGTGGTTTATTAAATGGTCTGAAGTTGACGTGTGTCTGAGTCAATTTGGGCTGCTATAAAAAAAAATACCAGAGTGGGTGGCTTAAATAACAGAAATTTGTTTCCACGGTTCTGGAGTCTGGGAAGTCCAAGATCAAGGCACCAGCAGATTCAGTGTCTGATGAGGGCCCGTTTCTGATTTATAGACAGCCATCTTCTTTCTGTGTCCTCACATGGAGGAAGGAGCAAGGGAGCTCTCTAAGGTCTCTTTTATAAGGGTGCTAATCCCATTCATGAGGGCTCCACACTCACGACCTAATCAACCTCCAAAGACCCCACCTCCAAATACTATTGCACTGGGGATTAGGTGTCAACATATGAATTTTGGGGGACACAAGCATTCAGTTTATAGCAGTGTGGTATTAACATAAGATACTTAAATTTTTTTCGGTTACCTCCTTCAACTATACACCTTGTGCCGTAATGGTATGCTCAGATCCCACGGCTTTGTCGTCATTCTAGTCCAATCTAGTCCAGTTAAAAACTTCAATCTCATACCCAGTGGAGTGCTATGCACCATTCTCTTCCCCTAGCACAGGCATGCGAAGTAGGGAGGGGCTTGGTCTGCCCTTTCCCCTCTCCTCTCCAACTTCTTGTGAGTTCTATTTTATCTGTGTTGGGATAGGAAAGAAAAATTAAAGGTTACAAAGAGCAAATGTTCTTTTTTTGTATAAATGGAAGTTCAATTTAATACACTATTGTGTGTCACTTTTGGGGGAACTTGGTTAACTGTGAAACCCTGTGGGTGATTTGGCATGAGCATTCAAATTCTTATTCTCTCATAGGGCCCTTGTTTACAGTCTCTGAGACATAGATGCACTGATGAACTCCTGGATCCATCTCTTCCAACATTCCTCAGTTCCTACCTGCATGGTGGACCCTCCAGCCTCTTGCTTCTGGGGAGTTCTCATCAACGACCTGCCCTCTTAGGTGAGGTCTGGCACTACGGCTCAAACCCAGTGATCTTCCCTGGAGTGTAGGTTGTTGCACGGCCACTCTTCTCCACCCTGACTCCTTTCATTCTTTTCAACCTAGCTCAGATGGCCACAGGTGGTAGACCAGCAAGTCCACTGCATAAGTAGACATTTGACTTGGGAATTAGATGTCTATCTCTCCTTCTTAAAAGCACTGCCAGTTTCTAAGGGAGTCTCAACTAACACCTTGTTTACTTCATTTTTGGAATGAAGAAGCAACTCTTCTCTTCACAGAGAGGAGAGGGAAGATCTTTGGCACCTCAGGCCCTTGAGCTTATGCTTTCTCCTCTTCCCCCTCCTTCCTCCCTATTCTTCATGCATAGAAAATGGAGTTGGGCTTGGGTGATGATGGCAGTTACTGGAAGTAGTTCAGCTGCCACTTATTATGCCCTAGAGATAATGAGAATCTGGCCTCCAAATGCTTGCAATTCTCTTTACTCTTTAGAATGTGAATCATTCCTGGCTTTGGGTCCTGTTCAGCAGAAAAGTCTACTCAATATTTTGTAACACTTGTTAAGTTCTTGCAGAACATGTGGCGGGGGTGGGTGTGTGTGTGTGTGTCTGTGAGACACAGTTCAGCAAACAATGGATTCTATGTTTTGTGAAGACAGGGACTGTGATGATCTTGTTCATTTTTGTATCCCCCAGCACTTAACAAGAGCGCAGTAAATATCTGTTGAATGAACAAATGAATAAATGATCAAACCTAGTCATTCTTTAAATTTTAGTATAGATAAGAATCACTTAAGGAAACTGGTTTTAAAACAGATGCCCAAGCTTCAGTGGCAGATTCCCATTTAGTAGATCTGGGGAGAAAGGGCATACTTGGAGAAATACTGACTAGTCCATGGGTGGAATAACCTTGTATGGTCCTACATCTACTGGTTAATGATTGCTTAAACACATGTTTGTTATGCTAGTTTCGGCAACTCTCTCTTGATTGCTTAGGAGAAAAATACATATAGACACGCAGACACAATGCACACATCGCATGTAGGTAAGAGACGAGAGCAAATAAGGTACAGGACTGATGTCTGAATCAATACTTTGGGACTCATGAATATATAACCTCATGGAAAATGTCATTGGGAAACCCTGTAACCACTTCTGACTTTTACATATGGGTACAAGTTCCTTTCCTTATTGTGACTAAATCACGTGTTTGTATGCTGCGAATCAAGATTCCTTAATTCCCAGGGTTCCTGTCTGTGGTGAAACCCAGGAAGGAGCCGTGGGTGGGCTGCGATCCTGCCGTGTTGCAGGTGGCACCAGTTACGAGAGTAAATGATGGATTTGACTCTCTGGAGTTTTCAGTTCGATGTGTTTCACAAGCACAGAATAAAAATTGTAACCCCAATTCTTCCAAAAAGTAGTCATCATCGCTACAGATGAAGAAAAAAATCTGTTCAAACTATACACCAGGGGTGTGTGAGCCCCAAAGAATCTGATTTAATTGGGAAAGATTTGAATAGACAGAGAATATTTTTAACTGAAAAGAACTCAAATAGCTACAACTTGTCTTATTTCATTTTTGTGTGTGTGAGGAAGGCCAGCCCTGAGCTAACATCTGCTGCTAATCCTCCTCTTTTTTTTTTTTTTTTTTTTGCTGAGGAAGACTGGCCCTAGGCTAACATCTGTGCCCATCTTCCTCTACTGTATATGGGACGCTGCCACAGGATGGCTGACAAGCAGTGCATCAGTGGGCACCCGGGGTCCGAACCTGCGAACCGGGGCTGCCAAAGAGCGAACTAAACCCCTGCGGCACCAGGCCGGCCCTCATATATTTATTTTAAAGATGTTTTTATTGAAATAAACATACAGCAAATTGCACTTTATATATTTGTTTTTATTCTCAAGTTGTGTAACTGAAATTCTTTCAGAAATAGAATAAATATTCTAAAATATATTTATTTGAAATGAAGTTTCAATCATGTAATACACAGTTGTAGAGGTTTATTTCTCCAGATTAGGTTATTATTTTGTAACTCATGCTATTTTCAGATGTTTTCTAGAAAGTTAGAGGTCATTATACGACATTTTGCTCTCAGATAAAGCTGAAATCTCAGAGAACAAACAGGCAAGATATAAGCGAAGGAGGTCACAATTTCAAGGGTTTACAGTGATGAACTTCTCAAAGCAAAAGTCAGGCAGAAGCTCCAGTCTTCAAGCTTATGAGTTATGAAATACCCCATAGCCCCATTGCCTCAAAGCTACTGCTAAGAAGGAGAGCTAGGACTATAGGAAAGAAATTCAGGGGGATCCATGGCAAAACTTTCTTAGATACAAGTAAGATGCAAAGATTCATGGCATGATGTAAATTATGGCATTAAAAAAATACATCTTTCTACCAAGAAATAAATTGACAAAAGTCAATGCTTCTATCATGAAATGCAATAAGTCATTCATAGTTAGATATTCTGTTGTGCCTTTCTCCTCTGCTCTCCTCCTTCTCTCTCTCCCTCTCCCCCTCTTCCTAACCTTGCTTCACCCTCCCTGACTCCTCTCTCCCTTCCTTCCTCCCTCCATTTTTTCTTTCCTTCCTTCTTTCTTTCTCTTTCTCTCCTTCATCTCTCTCTCTCTTTCTCCCTTCCTTCTTTTCTTTTTTTAAATAACTTCAGATAATTAATTTCTATTTGGACAACCTTAAACCACTTAAAAGGGAGAAACTATAGTTTGGATAATCAAAATGAACTGCTAGTTTATTCTTAAGTCCCTAGGTCCTATAGGAGAGGTTTTTTTTTAATCTATATTAATATCTCTGGTCCCTTGGGGATATGTGCAGGAGAGGAGAGAGGGAATTTGGGACAAGGAATGGGGCAGGTATTTTCAATCACTTGTGACATCTACTCAGGGTGGGCTCATTTACATGTCCAAAGAGTTCCTGAAGTTTTAGTCCCTTTCAACATAGAGCTCTAAATACTTCTAGGGTGGTCATAGAAAACCTAGTTTGATCTAGACCCCAAGGATAGCCCTTAGACATCAACAGGAAATTTGGATAATCTCTCTAAGTTCTCAGAGAAGTAGCTGGGGCAAAGCAGAGGTCTAGGAATCCCCATAGGGCAGGATATGACTTCTAGGGTCACTCAGCTCTGACTGTAAACCCCAGTGGCTCACTGGTATTGTCTAAAGCTCAGCATGGTTTATTGGCTGTAGGGGGTGGCATTTGGCACATCTACATGGTATATTTTGATCTAACTGCTTCCCAAAGATGTTATGATAAAAATTGATTTTTTACCTTTTCAAAAAGAATACGTGTCTAAGTGTTGTCCACCTCAAAAAAACATCTCTCTGCCGGGGCGTAATTTCTAACACTGAAACACGACATATCCCCCACTTCATTAGCTTACACTGTGTTCAAATCCCTGCCAGGATCCCAGCTGGACCTGCAGAAAGGTGTTAGCTTACTGAGTAAGGGAAAAATCGACCTCTTGTGGGATATAAGGCCGTAGTTTACAAACCTAGGGGATTCTTGTATAATTCTGAGTGATTTATGGATGTGAAAGGGAAATTTTAAAATGTATTCCATCTTTAGGGGTCTCTGTAACTGTTAGGAATAAAAAAAAGTCAGGAGTCCAATGAAATGTTTTAAAATGTTCTCACTGCTTTTTTTGGCTTTGATTCTTTAATAGAATTACTCAACAGAAAACATGAAAACACATAATAATGCGAGGCATCATTATGACCTAACATTACAACTGTGAATCACTATTGGGCATCCATTTATGTGTCCCACATGATGCTAATAGCCCTCTTTCAATGATACCCAGATGCTCTTCTGCTGAATTAACACAAAGACATCTTGTATTTTACTATCAAATTTCTTTTTCAACTTTACTACTCCAATCCATTCCTTTACAAATTTTTATTAATTCACAGTTGTAGGTCAGTTCCTAGTGATTCACTGTAGATTGATAATTTTATGACTATTCACAGCCTGGGTTATTCCTCCTCGTGATTCCTCAGATGAGTCTGTGTCAACAAGAAAAGAGAGGAGATAGAAATAGACTGGGTACTAAAATGAAGTTAGTAAATAAAGATTGTAAGTATCTGTATGTCTATATGTGTTTTTATTTTTTAACTGATAAGCATCTCTAAAGTTGATAGCCAAATACAATTTATTTTTTGGTTATTCACAACCTGAATCCAACAAATAGACAAAGTGAAATTTTATAAAGCAAATAATTAAATGAATACTTTTTATCAAACTATTTTCTATCTCTTTAAGTGGGAATAGTCTAGTAAGCTAGAATTTACCAAATTTCCAAACGGGTCAAATGCTAACCTTTGATTCGTAGTCCCAAGAAGAGCCTTACCAATGTACTTGCTCTATACTATGACTTATAGGACAGCGTTGTATATCCCAAGTGAAAACACAGGGCAGTTAAAGGAATATTGGTAAATATTGTATGATATGTAGATATATCTGTGTTATGGGCTGGATGTTTGTGTTCCCCTCAAAATTCCTATGTTGAAGTTGTAGACCCCAACGTGATTATACTTGGATGTGGGGCCTTTGGGAGGTGATTAAGTTTAGATTATATCATGAGGGTGAGACCCTCATGGTGGGATTAGTGACCTCATAAGAAGAGGAAGAGAGAGAAATCTCATTTTCTCTCACTAGCATGCTCTGAGGAAAGGCCATGTGGGGAAACAGCAAGATGGCTGTCTGCAGGCCAGGAAGCGGGCCCGTACTGGACATCAAATCTGTTGGCACCTTGATCTTGGATTTCCCAGCCTCCAGAACTGCAAGAAATAAATTTCTTTTGTTTAGTCACCATGTCTATGGTATTTTGTCATGGTAGCCTGAGCAGACTGTTAGGACAATCTGGCAAGAATATATTATTCAGTAATAACTAGCAGAAAAGTCTATGAGAAAGGTATAGTGAAAGTGTCTGCCATTGAGCTCTTGATTGTCGAGGCATCCATTTCAGAAGACATCCTTTTTGATTAAACATAGTGCCAGCTGGATGACACAGCTACTAGCAAAACAACCAGGTAAAGAATGAGGCCACACACACCTGAGTTCCCCATTCAGGAAACCCTCGGTGACCTAGATCACTGACCACTTGAGGGACCCCGCCTCCACTCTCTGGGGCCCTAATTCCCACTCATCCTTCAAATTAGCCAATAATGAGTGATGCCACGAAACCCTAGGCAACCCACCCTCGGACTCTAATAAAGGCTGAGGCCCAGGTCCCCTCTCTCTCCCTCTCTCCCCATGAGCACGCTGTGTGGCCTTTCGTGTGTGGTGTACCTTCCAGGCCCTCTGAGTAATAAATCTTGTTCCTCAAAGTTCCCTGATGGTTTTTTTTTTGCTGAAGTATATCCTGCAATCATAAGAACAACAATGGTGGGCCCAGACACAACATTGGGCCCAATGTCTGTGGGGCTTGCTGGGAGTGATAGGGGCAGGGCGAGTGCCTCAGGCATTTCTAGCCCACAGCATTATCATCAATAGTCTGGGACCAACATGAATCAATGAGTGACTTAAAAATTAGGATTTTTTTGTCTCACAAGAAATGCAGGGAGGGGTAGCCAGTCCAAGGCAAGCTTTCGTTTCCATGCTTGTTGCCTCATAATCACGAGATGTCTGCAGCACCTCCAAATTTCTTCTTTGTGTTCCAGGTATGAACAAAGGGGTGAAAGAAATTTGAAGTCTATCCTGACTTTCTAAGGAGGCCTTTTTACTTGGGAAAGTTTGCCCTCACCAGGAACTTGGTGAGAACTATGTCATATGACCACTTTGACCTGCAAAGAAAGCTGTATCTGTCTATAGAGTCAGGGATCCTTGAGTAGGGAAAATATATTTTACCCCTGGTACCCCTGCGACAATCTGCCATCCATCCATATACTTCTTCACATAAATACACTTTATAGTGAATACATTTACACCCTCTCCAAGAGAAACGTCCCCTGCTACGGTGTTCCTCTTGAAGTCCAGGGGGTCTGGGTGACGTTGGATCTCCCTGTCAGATCTGTGTGTGGCTCCATTGTCCTGGGCCGTTCATCACCCCACATGGGCTGCATTGACCACTGAATGGTGGATGTGCCTCCGGGTGAATACGTGAGGCATCAGAGAGCAGCCCCCTCCCGTTTGTATTCTTGACGTCATCTATAACTTTGCACTGTTTTTTTTGCTGGTTTGGTGATAAAACCTAAGGGAAAGCAACCTTGAACCGAGTCCAAGTCAGAATTCTTGCAAACTTAGACCAGCCTTTGTGGTCTGGCCTAACTCACTGGGCTAGTTTTGTTAGTCTGTGGATTGTCAAAACAACTGGTGGATTCAGGGAAGAAAATAATCTGTTAAACCTGTTTGACTGAACCATGGGTTAACTCTGTCAGCCTGGTCAGTCTTGTAACCTTATGTAGACACAGCTTCAGAGTCTTTGACTTTCTGATATACAAACTCTAAAAGGAGCCACAACAAACGAATAGTATCTTGAATATACTTACAACTTTTACCTGTGCTTCCTTCTAACATGAGAATTACTACCAGCCTCTCCGTTCTTCCTGCAAAGCCCCCACTTCTTCCTTCAGATTCAGGAGAAAATGCCAGAATTCCTAAGAAGTGGGCTGCATTCCACATGTATATTTCATTGTGAAAACAACAGTGCTGTCTGATTCATGTTCCCTCTGTGACATGTAAAAGGAAGGCCCTGCTTGTAGAAAGCACATTCATTACCGCTGCTCTCTTCTCTGCGCACTTGACAGCTCTTTCCTAGCTTCTGATCAATGGGGAGAGAAACAGCTTCTGCACCCGGAACTGATGAATGAAGCATGTTCCATTTGCAAGTGTCTCTCAGTCGTTTTGAACCTGTGTCCCAATCCTGGGTCAATGGGCAGAGATAGCATATGGTTGCCCATGTGCCAGTCAATAAATGCGGGCAAATTATTTTAAAGAATACTGAGTGTAGGTTTGGTCCCACATTTGTATATCTCTGGGCGCTGTAAGAAGATGTAGCTTTTGGGCTCTTAGGAAGATGCAAGTGCTGCTTGAACGAAAGTTGCATTTATTTTAGCCACTAGGGGGCAGCACGGCACAGAAAGTGTGGTGCAGGCAGAAGACGCTCGTCTGGTTTTAAAGGGCGTGAAGACACTTCTTGGAGCCTAGGGCAGGCGGGGAGGGAGTCCTCAAAAAGCAGACAACCAAAAAATAACCCCTACAATTACCCCATAGAGAAAAGTAAACAGATGTGCAAAGATTGCCATATTTCTTTGAAATTCACAGTGGCTAACTAGAGAAAAGTAGATGAATATATTCAGATGTTTATCCCCCATACCAGTAATGGAAGAAGGAATTAGCTACTCAGTTCAGCTGAGAGCAAGGTACCAAAATCAGGAAGAAAGTTTATTAAAGTATAATTTGCTCATTTGGGGGTTTTGACACTTAAAAGCATTTAGAACCAGATGGACCTGGGTTTATATGACCTCTCTATCATTTTCTGAGCTCTGTGATGCTGGGCAGCTGGTTTAATCCTCTAAGCTTCAGTTTGGTCATCTGAGAAATGGGGATAACAGTAATAGCTGCCTCCTAGAGGGGTTGTGAGCTTAAATGGAATAATGCACATGAAGAGAGTAACTCAGCCAGTTCGCCCTCATAAATATAGGCTCTGACTATGATTAAGGTGATTCCATAGCTCATTGTTGGGAATAAACTTGCCCTTCCAAAGTCTTTTAAATCCAGGATTCAGGCTCCTAAGAGAGACACAGGGGCCAGGAATAAATGGGCCCAGTGGGAGAAGGAGGGTGAGGTGACAACACAAGAACTGTGGCCAACATTCTTGTACTCCTGCGGGCTTGAGCAAGCTGCTACGCTCCAGGCAGGATGCTGTGGCCCAGGTTGGTTGGCTGCATCCTCCGGTCTCTTTGCAAGGAATGAGCAGGCCAGGAGCTTAGTGCAGAAGTGGGCTGGAGGGAGCGATAGCAGCTGATTGCTACTCCTCATCCCTTTGCCTTCAAAATGTTCTGCTGAGCTTGAAGCTGCAATGACAGGAAAGGTGACAGAGTGGGTACTTGAGCAGGCCTACCCAGCCCAGCAGGAAAGCTTCTGCCTCTTGTTTATTCTTACTACCCTTGGAGCTCTCTTCCTAGCTCCTTCCACTCCTGCTTCTCTTAGTCCTACTTCTAAAGAATTCTCTGGCCTGCTGACAAGCGTCTCTTTTATTTATTTATTCTTCCATCTAGCTAGTATTCACTGAGGACTTGCTGTGTGCCATATATGGGGAATACAGTGATGAGTGGAGGTCAGAGCCCAGCTCTAATGAAACATACTCTCTAGTGGGGAAAACAGACAATAAGCGAGCAAGCAAACAAACAAGACGTTTTCTGGTAAAGTTGCAGATAAGGTGAAAGTTGAGGTGCATAAGATGGGGGAGTCAGGGAAGGCTTCTCTGAGGTAGTGACATTAAAGCTGAGGCCTGAATGATGAACACAAACCATCCATGTGCAGGTTACAGCCTTCTAGGCCAGGGCAAAGGCCTCAAAGTGGGCTTGCTGCATTCGGGGGGCAGAACTAAGGCCTATGAGAGGAAGAGGGGAGGGGGCCAGAAGTCACTTATCATGCCAGGATGAAGAGTCTGAATGTGCTTCTAACACAAAGAGGAGTGCTTTTTATGTCTTAAGAAAATGTTCCCTTCTTCAATGTCATGGATAATATGTCCTGTTTTCTTCTATCTGTTTTGCAGTTTGGGTTTCTACCCCATAGAAACGGCCTAGAAAGAAGATCGTCTCCTGTGGGGGAGGAAATGATATGCACTATTAAGCTGGATGGATTAATAAATCAAAGAAACATAACCGAAATAACTGGGACCTATCCTCCGGCCACCTTCTGAGTGAATAATGAGATCACCGTTTCCACTCTGGTGCAGATCATTGTCATCAGAACTCGTCAGCTGCCTTGTAATTCCCTTGCCTTCCTGAGAGAGTGAAGGTGGAGACTAGCATCTGAGGGGTCATCTGGGCAGCCCTGGGGCCGGCTCAGATGTGAGGCAGAGCCGTGCGAAAGAACATGAGGAGGTACAAAGCCAGCACATCTGTTATCACTGGCAGCTTCCAGCATGGCCCTTTCCAAACAGCAATCCCAAACACCACCTCAAAGAGCAAAGCCAGCTGAAATAGCCCAGATGTTCCCCCTGCTTGTAAAATAAAATACCACACCATAAACTGGGAGAGATGACATCAAAGTGGTCCACAAAGCCAGGGTCTTAATGGAATCAAAGATCTCCCTAAAGCTTTCGTGCATCTGCTGTTGTACTGTGGCATGGGCTCCCCTGGATCTGCCAGTTTATGTCTGGAGAGCACACATCTGGAAACAATGTCACAAATGCTCCAAAAGTTAATTCTTTCATTGATAAGACGGTACTTTCTTCAGAAAAAGATGAAATAGTGCAGGCAGATTCTTCACCTCCAAGAAAAGTAAGGAGTTTCCAGGTATAATCTAAAATGAGAAAACAGAATCATGAAGAATCAGTCGGCAATTCTCATATGTCAAAGTCCTTAGTCCGACTTGTTTCAGTTAAGCCAGAGCACGGATGTGAGATCTTCTGACATGTTGTGCGTGTGTTCCACTCATATCTTCTTGAATCCCCTACCATTTCCATGCACACCAGCCTGATTTACAGTGGCCGGTACTTGCTCTTGGGCAGCTAGAACCCACTTTGCGTATTGCAATGCCTGGGAATTAATGACCCTCTAGGGACATCCTTGCAAATAAATATCCCAGCTCCCCCACCCCTTGGCAGGATAACTCTGATGTGTATGTGTTTATGCCTCTTCCCAGAGCCACCCAGTTGGATTAAGCTCCAGTTGCCTGCTGAGGTAGCTGGCTTAATTATGTGTCCCTATTGGCCGCCTTACTTCTTCTGCCTCATCCATCCCTGAGCCTCCCAAAGAAACTGCGTGCATGCAATCTGCACCTCAGGGTCTGCCTCTCAGAGGAACACAACCAGACACACCTCTACTGAAATAATTTCCTCCTCCTTAATATTTATATGGAAAGGAGGCACATCTTCTCAAAAATGAGGGATTCTGCAGGATAGAAATCAACTTTAGTGTTCTACTGGCTATGCAGCTGCATACTGGGTCCATATCCATGACGCGTCTAGGATTATCAACCCCACTTCCCTCAGTCCCTTCCCCCTTCTCTTGTGCTCTGCTCTGTTTGTAGTGTGGGGGGACTTCAAGTTTAGAATAGACCACTGAACACTGCTCCTTCCCATCAAAGGACGCATGGTGGCTGTGGTGTCACGAAATACTCCTGGCTGAAGAAACATAAGGGAGGTGGAAATTTTATATTAAAATAGGAGGTTCCAAAATAATATATAAATCAAGTCTTTGTCTGCTTAAGAAAAATTTGGGGTGTTTATTAAAACTAAATTCCCAGCCTCAAGCCTCAGAAATACTGATTCAGTGAGTCTAGGGTAAAAGTCAAGTATTTACTTTTGTGTGTGTGTGTGTGTGAGGAAGATTGACCCTGAGCTAACATCCATTGCCAATCCTCCTCTTTTTGCTTGAAGAAGATTGTCACTAAGCTAAATCTGTGCCAGTCTTCCCCTATTTTGTATGTGGGATGCCGTCACAGCATGGCTTGATGAGCGGTGTGTAGGTTCACGCCCAGGATCCGAACCTGTGAACCCTGGGCTGCTGAAGCGGAGTGTGCGAACTTAACCACTACGCTACTGGGCTGGCCCCAAGTATTTGCATTTTTAATAAATGTAGCAGCTTGAAAACATGGCCCCCAATTCTTTGACACTCCTGTCATTGAGAGCTGAGTTCTGTGTCACTTCTCCTCGACTCTGGGCACAGTCACTGCTTGACCAATAGAATACAGTGGAGGGATGCTGTGCAGGTTTCTGGGCCCAGGACTTAAGAAACTGGTAGCTTTCACTTCCTGTCTTTTGGGATGCTTATTGCTGTAAGGAAGCCAAGCGGCTGTATGGCGAGGTCTTTTATAGGTGTTCCAGCTGACAACCCCAGCTGAGGTCCCAGTTGACACCCAGCCACACCCCCAAGTCACATGAGTGAGCCAGCCTTCTGAAGGTTCCAGTCCCTGGACGTGGGTCACCTTCAAGAAGCACCTACTGACATTTCATGGA
The DNA here is from genome assembly GCA_031878705.1 of Tapirus indicus. NCBI lineage: Eukaryota > Metazoa > Chordata > Mammalia > Perissodactyla > Tapiridae > Tapirus > Tapirus indicus. The sequence continues at coordinate 63,725,411 of CM062919.1, read as the reverse complement.
ACAGAGACGAGCCAAGCCTGCCATACTCTGCCCAAACTGATGAATGATTGCTGTTGTTTTAAGCCACAGTGTTTTGGGATGGCTTGCTAATCAGCAATGCTAACCAGAACAACAAATTCTCCGGGTGATGCTTAGGTATATGGCTCATGTGCTTTGAAAAATACTCTTTCCGATAATCAGGTGTGTCAGGAGATTATGCAAAAGTGAATGGGGTAAAAACTATTAAAGAAAATAAGGTGGTCAGTAGGTAAAAGCAGAGGAAAAATATTTTAATATGAGGCCTCCATTGGTAATGTGGAGAGCATGGCTCTCAGGCTGCATGTTCAGATATATGGGAGAAATAACTTAAAAAATAACACAACTTAATTTGTTCCTTTCCTCGTTCCATTCCTTGCCGATGCTGAGGCACTGGGGGCTTCTGATCTTGGCCATCATGTGTCCACTGACACCTCTTTGGTCCCATGCCCGTCAATACAGATCACTGCTTAAGGCTTCTAGTCCCCAGCCACAGCTACAAGGTCCCTTGGCACCCGGCATTCTGAGCCCCTTCTGTCCCTCCCATGGATGGTGCAGAAACATGCTGACTGAGGCTCTGTGGTCACGCCTTGCAGCTATTTCTGCATCATGTTGGTTTTCTGGGGCTCCTTGGGAAGGATAAACGAGTGAAGTGGACCAGTTTTAGACAAAAGGGGCAACTGCTACTTTGCTCTAGCTAATTGTTGTCGTGAGGGAATATGGGCTGGGGTGCCAGACCTCCTGATGTTTCGAGAGAACCCTGAAGTGAGAATCATCATGTAGAATCTCCTGATATTAACTATGTGTAACAAAGACAAACTTTAAAATGTATTGTAAAGGTCAAATACAACATATCTGTGGGCCGGCCTGACAGCCTGCCGGTTTGTAGGTTCTGACTGAATTTTATGTGCGTGGGGTCGTGGGGGGTCACCAAGGGCAAAGCAGAGCAAAGAACGAGAAGAAATATTGGAACCAAAAGCCTGTCTGTGAGTTTTTCAAAAAATATTATCCCAGTAAAGAAGAGAGAAAAAGGAACAATGTAAAACTTGAAGAAAAAGAAATTTCAATCCAGTTTCAACCGGGGGCAGTTTTTCTCCATGTGTGAAATAATCAGCCAGGCAATGATCAGTGCCCCGGCCAGAGTTCAGAGCCCAGAGCCCAGGGTCTAGAGTATTACCTCTGAAAAGGAGAGGAGAGTGGAAAGAAAACTCAACAGGAGAGGGTATGAAGCTCAGATAAGTTAATGTACAGAGATTTAAGCAAGTAGGCTTTCTGAGGGCCATTTTGAACATTAGGTTCATCCTCAGACTCAAAAGTGGGAGCAATTGAAATTCACAATCAGTTCTTCCCTTTGAATATGATACCATTCCAAGAGTAATCATGAACCCTCCCACTCAGACATAATCATAGCTCTCTAAGTGTTTAGCTCCTAAAATGTTAATTAAAACAATATGTTAAACTTAGTGGTACAAAAAATGAACAAGGGACAGAGGAATGCAAGTGTTTGTTAGATGAATATAGGTCAGCTGGGATCCAGGGAGGAAGAGAGTTCAGTGCAGATGTCCTGTGTGCAGTCGGGCTCCTAGACCAGTGCTGCCGCTGTATTGGGAAAGGCCTGGAAGGAAGATCATATGCAAGTTGGGAGATAGACTAAAGTTCTCCATAATATGAGATCTACCTTTCCTTTTGGAAGACACAGATGAGGGTATTTGGAGAATTCATAAGAGTGAAGGAGTATTCATAATTAGGACTCTCATTGAAGATGACAAAACAAAAACCAACTCTAATTAGTCTAAAGCAAGAAGGGAACTATCTGCTCATAGAACTGACCAGTCCAGAGATAGGAGTGGTATAGCTCTCTCCAAGGGCTCAAATGATGTTGTCAGGACTCAGTTACTCTCCTCTCTTGGCCCTGACTGGACACCAGCCCAGAACCTTCAGGCTAACATCTGAGGCCCAAGTTCAAGTCCAGTGGGAAGGAGCATCTCATTCTGGTGGCTCAAGCACAAGCTCCAAGATTAGCTATGAGTGCACCAATCTGAACCACACTCCAGCTCTGGAGCCAATCACGCGGCCAAAAGAAGATGAGCCCCCTGACTGATTGGGACCAGGGCGGGTCACACGATCCAACATCAGAGCTTTTCTGTTTGTTTTTTCCCCTGTCTTTTTTCTCCCTGTACCAGTCCTTTTCCTCCCTGTGCTTCAGTTTGGGTCCTTTGTATTGGTCTTTCAGTTAATGAATATTATCTTCTCTTGTGTCCCATCTGCTGTTAAACCGGTCTGTTGAGTTCTTACTTTTATATACAGGTGTATCTTATTTTATTGTGCTTCACAGATACTGTGTTTTTTACAAGACCCTTTTTACAAGACCAGCAGAAATGTTGCAACTTGCTGAAGGCTCAGATGATGGTTAGCATTTTTTAACAATAAAGTATTTTTTAATTAAGCTATGTATATTGTTTTTTTAGATATGCTATTGCACACTTAATAGACTACAGTGTTGTGTAAACATAACTTTTATATGCACTCAGAAACCATAAAATTCCTGTGACTAACTTTATTGTGATATTTGATTTATTGTGGTGATCTGGAACCAAACCTGCACTATCTCCAAGGTATGCCTGTATTCCCTCGGCATTTTTGTCCATTGGATTTTTCAAATGTCCAATCCTAAAATTTTTCAATTTTAGAAAGTCCATTGGATTCATTTTGTGGATTCATCCAAAGGCATGTACAAGTATGTTCAAAGAAGAATTATTTATAATGGCCAAAACTGGAACCAAAACAATTTCTATCAAAAGTGAATAGGTAAATAAATGGTGTTATATTCATGGAATGGGATACCATACAGCAATGAAGTGAATGGTCTCCAACTATATCCAACATCATGACTGAAAATTAAAGAAATCAGATGCAAAATAATGTGTGATCACATTTATGTAAAGTTTAAAAACATAAACTACAGCAGTTAGGGATTAATATTTAGGTAGTAAAAATATAAATAAAATAAAAGCAAGAAAATAATTACTAACAAAGTCAGTATATGTACTTTTGGGTAGATGCATTATATTCTGCAATTAAGAAAGTACAAGATAAAGGACAGGGGTAACCACGGGTTTGGCAAACCCATGAGAATATAAGCTGTTTACCTCTGCCTTTTGCCTCTACGGTCATCCTCTCCTGCTAACTCCTTTAAATACCATCATAAACTTTCCACAACGATGGCCTGAACTTTTGTCCTAGAAAAGTGGTAAAGAGCATTATCTCTGGAAGTCCTCTGTTAAATTTTAAGTTATCTAGTGAGGTGGAAAAGAAGTCAGTGTGCACTCTAGAAAGAGTTACACCACCTGTCTCTACCATCAATATGATAGGTGGTAGGTTCCAGGAGCAAACATGAGAGAAACCTCAGCTGTGGGAAAGGTGGACATAAGAGACAGGAGGTTGTATGCTGGGAGTTAAACTATAAGATTAGATACTGAATTAAAGCAGAGATTTGCAAATTCCCACCAAATAATAGGCAAAATCTGTTTAGTATTCACTAAGGCTATGTGCTAAAAGCATTACAAGCATAATCCTTATGACAACCTTGCAAGTTAAATGAGATTATTTTCTTAATATTGCAATGGAGGAATGATGTTTAGGGCATTTTCAAGGAAGTCCTCAAGGCCACGTGGCCAAGAAGTGGCAGAATTGAGATTCAAAGTGAGATCATCTGGCTCCAGAGCCTCTGTTATGAACTCCCACATTATAATCTCTCTACTAAAGAGGTGTAGCGGCTCCCAGGCCTGAGCAAGACTGGACAATTCCATCGTACATGGTGTTGTTTAGTGACAGAAGTGTGAAAAGTCAGAGTAACTTGGGAGGGCCAAATCGGGCACTCTTCAGGGAGAGGAAGTCCTGCCGATAGATTCTGGTTTCCATGGTCCCCTTTTTAAGGCTGTGGGTCCCTCCAGTGGGTCTGGATGTATCAAGCTTACACAGCCTCATGATATTAAACATTTTAATTATGCAAACAATCTCTTGTCTTTTGAATTCTTGTTTAGCAAGCAGCTTTCTGATTATAATTTGACTTTCCAAAAAGAACTCCTTAGAATTTGGAGTCTATACCAATTTGAGTATTCTGGTGTGTGTGACAGCTGTTATTTTCGTTGTCTACCAACGTATTAGCATTCTTATTTATATATTAGTTTCTTGAATTATGTGAATGTGATTTTTTAAATTAAAAATGGAGCTTTGAAAGCTGCATCTACAAAAATCTGATTTTTGAGTCTGAAAAGCTGAGGCCCAATCTCCGAATTTTGGCAAATTCATAGAGAATTTGGCAAATTCAAAGATAAAGTTATCATGTGAAATCTTTTGGGAAATAAACAATTGACCTTTTCCTATTCAGACCTTAAACCTGGTGTGGGCTTTAACTTTTTAACTTAACTTCTATAAGCATATCAGTTCACTTTATCTGCTGAGTAATTGTCATACTGTAAAGCAGAATAAACCATGAAGCCATTAAAATTTCAGTGAAGTGATAATGGTAAGATGAGGTTTAGAGAGATGCTATGAACTGAATTGTGTCCCCACCAAATTTATATGTTGAGTCCCTAACTCCCAATGTGATGGTATTTGGAGATGGGACCTCTGGGAGGTAATTAGATTTAGATAAGGCCATGAGGGTGGGGTCCTCATGATGGGATGAGTGCCCTTATAAGAAGAGATACCAGTGAGCTTTCTCTCTCTCTCTCTGTTTTTTTTTTCCCCCAATACTAGCACAAAGAGGTCATGTTAGCACGCAGCAAGATGGTGGCCATCTACAAGCCTTTAAGAGAGTTCTCACCAGAACCTGACAATGCTGGCATCTTGATCATGGACTTCTTGACTCCAGACTGTGAGAAAATAAGTCTCTGTTGTTTAAGCCACCCAGTCTCTGGTATTTTGTTATGGCAGCCTGAGCAGACTAATACAAGGAGTCGATGGAAAATAGGGAGGCAACCCTTCTTTGAGTGACTGAGAGATGCTATCCTGGGGATGGGACAAGCTCAAAAATCTGAAAGGCCATCCCCCCAAAATGAGCAACCTAGAGAACATCATCTTAAGGAGAAGAAATCTAAAAAATGACCTCTGCTTTCTTTAGGACTGTGTATTCTGTAGGCATTCTGTAACATGCCTTTCATTTTAGATTTTTCTTTGTTTTCCTCATCTGTTTCATTTAGTAGAAGAATTGCACTAGTGTCATTAACACTTAGAACACTTTTAGAAAGTCAAAAATTTAACTCACTAAAAATGTTTCATTACATAGTATTCCTTTCACAGATCATTCTTTCCTTTCTGGAAAAGAATCAGGTTATAAAACCTTGGGAATGCAGTTAGCAGGACTTTTAAATGGTGTTTGATTTTTTAAAAGCTTAAGCATCTGACCATGGTTTTTCCAAGTCAAACAGCAGTTTAAAAACTAAGAGGCTTTGAAGTCAGAGGCCTGTAATGCTGTGGGATGCTTCTCTTTTTCTCTCTCCTGAAATAGTAGGTGAGATCAGATGAGAAAATTCGTACCGATACTGTTTGTGTTTCTCTACATGGAAGACCATTTCTTGAGAGTCTGCCCCATAAACCTTACTTGGGTTCTCTAATACAGTGAGCCACTTTTTTGAAATGTATAAGAAAAAAATTCAGTGTGCTGAGAAAAACTCATTTAACCACACTGTTATTACTTTTAAACATGAAAAATGTCATTTTCTCTTCACTTCTCAAATAATGAACAGAAAGACCCAGATTTTCGGAAGGCCACATAGCAAGCCATGACAAATCTTGCTTTGAAACTCACAATGATAGAGGCCTTTTTAGAGTGCAGAGGTCTCAATAATAATAGCTACCCTTTACATTGTTCCTACAACATGCCAATCAGAATCCTTGTTATCTTGCATTATTTTTCACTCTTGTAGGACACCAGCAATGAAGATATTTGTAATGGATTCTAGTGGAGGAAGACAAATCCTCTACACTCTGGGTCCTTCTGGCTGGGATATGAGTTAAATTGACATGAGACATAATAACAGGAGAAAAATCAAATAAATCTTTATAACATGTATATATGGGAGAGTCTCAGGAAAACTGAGCAACTTGCCAAAATGGTGGGGGCTCTCATCTTAAATACCATCTTCAGCTAAAGACAAAGGAGGATGTTGGCGGTGGGGGGAGTGAGTTATGGGAGATTACCAGAAAAGCACAGTAAATAAGAGTATGCAGATTTAAGTCTTCACCTTCTGCACTGATAAGAGTTTCTAGAGATTAGGTCATCCCCCCTTCTTCCTGGTACAGAGAGGGAGATACCTTTACAAATGGAGATTTCCCTTATAAATGTAAATGTCTCTTACAAAGGATAGCTTCTACTTTTACTTGGTTTTCAGTGCTTTGATAAGAATGGGCTTAGCAAGGACCCTCCCAGTCTATCGATACCCAGAATTATCTATGGCGATGGCCTGTCGTGGGAACAGGCCTTCTAGCTTAAATTTCCTTTAGGCGGTTGGGGGGGTGTCAAAGTTTCTTTCAGAGTCTTTTGTTCTTGAAAATAATCAAGGCAAAGAGACATATTTTGAGGTGGCCAATGCAGAGTGGCTAAATAACTGGACCAAGACTCATTACTGATAAGAAGCTGGGTCAGAACTCTCCAAATTTCTGACTTCAAAATCCACATTCTTTCCACTGTTATGCCATGTGATGTCCATAATTAAATCTACATTTCTGGAAAGACCAGATAAATCTATTAATATTTAAATTTTCATTCTAGAATAGTACAAAACTCTCAATGAGAGTAAAAATAGATATTGGTGGTCCACCGACCTGAATGTTATATCATTTCTTTTTATTAAAATTCTTTCAAAGCAAAGCCTATTTAAAAAAAAAATGAAGGTAAGTGTGTGCCAGGAAGGAAGGAAGGTCAGAGGGACTGAGGTCTGAGCTTTACCAGCAGATTCTAATCACGCCATTATGACCAATCATCAAGGTATTGATCTGCAGAGTTTACAGTGATCATAATAATTTACATTTGTAGAGAACTTTTTAGATCAGAGATAAATTGTCTGGAAGAAGATAAGACAACTAACAGGATCAGAAAACAAGCCATAGTGTCAATTAGATTAGCTTTCTCTGGGGAAACCTTGATTGGATCAGTTTCTGTGGAGAGAGTGGGGAATTGCATGTCACGAATAGTCACCAGGGAAGCAGTCTACCTGCAAAATACAGTAAATACAAAAGAAGCTTGAAATTGGGAATTGGTTTGTTATAACAATGTGTGAAATGAAGAATGGGTGAAGTTGAGGTCATTATAAATACCCCAAGTAGGAGGAAAATCATCTGAGAAAATAGGGCATACTTTTGAGCAGTTTCCTGCACTAAAGAAGAAAGGATGTTTACTCTGCTTGATAGATATATTTCTGTCGAGAAGGAAGGAGAACTCATTACCTTGCCGTATCTTCATGATAATGTACCAGGATAATCCAACTCCCTCAGCTCTGATTCTATATTCTCTAAGCAACCTTCCGATGGTAATTGAGTTTCTCAAAGAGATTTCTCTACTGGGAAGGAAATGAGTGGACAGATTGACATGACTATCCAATCTGCTTGGCAGTGTGATTTCTCACTGTAAATTAAGACCCTGGCTCCTGCATGGGATGTGGGTGGCTGATGTGAGTCAGGTCTCCTTGTGGTAAACTAAAAATCAAGGCCCTGGGTCTGCAGAACTGACAATAGCAACCACCTACGTTTGTATAGTAATTTATAGTTTATAGAGCCTTTTGACCCATGCCATCTCATTTAGCTCTCACAATGTGTCTGTGAAGTAGTTATGATGATCTCTATTTTATCAAGATTTGGAAAAGTTAAGTGAATTTCTCAAGGTCATACAGCTAGAGGAAGATAGAACACAAAACCCAGGACTGCTGATGCTACATGTAGAACACCCCCACTACCAGGCACAGGTGAGTACACACTCATGATCACTCCAGATGTGTGGAGACTCCTGAGATGGAGTTTCCAACAACTTGCAGCCTTACTGATATCTTGCTAGAGCAGAGCCTGGTGGATAGAGGATGGACCTTTTGTTTAAAGCTTATTTAGCCATTACCCCCAATTTCCCCATCACCTCTAGCCCTAGGAAACCACTAACCTACTTTCTGTCTCTACAGATTTGCCTATTCTTGACATTCTACAGAAATAGAATCATACAATATGTGGTCCTTTGTGCCTGGCTTCTTTCACTTAGCATAATGTTTTCAAATTTCATCCATGTTGTAGCATGTATCAGGACTTCATTCTTTTTTATTGCCAAATAACATTCCATTGTATGGATATACTACGTTTTGATTATCTATTTATCAGTTGATGAACATTTTGGGTTGTTTCTACTTTTTGACTATTGTGAATAGTGCGGCTATGAACATTTGTGTACAAGTTTTTGTGTGAACATAGGTTTCTATTTCTCTTGGGCATATAACTAGGAGTGGAATTGCTGGATCATATGCTAACTGTATGTCTAACTATTTGAAAACCTGCCAGACTGTTTTTCAAAGCAACTGCACGAGTTTGTATTCCTATTAGCAGTGTAGGAGGGTTTCATTTTCTCCCCATCCTCACCAACGCTTGTTAATATCTGACTTTTTGATTACAGCCATCCTAGGGGGTATGAAGTGGTGTCTCACTGTGGTTTTGGTTTACAGTTCCCTAACAACTAATGATATTGAACACCTTTTCAAATGCTTATTGATCATTTGTATATCTTCTTTGCAGAAATGTCTATTCAAATTCGTTGTCCATTTTTTAATTTGGTTATTTGTCTTTTTATTATTGAGTTGTAATAGTTCTTTATATATTCTAGATACAAGTCCCTTATCAGATACATAATTTGAAAAAATGTTCTCCCATTTTGTGAGTTATACTTTCTCTCTCCTGTTGGTGTCCTTTCAAGTACAAAAGTTTTTTCTTTTTTTTCCCTGAAGATTGGCCCTGAGCTAACATCTGTTGCCAATCTTCCTCCTTTTTTTTCCTTTTTTCTTCCCAAAGCCCCAGAAGATAGTTGTATGTCATAGTTGTACATCCTTCTAGTTACTCTATGTGGGATGCTGCCTCAGCATGTCTTGATGAGCAGTGTGAAGGTCCACACCCAGGATCTGAACCCGCGAACCCTGGGCCGCTGGAGCGGAGCACGCGAACTTAACCGCTATGCCACAGGGCTGGCCACAGCCAGCACAAGAATTTTTAATGTTGGTGATGTCCACTTTATCTATCTTTTCTTTTGTAACTTGTGCTTTTGGTGTACAGATGAATCTTTTGGAATAACAGGAAACTTGATTAGGTGTCCAAACAGTATTAATTGTTGCTGTGAGTTAAAGTATAAAAGAAAGAACAGTTTCAGAGGAAAAGTGTCTGCCTCCATGGAATTTGCATTGTGATGAAAAGAAAAACTAAAGAAAGAAAAAAGGTAAAAAACAATAAAAGAAGGATAGATTAAGTGTTGGTAAGAGATAAATATTGAAACTGAAATTTCAGAAATAGCTTGTTACTAGCAATGTTTATTTTCCTATGTTTTTGTAGTACAAACATATCAGCAAAGCATATCCATGAAAGAATATATTTTACATTTAGATTTTTTTAGATGTTTTTCTAAAGATGGAAACAACCAAGACTGTATTGTACATTTGCCTTCAAAACTGGTGGTATAGGTCAAATGAGTTTTCTACATATATTTGTATAAGATTTAACTGTATATTTTAAACGAACTTACTTTTACGTGTATATCACTACGAGGTATCTAAAATAACACCTTGGTTTATACAAAAATCTTAAACTTCCTCTGAAGCTTTCATTCAACATAATATAGTCTTTTTATACAAACCAAGATATATGTAGCTTCTACCTATTACACAATTAGATTTCCTTTCTGGTCTGTTGACAGGTATTTTATGAGTAACATCTGTAATATCCAGTAATCTGCTGCAAGAAATAGTGCTGATTTCATTAGAAAATAATTTGCCTTCCAAGACACTTTTTCAAATACTCTAAGCACTCTCTAATGATGTAAATTAATAATAGAGCATCTAGGAAAATTCCGGGTATAGTAAAGAAAAATAAGTATATTCAGTTCAGTGTTGAAAGGAAAAGTGAGTGGGGAAACTTCCTTTATCTATGCTTTTGGATATATTTATCATTATGATGCTTGTTGTGCTCTGTTCCTAGTTTGATATCTAGCTTTAAGCTTGTTTACTTATCAAAATTAAATTTTGAAGTGTTGGTGGGCTGCAAACTCCAGGAATGCTGTTATCGTCACAGAATTCAAACAACAAGGCTTAAGTGCTTAATTAAGGGTCTAACTAAATTGTTATTAAAAAAAATCTCTTTATTAAACCATTTAAATCTCAATATTAAGCAAACACTATATTTAAGAATGAAGTTTGAGGGTAACTTTGAAATAAACTGAATGCAGGTTATAATTTCTTACCTTCCCCATTTTCAATTTTTCTCTTTCAACTAATTCCAATCGTATTCTTATGCATAAATGTTTACCAGAAAGTTCCTCTATGGTTGACCCTGCTTATCTAATATGAAATCCAAGTCTTCCTAGGATTTGGGCCAGTTTCCCAGATTTCAGGATATTTTTGTAGCAAAGTGACTTTAGGGCTTTTTTTCTCTGACATCTAACTGATTTATGCTTTTATATTTAATTCTTTCTGCTACCAGAAACACACACATACACAAACACACTGAACAGAAAGATTCAGGTTCCTCTGTTTGCTTTTCAATTGTTTTGTTTTGCTTCTGAAGAGCAGGAAGAAAAGCTTGTGATGGAGAACAAGGGGATCATGCCTGAAAAGGATCCTGTAGGCAAACCAAGGTGGCCTGATGCAAGTAAGCTCTCTTAACAGACCTCTCAGCAAGCTCACCTGCTGGTTTTCCTGAAAAAAACAAAAACAAAACCAACACACTGACTGATGTCCCCTGCATACTGAGTGCTTACTGCCCTTGGACCACTCTCTCATTCACTTCCGCACTTCTGCTGCCACTACTGAGCTGTACGTTTCCCAATAGCAAGTTGTTTTTAAACTTAAGCCTTTTCATGCCGCTTGTCCTTGTTTTTGTAACTATGCAATTTAACTGAATACTAGGCAAACCAAAGAAGAAATGAGTACAAAAAGAAAAAGTGTTTTGTTTTCATAAACAAAATTAAAATTAAATGTTTTGGAAAGAGACTAGTATTGAATTAGTATGTAAAATGAACCACAAAATTTTGAGAAACAGGCAGCAAAAGTGGAGTTATTTAACTAATGTCTGAACTAGAAAGTGGCCCAATTGTATTCATTTGTAAATTCATCCATTTATCCTACAAACATTTATAAAACACTTACTGTGTGTGCCAGATAGTTGAGTAACTAGGAATATAAAAACAACTAAGTCATAGATCTTAAGAAAATAAAGTCAGTAGGGAAAGGAGCTATGAAAAGACATATATTGCTAGAAAATGTGGTGACTGTATCAAAGCAGTGCTCTGTGAGCCTAGAAATGTTTACATAAACACGTGCTATCTTATCAGCTCCCAAGGGACATTTAAAAATAAAAATTTTCTCCCTTGATAATATGAAGTGTGTTATCACTACAGAACACTTGGAAAACAGAGAAAAAATGTAAAGAAGAAAATAAAAATCCTCTCTAATTCCACTACTGAGAGAATTATTGTAGATTTTTTGGCAAATTTTTTTCCAATCTTCTTTCTCTCTGTCTCTCTTTCACACACACACACAGATATAATATTATTTTCATTGTTTTATATTATTTAACACTAATATTACATAATAGTATAGTATATATATATATATATGTACTCATACATAAAGTATACTTTTTAAAAAAAAACCTTTAAAAACATATTAGTGACAACACAGTGTTCAACATTAAAGTATCTTTTTCATGTATTAAATAACTATAATGAGGATAATTAAGTGAACAATATTAGATTTAAACAAAGGCGTCAGCCCAGGAGAAAGTAAAGAAGTTGGGTTGTCGTGGTTCACATTCTCAGTGATAAGTGCTAAGTGTCTGAACTACTTTACAGAGAGGCCTCTGATGTTTTTCACATCAGCTGACCCTTTTGAAATAATCTGAGCCGCGGTGACATGGCAGGATGTTGCAGATTGAAAGAAGTCACAGCATTTTAGGATTTAGGAAGGTGTTTCCACCTCTATGAACTAGATACGATCTCCTATGGAGGGACAGGTAGTGCTAATCCTGCAGGTGAGTGTCCATCCCCCTCCTGACGTTTCCCGTCCGTCTCGCTGAGCACTGGCATCAGGAGGAGCGAGAGCGAGGCTGCCACAGGCAGGGGTGGGACCCAGAGTGGATCTGAGGCTCAGTGAAGTTACGGTGGCCAATGGCCAGTCTTCTCACATTTTGTCTCTCAGAAACGGGGCTCTGGATGTGCCCATGTACTAGGAGTGTTTTAACTGAAACTCAGTCTGGGGATTCTATGGGCACAGATACCATGCCTGTGAAATAATGGATGCAGAATTGCTTTGAAAAGTTGGAAGTCCAACTCCAGATCGGAGACCTTTTCCCTTCTGCATTTCTTCACCAGTATTTCAGCACTCCATTTCCCGTTTTAACATTGTTTCCCTACATACATAAAATTCACTGGGGCTTTGCTTAGAGACTCTGTGCCCACAGGGAAATGCATGCAAGCTCTGCAGGAAGACTGCCCCTCACTCTGCCCCTAGGAACCCAGAGCTCGCTTCACACACCTGCACGTTGGTTGATGATACCGTGACAAGTTGATGGTTTTATTAACCAGCTCCAGGCTCTTCAAGTCTCTCTCTGGGAATCCTTCAGCCTCTTCTTCCTGAATCACCTCCTTCCATCTTTCCTGCTGTGGACTTTGTTCTCAGTCTCCACCCCTGCCTGGAAACAGAAGCTCTAATTCTTGATCTTCTGTCACATTCTTGTCCTGGATTTGTTCCACGATCAGATCTGGCTTCATGGGCACAGGGCCATGCACTCAGAAGAGCCCTGCTCTTGGTTTAATGCTCTGCTGTCACTGTCTTGAAAGTCTTATTAATTTTTGAATAAGGATCCTGCATTTTCATTTTGCATGGGACCCCACAAATGATATAGCCTGTCCTGTATATGACATGTGGCCACGAGCCAACATGGCCCACTCCCGTGGTTCTCCCTGATACAGTAGCACCACCTAAGACCCTGTGCAGAGGGAAGCCAGACTGATGGGGATGAGGGTCGTACTATTTCTCTCCTTGCCAGAGTGGGCACAACTGTACCCATAGCTAGAGGGAATCAGTGACACCAGCTGAGGCTGCCATGGGGAAGTCAGGATTTGAGAGCTAATTTTATAAGCTGATTTGAATGGAGATGCTGGGAGCTAGGAATGACTTAATGTTTCCTTCTCCCAGGCCATGTTTAATGAAGAACAAGAAGAGAAATAGAGAAGCAGCAAGTGCCCATCCTCCGCCTCCACAGTCTTGCAAACCTAAAGGAGACCTAAGCTGGTGTGGTGGAGATTTAAATTGAATGTGAGTTTGGAGTTATGTGGTTGTTAGACAGGCTTAAATCTTTACTTATTGAATAAGGACTTATTATTTATGGTAACCAGGAGAGCTGTGAGACCTGCCCAGCATTCATCCAGGGGCAGAGAAAGAACAAGTTGAGAGAGTGGGTTCAAAGAGATAGGGGCAGAAAGAAAAAAGTTGCTTTTTGCTTGTACTGTATTGAATCCAGCTAATTTAATAAACTAAACACAGGAGCCTCATTGCCTTAAAGCCAGTGGGAGGATGAGCAAGCAAATCATGCAAACATAACTCACTGTGAACCTTAAGGCCTATTCTTTTTGTTCATGAGGCTGGTCCTGAAATAATGTAGGGACTTATCTGGTCCCTACTAAAATGACAACTACCAATTTTTAGGTGTTTACTATGAGCCAGGCAAAGTGCTAAGCATATCTTACATGTTATATGATTTCTACCTCACAATGAGGTATTTTAATAACTGCATTGCAAAATGAGGAGATTGTGTGTTAGAAAGATTAAAGTCCCTGAGTCGTATAGCAAGTAAGTAAAGAAGCCAGTGTTTGACACCAGCCCCAATGAACTCCAAAGCCCATGCTCTGAACCACTAACTTATTCTGTCCTTAATGGAGTTACAAAACTGGTTATTCAGATTTTTTAGCATGTCTTTCTGGACAGTCTTCTTTGCAATTCTCATATATAGGAACCAGTAAAATAGCATCATTCTCAACCAAACAAAAGCAATGAAATGCCTTTCTCACCCCCTTCCTCTATTCTCCTGTTCTTTCATATTTATACATAGAAACTGTAAACAAACAAAAGCACCCAAGCTGATTTCTTACACTAAAATTAAAATTCAGCCATTTGTATAGCTTTTGAAAGACCTGGTTTGCCAAAAACCTAAAAAACCCCCTCAGATCTTAACCTAGTTTCTTGTCTATATCAAGTTTCAGGTGAGGAGGGAAACAATGAGAATTACCGTTTTAGACCAAAATCTGAAGAAGAAAGAGAACAGGGCTGCACAAGAAAAGAAGGCTGTCCCTGGTCAGATGTATCCTCAGAGTTCAGCAAAATGGCATAAAGCTAAGAGCATAGAATTAGGATCTGAGATTTGCAAATACCCGTGAAGATGAGAGGACAGTGTCTGAGGGAAAGAGGTAGCTGCACAGAGCTCTCTCTACCAATCTGGGTTTCCTAAGAACAGGGATTCAAGATGGGAAAGGAGGAATGCTTGAACCAGGAATGACATGAACCTGAAAGAACAGTAGGAAATAGGCTGATATTCAGAATAAACACAGGTTTACACAACCACTCCCTAATCCTGGTTCAAGTGCCTTACACACCCCAACATAGATATTTAAAGGACATTATCCCCAGCCCTGGACTGGGGTTGGAGGAAAGGCTACAGACTTTTGGGAATGAGAGTGATGAGGCTTACCTTCCCAGTCCCATAGATGACAGGGACAGCAGGGAGACTAGCTGATCCGATAACTGTCCTCCACCTTAGGAAACTTGATCTGGCCCTTTGGTGATTCTTCCACAGATTTCGGGTTGTCTGGATAAGAGAAAGGCAGCACATTCAGAACACAGAATAGGATTTTAATGATAATTTTTACCTGTTAGAAAAGAAGCCTATTTCCCGCCACCTCACCCAATCCTCTATAGCATGTGGTGGGGAAAAAAATTTTTTCTCAGAATTCCTTTCTAGCAGAGGAATGTGATCTTCAGAGAAAATCTTCAGTTAGCCCATTTGGAGAAGGTGAGATCCCAATAGAGCTGCGCAGTTGGGATATCACCCCTACCTACCTCAGAGGGCTGCCTGGAGCCTGAAATGTAAGGTACGCAAAGCGCTGAGAAAAATGCCTGGCATGGAGGAAGCATAGTATCACAATTTCTTATTCTTATCTTTTCTAGGATCTTGCTCAGGATGAATCTCAAGATAACCATCTTGTATCTGCCTTAACTATCTTCTCTCCTTTTTAAAAATGAGGACAACCTTTGCTGATCTCCAGACTTTTTATGTCTTTTCTCTTTGTCTTTCCCTAAAGGATCACCAGCTTTTCTGTGGGTGCTCCATGCTCTTTTCAATCAGGAGGATGTAATGAATGGGGGCCGAGAAGACTTGCATAGCATTTTACAATTTCCTCCTCTATTTTGGATTTTTCTCCAGTAATCATCACTTACATTGATAAAGAAATGAAGTGGGATGGGCATTTGGTAGTTCATTCATTGCATCATCCACCCCCAAATACTACCCCTGTGTCCTCCTTACTCTTGTTCCTTCTCCAAAGTTTAAATAATGTTTTCACAGCCCTCAACATCTGTATAATGCTGTCTGAGGCTCTGCCTGCCTCTCCACCCCACCACTCACCCACAGGGGGAGTGAGGGCTTCTGAGAGTCTGAGTTTGGGTAATGTCTCTTCATACTCGCCTTGAGAGGTGGCTTCTTTTGAGAAACAAGAGGGTGAGGAGAGAACAGGCCAAGAGTTGAAGGATGATGCCCCTCAGCTCAGATCCCGACACCAGCTCCTCCCTCTTCACACCACCTCTGCCTCTGTCATGCCTGAGTCTTTTCCCCCAGCTGGCACTTAGAGATCCATGGTGACTTAACTCAGTCCAATCAAGTATGAAAGACTGAAATCCACTGAGGAGAGGAGATTTGTGAAAATCAATGTAGAATGTGTGGAAATACAAGTTATATGAATATCAAACATGTAAAGGTCAAAACCTATTTGAACATGGAGGAAATTCACCGAGAACATGTCCTGGGATAATGCAGATTCACCTGACATCTAACTGGAAATTCTCACTTGTCCTGGGCCCACTCTTGCTCTCATTTCATTAGCCCTGTCACAACACATTTCACATGTTCAAAAAAGTTTTTGGAGCTCATTTCTCAATATAGTTAGTGGGGTTTTACAGTGTTTGCTGATTAATGGATTAATTAATTTGGCGGCTGTGAAGTAATAGTCCTACAGCATTATTGTGTTTTCCCTGGCATAACACCTTCTAAGCAATGTGTTTAAGTTTAGAAATAGTTTTTCCCAGAGACCTCAAAATATGAACAATGGAATGAAGTGAAGGGGAAAAGCGTGCTGCTGTGCTTTGGGCAGCTGAGTTCTGCACCCTGCTTGGCTGAGAGCCAGCTGTGATCCTGGATCAGTCAGATAATCTCTCTGGGTTTCTATGTCCTTACTTGTAAAATAAGAGGATTAAACTATGATCTAAGATTCTTTAACTACAGTCATTTCATTACGATGCCTATGTGCTTTTTTTCCCCCTATTTAAATGCATAACTTGATATATGAATTCACAAAGTTCACATTTTACAGGATTGGTTATAACTAAATACAGAATCTTATCACTCGATTCCAGTCTTTCCCATATCTCTTTCCTCTTGGAGTAATGTCCAGACTCGTTTACATTATTGCTGATGGATTTATAAGGTAAAAGATGACTTAAAGTCATTCATGTCCCGATGTTTATATATGGCTTACCTCATCAACTTTCAAGCTATTTTATGGATATCTATGCAAAAAAGAGTTAACATAGCAGACTTACCTACTATCTTATGAATGGCTTGGCTGGCATCTGGGAATCTGCATTTTGGGAAGCTTCATGGCATCCTAGTAAAAAAAACTGGTAAAAGTGGCGCACTGTACAAATAATTTGGTTTATGCTGAACATCTGCTTTACTTCTAGAAGTCTAGAATTTTGGTAGGCACTAGACAGAGGATGCCCATGTGACCATCTCACAAATAAAAATCCTGGACACTGAGTCTCCAACGAGCTTTCCTGGTTGTGAACATTTCACATGTGTTGTTGCAGCTTGTTGCTGTGTGACTCCATTGGGAGAGGATTCTTGAAAGTCCTGGTTTCCTCCAGACTCTGCCCCATGCTCCTTTTTCCTTTGTTGATTTTGCTTTGTATCTTTTAGCCGTAACGAATATAACCATGAGTATGCCTGTGTGTAGATCCTGTGAGTCCTCCTAGGGAATCATCCCACCTGAGGGTGGTCCTGGGAAGCCCCAACCTGGTATTCTTGGTATGCTTCCTATTCTCTGTATCATTTCAGGGGCTAGTTTATTTCAGAGACATCTCTGGCAGGAACAGGGAATTCTTCCTATGTTATACACCAATTTCTAGACCTGCATAGACTAAATGAGTGGGGTGGCCATGTTAATTGACCCAGGGTGTAAAAATACAGTTGCCCTTTTATCCAAGTGTTCTCATGAACGTGAATATTATAGAAAAGTGGTTTTCAAACTTAATTTTTAAATCATGGAATCCTTTGTGTATAGATAGACCTTATGAGAAAGCCAGTGTGTGAAACACTTCAAGGTAAGGCTGCTCTGGTTGGGGAAGGTCTCAGAGCCTTGCCTACTTCCTGTCCTTCCCCCTTCCTGACATCAAGCTAGGAAATGTGACTTTTTAAAAAATGTATACCATAACAGTGAGCATTCTACAATTTTACTTCCGCACTTCTTTCACTTTACTTCCTTCACTTCCGTGAGGGAGCTAGATGGTAAAGTAATTGCATTATTTACCAGTGAACTCATAAGTGGAAAGACAAAATTAGGTTATGACAACATCATGTTTATCTCTTTAATCAGAAACCTGGGCATTGGGGAGTCATAGATTCCATGGCTAAAGGCTCGGCTGAAATCCCACTTCTGTACCTGACTGTTTTCCTTCAGTACACGAAAGAAGGAGTAGGGAACGAATTGTTTTTAAAGTATATTATGAGTACAATATATATTATTTGATTTAATTTTTAGAAAACCATTAGAGGTACTTTCTCTCCATTTTACAGACCAGGAAGCAAAGTCTCACACTGTTGCAGAGTTTTGATTTGAATTTACTTCTGACTCTTCTTGCCATAGCACATTGCATCCCTAGGTGTCAACTTGCCGGATTGTCTACTGTTTGACCCAGTAGCCCAGCTCACCAACCTCATGTGCTATGTTCCTTTCTCTTGTGGCTGCTGAAGTCCTTTTATCTGAATGAAGAGTGACCGGAGGGCCTTACTTCCGTATCCCCTGTGAAATAGACAAGCAGATTAGTGGAGAGACACGTGGTCATCCCTCCTTAGAGAGGCAGCATTGAAATTTGGATGATTGTGTAGCCAAAAATACCCTCAATGGTCCGGCAGTCATTGCTAAACTGAGCACACAGGAAATGCGCTTTAATTACCACTGGCTGCCGCTCTCTGTAAGATATTTTGCTGTTTGTGACTGTTTCCTGGCTAGCCTGATGCCTTTGTTTAAAAAGAAAAGCTGTGTTCCTGATAGCTGCTTGTCAGCCTGAGCTTCCTAATTGTCTCCAGTTTTTCTGTGTTTCTTGAAGTTGCACTTCAGTGAATCTGTAAAGCATTTCCTCTTCCTTCCCAGCTCATGATTATCCCACTTCAGCTTGCCATACAACAGCTGTCTGGGATCCAGCTGTCACTCCCCAACGCACATGAGCAGTCCAGCAGAACGACATTCCTGTGTGCCCTGGCTTGGCTCCAAGACTGCGGGAGGACATCACTCCCCACGGAGGATGGAGGATTGAAGAACGAAGGAAGTTAGGACAAAGTTCATAGTTGTAAACACTCAATCCATCAGCAAGGTGTGGTCCCAACAGGTGATGCATATTTGAAAGGGGGCAATAACACGCATCTTTGTTTTTATTCATTCCCACCCCTGAGGCTTAAAGGCAACAGTGAGATAGGACAGGCTTCTCAACACTGGCTATGAAGCTTGCTAGGAATGAGGGGATTCAGCTCCAGGTAGAAGGTAGGACACTAGGAAACCGGCTAACATGGTACAAAGGATGGGATTGTGGGTAACAGAAAGAAGTGCACCACTCATTGGCAAAGACCGAGACCAAGCAGAAGCAAAATGGATTCGACTTGGGTTCAGATTACGCTCAGGGAAGTCCGTGGAGAGATTAGTGAAAGGATCACAAATTTATTTACTATTGTACATTTTAATCCTTACAATTTAAGAGGTATGTATCAATTCTATTTCACAGATGAGAAAGTCACAGCTCTGAGAGTTTAAGAAATTTGCCCAAGGTAATATCATTAGTATGTGGCAGCGCCAGGATATGAACCTGGTTCAGCTGAACTGAAAGCCAGTGCTTATCAACTATACCAACTGTGATCCAAACCAGGGCAGCAGGATCAAAGTGAAATTCCAAAACTGAACTATTTATCTTCTTCCAGAAATGGGTCCTCCTTTGTTCATTCCTGATCTTGGTTAATGGCACCACGATTCATGGGCTTGCCAAGTCTGAAAACTGAGATTCGTCTTGATGCCTGCCCCTCCCTCACTCTTCAAGACTCAGCTCATGTCACCTCATCTACAAGTCTTCCCTAGCCTCTTCCAATTAAACACTTCCTCTGCTCTGCGCCCATCCCACCTTTAACATCCTGTAACATATTATGTGCATAGCTTCCTCCTCCACTATAATTGGGTGTCTAACTGTGTTACACACATTTTTATATCCCCAGTGCATAGCAAATGACTGTCACCTAGTTGGTACTTTAAATGTATAATAGAGAGAATGAATGGATGAATGAAAACTAGAATATCAGGGAAAATATGTTTCCTTTTATTGGTAAATTTTTCCCCTTCAGCACTAACTGGGAGAGAGTTTTTCACCCAGGAGTGTTGAATATTATAGTGGACACTGTCTTTGGTGGCAGTTTTACAAGATGTACAGGAGGGAAATGACAAGTGCACAATATGTTTATGGTTTTAATAATCATTAATTAAGCACTTTGGATGGACATAAGCCACCAGATATTATTCAATAAAATGGCTTCTCCAAGATACTTCATCATACATTCAATTATAGAAAGCTATTTTGGGTATTAAAACAGGGTGCCAAGATTCATAATGAACATCCTTTAGAGCCTGCTTTTTTTTGCCTGACATAGACACGGGATGAGTGTGCATCCTGGCTCCTCTTCCTTCATTTGTACATAGCCTGGGGAATAAATATGGTCACATGTCTTGCCTCTTTTCAAGTAGCTGTCTGAGAAGACCACTTTTATTATGAACAGGAAGTTCAGAACCACTCTCTTAATGCCTTCTCCACCCCTACTAAGTTGTCCAACAACCCTGAGGGTTTAATTAATTTTGGGAGAAGGCCTGGGATGAGCCCTGCTTCCAAATGCCAGGTACAAAGAAAATTGGAAAAGTGGATCAGTCCGCTGCCACCATTGCTTCTAGCTGCTGCAATCTGGCATCAGATTGTTGGTGAGCGGCTTGCTGTCTGTACAGGGCTCACCAGTGTCCTCTGCTTAGAATCCCAGGCTAAAGCTCTTTTTAGGCCCGTGGCTGTTACTCAAAGCACAGCACTGGGCTAAGCTACGGAGTGATTTCCTGCTTCAGTTACCCCTATGTTGGAACCAGGCCTCCCCCCAGTTTCTAAGACCTTGTGTAGAATGAAGGTCATCAAAACTGACTTCTGTTGAATAATGTGGAGGCTTTGATGGTCTTTGCTGCAGGTAAACCCTGGCCAAAGCCACTCAGCCCACCGATCTCTCTAACCTACACTCTCAGGAAATTATGGGTTCAGGCGTCCTTCCTCCTTGCCCCAAAATCCTTGGGCTCACAAGCAAATAAATCACATCTTTTCCTCAGAAATCAATTCTGCTTTTCAGAAGATTTTGAGGAGGAGCATGCCTTTCTCCCTTCTCCCAGAGCAGCAGGTGTTTCAGAATAAGAAGGTCAACTCCAATGTTATAAATAAATATATATTTAAAAAATCATTTTGTTTTCCTCTCTCTGTCTGTCTCATTTATATATGTATATATACAAACAATCTCTTAAAATCACCAGATGCATCCATGAGTACCGCTGCTCTTTGGCACAGATTCTATTACCAGTGTCATTGGCCACAGAAGGAACGAGGCCAGGGCCTGAGGATAGACTGAACCATGCTCTTGTAGTTACTAGAAAAGCCTATTAAACTGATTAAACTACAGGTCTGCTGTTGAAGGGCTGAACATCCATGAGAAGAATCTCTCTTAGACATTTGTATGTGGCAAGAACTATACTTCTCCTCAACTCGTTATTGCTTATCTTATAGACACTATGAAGGTAAAATTTGATAGAATTCTTCTTGGCTTGAAAATTCAGAACTAAATGGATAAGACCTTACAGTTTGCGTACATTTATTCTAACACTTCCCCTGATTTATCAAAAATAATTTACCTATACTTAAAAATTAACTCTGCTTTCTTTATCATATTGAGTAGATATATTTCCTTAATGTATCTTTACACCTTTAAACATATTTGGATAGAGATTATGTTACAAAACTTAGGATGGGTTTGTAGTATTTTCTTCCTATACAAGGGAAATTATTAGTATTATCTAGATCGGATGCATTTTGGAAAAGTAATCAGTGTGATTTACATCCTGTGCCAATTTTTATTATATAGTGTAATAGTATATCTTAATGGACAAAATCCCATCGACAAGATAATAAATCTTATTTACATCTCTGAGGGAAGCAAACAAGGCCATTTGAATTTAAATATAGAAATATCTTTTGCATCCAGTAATGAATGTATTTTTAGGCTATTAAAATATACTCATACATTCATCAGAAGATGCCACCTGATGCATAATGAAGTTCATTTGATTAAGCATTTCCTGGAACTGGTCATAAAGTCATCTCTTTGTACAGACAAACTTAAGAACCATTTTACTTCTAGAATTCATCTCTCACGTGCCATATTTAGAGCCTGTCTTGAACATTGCAATGTTTATTAACTAGTTAAAGGGAAGAAAAGATCCTTGGTGTTCTATTTGCTACTACTTTAGCAATTTTAAATAAAGAATTGAGAAATTGTCCAGATAATTCAATACAAATATTAAACTCTCAATCCAAATACTAGACTCTGGTTAGCTCATTTGGTTAGAATATGGTCCATTTAATGTTAAAACCAGGCTCAGTCACTTCAACGGCCAGATAAGCATGTGGAAAGAAACATTTGGTGCTTCAGCCACAGGCTGTATTCACAAAGCCAACAAGCAGTCTCTCAGATATGTGCCCAGGATGGGGAAGAGTCAGTCTATGAGAAAGGCAGGCTCAGGACTCCCTGGCAGGGCCTGTGTTAGTCAGATCATATCTGAAGACCAGGATGTTCCCTATGCTCATCATTTACGTGTACATCCAAGGACAAGAGTTTGCTTATACCACATCTAAACTTCATCTTGCTTTTCAAGAGGTTCATCTTATCAGCCTGATGAGATCTCCTGTTCTGTCTCTTAGGTACATTTTTTGTAGCTCCCAACTTTGTGCCATGCAAAAATGTGATCAGCAAATCTCCTGTGTCTTTCCTAAAGTCAGATGGCTGAGCAGCCCAGGGCCAAGTAGAAAACCGCATGCCCGGCACTAGGGCCCTCCCTCTGGATTGACTTTGATCCTGTCTTCACGCAATCCCCTTAGCTATAAATCCTCCTTTCTCCATCTGCTTCACAAACATGTCTTGCATAGAAAGAACAAATGAGGGCTTCTACATGCCCCCTGCCTCCACTCCAGGCTAAACTGCTGTCATACATAGCTTTTCCCCTGACTATAGCACTTGCCACTTTATTTTCAACTATGTTTCTAGATGAGGAAATTCTCTAAAGCAGTGTGTTGTAGGGATCATCTTTATGGGGATTGGGTCCCAGCAGAAGAGTAGGCTCCAGTTTGAACACAGTTAGAGATGTAAACAAATTAGCCAACAGAAAAACAGTGTACACAGTGGCCTGTCTTAATAGCATCTTCAGGCCTCTCTTTTCCCAAGGGGGACCTTCATAGAAGCCAGCTATTCACCTGAGGAGAGAGGGCTGGTCAGGGGCATTGTTGTAATCCAACCTCAGCCTAATAAAGACTGAGGGCAGAATTCCAACGGCATTTCCATGTATTAATACTATAATCACAACTGTAACTACCTTTATTGAGCACCTGTCCTATGTACCAAGCACTGTACTAGGAGCTTTACATACATTATCGCATTCATTCACGAACTCAGAGCTGAACTAGGAGAGAGACTATAGGCCAGGACGGTAAGAACAATGCAAACCATAGGAACCTTTGTAACTTCCTCATGTGCTTATCTGATTTCTTGTTGCCTTTATAACAGCTTGGATTTCCTTAACACGACAGGATGTTTTTTTTAGCAGCCAAAAGAAAATTTAGGAAGTCTTCCTCTTACTCCAGAGTCTGTTTTGTGGAGAACAGAGTGCAGGGCTAGAGAAAATAGTGGCAGCAACAAGAAGAGTGAAAGGATTGAGAATTCCCGAGGCAGTGGTGTACTGGTAAATGTTTTAAAACTGGCTGTGGGGGCTGGGGATAGCCCTGATATGTAGCGTTTGCTGGTTCCCCTTGTGTAAATTTTCCCACCACCGCCAATTTCAATACAGCCACATAATATCACTGAACGTGGAATTGGGAAGAGATGCACACACGTGGCTTTTGTGAGCTGGTTGAGAGCCAGCTTCTGCACGCTCCTCTGAACAAAACTTCCAGGAACTCCCCTGGGCCTAGAAATTGCAGCTGTCTGGGGTCCATTTAATGTCTCTGACTTAGCTTTAAGCTTCCTAAAGTTAGGACTGTGGGTATTCATCTTTATAGCCTCAACTTTTAGCACAGCCTCTGACACATAGCATACTTGTGAATGGTCTGAGAGACAAGAGCCCAGATTTCAAGTTCAGTCTCTATTACTGTTGGAGTGTTTGACCTTGAGGATGTCACTTAACCTCTCTAAGCCTTATTTTCCTCACTTGAGATAATTTAATTCTTCTCCCATGCCGATTTTGGCTCTGAGATGCTATGAAAAAAGATATTAATTTTCTTCAATCAAGATACATGTTTATAGTTTTCCCCTGATTTCTCAGATTTTTTTTTTTACTTAAAAAATAGTGGTTAGTTTAGTAGGAGTTATTATCTGTAAACTCACATAGGCTCTTAGTGATAAATGATTCCTTTTCTGAGTGCTAGAAGACAGCAGTATATTTATCAGGTACAAATTTATAGGCCACAGCTAAGTTGTGTAAAAACAGAACTTTAGTTTTCTAAAACTAAGCTTCACTTCCTTCTTGAGCTCCCATTCTGCTTTCTAGGAGAAAAATGCAATCTTACAAAAATCAAAGAAAACTCCTTTGAATTCTGCAATTTCTCAGGCATTTTCCCTCATCTTGGCACATTCAAGTTTGTGACCTATCGTTTTCACCTCTGCAAATGGAGGATCATTCAGAATTCATAGAAGCAGCATAAATTTGCTCTGAAGGCTGTTTACAAACACTCATTGGAATGGAGAAGGTTCTCCTGAAATAATTAAGTTAGCAACTCATGTGGTCTCTTTGAGAGGAGAGCCTGGGCCTTGGGCTTATCTCAGGCTGAAGCTGATGGGGGATGTCCTAGACTCAAGTGGCAGCATATTCCCCTCCACGTGGACCAACTGGGTTGCTACTGGAGGGGGCAGTGTCCATTGTCTGCCCTTGAAGACCTTCTGGGTTGATGTAAATCTAAAGTGCCCCCTAGGGCTTAGAATCAACCTCTAGGAGAAAAGGGAGAAAAAAAAAAACCCTGAGGGAGGGTCATAACCCTTTCTGAATTATAAACCTGAATGATTAAGAAAATGGCTGAGCTACACTGACTTTAATTTAGAAGTAAGCACATTGTTTCGTTTATCAGCTAGAATTGTGGCTAGTAGCCAGAAATCAAATTTGATTGTTGAGTTGGTAATTGTGGAATTCCTACTTGAGAAAATAATCTCTTTTAGCATTTTGCTAGAAACTGACACCAAGATCCTCAGTCTTGCATTTTTCAAATATGTCTATCTCTTCTTTTTTGGAGCAGGCAACTTTCCCACTTCTAGATTCCCAACATCTCGGTTTTCTGTAATTATGCAAAAGTTACAAAAATGAGCAATGCTCACATTTGCAAATTCTCTCACTGCTTTGGGAAGGAATTCATCTCTGTCTGGAGACTTGTGTTTATTTAAAGCCACTAAGAACTTTATTTCCAACTGCTTTCACTTATCCTGGGTTTCCATTCTCTTACCATCATGTTTGTTCAAGCCTTTCCAACTTGAAAATTACTGCTCCTTGTGGATTATGACTTTATACTGAGTAGATAGATAACACTTATTTACGGTTAGCATCAGTTGTAGTTGATAAGTGAAGGGGTGTGCTATTATTAAATGCAGCCCTTTAGATCATACAATCCAAGTGAAGTGGAGAATTAATATAAATATGCAAATGAAGTCAGCCAAGAACACTTTTCAATTGATCTAGATGAAGTGGTTTTGCGGTCTGAATTACTCGGGTGCTCTAAGTGCCCCAGTGTGCCCCTTTACAGCCCAGTGTAGATAAAGTTCATTGGCAAAGAAAAGACACTGTGGGCGGATCCTCAGACAATTAGAGTTTGGATTCTCTCTTGACTGGCTGAGGAAAGTCCAAGTCAAAGAAATAATGGAAGCTTTTGAGATCCTAATAATTGTTCAGTCTTTCTGTGGGACTCTTCTCTACCACTCTTTTCATGAAGACAGAGGTGGTCACCATGACACCGATGAAGCTTAAACTTCAGGACTCCTCACTGGGACAGCCTCTTTATAAGGCTCTGGAAGGGTCCAAGCAATGTCTTCATATGGACATGTGTTTTTGTAAAATTTGCAAAAATATGATATTCAACTGCACTTTGTTTAGACCTCTGTCTCATTCCTCTATGACTTCTTCTTTGTCATATTTACTGTCCTGTCAGGTGGCCTTGGAGTGCCTGTGGACATTTTGGGGATCTTGAGATGAGACTAGATTTGGGTTGGTATGTATCTATGGTGTTTTACAGTCAGTTAAATTGTTGCTGGTTCTTCCTCTGTGATGTGGTTTTCGGGTACTGGTGCATGACACAAAGGGGCAGGACCAGAAGTGCTCTGTGATACACCAGTACTCAGCACTGGAAGCAGATGGGTCACAGAGCAGAAACAAGGCTTGAAATTTATAGACTTAAAAACTAATTTGTGGAAAATTATTTCAATCATTGGATGTGTACAATTGTAGCAGAGGATTTGGTTCTAGTTGATCCATAGTCAAAATAGTTCTCTCACGCCCGGGATATACTCAGTAATGCAGCATGTACAATTATTGACCCACCATACTATTGATAGGAACTGCTGAAATAGAATTTATCAGAGTTCCTGTGTTTGTGGGACATAAACCTGTAGTTGTTTTACAAACAAGGAGAAGCCCTCTGTGTGAGGTCACGTGTTTTTGTCCTCTCAACTATCAATAATAAAAAACAGATTTCAATCAGTCATGTTAGAAAAAAGAATGCATTATCTTTTCATTCACTCTACAGAATATTATTTTAAAAAATCATTGTCATATAAAGAGGTGACAGAGGAACATGCAACTGGAAATGTAGGGAAAAGCTATTAGAGCTATGTCAGAGGTTATTTTATAAAAATCTTTTTGTTATTTTCTGAATTTTTGCAATGTCCGAGGTATTTTTCAGTTTCTTAAAATTTGTAATTTATGGTGATGTGTTTTCTCATGCTGAACAAATACTCCCTGTGATACCTAATTTAGTACTTGCAATTGTGTATTCTTTTTCTTAAAAACGTACCCCACAAAACCAAAACCTCTCTCTTCACAAGGCATCATATTTCCAACTGATATATTGATTACCATTCTCACAGAAGAACACACTTCAAGTATTATTTATTGACAAGTTGTGATATACAAAAGTGTTTCATAGCTATGGTTTGACTTGGAGAAATTTGCTTGGCCTCTCTGAACTGAAGATTCTTTATCTACAAAACAGAAAGAACAGGCTGGCTCACAGCATTGCTTTCCAGATTCAGTGAGGTTAAATGCTGCATGTGGAAGTATGATTTAAATTATCAAGTTCTATTTATACAGCCAACCTGGCATACAGGCTTTGAGAATAGACCACCTCTGTTTTATTCTGGTTCTGCCTCACTAGTGACATGTCCTTGGGCTTACTCATTTTCTCACCTGTAAAATGGGGGAAAAAGTACCCAACTCATAGGGTTTTTGTAAGCATTAAATGTGTAATTACCATTATTATTATTGAATTATATCTGTTATTCATTACCAAGGTCTGTGTCAAATAATACCTCTGAAGAATTACAGGGTTACAGAGACCTTTTTAAATTGACTTATTGCCTTTTATTAAAATGTATTAATTATTTTTGTATTTTCATTTGTGTGGGATTCACTTATTTTACAGCCGTTAATGTTATACTGGCTTTTAGTTTTGTAACTGATGGTGTTTTGATTTTTCAGCGTGAGCAATATGAATAAAAAGTACAGCATGTAGCAAAGTCTTAACTATTTTGTCACATCACTTATTCTGTAAAGACATGTCAGATCAGAGACAATAGAAGGCACTATTAAATATCCAGGACCTTGTAGACATCACAAGATTTTGTGCATGATTTGGCAAGATGAATTACTAAGGCATCTTTGTTTTCTACCAGGTGTTTAAAAAAGGTTTATGGTTTTTCTTATTCTTTCACACCTCTATCATTTATTTCAAAAGAATAGAGTTAGGGGCCGCCCGGTGGCGCAGCGGTTTAGTTCGCGGTTTGGCAGCCCGGGGTTCACGAGTTCGGATCCCGGGCACGCACCGGTGCACTGCTTGTCAGCCATGCCTTGGCGGCAACCCATATAAAGTACAGGAAGATGGGCACGGATGTGAGCCCAGGGCCAGTCTTCCTCAGCAAAAAAGAGGAGGATTGGCAACGGATGTTAGCTCAGGGCTGGTCTTCCTCACACACACAAAAAAGAATAGAGTTAAAGAGGAACCTTTAGAAAAAGAACTTTCCCAAACTTATGTTCTTTTCCTTCATGACTCTAGCAGGAGAGATTTTTCCTTCTCTCACATTTGAGAAATTTCTTCCCAAATAGAGCTGCATCCCACATATAGTTAATCAGGGAGATTGTCTTGGAGTCTGTATTTTGGGGGTGTCTAGCATAGCTTCAGAGATCAGATAAAAAAATAAAGGCAGGGGTTTGGGGTAGATGACAATATTTGCTGGTACTAAAATGAGAATGATAGGAGATGCTATAAACTTATACGATAAGCACTTGAGTCTAGTTTCCTGGCAACAATGTCCTTTCATGTACGTTCCTCAAATGGTGTTTCTTTTTTTGCTGTGAATTTCCATTTCTATGGCTTCCCTTGTAGTTCATGTTAATGTTCCAGTTACTATAGCTGCATAACAAACCACCTCTAATTTCATGTATAGAACAACCACCATTTTATTATGCTCACAGATTCTGGGGGCCAGGAGTTTTGATATAACATAGTAGAGACCCTTTTCTCTGCTCCATAAATCTGAGGCCTCATCTAGGAGGAGTGGAACAGCTAGTGTTGACTTGAATGGCTGAAAGCTGGAATCATCTGGAAGCTTCTCCACTCACATATCTGACTCCTGGGCTGGGATGACTCAAATTTGGCTTCACTTGGGAGCCACTGATGAGAAAGTCTACTTCTGGCCTCTGCATATGGCTTGGACTTCCTCTTAACAAGGTAGCCCTGGGCAGTTCAGGATTCCAAGAGTGAGTACTTCATTGAACAAGGTAGAAGATTCAAGGCCTTTTATGGTCTAGCCTCAGAAGTAACATAGTGTCACTTCTGTCATACTCTATTGGTCAAAGCAGTCATAAACTCACCCAGATTTCAAGAAAGGGGACATAGACCCCATTTCTCAATTGAAACGGTATCAAAGAATTTTCAGAAACTGCCTCAGTATACAACTCACTTTAACAACTGAGGATCGGGAGTGAACGCACGTAATTGGTTTCCCTGGATCACACATCTCAAGATAGAAATCTTGGAGAGAAAAGTGAGGTGAGGTATTATGTAATCTAAGAGAGGCAGTGTTCCATAGTAGAAAAGACTTTGTGTGGTGAGGATTGATGAGTCAAAAATCCTGTATTCTATGCTTGAGCCTTTTGACTTCAAGGATCAGTTTTCCTGTCAGGGCTAATAAAAGTTAACATCTATCGTTGGTGTGAAGATCCAAAGAGATAATGTGAAGACCAATATACAGCTTCTATCAGCATACCAGATCTCTAAGGCAAACCTAAGGCAGCAAAAGATCAAAATTCAATAGTCCCTTAACACTCAGTCTTGAATTAGGTTAATGAATCACATGTTACGTCTAGAAGGGAAGCTCTGACAATCCCTTGGGCATTATAAAGTTCAATTTTGTGGGAAACCTTGTGACTGGCGATTGGGAATGTGTTTCACTGTTTTAAAGACCTAAGTTACCCTTTAGCCAATCATTTATTATGACCACATGTCAGATTTATCTATGACATAAAGGCACAATAATATAGCAGCAAACATTTTTTAAGAACCTACTGTGTGTCAGGTATTAGTTTAGCACTTTACATGGATTTAATCCTAACAACCATAGTATTATTATCTACATGTTAGGATTATGGAGATTATGTACTTGATGAAGGTCTGGAAGGTTGTAAGAGATGGAGCTAGAATTTGAATGCAGCCAGTATACATTATATTGCCTAACGACCCAAAGCCTTGCCTATTTGATGGCCCTTTTTGGATTATGCCAACATGACAATAAGTTCTGATTCAATTTAGTTAATTTATTTCAATAAATATTTATTGGACAACTCTTCAATCTAACTGAACTTATATTTAGTGAGAGGTTAATGTAAACCAGGCACTGGCATATAGAGTTGACAAGATAAAAACTTCACCTTCTAGGAGAGTACACCATCTATTAGAAGAGAAGAACACATATATAGGTAATTGCAATACTGAGTGGTAAATTCCAACCTAGTGTTAAACATTGTGTGAATGCTCTGGAGGCTAGAAAAATAAGCCAGACACACTATCTGCGCTCAAATACTTGTAATTTACTTGAAGAACTGAAATCTATTAACACAGCCTCATCAGATAATCCAGGCAAATATCCACTCTGGGTCCTGATTTACAGTTACTGATGATTATTAATGGTTTCTTTAGATTTCAAGATGGTGTTACTTGATAAAACATTCCAATTTTTTATGAACGTAGCCAAAACTGTCAGAAAATAACCAGTGATGCTTTCAATGAAAGAACAACAAACAGTGTTTGTATAGATGATTATAGCCACCACACAAAATGACTGTCATTGTGGGTACATTGCCTTCAATTTCAAAGTGTTAATCACAAAAGAGGAACCTATCCCTGAGAACTGCCTCTTGGATGGTTAGTGTTCTCTGTTAGTTACATTTTGGTCCATCATCATCCACTCATCCATCCATCCATCCATCTAACATCTATCCAGTTCCACAGGAGTGTGATGGGCATGTTAATGTCAGCTATCAGTTGTATGTTGAAGCTGGTTCACACAGGCTTGCAAGTGACGATTGTTCAATTTCCAGAAATTTTGCATGCTTTAAATACAGTCATTTAAAAAAATTAAATGATATAAGCCTATAATTAAATGAATTAATATAATGAATTAAAGTGAATTAAAGAATAAAGTTGTTAAATACTCAAAATTCATCACTTCTTGATTATTTTACTACGGTTCAGTATTATCTGTGTTCTTAAGGTTATTCTGTATGGTAGATATATGACGTAATGGTGTGTTACTTTGCGTCTCTTCCCAGCTCCACATTCAGTGATGTCATGTTGGTAGCCTGAAATCAACCACAGTGGGAATATTTATACCTTGGGAATTAGCAAATGTGCCTTGGTATATGTCACGGGGGAAAAATGACTAGGGTCAGTGTTTTAAGTAATGGTGAACTCTGAAGGTGTTGGTTTGTTTTTTTTATTTTGTAATGAATATCTTGTATTTCATTAAACATTTTAAATAAACTAAATACATTTGATAGCTTAAAAAAAGTGAATCGTCTTGGGAGGCTTTATAATGGAAAAAGAAAACCCACACAAAACGAGTTCAATACACAGTTCTACTCTATGTGGCAGTCACTTTTAACTCAACTGTTTCTTCTGGTAGTTATTTTCATATTTAGAAGCAATACAGTCATCCCTCGTTATCTGCTGGGAATTGGTTCCAGGACCCCCACAAATACCAAAATCTGAGGATGCTCAAGTCCCTTATATAAAATGGCATAGTATTTACATAAAACCTACACATATCCTTTCCTATACTTTGTCATCTCTAGATTACTTATCATACCTAATACAATATAAATGCTACGTAAATAGTTATTATACTGTATTGTTTAGGGAATAATGACAAGAAAAACATCTGTACTTGTTAAGTACAGACGCAACCATTGTAGGCCTTTCTATCCCCTATATGGTTGAATCCAGGAATGTGAAACTAGCAGATGTGGAGGGCCAACTGTATTCTTTTTTTTTCGGTTTAAGGTGTACAAGGTAATGACTTTTGTAATTGAAATACAATTGACATATAACATTGTATAAGTTTAAGGTATACAATGTGTTGATTTGACACATTTATATATTGCGGTGTGATTACCACCATAATATTACCTAACATCTCCATTATCACCTCACATAATTATTTCCTTTTGCTGGTGAGAACATTTGAGATCCAGTCTCTTAGCAACATTGAAGATTACAACACATTCTTGCTGACTATATCACCATGCTGTGCACTAGATCTCTAGAACTACTCATTCTAGTTGCAAATTTGTACCCTTTGACCAACTAGCGATATAAGGAACAATATTCTTAAAATGCATTTGGTAAAATGATTGCTTTCAGGCACCAAGATACCAATCTTACATTGTATTTTGACTCCTCTAAAATAAACAATTTTCACTTAAAATTTTTTTCAAATAGAAAAGAATTTATTTTAACTTTATTTTACTTAACGTTTGTAACTAATCATGATTTCATGACCTTGCTTGTAAAAATCTGTACCTTCAAATCTACAAAGCAAAGGTTCACTACAATGAGCACTTAAAATTCCACAAACTATCTTCATCTACATTTGACTCTAAAATTTGAGGTTGAAATTATTTTCTCTTGGAATTTTGAAGGCACTTCTCCTTTGTCTTCTAGCAGCCCAGATGCTATTGGGATGTCTGCTCTCTTGTACCTTTGTATTTGACTTTCTTTTCCTTTCTGGAAGCTTTTTGGATCTTCTCTTTATTCCTGACATCCTAAAATTTCAAAATAATGTTTCTTTGTAGGTTTGTTTTCAATTCAGTGGGCTGGGCATTCACTGAGCCTTTCATTTTCCTTTAGCTTTATTATAAGAGTTCTTTGACTTTATTTTCCAAAGATGTTATTTATTATGATTATTTTTTAATTTCAGGAACCATATTTTTAAGTTTCTGAAATGTGTTTCCAAATCACTTTGTTTTAAATGTATAATATGCAACATTTAGCTGGATTTTACTCTATCCAGTCAGAATCTTTTTGTTATGATAGGTGACTTCTACACCATTTGTTCACTGATATGACATGTGTATATATTCAGTTTTAAATTTGCCCTTTTATTTTATGTTATTCTCTTTGCTTTTCATTCATTTTTCTGGGCACTTGATGGGATTCTTCGAGCTGCAAATCAGTGTTTCATAGAAAAATACAGTATGGTATTGAAGTTTGTTAATTTCATAACCGAAGGACTAAATCATCTTTTATTTCTCCACATCTTTCCTATCAAATTCACAGTCCTAGAATAATGCTGAGTTTATATTATGTATTTAATAGACATCGTTAATTTGACATTCCACTGTGTGTTTGCTAAATAGAGACTGTCAGGGACTTACTTTGTTTAATTCCCTCCAGTGCTTGGTGTTATTAAACATTATAAAAAGGTAGTTAGTGAGTGAATAGGTGGTAAGATTAACCTGCCTAGAGAACATCTTTTTAAAAAAATAACTTCTTGCTCCAAATTAGTTTTTGTTTGTGCAATATATGGTGCAAATACCTCAGAAAAACTCTACCTCCAAGCCTGTAACACCATGATCTACAGGATAGGAGAAAGGTAGTTGTGAGTACTTCTTGGGTTATACTTTTTTTTGAAAAAGCTGCTATGCTCACTTACTTCTATACTATTATTTTTCTCTGGGAATAATTCTCCAATTTATAATAGAAATCAGTAGGGGAAATTTCCTTTATTGAAACTTACTCTATGATCAAAGTTAATATAGCCCATCTGTTCCATAAATAGCACAATGCCTACAAAAAACAATAACAAAAATACCCATTACATGATTTTCATACTTATTACATTATTAGATCTCTTTTAAACAGAAGGTATTTAAATAGTTAAATGACCCGGCCTAAATTACAGCCTAAGACTTTCCCAACTTAGTCTGATTTTGTTGTTTTCTGGCTTTCTTTAATTAGCCTGATGGAGCAAGCTCAAGGTGATAATTCTCGTGTGAGCCTGAGCCAAGCTCCCGGCCCATCAATGTCTCAGTATTTCCCAGTTTCTCACAATTTTCTCCTTAAAGGTAATGCATGTTTGCTTATCAAACTTTTCAGAAAGGAGAGGTCTGAGATGATTCAGATTTGGCTTTTTGTGGATCCAGAATGATATGCTCTGTAGAGTTTATTGAGGCTTTTTATGTGAAGGTGAATTAGCACTTGTAACTGAGCAGATTCTGGGCAAAGTCCCACTCAATTGCCTCCAGGATGGACCTAGAGAAGTCTCTCGGGTGTTTATCTCATTTCCTTCGTTCACATTTCCTTCATTCCTTTATGTTTCGATGAGAAGGGGCAAATCCACCCCGTCTTTGTCTTTGACAACATTTCCATCACCTTTGTGTGTGTGTCACCACCACAACATGGCTGCCAACCGCAGGTCCTCGCTGGGATTTAAACCCGCCAACCCCAGGCTGCCGAAGCTGAGCGCACCGAACTTAACAACTACTCCACGGGCCGCCCCCTCCATCAACTTTTCCTGGTTCTCCTAAGGTTTGACATAGTGTGATGAGTAATAGAGGCAGGGAAGCTGGCCGGGAGGTGAGAGTGAGGTGAGCGGGTTGTGTGTGTGCCAATCCTCAAAAGAGTCATCAATAGCCTGTGCCAAACCCGGCATACAGTTTACTGGGAATTTAAGTGGACATTTTAGCCTTGGGACTGCCATCTGGTTCTAACACTAAACTAAAAGGGCTTTGGGAAGATCATGTGGCTAATCACCCTGTCTGCCTTCCTCCCTTCCCTTCCAAACTTACTCTGTGCCAGACAACATTCTGGTGAACAAAACAGAAGAGAGGAGACTGACAAAGAGGGTACATACACACTGGATAAGGTACTTATCTAGCATCTTAGAAGGTGATCATGCTTTGAAGAAAAGTAAAGCAGAGAAGGCGACAGGGAGTGCTGGAAAGGGAGAGTGAGACTACAGGCTCCATCCAAACCTGCTGAGTCAGAACATGCATGGTGTGAGGAGCAGGAATCTGAGTTATGAACAAGCTCCCCAAGTGTTGATGGTGCATTCCAAATTTTGAGTAAATTGATCTAAATAAAATTCCCTGTGCTGCACTACATCTCATAAGAAGGAACAAGCGTAATGTTCTTCTCCAAAAGTATCATAGATTTTGTTGTTTATTGAGCCTGTTTCTCTCCATTTGCTTTTCCTTTGAACAAATATTGAAAATCTGTTAGCATCCTCACACTCTTCTCCATGGTTCCCATGCTGGTATCTGAAGGTTGGCCTTCAGAGGGGATGGTCAAGGCAAGAATGCCGGAAATCTCAGTCTGTAAGACGCACTGATTGGTTTCAATAAAATAACCCGGAGAAGATGATACTTAGACATCAATGAGTTATCATAACAAAATAATTAACTGTCATATTACTTTATTCAATTACATAGCAGTGCTTTTGTTTGGACTTGAGGATGCAATTCAATTTCCTTTTGCTAAAAACACGCATGGTCATAAATTTTTATTAACTTTATCTATGGAAACAGACTACTTTGGATGGCTCTAACATCATATGACCTGTTGACTAAACATTTGGACAGGGCAATAAATCTTGATGAACTTTGTCCAGTACTCTTACTAGTGAAAGATTGAAAACTGAGATATAAAGTAAATAATTTAATAAGTAAGCCCTGCTCTTCAGAGGCAGGGAGACTGGGGCTTGCTGTAAGAAAACGCAATGGAAGCACAATTCTTTCCTTTTAGCTTCCCTTAGCGACCTCAGGTTTCTTTCCTGGTGGATCCTAGAGTCCTCACATGAGGTGGATGTTTGTGCAGGACACAAGAAAATGCTTTTCTCCGGACCTCGCCTTCTAGACCAACAAACCTCAGTGTGACTATGACTATCCAGTTGTGGTGCATGCCTGTCCACGTTACAGATCACTAAGCATGGCGCCACATGTTACACTAAGAAGACAGAGTCTACCATCAGTTTACAAATTGTTTCCTTATACAAAGGACAGTATCAGGAGGTCCTTCGTAATATATAACTTTTTTTTTTTTGGTGAGGAAGATGAACCCTGAGCTAACATCTGTTGCCAATCCTCCTCTTTTTGCCGAGGAAGATTGGCCTTGGGCTAACACCTGTGCCCATCTTCCTCTACTTTATATGTGGGATGCCTGCCATAGCATGGCTTGATAAGCAGTGCATAGGTCTGCGCTTGGGATCTGAGCCTGCAAACCCCGGGGAAGCCGAAGTGGAGTGTGCGAACTTAACCGGTATGCCACTGGGCCGACCTCTATATTTTGTTTTTTTTAAGCGCTATTTTTACATAGACTTGAGCCAGCAAAGCTCTTTTAAAATTAGTTTACTTATTAAACATTTTATCAGCTCTCTTCAATGTGAGAGATTAAACTCCAAATGATTAAAAGGAGAAAATGAAGGAGTACGATTCTAAAATGGTAATATTTTTCCCAAATCAAATAATTTTAGAAATATCACTACTGTATTTTATTTTCCATAGCCCGTTAATAAAACAGTATTGTCCATTCAGATTTGTTTTTTGTTTGTTTGTTTTGCTGAGAAAGATTGTTCCCGAGCTAACATCTATGCCAATCTTCCTCTAGTGTAGCATGGCTGATGAGCAGTGTAGGTCTGTGTGAGCAGTGTAGGTCTGTGTGAGCAGTGTAGGTCTGTGCCCAGGATCCAAACCTGCGAAGCAGAGCCTGCCAAACTTAATCACTAGGCCACAGGACTGGCCCCCAGATTTGGTTTTGAATTGTTCCTTGGGAGAAATGTTTGTTACAGTTGGGCCCTTTTTTGAAAAATTTGACCATGTGGCCAGAATATAAACTTCTAGTGTCACAGAACCAGTTTGTCTTAAGGCATTTTTCCCTAGAAAGGAATATAGTCCTATTTGATAAAGTGATTTATTTCAAAAGAATTTACTCAAAATGTACATGGGATAAGGCATTGTAGGAGCAGTGATGGGGGGAAAAGTACTGACGTAGTCCAAGGCCTGGATCCACACTTGACAGGCTCTCAGACTCACTGGGGAAGGTAACGCATAAATAGGATCCAATTAAACAGTAAAGCGAGGCAGCATTGCAGGATTCTGTGCCAGATGACTCGTGCAGGCAGAAGGAGTTCTAGGAATGGCAGTCCAGCCAGCCAGATCAGGCTCATGGTGTGAGCAGAGTTTAAATACCTCTCCCTGAGGCCTTTGGACATCACTTAAAAGTGAAGAAGGATGGACGGAAGCAGGTGGAAAGTGGTGTGAGTTTTATAGACTAGAACTTGGCACAGCAACAGCTCTAGGGCTTGTAGATCCAAAATGCCACAGTGGAAGTTTTTCTTAAGCTCTGCTTAACACTCCTGAGTCTCCCAGGCACCTGACACAGTCCCTTCACATACCTCAGTGTGGATCTTTTTCTCTTTAACTAAAGTCAAGATTGTTTCAGTGATGAACTGAATAGTGCGGTGACTTTGTTTCCCTGCCTCCTGCTACTGAGGGCGTGAAATTAATAACTCTGAGTCCAAGTCATGAAAGCAAGCTATTTCAGGTTAGACAGACTTTATTTACTATCCCAGTGAGGATTTTGGATGTAATGTAGACTCTGCTGTTGATTATTATTGTCTATGATACAATCCATATTTTCTCTTTCCAGAGATAATGTTTATTACTGGAACCAAAGCATGTACTGGAGACTTGTTTCTGGCCCTGGCACTCATTATGACAGAGTGTTAGAGTGTTTGGGGGTAGAACTAGGGATGACCAAAGTTAAAGAGTATTCTTTGAGCAAGTGGGACAAATATAATCATTTGATTTTGACCCCTTTCACTACGGCCCCCTTCACCTCTAAGTTCTCTTTTTAAAAAACAAGATTTAACTACAAAATCTGAGAGTGATTCCTTGGTGTGTTCCTCCTGGTGCCAGCCATCTGGCAGTACTATTCTTGGTAACAGAAACATATTGGAGCTATTATTTGTTAATGTTGGGGCCACATGTCACTATCTTCCAGCATTCTGAGGGATGTGAGAGTGAGAGAACAAGGCCAATTCTTATTTCCTTCCGTCCCAGGCCTAGAAGCAAGTATGTAAAACCATACACGACAGTCTGGTGAGAACTATGTAAAGTCCTGCCCCGACAGAGCCCTTTGAAATTAAACAGATTAACCCAGACGGCTCTCAAGGTAAAACTGAAACCTCACTTACTTTATCTCTTATTAAAAGAAGTTTCCTCAGACCAAATCTGGAAGAAATGCTTCGTTTTCTTTGACTCTAGAGTTGGTAAAAGATCTATTATTAGATCCATTTCAGACATTGTTAGAAGTTAAAGAGAATCTATGCTTTAGCACATAGGATCTGAACAAATTCAAGATTCTGTGGCTGGAACACCTGTGGGTCCCAGAAGACTACTGCTGTGTGTGCCTTCGTTAAGGGAAGATTTATTTTTTAAGCTGTTGAAAGTTCATTCCTCTTGGCATGCCTGTCTTCGTCTCAGGGCTCAGTGAGGAAACCATAGGGCCCAAAATATTCCGTCGGCTGGAGTCATGGGGTTATTTCTGTGTGGGCCCCTGACACCATGCAGGACTGTCTGTCTTTCCGGTGTGATTTGGCCATTCCACATAGAGGTTGATGGTCATTTCCTAGATATGAGCATGCCACCCGGCCCATGCTTGGTGAGCACAAGAGGCACCATTTTTATCTGCCCTCCTGACTCTGCCTTCTCACTCGTCCTCAGGCCACAACCTGGTGCTCCATTAGATGGCTAGCCATCTTGCCTGATGTTTTTGGTAGCAGAATTTATTATTTATATCTCCCCTGCTTCAAAAAATTTTTTGAGATGGTTTTGCAACTCTCTAGATCCTTAAAAAGATGGTTTCTGCTGAAAAGAGTCGGCAAGAATCGTTTTCTTTCAACCTGATGCTGCTTCCTTTCACCTCAATTCAGGAA
Organism: Tapirus indicus; assembly: GCA_031878705.1. Lineage (NCBI taxonomy): Eukaryota > Metazoa > Chordata > Mammalia > Perissodactyla > Tapiridae > Tapirus > Tapirus indicus. The sequence continues at coordinate 63,686,546 of CM062919.1, read as the reverse complement.
AACAGGTCACGGTTTTGCTTTTTTTTTAATATAAGGGAACACACTGCAACATTATTCTGGAATAATAAGACAAAGTGACAGTGCTAATAGTCATTAGATAGCAACTGAAGCTAATGAAAAGTTCTTTTCAATAAGACACCTCCTACACTAACACAAAACTTTTAAATAGAGAAGTCACTACCTTTCCTCTAACAGAGTCTGAAATACTTTGTTGTTGTCTTGTGTTCTGAATTTTCTTTTAAGCTTTTCTTCTTTTGGACAAGGTTTCTACTATTAAGAAAGCTCTCTCCAATTTACATTCATGTAGTACTTAGTGTAGAGTATAGTAAAGAAAATGTATTACTTCCCTGTGTTTAAATTACAGAGATTTCCCCCAAATAAAGAAAACTGAATGGAATTCAGTGTCTTATTTAATCAAAATGAAAAAATATATATTAGAGTTTAGAAAGGGGTTGCCTACGAGTAAATTCCATTGCGAAGTTCTAGACATTTTACTTTGCTCACAAGATTTTTGCGTCACCATAAGAGAGTCGAAAGAAGAAAAAAAACAAAGAAAAGGAGAGAGAGAGAGAAAAATATGCCACTCAGTAAATTGCAGGAAAAAAAATCAATATTTCACATCTGGTTATGTGAAAAAACACCTATTCTCCCCTGCGGCCCATTGAAACAAATACCTGGGAACAGGGCCCTGCATTTGTAGGAGCAAATATATTCCACACTTCAGGTAGAAGCTGAGCATGATAAAGAATCCATCTGGGAAGAAGTGGGAGAGAATTTGCTGCTTCAATACGAAGGGAGTGCAGGTCCATGGTATACCAGACCCGGAGTGTGGGGGAAGGCTCAAAAGGAGAGAAATCCCTCTAGTATCAGGGGCAAGACAGACGCACAGGGTCAGAGGCATTCATTGGGTCTCTCTCTAAAGACACTTATTGACACACGTAATGATGATGGATATGTTGACTCTATGAACTATGCTTCTTGGTGAGCCCAGTAAATGCACTGTTTCTCTGAGCATTTGCCCTTAAATTTCTGGAGCGTTTACACCTACAGATTAATGATCCATCACATAATGTGTCAGTTCAATGGATTTATTTTTTAAAAACTTGCTTGATGATCCTGATTGAAGTCATCTACCTAAAAATTTGATTCACAGCCTCAGTCTGACAATTAGATACAACTGCTGCATTCCCACATGACATCACTGGTAGTCTCCATAGAGAAGGCCAGGAAGATCCTTTTCCCTTTCTTTGCTTCCATGTCTACTGTCCCCTGTAGGTGTTCTAGGCAAGCCTACCAAGGATTGATGCTCTCTCGCAGTGACACACAGTCCAACAAACTCAAGGGGCTACGGTTCTTCCATGTGAAACCTGTGACACTTCAAACCCTTACCTGTCGATATTATATTGGTAACGTATTAGAATTATCAGTAATACTGGGTGAAAACAAAATGAACAATAACCATAATAAATAAGTAGATCAAATAGTTGACAACTGCTATGGAAAAATAAAAAGTGGAGCAGGATAAGGGAGTGCTCCTGACACTCGTGACAGGAAATCAGGAGTGCTGGAGGAGTGAGGGATAGGTTGCAATTTTAAACAAGGTAAGCATCATTGAGAAGTTGAGTTTGGAGCACAGGCTTGAAGGAGAAGAGGGAGTTATCTGGGGACAATAAATCCAGGTAGAGGGAACAGCTGGTGCAAAGGCCTTAAGGCAAAGAGCTACCTGGCATGTTCAACAAATAGCCAGGAGGCTACTGCAGCTGGCACAGAGGGGCCAGGGGAGTGAAAGAGATGAGGTTGGGAACCAGAAAACAGGGGTGCAGGGTATGAGAGCTGATCATGAGTGCCTCACAGGACATTAAAGGATTTGAGCTTTTATTGTGAGTGAAATTGGCAGCCATGATAGGGTTTTAATCAGGGGACTACACGATCTGATATACATTTTAAAGGAGTGACTGTGGCTACATAGGAATAGGGTATATGGGGGAAAAGGGAGAGTCTGGGAAATGAGTTAGGAGGCTGCTTCAGTGATCCCATACAAGACGATGTAGCCTGGACCTGGTGGTATCAGTGATGGTGGGGAGAGCTATTCTGAAGTTACCACAACAGGATTTCCTCATGGATTTGATTTCGTCACACCTGCAGGACTCCTGGGTGGCATCCTTTGGGGACCACTCCTCTAGTGCTATTTGGCTTTGGGGATGTCTGTCTGTAGTTCAGATTAGATAAGACTGTCGCCCCATTCGTTCACTCTCCCTTTGTTCATCTATTTCTATTTACGTATTTGTTGTGCGTGTTAGTTTATGCTAATGATCCTCTTCCTTTGATACTTAGGGAAAAAAAGAATTAAAAATAACATTTGTTCAGCAACTATACAAATCAGGCCCTGTGCTGGGGCACTTTAAATGTATATCATGAATAAACCAACATTTATTGAGTGCTTACTAAATGCCAGGCATTATGCTAAATGCTTTTATACAGAGCATCTCGTTTAATCCTCTCAACAATCGTGTGAAGCTACTGTTACCATCACTTCTTACAGTTGAGGATATTGAGACTTAATAAGAGGTCAGTTACCTGCCTAAGATTAATTCACAACAGAGCAGCAGAGCAGGGACTCAAGCCCAAGTTTGTCTGGAGCTCTCAAGTATGTTGCTTTCCATTTAATCCTCACTTCTAATCCCCCCAAAGACCGTGCAGTAAGAATTATTGTCTCCACGTAAGTTTAACAAATTTCTAGTCGATTTGCTGTTATTTTCTATTGCTAGTATGTGTGTGTGTGCAGACTCTCCGACTGGCTTATTAGTTCCTTGGATAGAGAAGAGTTGAGTATATACCATAGCATCAAGTATGATGCCTTGAGGATAGTTAGAGTTGTGTAAATGCAAGTTGATTGATTTTGTGCTGTGTTGCTTCATGACATCATCTTACACCACGTGCAGGGTCAGATTCTACTTCTTTATGCTCCCCAGAGAACACATTGCATAGTGTGTGCTCCAGAAATGCTATTCACAGCACATGTTTGTTACTTAATCTATTTCTATCTTTGTGATTCTGCAAAGACTCTTTCAGCTCTCACCTAGCTATTTTGTCTGCTATGACTCTTATGAGAAGAAACAAACACTATTTTTTTTCTAGAACATTTTTATTGTACTCCCACTTGGGCAGATAAAAATGAAGCTGACGTCAGGGCTCAAACAACAGCAGTGTTCACATGGACGTACTTTTCCCATCTTTACCAATCTCATGAGATCTGTAAATTTATAGTATTGTATTCTTAACTCCTTCAACAGGTCCTGCAGGGGAATTGGAAAGAGAGAGAGTAATTCTAGCCAGGTCAAGGAAATGGACAGGTGTCACTGGCTGATGTCAAGAAGAGGCATAAGCCTGTCTGCTAATCTAGGGGTCAGAAGCTCAGGTTGGGCTCCTGAAGAACAGGGGAAACCTTGTAAAGGATTATGTGTCAGGTGCACAATAGCTTCTTCCCCTTCGTTGAACAATCTGTTCTCTGACCATGTTGGGGATCTCTACTTCTGAAAAGCAAACAAGTGAACAATGACTGCAAGAAGACACTAAAAATCACATTCATCCGTTACTTAATGATGTATCTTCCCTTAGCCTACTTTAAGAACACTGATATTCTTCTCCCATCAAAGGGTCTATATCAGTCGGTACAGGCTGCCATAACAAAATACCACAGACTGGGTGGCTTAAACAAGAGAAATTTATTTCTCACAGTTCTGGAGGCTGGAAGTCCAAGATCAAGGTGCCAGCTGATTCAGTTCCTGGTGAGGACTCTTCCTGGCTTGCAGATAGCTGCCTTCTCCCTGTGTCTTCACATGGCACAGAGCGAGTGATCTGATCTCTCTTCCTCTTCTTATAAGGACACTAACCCTAAGTGATCAGGGCTCTACCCTTATGACCTCATTTAACTTTAATTATTTCAGTAAAAGCTCTATCTCCAAATATAGTCACATTGGGGGTTAGAGCTTCAACATATCAATTTTGGGGGACACAATTCAGTCCAGAATAGGGTCTATCTTTGTGATTGATCTTAAGAGTAGGATCTATTTATTGAATAGTTGAATATAAATTTTCTTTATCTAAAGAATAGTGCTCTCACTAGTGATTATTAGGGAGTGATAGATCTATTTCTGCTATATTATTCGTATTTTAGATGGAATGAGCAATAACTTTAACAGTGAAAGGAGATGTTTAAAATCAGCCGTGTGGGCCTGACTGCTACTATTATTAGCGTGTCATCAGAAAATCTCATCAACCATTTAGAAGGTCCCTAAAGTGATAAGATAAATCTATTTTACTATTAGCTCTAGGATACAGATCATCTTTTTCAGGTGCACTCATTTCCTTCACTGAGTACAGATCATATAATAAGAATAATATTCTAAGCTAACTTTTAATATCCATATTACTAAAAACCCCCATACCCTTTGCTTTATAATTTAGTCAAAATAAAATCATTGCATGAAACCAGCAATGTTAGGAGGAAAAAAAAAATATTGTTGATCCCTATTTAGACACTAACTTACTAAAGCCATCCTCACCTCAAATATGACCTCACCTGATCTATGTCTACATGATTTTCTAAATGACAGATTCGTTTTAGTCAGTTTAGGGAGATAGCTGGTCAATATGATAAGAGAGAAAATAAGAGTCATCAAACTAGTTTTTTTTTTTTTTTTTTGTGAGGAAGGCCAGCCCTGAGCTAACATCCATCACCAATCCTCCCCTTTTTTTTTGCTGAGGAAGACTGGCCCTGGGCTAACATCTGTGCCCGTCTTTCCTCTACTTTATATGGGACACCACCACGGCGTGGCTGACGAGCAGCACCCGGGATCCGAACCCGCGAACCCTGGGCTGCCAAGCGCAGACTAAACCGCTGTGCCACCGAGTGGCCCCCAAACTAGTTTTTTTGATCAAATACATGTAGTAATGACTGTCCTGGTTATTATTCTAGTGAGTCAAACATATAAATTGTAATTTGAGAGTCACATTTGGAATATGGGCTGCCAAATTCAGACCCTTTTGATAGAATCCTGAAAGAGGAAGGAGCGTTAGAGATCTTTCAGCTCAACTCCTTTTTGGTGGTGGAAGCAACTCCTGCAGAGGGAAGGTAGGAAGGTAAGAAAGAGCTCACACCCAGCAGAACCTGGACTGGAATTAAGGGCCAGGTTTTATCAAGTTGTATCAAGCTTCTCACCAATATCACCCCATTCTAAGTTTAGATTATTTCCAAAATATACCTCCATGTTCTTTCTCCACCCAGTAAAGTATTTCTACATCAGTAATACCTGAAACATTTCCTGATGAAAAGGGTTTGAAATCCATGAAGTATTCTTAAAAGAGTATGAAAAGTAGCCTTTCCTTGATATCCTAAGAACTGTGTGGGCATGATGTCTGTAAATTGCTATATTAAATCCTTTTCTTATAAACTTACAGTTTTAAAAAAGTTATAATTTTTTAGGTTTAAAGAATTTTCCTGAAAGAGTGTCTTAAGTTTTTATTTACTAGCTCCATTCCTCCATCTTAACTCTTTTGCTTTACGTTCCTTTCTTGAATTTGTGAAACTTCCCTTCCTTCTCTTTCTAGCCCTGAAGAACCTGCTCTTACTAACTAGATTTGGTGATCAGTGTAGGTGAGAAAATCGTATGTGTCTATGCAAGGAACTGGTGAATTGTCACCACTTGTTTTCAAAGGCTCTAGAAATACAAGAATATATCTGCATATCATATTTTTAAAAACATATTGCAATCATTTCCTATTTCTAAGTGGCATGTGATGTAAAACAGCTGAAATGTTTCAAAAATGGGCAGATATATTAGACAAGATGTGTATGTGAAAGACTTAAATTTAGTATTGGGTTTGATAAATAGCATGAGACCTTTGGAGAGTCTGAATATTTTCCAATATGTGATGTGCTGAGAGTGCTGTCATATTTATGTGGCTGTATGGTCAAACTCAAGCAGGAGAAATAGCTTGGTTTTCTCATGCAGAGTGAGGAGAGTCAGATCATTATGTTGTTGAATTGAATTTAGATATGGTAGATTATGTATATATATATATATACACATACCCATATATATATGAATATATATGCATTGTATAACTGTAAATATAAACCCTCATATAAATACATAAATTGGATAACCTATGTACAAATCAGAGTGCTAGATTCTGTGAGAACTACAAAGACAGAGAAGAGTGTACTGGGGGACTGAGGCAGGTAAATATTTAACTATCATTGGTTAGAAAATGATCGAGGCTTTGACCAGAGATCAGGAGACTTTAGACTTTAGGTAAGAGAGTTCTGGAAAAGGCAAGGAGATGCTGAGATCAATGTTTCCAAAACAACACACAAACAAACCCTCCGAACAAAACAAAACAAAACAAAAACAGAAAAACAAATGCACTTTGCCTCCTTGTTTTCTAGGACTCTTGAAAAAACTAGATAAGTACAACTCCTAGGAGTCTTGAATTCCAGAACCAGATTGCATGGGTTCAAATCCCTGCTCCGTCTCTTACTAACTGTGTGATCTGGGAAAATTACTTAACCTCTCTGTGCCTTTGTTTCTTTATCTATAAAATGGAGATGATGATAGTGCATTCCTCATGGATTGCCATGAAGACTAAGCGAGTAAATGTATGTAAAAGACTCAGAAACACATAAGTGACATAATTCAGAGGGTAGGCCTGTATTATGCACAGGTGTTGGGGAGAATTTAGGGTGAGGAGGGGAAAAGAAAATACTTTCTCTTGCTATTCCCAAGGACAGTATGCTTTCTAGCTTTTAAGTCTGTAAAAAATAGAGTGGGATTGGTTGGCCCAGTGACGCAGCAGTCTAGTTTGCGCTTGGCAGCCTAGGGTTCGCAGGTTTGGATCCCAGGCGCCTGCCGACACACTGCTTGTCAGCCATGCCGTGGTGGCGTCCCATATAAAGTAGAGGAAGCTGGGCACGGATGTTAGCCCAGGGCCAGTCTTCCTCAGCAAAAAGAGGTGGATTGGCGACGGATGTTAGCTCAGGGCTGGTCTTCCTCATAAAAAAAAAAAAAAATAGAGTGGGAAATACTACATTGGTAACACATCAAGGTTGCAACTTCAAAATGAAAAGTCCCGAAGAAATGCGAGCTCACTGGATCCCATTGTCATAGTCATTTCACAGAGGCTCCAAGTTTGCTTTATGGAAGATGAAAATTCATTTTCCCAATCAAATTACAGAGGAAGAGATGAGTTAACCTTGTTTTGTGGACTTTTCACTTCCTGACATTTAGGTCAGAAAGGAGAAAACATCCAGCTTTTATTTTATAGGTTATTTTCTCCCCTTTCTCTGAGAACCACAATATTCCTTCTTGAGTCAGTAAAGATCTCTGAATGTACGAGCTGCCCCCCGGGCTGTTGGATACTTTTAGAAGCAGCATTTAGGTTAGAATAGTAAAACTCAATGAGTTTTTTTTTTAAACTAATGTGCTTTATAAGTAATGTCATAAGAATTGTATTAAAAGTACTTTCTTTTAAGATTAGCAGCTATCCTTCTCAAACTATTCCAAAAAACAGAGGAAGATGGAATACTTCCTAACACATTCTATGAGGCCAACATCATCCTGATACCAAAGCCAGACAAGGACAATACAAAGAAGGAAAACTACAGGCCAATATCGCTGATGAACATAGACGCAAAAATCCTCAACAAAATATTGGCAAACCGAATACAGCAATACATCAAAGAGGTCATATGCCATGATCAAGTGGGATTTATACCAGGGACACAGGGATGGTTCAACATCCACAAATCAATCAACATAATACACCACATTAACAAAATTAAGAATAAAAACCACATGATCGTCTCAATCGATGCAGAGAAGGCATTCAACAAGATCCAGCATCCATTTATGATAAAAACTCTTAACAAAATGGGTATAGAAGGAAAGTACCTCAACATAATAAAAGCCATATATGACAAACCTATAGCTAACATCCTATGCAACGGGGAAAAACTGAAAGCCATTCCTTTGAGGACAGGAACAGGACAGGGGTGCCCACTCTCACTGCTCTTATTCAACATAGTACTGGAAGTTCTGGCCAGAGCAATTAGGCAAGAAAAAGGAATAAAAGGACTCCAAATAGGCAATGAAGAAGTGAAACTCTCACTATTTGCAGATGACATGATCTTATACATAGAAAACCCAAAAAATTCCGTTGGAAAACTACTAGAAATAATCAACAACTACAGTAAAGTGGCAGAGTAAAATCAACTTACAAAAATCAGTTGCATTTCTATACACTGATGATGAACTAACAGAAAGAGAACTCAAAAAGACAATCCCATTTACAATTGCAACAAAAAGAATAAAATATCTAGGAATAAATTTAACAAAGGAGGTGAAAGACCTATACAATGAAAACTATAAGACACTATTGAAAGAAATCAAGGAAGACATAAAGAAATGGAAAAATATTCCATACACATGGATTGGAAGAATAAATATAGTTAAAATGTCCATTCTACCTAAAGCAATCTACAGATTCAATGTAATCCCAGTCAGAATCCCAATGTCATTCTTCACAGGAATAGAACAAAAAATACTGAAATTCGTATGGGGCAACAAAAGACCCTGAATAGCTAAAGCAATCCTGAAAAAAAAAGAACAAAGCTGGAGGCATAACAATCCATGAGTTCAAAATATACTATAAAGCTACAGTAATCAAAACAGCATGGTACTGGTACAAGAATAGACACACAGATCAATGGAACAGAATTGAAAGCCCAGAAATAAAACCACACACTTATGGACAGCTAAGCTTCGACAAAGGAGCAAAGAACATACAATGGAGAGAGGGAAGTCTCTTCAATAAATGGTGCTGGGAAAATTGGACAGCCACATGCAAAAGAATGAAAGTAGACCATTATTCTACATCATAAACAAAAATTAACTCCAAATGGATTAAAGACTTGAATGTAAGACCCGAAACCATAAAACTCCTAGAAGAAAATATAGGCAGTACACTAATTGACATTGGTCATAAAGGGATCCTTTCAGATTCCATGTCTACTCGGACAAGGGAAACAAAAGAAAAAAAATAAACAAGTGGGACTTCATCAGACTACAGAGCTTCTACAAGGCAAATGAAACCAGGATCAAAATGAATAGACAACCCACCAGCTGGGAGAAAATATTCGCAAGTCATTTATCCGACAAGAGATTAATCTCTGTAATATATAAAGAACTCATACAACTGAGCAACAAAAGAACAAATAACCCGATCAAAAAATGGGCAGAGGATATGAACAGACATTTTTCCAAGGAAGAGATACAGATGGCCAATAGACACATGAAAAGATGTTCAACATCACTAATCATCAGGGAAATGCAAATCAAAACTACACTAAGATATCACCCGACACCCGTTAGAATGGTTATAATCACCAAGACAAAAAACAAATGCTGGAGAGGTTGTGGAGAAACGGGAACCCTCATTCACTGCTGGTGGGAATGCAAACTGGTGCAGCCTCTATGGAAACAGTATGGAGATTCCTCAAAAAATTAAAAATAGAAATACCTTATGATCCAGCAATCCCACTCTTGGCCATCTACCCCATGGACATGAAATCAACCATCACAAGAGGCTTATGCACCCCTATGTTCATTGCAGCATTATTCACTATAGCCAAGAAGTGGAAGCAACCCAAGTGTCCCTCGACTGATGATTGGTTAAAGAAGATGTGGTATATATATACAATGGAATACTACTCAGCCATAAGAAAAGACACAATTGTCCCATTTGCAACAACATGGATGGACCTAGAGGGTATTATGTTAAGTGAAATAAGCCAGAGAGAGAAGGACAGACACTGCATGAATTCACTCATATGTGGAATATAAATGAACACACGGACAGAGAGAACTGATTGGTGGTTACCAAGGGGAAGGAGGGGGGTGTTGGGCACAAGGGGTGAAGGGATGCATCCACATGGTGACAGACAAATAATAATGTACAACTAAAACCCCACAATGTTATAAACTATTAAGACATCAATAAAAAAAGTACTTTCTTTTTAAGATGGAAATTAGACATCTTGGACTGTTTTCCTTTGAAGATTTTTCTACAGAGTACTTTGAAAGATACAAATAAAACAACTACAAAACCCTCTCAATAATTTCCAGATAAACGCCTCCAATGATGTTTGTGTGCAGGCTTTTGAGGCTGCGTCATTAACCTGGGGACTCTTTTCTCCTTCAAAGATGCTAGTTTTGTTGCTTACCTCTCTCTCTTTCTTCTTAACATATCAGAGTGAAGCAATAGATGGCTTTTGCCCTTAGGGTACTGAAAAAGTCATAAATTGTTTCCATCTCTAGGAGGATATATTTTGTTTTCATTAATTAACATTTCCCCGGAAGAAGTCTTGGAGGGAGGCAAAGTTGAGTGGACATTTGTACTTCAAATATTGACCAAAATATAATAGGTAATGTGAATAAGCAGTGTTATCTTTCTAAAGTCAGAAGAGGCATAAAAACATTTATCTTACCAGCAAAATAAAGCATGATTTAAAGCAACCGTCTCAACTTTTAGTTAAGCATGATGAAATGGGAGTTCAGAGGTTTTACGTATTATATTTTGGAAAAGTCTGATTAACTGATGTTTAATAGTAAGAAGTTGATTTATAATTAAAGTCCAATATAAAGAAAAAAAGTTTGTATATACTTAAGTGGTTCAATTACTTTTCCTCTTTGATTGATTACCAAATGGTTAATGCAACCAAGTGAATTAAATTGATTAGTCCCTCTGGGAAACAAATAGCAATGGTCAAGTTTTCTAAATGGTTATCTAGTTGCTACCAAAGGTTATTCAAATATGTATGCTTATGAAGAAACTAAATTTCCACCAGCAACCCTCCATATGATATCTAATTGCATTCCAGGTTCCTGAGAGTCCAACAGGGTGGGAAAGGACTGTGGAGGAGACTGACCAGACCTAACCAGCAGCACAGGTAAGTTTGCCTGAAAGATCAGGTAGACAGGTGAGCCTCAGGCTGTTCTAGAAAGGGACACTCAGTGATTTAGAAGGACTATAGGGATTGGGGGAAGAGCCCATGAATAAATGAAGGTGAAAGAGTGAGCCACCTAGAAAGACAGAAACTGACTTTTGGAATAGACAAGTTACCATTTCTGTGCACCCAGACTTGACTTCCAACTGTTAGCACCTTTGGTTCTTTGCCTGAAGGCTCTCCAACTGCCAGGGGAGGTTGGAAGTAAAGGAGAATTATTTCCATCAACCTGATGGGAGTTGGTGGGAAAATGCCCAGCACCCCTGAGGGATAACTGTGAAGTGAGTGTCCTACGCTGATTCTGAGAGCTCGCAGTGGGAATGAGCTCCGATTGCCTCCAGTGGTAACTGGCTTGATCATGCCCTCTTAGTTGGCTTCCTTCTCTTCCTTGTCTCTCTTCTCTACAATCTGCCAGGATTTCCTGGTACCATCTCCCAACCAAACTATTTACACTTGAGTCTTGTCTCAGTGTCAGCTTCAGGAGAAACCCAAACTAAGACAATTCAACCCAGCAAAATAGTTGGAGAAGATGAAGACACTTTATGTCAGAAGATAGAAGGACAATGCCCGTACGTTTCCTTCTTTCTCTCCACAAAGGCCACCTATGGATACAGATGGGAGCATATTGATATCATAACTATTCTTTAGAGCCATATAGCCCTTCTAACTCTCTCCCTTTGGAACAAAAGGACTGATGGTCTTTTAGGTGTCATTCAACTTTTTCCTTCCTTCTGTGTCTAGTTTGTTACTGGCACCAGTCAGATGGGTGCTATGGGGTCCCAGGTTCTTGGTCCACAGACACAAAAGAATTTGAGAGGGGACACACAGCAGAAGTTTTAACAGAGGAAGATTTATTAGTAAAGTGAAAGTACACCCCCAAGGGAAGGGCGGGGGTGGGCAGGCTCGAGGTGAGCATCTGCACTGAAGTTGTGGCAATTGGTGTTTTTGGAAGCTGGGGGTCCTGGGTGGGTGAGGGTCCTGGAAAGCAGACCAGTCAGGGCATTGTCTTCACCTTCATGTCAGGAAGGGGAGATTTTTCCTTACATAGGTATCTCTGGAACTGTCATGGTGATGATCCCCTGCAAGGGGAGTCAAAACTGCAATGCAAATGAGCGTAAAATGAGGCTAGGGGCTACTCTTGATCAAGGTCGGGGGTGGGGGAAGTTGCAAGTCCGAAAAGCTATTGCCCAGTAATGAGGATGCTGCAGCTGGTGGAATCGGGGGGAGTGTTGCATGCTGAAGAACTGTTGCCCGGTAATGAGGACGTTGCACCTGGTGAAGTGGCCTTGCTCCCAGCTTATATCTAGCTTCCTGCCTATCTCGGGTTGGCTGGGATATGCTTCAGGCTGCCTGCTTTGCGACCAACTAGGAAATCTACACCTTGCTGCCTCTGTCCCTGCTACTATTTGGTGACCTACTCCAAGTGCCAGTTTCTGCAGTCTTGAGTGACAGCTGGGCACTAGGAAGGATCCATAAGGTTTCATGTGGCCATGAGAACATGCTGCCTCATACTTCTGCCACAGTCAGACAGTTGTGTCCTGTTGTGTATACATGGGATTGTGTGGCCCTCATTCTCTGCAGCCAGGCCCACCACTGCTCAGGAATTTTTTACTAACTCAGTAGAAGGTGGAGATGTCTTCTGCCGCTTCTGAGTCAAACAGTCAAGGGTCTCACAGTTCTCTCCTCTCATAGGTCTGAGAAACTTGGTTTCTTGTAGGCAGGGCTTCACTTCTGTGTTCTCAGACTGAAGTTGGCTGTAGCTTCCTCATAGGCCTGTAGGAGATCTTTTAGCCATGTATGATGCTCAGGATTCAGAGTGCTACCAGCAGATGAGCAGATAGCTGAGGACATGACAGAGGCCACAGAGTTGCTTTTGGTTTCCATAAGAGGAGGGTGTAAAGTGGCCAGACTGAGGCCCTGAAGGGGCTGGGGAGATAAGGGTGTGAGTGCAGTAGGGCACAAAGTGAGGCAGGACCCCAAGTGAGAAGACTCACCAGCAGTGAGAGGAAAGTCATTCCGAAGTGCTGATCCTATATGGGGTCCTAGTAAATAGCACCTCTGTTTCCTGCCTGGATGATAAACAAGTTCAGAAATAAAAGAGAAATGAGAGAGACCAAAATACCACTTTTATTTCTGATACAATTAGATGACCACCTTTCTTGCCTTTTAAGAATCTGGCTAACCTGAGGCCTCCTTGCTGGAGAGCTCATGGGGAGAGACCATGTAGAGATAGAGAGACAGGCTGGAGGTGCCTGGCTCCAGATGTGTGGGTGAGTGAGACTACAGCTGATTCCAGTCTCAGACATTGTCTGACTGCAGCCAGGTGATGAGAGTCCCTGAGAACCACCTAGCTAAGACCTTTCCACATTCTTGATCTGCAGAAACCATGATCAATGTTAAATGAGTGTTGTTTTCACCCACCAAATTTTGCAATTTTTGTTACACAGTGCTAGATAAATGGAATCCTACTTTCTCATTTTGAAAAACAATTTGTTGGCGTCGTTCGTGGGATAACACCTATTACAACTACCATTAGCAAGCCCTGTGTGTGTGTGTGTGTGTGTGTGTGTGTGTGTGTGTGTTTAGCTATTCCACAGTGTAGTGCATCTTTATGAATTACCACTATTATATGTTTTATAGGCATCCACAAAGGGCCTGAAATTTTGCATTTCTATCAAGTTCCGAGGAGATACCAATGCTGCTGGCCAGGGACCACACTTTGAGCAAGAAGGCACTAAACCATATTGCTTCTCACTCCAGCTGCTGGCCTAGATTTCCACCAGTAGGTTGTGGTCATAGTACTCTTGGGATAATGAATTTTTGCTGCCTCATTGGACTGCACTACAGGATTTACAATTGGATCAGAACCTCCCAGTAGCCAAGTGCTGATCCTGTACCAGTGGGCTTTTCAGGCCTTGTTTCCTCCAGGTCTACCTGTTCTGTTGCTGTCAACTCTTATGCCAGGCCAAATTATAAGGAATGACTTTCCAATGTGACATGGCTCTGAATTGTGGCCAGTATATTCTCCTGCCCTTGTACATGGAATATATTTAAAATAAATAGAAGGATTCATGTTTATTAGTTTTTTTTTTTTAGCTTTCTGGTAGTTCTCAGTAATCTCTATCAGATTAAAGCTTTTAGGAAACTGTAATTAAGTTTGCTGTATTCTTTATTAATGGGGAAAGAACCATGTTACCAATATTCAAGTAGCCAATAACCACAACATTAGGTTTGTATCCATTCTCTTTTCTTGTTTTGATTTTGACTTTTTTTCTTAAAGCTAACATCTAAATAATCGTACATACCTGTTTTAGGTGTCTGCTAGATAGTGGAGGGAAGCTAGGCAAGGATTTAAAAATATGGTAGCAATTTAGTACTTACACCCTATACACCTCTGTTTGGCAATGGATTATAACAAAAAATCAGGCAAGGTAAATTTCTAGAACACCAGGCCAAGCAGGCTCTAGCTATTCACTCAAATGTACAAAAAAGCCAATACTCCAATACGTCTCTCTGTTAGTCCAGCATGGATGATGTTGCAAACCTCACTATTTTAGCAGCTCTGTTATGCAATTAGAACAGCATTTCTTGAAGTGTTCCATGGTGTAATGGGAGGTATTATGCAAGAAAGGATGAAAGGAACAAAGGAAGAAAAGGTAACTAACTAAATTTCAGAAAATACTAGACTAAAGAAAGTTAAGCAACATCTTTTCCTGAAGGACATCCTATAGCCTTTAAGATGTCGATGTGTGATAAGAGTTTTCAAGTGGGAATTAGCTACTATGTGCCTTTCCCAAGTATTTTTACAGCAAAATCTTTTTTTTGCTTGAGTTAGAAAAATATATGGCTTGGAGCAATTCTTCAAAATATACAGCTTCCATTGAATATCTGGTGACAGTCTTACAGGTGCTTTCAGTTCAAATGTCTCTGTGAACTGGTTGAAAGCCTGAGGCAGGTAGTGGTAGAGTCTGTGGCAAATTGAGAGATAGTTTCCCAATCTAAAACATTTAAATTCAAATTTCTAAAAGCATTCTTCTAACCAGGTATATTAGTTGGCTATTGCTGTGTAACAAGTTGTTCTAGAAAAATTAGCACATTACATATTTATTAGCTCACAGTTTCTGTAGTTCAGGAACTTGGCAACAGCTTAGCTGAGTGATTCTGGCTCAGGGTCTCTCATAAGATTGCAGTTACATTTCAGCCAAGGCTGCAGTCATCTGAAGGCTTGACTGGGGCTACATGATCCCTCCCAACCCTATTCATATGGTTGTTGGCTGGAGGCCTCAGTTCTTTGCCATGTGGGTCTTTCCATAGGACTGTACACAACATGGCAGCTGGCTTTCTCCATAACGGGTGATCTGAGAGAGACAAAGAATAAGCAGAAAGCTGTGGTGGCTTTTATATTGTTTCCAATTTTCTGCAATTATGAAATAGACTGCAATTAACATCTTCACACTGAAATATTTTAGACATTCATGTCATTTCCTTAACATACGTTTTTAGAGGTAGAATTGCTCTCATACTGCCATCATGATTCAAATATCATCTCCTCTGAAAAGCCTTCCTCAGCCTGTCTAAAAAAGACCCTTCTCCTGTCATTGTTTATTCAATTATTCTGTTTTGCTTTGTATAGAATTATCAGTGTCTGAAATTATTTTAATAATTTATGAATTTCTCTCCTCTTATAGAATGTAAGCTCCATGAGGACAAAGATTTTGCTTGATTTGATCATTGCTATATTTCTGGCATGTGGAATAGTGTGTGGCATGTGTTATGTGGTCAATAAACATTTAATGCATAAATAAATGCATTTAAGTCTCTGTTTCACTGCCATCTCCTAACACTATTGTAAAAAAAAATATCTTTGAGTAGGTGAAAATCTATATCTCATTAATGGTATCTTTTGTGTCTTTGATCACTATTTAAGTTGAAGTTTTTTTCCATATGTTTACTGATGAATGTAGTTCTACTTTTAAAAATTGCTCTTTCACATTCTTTTCCCGGTTAAAAAAGTTGGAGCTTTGTTCTTTTTCCTATTGATCTATAACAGTTCTTTATATATTGACTCATTGCCTGCCAAACTGTTCCAAATTAATTTCTCTATCCAGGCCAGGTCACTTGCAGGCATAGACTTTTCAATTCGAAGATGACAGTGACAGAGACTGATCGTTTGAATAAGTATGACTGAAAGGACTCATTCCATTCTTAGAAGTGTGGTTGCAGCTTCTATTTGCAGAATCTAAGCCTTTTGCTTGCTCTGTCTGAGATTCCCGAGTTAGCCGAAGGTCTTTAAAAGTACTTGCCCATCAGACCAATGTGACAAAGCTGGGCTTCATCATTTGAAGCTGTGCTTCAGGGAATCCTTAAAATAGTCCTCCTGCCCCTTCTTGCTTGTGACTGCCCTACTTTAGCTCATAATTATGAAACTTCCTTGAGTCTGGTGGTCATCTGTTTCTTAAATGGGGTCAGTTCCATAAAGCTATGCCAAATGAATGTCACTGGTGAAGTCCCTGGCTGGCCATTTCCTGTTCAATAGGTTCACAGGAAATGCTGTTGGAAATGCTCGAGCAAGAAGTGACTTCCAAGGTAGTCAACAGGTTCAGAGATATGCCTTAAGCTTTGAAGTCACATGCTCCTTGCTGGCATCTCAAAGGGATTAGCCTTCTTGGTTCAGGTTTCTTCTTTGTCCGTCTGTGCAATATTGGATTGACAATTTGTTGACACATTTTGGGGATTGCTTCCACCTCTGCATGACTGAAGAAACTCTTTAAATATGAGTAGATTCCCTTGGGGCACTTTATCATATCTTGATCCTCTCCATCTATTTCTTTCTGTCTCTGTCTGTCTCTCTTTCTCTATTTATCTTTCTACGAAGAAGAGGAGATTGGATTATGACAAGTGACAAAATATGAGTAAATATGGTACTGTGACTTTGACCTATCCCGTTGGTGATGAGGGACTATGTTATATTACATATACCTAGAATGGGTTTTAAACCATTATAACAGCCTCTGTCTCTATTTAATATAGCAGTGAAATAGTAAGACCTTTAAACCTCAGCTCCATACTAAGATTCTAGTTATTACAAAAATGGGATGATTGGAGTTGGGTAGGGATAGACTAGGGAGTGAAAGAAAGTCTTCATGCTGCCATTTAATTGGGTTGACCTCATGCTGCTCCCTGAACTCTACAAGGGTGTAATTGGAATGTGTAAATGTAGCACATCAAAATCAAAGTGAGTCTTCTATAAAAGTTCTGTGTGAAAATTCAGAAACTCTTTGCTATGCTTTTTTTTTATTGACTTGGCCTAGGTTCAACATGTAATTGAATTGGGCCAGTGATATTATCTTCTACTCATAGACAATTGCAAAATTGTTCTTGAATTGTTAATGCAGATGTGAAATTGAGGTCATGCTGTTAATTCTTTTTTGTTTTTGTTATTGATGGAAAACAGTATGACTTTTTGGTGCTTTCCTCTAAGAAAGAGCAGTGCTAGTCATAATCTTTTTATTTCATTTTCTGAGAGAGCACCTTAATTGGGCCATGGTCATTTTCATCTCCACTTGGGCTATAGCTGAGAATCTGAATGTATGCAGATTGTAACTTCAGAGGCCCCGGTAGAAATCTTGTTTTGAAAACTACTAGCTGTAAAGGATCCCTGGGCTTCTGTGGCATCCTGCCAGTAAACCTTTCCATCAGCTTGGGGGACACAACTCCTTCTTTAGAAGATAAACTCCACCAACTTTTTGACTCTGGTCTTTTCTCCTTTGTAGAGGGTAAAGAACAGTGCCTCCTAGTGTGGCTGATGTGCTAACTCCCAGTACAAAGGAAGAGCAAGGTCTGCAAGTTCTCCATAGTGTCCAGGTACTTTACAAAGCACAGTAGCAAATCCATCCAGAAGGCCTATGCTTTAAAATATGTTACAGTGGGGGCCATTATAGCAAGAATCTAAAACCAGTGGGACTATTATTTCGTATTCTTAAAAATGGGATTGTTACCTATCATGCTATGCACAATTAGTTCCTTCATCTATCAAGACTTCTCTGAAAGAAGCTGATATTTTTAATTTCTATATTTCCTTTTCATTCCCATTCTTGCTTGTACTTAGGTACTATATTTGTTCTTTCTATACTATTTGGAATTGTTTGATGAAGGATATTTAACATAAAATAAAAAGTAATAGTACAACAGCATTTAAGGGAACCAATGGTGCAGACTGAGTGGATCTTCCCCTCACATTTAGCAGTTCATTGGTGGGCTGGAGATGGCTTGCCCTGGCTCCTGAGGGCTGATTGGGTTCGTCTCTTCTGAATTCCACGTTTAGTGATGTCACGTTGGTAGCTTGAAATTAGCCATGGTGGCTAATCAGGTGTGATTACACCTTTACAAATCAGTTGTGTGTCCCCCTCCCAGGAGACCCATTGTTAAATATTTCTCAACACATCACGGCGTATGGTCAACAAATGAAAGCAGGAAGGCAAAAGTGAATCATGAAACTCCACCGCTGAAAGGCTTTGTGATTGGTGGGACTATTATAGCTACTTCGGTTACACAACAATCCATGTAAACTGAGACTATAAAGGATGGAAAGCAATTCTTTTGAACAAGCTCAACAAAATAGGTATATCTAAATACGTTTTCTTTCAAAATGACCACTGTGAAAAACGATGCATTTGCTCTATTTAGTTGTCATTACTCGGATTAGTTTTGAAGCCTCTTTTTGAGACCAGTTCCAGAGAAACATTTATGAAGCACGTACATGTTTTATCACTTCATAGCCTGATATGTAAGATGCAGAAATGCTAAATGATCTTAATTTTTGCCACATTCTGACATGCAGCTGGTAACGTCAGCTAGCATTCCTCTACTAAGTTCTCTTCCCTATGGGGCTGTGGTTCCCAACAAGACTCCCAGTGTTTCATTTTCCTTGCTTGAGAGCATTGGGTTAAACCTTGTCAGAATTCTTGTGGGGCTGCCCTCCCTTGGATTCAGGGAGGAAAACTCCTCTCTTCCCAGTAGGGGGAGCTGAAGGGAGGAAATAGTTTCATAAAGCACTGCACTCGCTAAAAGGTGAAGTCTTTCTGGCTCCCATTTCTCCTCTTACATTTTGAGGGGTGGGAGTAGGGGGAATAGAAATGCCTTCTGCTGACACCCCAAGCCTTGGAGAGGTAATTGGACCCAACTTCTCACAGTTCTTTCAGGAATTTAGCACATTTTTTTTTCTGAGCCAGGGCCATAATTGTTTAAAAAAGCAGTTTCATCCGACACCTAATACCAGAAATCCTGTCGCAAAAATAGATTTTTTTCTTACAGCTTTTATGCTTGGGAATTCAGTGTGTGAGAAAATGGTAACAATGCAACACATTAGATTTTTAAATTCTATGACAGAAGAGTAAATGGTGAGGTGTGTGTGTGTGTGTGTGTGTGTGTGTGTGTACAAACTTATACAGAGAGGAGTCAGAACTTTCCTCTGTTTTTACCACCTGACAAGAAGTCTCCTCAGGACTGCTTATATTACTGTTCATTCATTTGTGTGTGTGTGTGTGTGTGTGAGGAAGACCAGCCCTGAGCTAACATCTGTTGCCAATCCTCCTCTTTTTGCTGAGGAAGACTGGCCCTGGGCTAACATCCATGCCCATCTTCCTCTACCTTATATGGGACGCCGCCACAGCATGCCTTGACAAGCGGTGCGTCTGTCCGCACCTGGGATCCGAACCTGCGAACCCTGGGCGGCCGAAGCGTACTGTGCGAACTTAACAGCTAGGCCACCGGGCCGGCCCCATGTTCATTCATTTTTTGATCTATGATTTTAGTTTTACTCCCTAATCTTTTGAGGAACACTCTATCATAATTTAGAAACTTATCTTTTAGTAGTCCTCTTGCCACTTTGAAAGAAAATGTGGAAGGTCAAGAAAAGAAGCTTTGAGAAATTGTGTGATAAGTAACATCTACTCATTTTTATCCTGTTGGGAGAATCACATTCACGCAACATATGCCACTGATTCAAAACAGGTGGACAAGTTTTAGAAAAATGGTAGGAATGTTAGAAATTTGGTTCTTATCACAATTACCCTCTCTCTGTGGGGTCAGTATCAGCATCTGAGGGGATAGATGCATTTCATTTAGAACTGGCTTGAATTTGGGGATGGGATCAGAGCTTCACTGTAGAAAGATTGGAATCAAGAAAGAATAGGAAAGCAGGGAGCTAGGACTGGAGTGGATTCTGAAGACAGCAGTGGCGAAAGCAAGGGCAGGTGAGATGGACTTGGAGGTCCCCTGGATTAAAAGGCAGTGCGAGTGGAAGAAAGGGCACTGCTGGGAGGAAGGTATTTAATTAAACTGAATTCTGCCAGCCCCTGGGAAGTGCTGACACAGACTGAAGGATGATTCGCTTGGGGATGCAAACCACTGTATAAATTATATTAAATGAATAACACATGGGAAAGGTCTTAGACGCATACCTGACACATAACGGAAATTCAATTAGTATTAGTTTTCCTTCCCTTCCTGCTCTTGATGATGCTACAGGTGGCACATAAAACACATTATGTGAGTTTGGGTCAAAGCATCATTGTGACAATGTTGTCTCAGCGGCATTTCCAATGTAGGTAAAAGTTGAACTCAATGTGTGAAGTGGCTGAGTGAGAAAAATAGCAGTCACAGATCAGGAGAGAAATGAAACTACAGCCTTAGCTGGAGTTGAGAAAGAAATAATAGGGGTCTAGTTTCCCTTGCGGGAAGCAGGACTATCTGGAGGTCCAAAGCTAATGCCCTTAGGGGCCAGTCCATGAGCTAGTGACTATGACTATGAGAGGCAAACTAAGCCTAGGGAAGAATGTTGGGAAGTCATTAAAAAAAAAAAAAAGTCAGGTGATGTGGGAGTCCATGGGTCATGAACCTTAGCATTTGGAATGCAATCAGGAATTAAATCCAGTTTCTATCTAAGGAGGTCAGGATGCATAGGGAAATTAAAGGGGCAGAGATAGACAGCTGCCTGCTTCTACGTGTCCTCTAGGTAGGGCTGGGAAGTACAGACGTTGGGCTCTTGGAATCTTCTATTAGGTAACAGGGGTCTATACTGTCTCAGTTGTTTGCACTGCCTTTGTAGGGGTTCCTTCCAATTATGAAATTTACACCTATTTGAGAAAAACTCAAAATGAAACTTTCCTCTTTCCTATTTCCCTCAATCTTTATTTAGATACTTCACAAACACACTAAAAATTAATTTCCCACTACCTCGAAAGCCATTCATATCTTCTTGAGCCTTAAGACCTAGATCAGATGTCACTTTATGAAGCCTTTTCTGACTCTTTCCCTTGGGATAGTCAAGCTTTCATGATGCACTGTACCATTTTAAGACTTCAGAAAGCTTTGGTTTGGGCAATGAGCCTGCAATACACTTTTGAAACAATGTTGATTTAATTACCTTTGTATTCACTTGCAGGTTTGTTGTCTGTTGTTTTCTGCCACTCACAATCCATCATCCCTCCCCCCGTTTTCTTGATAAGGGTACCTTATTTTCTTTTGAAAGAATTGTCCCTCTCCCATTGTGTATGCAGTCTTTTGGAGACGCCAATCAACATGTCCTGCCTTCCTCTAGTTGTGAGGTGGGCATATGAACCACGATGGCCAGTTGGACTCTAATGGAGCCCTCTCTAGCTATTTAAGCAGAAGAGGATTTATTACAGAACTGAGCCTCCAAGAATTACTGGCAGTACAAAACTGGTATGCAAAGAGAATGACTACCACCAGGAAACTGAGGAATTAGGGAGCCACCATGCCACCTCCTGGTGCCCACTACAACTGTTGGCTCCAGGAATATGTCACCTTAGCTGTGACCTGGGGATTAGAAGCCACTGCCAGAATTGTTGGCTCCAGGGCCATGACATATCTTCTGGGACTGCATCAACAAAATGAACGATCTGTACCATACCTCTCAACACTTACCAAGCTAGTGGCTGTATACTGGGACCTCTGCTGGAGCTATTGCAGAAAAATCAAACACCTTGATATCCAGGCTTTGGAACAGAAATTGCAGAAGCAACACAAGTGTGGTCTCCCCCTCACTTCTGCCTTTTCAATATCAGACAAATGCACATGACTAGCTGAATAGTAGACATCTTCTGGAACACTGGCTGCAAAGGAGACTGGGGAATATAGTTTTTTAGCTTTCCAGCCTTTACAATGGTTGAAGGGACCCTGGAACAGGGCAGAATGAATAGTGAACATCAGTCCATCATATGAGCAATGGACTTTTCCCCGCACTAGGACTCTTGAGCCTGGTGACTAAAGGGCAGAAGAAAAATTGTTGGAGCCATTTGGTCCCAGTGCAGTGTCCTGAAGATCTGCCACATAGATCCCCAAAAGGTACTGGTTCCTGTCCTTTCAGGCTTCTACAGGTTTCCCTTTGGGTCTGTGAGCTCCACCATGACCCTGTGATGATTTCCCTTTTACCTGAGCTTAGCCAGAGTTGAGTTCAGTTATTTGTAATCAAAGACCTTAACTGATACATTTATGAACACTGCTTTGTAGTGTCAACAGTCCTCAAATTCTTGCTGAATGAATGCATGAACTCTGCATTTAGAGCTGGCTGCTCCTCACTGGTGTGAGTGGCACGCTTGGAATTCTAGCAGAAGTCCTCATGGATCAGCTAATGCAAATTCCTTGTTTTTTTTAAGATGAAGAGTTTGAAGCACAGAGAGCAGCTAAACTCATTTCTTTTCTTATCAGACACATTCCTTTATTATTGATGTAGGAATTCTTCCTGAAATTTTTCATCTATATAACAACCACAGTCTTTTCAACAGCGTGGATATATCCTTGAGAAAAAAAGGTAGATAACTCTTCTTTTTGTTGTTAAGTAACAGGTTTTGGGTTGCTCTTGTCATTAGCTAAGAATTTTCGTATAGAATTTGTAGCCAGACTTGTGAAAATCTATAAACATCTTATAGAAGTTTCTTGATAAGGAAAATCATTCTCAGTGGAAAGCTTTTGGGGTTTTTAATCCACGGCGGAAAGGATTTTGGGGTTTTTAATGCAGCCATTGATCTCCCCTTCTTAAAATTTAAAACTGCAAGGAGTCCATCTGTCAAAACCTACTGAAATATAAACTTTCCAAATGGTCCAGCTACAATCTTACGTCCTATGAAGACTTCAAAATACACTCCATGTCCTCCCCACAAAAATACTTTCTGATGAATAATGTTTAACTAGGTTTTTTATGGTAGTGGCCCAAAGACTTTGAAAAATATCCTCAAGAAGCTACTACAGGAACTTCCAATTTAATAAATTTTAACAGCTGTTCCTGCACTAGGCCTGTAAGTGGAGTTTGATTTCCCTCGAGGCAATCCATTAATTTGTTTTTATTATTTTAGGATAGCTAATATGCTTTAGCTGGCTGGGTTCTGACCCTAGGAAAGGTGTGGGTGGCAGGTAATTCTGGTCCTAATCAGTACTCCTCTGAGGGCTCCCCTCAAAGACCACCCAGGTGGATGAACGGTACAAGAGGAAGCACGGCTGCGGCGTGAGTGGCGCCACGCGTTGCCCCATTCCGCACCAGGGGTGGAGCATTCCTGCCCAGCACTCTGGAGAAGTTCTCAGGAGAGCAGGACACTCAGCAGTTTCCCAAGGTGGTCGAGGAGTATTATTTCCTCTCAGCTTGTAATGTGCAGACCATCCTTCAGGTGTTTAAGCCCTTACCTGTTGGAATGCACTCACAACAGGAGCTCAAGAGAGCTGTGTTCAAAATGCGGCTCGGCTTCGAGAGGACTCAACTGTGGCTGCAGATTCTACACCAGAAAATTAAGGATAATGACATCTGCCCTTCTGATTCCCTGTGCCGTTATATGTATAAGATGTGGAAATAAAGGTGAACACATTTAAAAAAGAAATACTGCTATGCGCTTAAAAGTTTTCTTTTAGACAGGAATCTAGTATTAAGCTTACCTAAAAAACTTTGTGCCTTATAGATCACTTCCCTTTGCATGAAATGAGGTTGAGGTCAGGTTTCTTTTTTTCTAGTTTTATTGCCGAAGGTGAATTTCAAAGGGAAAGAAGTTGGGATATTTCCTTGAAGAATCTGAGCGGTTTGGTCAGTAGGAATTCTCGGGGTGATTAATTTCCGATTTAGTCATTTTAGTCCATTTAAAAAATATTTACATGATGGAGTAAGGCAGAGTAGGGTCAGTTCAGTTCTTTTAGCTAAATTAATTTGCTAGGGTCTAACATAATCAATCAAACTAACAATGATGCATTTGCATTGCTGACTAAATGTTCAAATGGCTGAATTAATGCATTTTGTCATAAGACCATGGGCTTTGTATGTAAAACACGTACATCCATGAGAGATTGTAAGGAAAGAATCAAATGGAACAATTGAATCGGCTCCCTGCGGTTTGTGTTGGGTTACATCTCTATCATAATGAGTCATTACTTGAGTTTGGCTGACTCACAGCATCAAGCTTTAGAAGCACATTACTCTGCAATTGATTGAATTGTAAATGATTTCTCACTGAGCAAAATAACTTATTTTCACTTTTATTCTCCTGTATGTAAACCTAACTCAGTTTTTGTTTGATTATTGTTGCTGATTTTTGGAGTAGGCAGGCCTGGAAAGATGTGGATGTGGCGGGAGACTTTTAAAAATATGTTTCCTAGTTTTGGAAATTGTACATATTCACTGGAGAAAATGTGGAAAATTCAACAAAGCATGAGGAGGGAATAGAAACCACCCAAAATGGTGCTACTCGGGGCTAGCCATTTCTAACATTCTGGTATAATTTTTTTCTTTTTTAATTTCCTATGTACATATGTATTTTATTTTTTAAAATATGTACTACTCTGTGACCTTTCCTTGACACTAAATGTTATTTATTTGTTCATCTGATAAATATTTACTGTGTCTTCAATCGTATGTGTTTAAAT
Source organism: Tapirus indicus (assembly GCA_031878705.1). Lineage (NCBI taxonomy): Eukaryota > Metazoa > Chordata > Mammalia > Perissodactyla > Tapiridae > Tapirus > Tapirus indicus. Next base: position 63,661,558 of record CM062919.1, on the reverse strand, counting down.
AGCTACAGAATGCCCAACGTGGTCCATGTTTTACTAACGTGTGATCAGCAAAGGATGAGAAAGGTATGACTTTTTTCTTTTTGTTGTGTGCACTGCCCTGATTCAGCTCAGTGATATATCTGAGTCGTCCCCAGGAGAATTTCTAAAAACTCTAAAGTTTGAAAAATCCATAAAAATCAGGAAGTATGGTCATTATCATTGTCAATGAGCATACAAACCATTTTTTATGTTAATCTCTTTAAATTTAAGGAACTGCTAGCCATCATCACTGAATGTGGAAAGAATCTATAGTACAATAAATAGAACCTTAAGGCAACAAACTCTTTTCTACAATTTTAACGACCTTAAATCATTAAATATGTTTATCAAAAATGAAAAAATCATTATGTCCACCTTTTCCTTTATATTCAAATAAATTCAACAAACATTTTGTAGAACCTATACTATACAAGACATTGAGCCAGGAGACACAAAGATGAATATGACATGATCCCTAATCACAAATAGCTCACATTCTAGTTGGGGGCCTCGTCATGAATGCAATTATCTAACATTTACTTGGTGCTGTACTAAGGACATAAATAAAGTGCTGTGGCAGCTTAGAGGAATTAGAGACTAATTCTGATTGGGGACTGGGGAAAGCTTCACAGAGGAATCAGCATTTTAATTTGCCCTAGAATTCCCTAGACACAGCCCCTGATACCTTGATATGAGGATTTATGTGCAAGTGATTTATTAAAGAAGTGCTCCCAGGAGAAACTAGTAAGGAAGTGGGGAAAACAAGGCAAGGAAGAGAAAGAAGCCAAGCACAAGGCATGATTTCAGGCAAAGGCCAGCAGAAGGTAGCTTGAGCCTGATGCTGTGGGGAACTCAGGACTGTGAGTTCTACCTTAGAGTTGGCCTGAGTCAAAGAGAGCTGCTGGGTTTTCATACTCCTGCAATGGTCAGTCAGGGGCTGAGGGCTGCCCTGGGGATGGGGGTGGGGAGGTGGGGAGGACATAATAAACTCTCAAGCTCTCTGACCTCTACCCCTGCACGCACCGTGGCTCCTCCAGTAGTTTTAGGATGGTCCTCTGAAGAGAGTCATAGGTACAGGCTATTAGAAGCAAAAGCAGAGAGGCCAGGGGGAGGCACACAGAAGCAGTAGAAAAGATCTGAGAGGCTCTGGGTGGAACACTGACAGTATTCACTACAGCGTTAGATGTTGAAAGGAAAGGAGTAGAGTTTCAACAGATTTGGAAATAAGGAAGGACATTCTAGACTTCTGCTGTCCAATATATCAGCTTCCAGTCACATGTGGCTAGTGGCTACTATACTGGACCACGCAGATATAGAACATTTCCATCAACAGAAAAAGTTCTGTTGGACTGCACTGTATCTAGACTGAGAATAGTATAAACAAAATCATGGAAATGTGAAGGAGCAAATAGTTGAGTAGGGCTATATTGAAGGTAGATGACTGGAATACAGGCTGTGATCAAACTGTAAAAAGCTTTGGAAGCATTGATCCATGCATTGTAGCATCTGAAACATAGCTGTTGTTCAGTGGGAGCCTACTATGTTAAGGACCTACCCTGAAAATATACATAAAAGTTTGGCAGTCCCCATGTTTAATCCTATATCACCTACACTTGGCCTTATGCTAGGTCTCTTTGTGCCTTTGGCTGAAGATCATGTCTCTGATTTGGTCTTCTCGCCTCTTTTTTTCCTTTGGTCTCTTCTCCAGCCATTTCTCTATCACTTGTTCCACTGCCTCCTCTTTCAGCTCCAGGCTTGCATCTTTAATCAGATTCCACAGAGTTTAGACTTCCTACCTAGCATTTTCAATTTCCTACCCTCTCTTATCAACTACTTCCCAATTAGCCCCAATTTGTATATAAATCCCCAACTGTATAAAGAACTAGGAAAGATAGAAGGTAGACTGAGGCAAATCAGGTTAATGGATTCAGGAGTCCTTAGCATGTTGGAAAGACTGTGCGAAAAGAGTCAATGGGGATGAAGCAATGAAAGAAACAAAAAAAGAGTGGAGAATATTAATGGGGAAAGGAAATTTTAGGGAATAAGAAAATTTTAGGAAAATAATCTCTTCCGTGATTTCTAGTGGAAACAGTGTATTCCCTGTCAACACTATCTGCTATAAAAGGGAACCCAAGACTACTTTACTGTTAAGTCCTCGTTGTTCCACATGCTTCCTGTAAAACCTCAACTCCATCCTCTCCTCAACCTACGTTCTTTTTTACATGTGAATTTATAAGAGAAGAAAATGACAAAACTGCAAGCTTAAATCATGGACTATTTTATTTTAAAACTAAATTTTTTTTAAATTGTGGTAAAATACACATAAAATTTACCATCTTGACCATTTGTAAGTGTACAAACAGTTCAGTAGTAAGTACATTCACATTGTTGTGCAAACAATCTCCACGATTTTTTCATTTTGCAAAACTGAAACTCTGTACCCATTAAATAGCAATTTTCCATCAACCCCCACCCCCATTCTTGGCACTCATCGTTCTACTTTTTCTTTCTATGAATTTGACTACTCTAGGTATCTCATATAAATAGGATCATACAATATTTGTCTTTTTGTGACTGGCTTATTTCACTTAGCTTAGTGTCGTCACAGTTCATCCGTGTTGTAGCATGTGACAGGATTTCCTTCCTTTTAAGGTTGGATAATATTCCATTGTCTGAATAAGCTGAATAATATTTCATTGTATGTATATACCACAATCATCTGTTGTAGATAGTTGGGTTGCTTTCATCTTCCAGCTATTACGAATAACACTGCTATGTACATAAATCATGTAACTTTTACAAATCGAATTTTTAGAATGTAGCCTTAGCTTGGCACAAATCATTATCTTCTTCAACATCACTTAGGATATATATTTAATAATCATAATGGTAACCTGAAAGCATACCAATATATTTAAAATTGTCAAAAGCATTTTTTGGAGGCAGGAGTTTTTATTCAGATATTTCCGTACTTTTGTTCTATTTCCCAGGCCCTACAGTCATAGTGATCACAGATTCAGAAGGCTATTCTTTAAGATAGTTAATATCTTACTCTGCTTTCGGGTTACCATTATTTAAGAAATAATTAAATTATATTCAGCATGCTCTGATTTCTAAAGCAGAAAAAACTAGTCTAACACCTATTAGCATGATTCTCAAGAAATAAACATTGAAGTAAAAATTGATTATGGATAACATTTTATCGAACCAGAATATTCACTTAATCGAACATAAGTATTTCAATGCTTGTTGACTGTATTGCAACTATACAGAATTGTGCTTCAAAGGATGTGAACCCTTGTTTTAATCAAATGTTGAAAGACTAAAAATGGCGTTTGTGTGTGGTTAATTTGGGGTAGTATGTCCTCAACCAGATGCAAGAACAACATGATTTCAAATAGGTCCTTTCAGGGCTGGACTTAACCCCAATACATGAGGCAAATCTTTTTAGAAAGATGAAGAATTCCTCAGCCAATTCAGCCAAGTTTCACCAACCATAATTTTTACTGTTATGAATGCCGTCTCTCAGGATTTTTGTTCCTTTTTTTGGAATCTGTTAAATTGCATGGTGAGGTCTTTTTTGCACCACACACTCACTTGTGGTCCCAAGCCGATTACAGGCCTTGCAGCGCATCTCGGTAGCTGATAAACAAGCTCACGGAACAGTCACAGTGAACAACAGAAAGTCCTGATTTTCTAAGTTACAGTGATCTCTTCAGTGTAGGAGAAGGAATGTGTGATATTGGACGAAATAGCAAATATCCAGGGATTTAAATGCATCATTTGAAGGAAAAAATTTTAGTCAATCCAGTTAGTTTCATTAACCAAAAATGAATCTCAGTATAGCTTGATTCACAATTTATTTATTCAGACCTTTTTGGTTTGTCAAGGTATTTATATTCGACCTGTAACTCCCCCTTATTTTTTCCTCCATCAAGGAGTAAGTGGTTACTATAATATCCTGATCTTCTACCTATCTGTTTAAACTTCTCAATGTGAAAAGCAGCAGGGTTGCCTTCCTGGATAAAAAGACTCAGTTTTGTATTTTCTATATCTCAGCACTTTTTAAAAAGGAGCATGACGGATACAAGAGACCAAAACGCAAATCTCAGAGCCTGCTGGCAAAGGATATGATCACGGCCAGCTGGCGTCCATGGTTTCCTACGCTACACCCCGTCCCTGAGTGGGTAATATCTGTTCTCTTTCACTCCAGCTCCTTTCAGAGGGATATAATTTTGTCACATGGGCACTGTCCACTAAACCAGCCCAAACAGACGGTGAGTTGTACGATTGTGTACATGGGCAAGGGCCTCGGGAGGAATTTGAGGCTGTGGTACACAGTGACCCCAAACGGGGAGAGATTTCCTGGAAACTGAACTTCAGCCGAAACCCAGGAGTTTAAAAAAGGTAAGAAAGTAAATGTCAGCTTCTACCACTGGAATAAGTTATTGACAGTGGATTAGGGAAAAAAAAATCATAGTAATTATTTACACATCCCTATCAACTATGTCTTTTTCATAATTTAATAATATTTCTACTGGGTTTCAAAATGGTTTCTCAATGTTCATATTTGTGTGTGTATGAAAACAGAATATATTTTAAAAAATAAGTGAAAACATAAAAAGTTTGATTGTCCGCCCAGTTTATTTTCCTGCCTACCTTTTTTGGGTTCACAGATTTCAATGGGGACTCTGTAAACTAATTTGTTACATGATTCTTACTAAATTGAGAACTGCAAAGGGAAGATATTTGCAACAGATGAAGCATATCATCGTGTTTCTTTCTCCTTTTCTCTACCCTGAAACTATTTTCTTTTAGGAAAGACTTTCTTTCTTTGCTTCACTCTGGCCAATGTAACATATATGGTTGAGGCATGTATATATCCCTAAAAAATTCTCGTGAGAGCATTCAGAAGAAAGTAGGGGAACATGAAAAACTGTTAGAAGCTCTTACTCAGAAGATCTGGATTCAAGTTCTAGCTCAATTCAAGTTCTAGCAACTTTGTGATCTTGGCTAAATCTCTCTGCCCTTCTCTGCAATCTAAGGGTAATAATAAGTGTCTCACAAAGTAGTTTTATGGATTAAATGAGATGGTAGGTGGGAAGCAGTGAGTAAGCTGAAGCACATCACACAAATTTAAGGCATTATCAGTATGAGATCTAGGTAGATAAGTTCAAAAGACACCAAGCAAAGGAATTCCTATTCTGGGCTTAAAAGCATTGAACTGATATGATGACTACATATATGAATAATTTCTTGAGAGCCTCTAGATACTGTACAAAGCATGATTTTATTAATCTATCTATAATCCTGTGAGGTAGTTACTTTTCTCCCGTTGTACAGATATGGAAAAATGCTCAGCTGGGTTACCCTGGTTATCTTTCTACCGGGTGGTAGAGTCAGGATTCAAACACTGATCTGTAGGAACAAATGGCTTGATGACTGCTGTCTTCATCACTGCTCTCTACTGGCTCTCTACTGGCTTTTTATGATACAGATTGTGTTCCCAAGACTCTGTAAAATATCTTGAGAACTCCTGAGATAGTCTAATGATACTACCATAGGTTCTGATGGCTCATGCTTGTAACAAAACTTTATAAAAGTTTTGAACTTCAGAGCATATAGGATAATGATCATGCATATAAAACCGCATGCTTTAAGGACTTACTGGAAGCCAGACACAGCTCTAAATAATGTTTTTGTTTTGCTCATTTAATCCTTTTAACTCAACAAGATAAGCTGTTCCTTAAAACCATCCACATTTTATGAATGAGGAAACTGTAGCACAGAGGCTAAGTAACTTGTTCAGAGCTACACAGCTAGTGAGAGGAAGAAGGGGGACTTGAACATGGGCAGTCTGGCTCCAGAGGCCTCTGTTCTTAACCACAACACTGTGTCTCTGATGGTCTGTGGAGGTGAAAGCTTAGCCACAGAGTACTTGATTCATATGACTTGATCCTAAGCAATATACTTCCGTTTTGATGTCATTCTTTTCTGTCATCGTTTACATGAGCAAAAAACGTATGCATTCAGTGTCTCCACGTTCACAAGATGCTGTCCTACACAACATATATACACCATTTTCCTAAGGCCCTAGTGTATGTGAAACATAAATCCTATAGGAAACATGACTAAAATAAATCATCCCTATCTCCATGCCTTTTCTCTTTGCTTCTGCTTCTCAGGGAGCCGTAGGAGTAGAGTGGAATGAGCACAGCCTTTGGAGGCAGACCTGTCCAATCCTGGCTCCAGCACACCAGCATGCTACCCAGTCGATAGCGTGACTGGAGGCAGGCAGCTCAACACCTCTCAGTCTTAGTTTTCTCATTTATAAGATATAGAGATATAACACTTACTTAAAGGATTAAAGAAATCATTTGAGGAATAAAGAAGTCATTTTGTAAAGTGTCTCCCCTAGAGTAAATGCCTAACTATTGATTCCTTCCGTTTTTGCTTCTATTGGAATATATTCCACTCATCCAATCATTTTTACCTTCTATTTTTAAAAGCCCTTAAACCACCAATTTATCTGAATTTCTTGGAATATCTGATGCCTAAAAAGGTTTTTAGGATATTTAAATATTTAGCGATCTTCGTGTATCACTAAATATACAGGCAGTCACAGGTGGTATCTGACGCCCCAAAGGGTGGCCCCAGGATAAAGCCGACCTTCAGATTATTCTGACCATCTCAAAGACTGATTAGTTTAGCCGACATGAGTTACACATTTATCATTAAAACTGTCAGAATCATTTGTTTGGATTAACGTTCTCTCTCCTGGCTCCTAGAGTCCTAGTGATTACAGACTCAGAAGCCTCTTTTTCAAATAGCAAATCAGAAGAATATAAAGGAACAATTCTGGCGGCTGTTACTGGATACACATTTTCTTTGTTTTTCTGTTTTTAGACAAACTGATGTTCCTGGACAGAGCAACATTTCTCTCCAGATCTCTGGAAAATTTCGAGTGGGGACATATTTTCTGAACAGGGGAGGCTGCGGAAGTCTTGAAAAGGAGGCCTTTTCAATCACCTTTGCCTAAGATGATTTTTGCAAAAATATAGACATCAATGTCTCTTCAACTTAGAAAATTCTGGAGGAAAAAACTGTCTAATATGGTCTGGCACATAGAGTTTCTGCTCAGGAAGGACTACACCAAGAAATACTTCCTTGTTGGTTCTGACAAAGTCAAGGAAATTAGATTATGAAAGAGACCCCTGAGGGAGCAAGAGAGTTTCCAGAGTGAGGAGGAAAGCAAAGCAAAATTAGAGAACTCTCATGCCCTCCAACGTGCAAAGATAAAAAGAAAATTTAAAAAAAGAAAGAAAATAGTAGAGAGGTTATTATACTACCTGAGATGAAAGAGAGAAAGAGGCCCCAAGCCAAAGAAATGATGATTACATGCCAAACCAACTTTTCCCAGCTACAGACTATTAAAACGAGAAGTAACAGCACAAAAGAATTTCTGGGCAGCCTAATGTTGACATTAAGGCTCTTATCTGGTATGATCAATTTGCAAACATAGACGAAACTATCTAGGACTGTATCTACATCTATAAACCAGATAGACTTTGTGTGGTAACAAACTGAATTAGAGTTAAATAGAAGCAGCAAGCTTCTTGGAACATAGGGAATGGCAGACACCCAGCTAAAGGCAATGCGAGAAAGAAAGCAGTGTGAAGATCAAGGAGTGGCGAAACCAGACAACCACAAGGGAAAATGTTGACGCTTTGAAGCAAAACAGTACCTAGCCCTCAATACAGGGAGAAACTGTGGTGGTGGGAGCACAGTGGTACGTTTGGGAGTAGGATTGTCCATGATTTTTGGTGAAGAATCACAAAGAAACTAAGTTTCCACAAAAAAAAATGTTTTCAAAATAAAAATTAAGTTGCAAGAACATTAACTTTGGTTTAAATTGCATTTTAGAGCCTGAGTAATGCTCCTTCAAAAGCAAAAACCATCTCAATTCTCAGCATTTTCCATATATAGTTGCTAAATTTTTCATGAAGTTGGGCAATGAGATGTGTGTGTGCATGGTAGGATTTTGAATGAGATGAATCCAGTTAAAATTAGAATCATAAATTATCGGTTTTCCAAAGGAGAGGAATAAGGCTACTTAACCAGGTAGGACTTTTAAAACATTTCTTGGTCGCAATTTTAGCCATGCTTAAATATGTAGGCAAAATTAAAAGAGAAAAATATGGAACTCTAAGTAAAGGTGAATTAACTAGAAAAACTTCCTGCTAGGTGAAGAAACTGCCGTTCAAAGCAACAGTGGCTGGGAGAGTCATAAAAGCTTTGAGATATTGCCAAAAACATTAGGAGACCCTTTGGAACACTAAGTCAAATTTGATGACCCAACACATTTAACACTCTCTGTCAAAAAGTAGAATTCTCATTTCAATATTTACTCAGTTGGGGAAACATTTCTGACATGCATGAAATTTAACTTCACACGACTAAGTTCATTCTGGTGAAAATATTGATATTTAGAGTTGCAACATTCCACATAAAAATAAATAAACCATGGTTTCTACCTATGTGAGAGTGCTATGAGATATGCCTGATTTGATTTTTTAAAATAGGTCATGTTAAACTTGTACAAGTGCATACTCTGAAGAACATACTTTTGGCAGAGACTGATTGGAAAGTACTAAATCTGAGTTTGAGGTGACAGAGGGATCACTGCTATTGGACTTTCCAAAAGACAACATGAAAGAAAAAATTAAATAGTTGTCGTAAATTAGGTCTTGCTCATCCTTGGAGTGCTAGAGAGACTAAGCATGTTTTCAGTGAATGTTCATCTCAGCAAGTTTTCGCGTAACCAGCACAGCTCTTGTAACTCAGTATTATCTGGAAAGCCTACTGCTATAGACTGAATGTTTGTGTCCCCTCAAAATCCACATGTTGAAACCTAATCCCTAAGTGATGGTATAAGGAGGTGGGACCTTTGGGACATGATTAGGTCAGAGAGTGGAGCCCTCACGGTTGGGATTAGTTTCCTTATAAAAGAGACCCTAAAGAGCTCCCTCATCCTTTTGCCATGTGAAGACGCAGGAAGAAGATGGACATCTTATGAACCAGGAAGCAGGCTCTCACTGGATGCTAAAACTGCCAGTGCCTTGATCTTGGACATCCCAGCTTCCAGAACTTTGAGAAACAACTGTTTGTTGTTTAAGCCACGCATCTATGGTATTTTGTTATAGCGGCCCAAATGGACTACGATAGTTTACAATCTTAAAATCAAGTAGTAGACACACTGAAATTCAATTAAATATGGCTGTACTAGCTGTGTAACAAACTACTCTAGAACTTAGTAACTTAAAACAACAGTTATTTATTTAGCTCTCTATTTCATAGGTCAGCAAGTTGGACTGGGCTGAGCTGGGCAGTCCTCCTTGTCTTTGCTGATCTTGGCTGGTGTGTCATCTCCCTCACCTTGCCCCCTCAAATTCATTATGTTGAAGTCCTAACCCCCAGTGCCTCAGAGTGTTACTATATTTGGGGATAGAGTCTTTACAGAAGTAATTAAGGTAAAATGAGGTCATTGGGGTGTCTTTATAAGAAGAGGAAATTTGGACACAGACACGTACAGAGGGAAGATGATGTGAAGATACAGGGAGAACACCATGTGAACATGAAGACAGCTGTCTATGAGCCAAGGAGAGAGTCCTGGGACAGATCCTTCCCTTACAGTCCTCAAAAAGAACCAATCCCACCAACACTTTGATTTCAGACTTCTAGCCTCCAGAACTTTGAGAAATCAACTTCTGTTGTTTAGCCACCTAGTCCGTGGTACTTTGCTACAGCAGCCCTAGCAAACTAATATAGCTGGATTCTCTCATGCATTTGCAGGCAGTCAGTGAGTTAGCTAGGCTGGCTGATTATGATGGCTTCAGCTGGGATATCTGAAAGAATTGGGGTCTCTCTCCATGTGTCCTCTCATCCTCCAGCAGGCTAGCCAAGCTTATTCACATGGCATTTATAGATTCCTAAGAAAGCAAGAGCAGAAGCTATAAGATCTTTTGATGCTAAGACTTAGAACTGGCACAATGTCACTCTTGCCATATTCTATTGATCAAAACAAGTCCCAGGGCCAAGCACGGATTCAACAGTTAGGAAAATAGACTCCACCTCTTGGCGGCAGGAAATACAGGATATTGTGCTCATTTTTGCCACCACAATAGCCATTTGACTCTATGACACTAAAATGTTTCCACAGATCAGAAGTGTGGGTCAAGATTATGCTCCGATACCAATTCTGGAAACCTCTTAAATGGAACTTTCTATCAAAATTATACTGAGGCCAATATCCAAATAGTAAGGATTAGGTTGTTAAATGTTATAGATGCTTTTAAGTTCATTCTATCCCCATAAACACAGTCTGCTTCAAGCAGATGCTAATGTACAAGACTGGATCACTGATTTAAAAAAAGAAAGTGAAATCTTTATCCAACAGGCTGGTTATTAGATCTTAATTTTTATGAACAGAATAGAATTTTATGAATAGACTTACCCAAAAGACCAATCAGTTAATTAATTAAAAATAAACAAAGACTTATGACAACTTGTAATGAAGGGGTCATAGTTAGTCATTACTTGTTGAAATCTGCCTTTCCCAAGTTCAGATGATTGAAAGCAGAGTTCATCTGCTTTGTTTTAACACAATGGATTGTCTGGATCCTTTAATATTACCTTTCTAAGTGTCTTCCATAGATGGATTATTTAGTGTATTCATTTATTGAATAAATATATGTTAAGGGCTTTACTACTTGCAAGGTTTCAGTAATACATCAGTGAACAAAATGAACTTGATTTTTGCTCTCACAGAACTTTAGTAAAGAAGAAGATATTAAGTGCACAAAGGAACACATAAAAATATAATTAAAATTGCAAAGATTTCTATGCATTTAACATAAAGTGTGCAATGAAGGATCATTCACTTGATAAACATGTAATAAGAGGCCTATTATGAGTCAGTTAATATGCTAGACATTGGGAATACCAAAATGAATGAGTCCGAGATGTCCCTTTCTTTATTGAGCTCACTTTCTAATATGAGAGAGAGCCCAAAAAGACCAATTAGTTAATTAATTAAAAATAAACAAAGACATGATAACTTGTAATAAATGCTATGAGAAAACAAACGAACAAAGATAAGGACAAAAGTGGGGCCATCTTTAGAGGCTGTGTGATATTTAAACCAAGACCTAAAAATGAAAGAAGCTGTCATTTTAAGAAAAGGTAGAAAATTTCCAGGCAGAGGAACAGAAAATACAAAGTCCTGAGGGGTGAAAGATCTTGACGTGATGGAACAGGAATCTTAGAGGAAGTCTAATGACCAGTGCTATTGGAGGGTTGAGAGCCCCGTGCGGCAGGAGCCAGATCATGCAGGCCCTCATGGGTCAGGGAGAGAAGTTGGGATTTTTTCTAATGACGTAGAAGCCATTGAAGGATTTTAAGCAGAGACTGATATGACCTATTCTAAGAACAGTCTGCTGCTGTGTGGAGGATGGATCGAGAGGATTAGAAGTAGGAGTCATGAGACCAATTATAAAGTGGCTGCAGTAGTCTAGATGAAGGATGATGGTGACCCAGACCAGGGCCACAGAATGGAGGAATAGAAGACCAATGTGGGATTTTAACAGGAAGGCGTGATGTAGAGTAGGAAGGTCAGGGAAGGCTTCTCTAAGTAGGTTAATTTAAAGTGAGACGCAAATGTGGAAGATGAAGAGAGAAGCCTTCATTGACATTGCAAAGGCAGGACTGAATTATGACCTAAAAGAGGCTTAAATTCTGAATCGGTTATTGCTCTCTCCCCTTCCCCAAGATACATGTAATATCTATGTAATTCAAAATTAAAACAGAACTAAACCACAAAATAGTGTAAGCAAGTTCCACCAGATTCAAAGCTTTCCCACCGTGAAATGTTAATGCTTTTACTTTTGAAATTTCAAATATCAAATAATTTCAAGATAGTTTTGCTGATATAGATACACCGAGTCTTTTGTTTAATCTACCCTTTAACAAGGGCCCTGAGAAGGGAAAGTGTTTGAGTGTTTTAGACTGAAAATAGGCTGCATCCTATTGCTCTAGGGGCAGTAGCCTGGGGCAGACTATGCAATGGTCTGCAAGCTGTATTGGGGACTGGACCTTAACTTAAGAACAAAGAAGGAGGATGTTAAAGAGCAAGAAAGGAGTAGGGGAGTTCAGTTGGGACATGACTGCAGTAACCCCCGTGAGAGATGAGTGTGGTTGGATTGCTGGTGCTGATGGCAGTGGAGGAAAGTTTTTCATCGGTCAGAAGCCAGGTCACATGTTTCTAGAGGTCAGTTCTGATCAGACAATGAATAACTTACCTACTCTACTATTTTTTTAAATACTTTTATTTTTATACCATTTCTCTGTGTTGACTGGAGAAAAGCAGAATTGAGAGTTACTTTAGTTGGTGCAAATAAAATGTCAAACGCAATGTATTGGTCTACTGACTTCTTCAAAAGAACTAAAAAATGTCATCATTTTTATATTTGGAAATTCACTCTCACTTTGTTCTGTTTTGATCTGTATGGTTTGCTTTACAGATAATACCGCAGCTACTCTGGCCTGTGTGTCTTGCAGCGGCTTTTAACTAAACACATTGAAATTCTGACCTGTAATAATTCATTTTTGACAGTACCAACTTATTTTTTCATTTTAAAGTTTTATTTTCCTTGACTCTCCTATTAGGCTATAAGCTCCCTTTCAATATTTGAATTATCCAATTCTTCGGATATTTCCACAGGTTTCATAAGCTTGAGAAGAGTAACCCATTCATCTTTGTATCTTGAGCAAAAGCATAGTGCATGAAACAAAATAGTTGGACAGTTTTGCCCTCAAGGAGGTTGCAGGTGACTTGGGGAGTCAGCTACATCAAAAATGGCACATAGTGTTGTAAGTGTAACAGGGAAAATATGTCATGATACAAAAGTAGGAGAGAAAATGAGAGGAGGATTCTTTGTGCGCACAGAAGTGTCAGGGAGAGCATGAAAGCGAGGGTGGTTCCAGGGTAACAGTGGGGAAGGACACGTGGCTGGAGTAAACACCATGCAAAGAAGAAGTAAGGGGTATTCAGAGATTAGAAAATTCCAAAATCCTTAAATGTGCTAAAATGTACCTGGAAGGTGGCAATATGGAAGGAGATGAAATCTAGAGATAAGCAGGAGCAAAATCGTACAAGGTTTTGTGGGTCATGTTATGGAGTTTGGACTTTATTTGGCAGGAAGTGAGTCAGGGGCAGGGAAGGGTGTTAACATGAATAAGCCAAGTCTCATACTAATATGATCACACATGCATTCTGCAAAGAGCACTTTGGCCGTATAGTTGGAGTGAGTTCAAGTGCACTGGTGGATTGACTTGGTAAGGTGCTATGGCAACAGAGCAGATGAGAGCAGACTAGGACCTTCAAAGCAGAGGCCATGGAAATAGAGAGGCGGGGTAGGTTCAAGAGATTTATAAGATGGAATGGACAAGACTTGATGACTAGATATGAGGGTTTGGGGGAAGGGAGGTATTGGGAAGGTTCCAGGTTTATGGCTTAAGAGACAGGTAAATGATTGTGCTACCCAGCAAGGTAGAGAATACAAGCCTGGTTTCAGGGGAGTGGGGAAGTTGACAGTAAAGGGGAAAAACCAGTCCTTTGAGACATTTTGAATGTGGGGTAACTGCAGGCCTTTAGAATAGAGGACACTACACCTTAGCGTCCTTATATAACTCCCCAGGCAAAGTTTTTCATAAATGTTTTTGATAACACTCATGCCTTTGTTATCCCTGTATAGCATCTTCTGTATTGTATTCTTATGCTCTTCACCCCTTAGAAAATCTGCATTTTCTCTTGCGCTTTCCTTCCCAATTATTGGTGACACGTCCTACCTACTTAACCAAGCTCATTGCCTCAGAGTTGGTATCAATTCTTCTGTCTTTTTTACTGGTCACATACAATAGGTCACTCAGAATGTTCCTAATCACTGTCCTTCCCCCCTCTTTATGGTCACTGTTTGGTCCAGCGTACCTGTCCACTGCCATATACATATGTATCCCCAGCCTTCCCCAACCAGTTTCTTTCTCCAGACTATAAGTGATTTCCTAATTGCTATTTCTGCCTTTAAATTTCCCCTGACCTTTCGTTACTCACACTATTGCCAGAGTAACCTTTCTATAACACAATTTTAATTATACCACTTTGTTACTTAGAAACATCAATAGCTCCTCAAGGCCTAAATGGTTATGGACAAATACATTGATGTTTCATAATTTGGCCCGAAATTGTTTTCTAGACACAGGAAATTACTCCTCACGTTGCAAATGATACCTAAATTGACTTTAAACATTGTGATTCCAAGGCACTCTGAAGTATTGGTTTTATGACTCTGCATTGTTTCAGATCTATTTTGGACAGGTGGAAAAAGGGCCTCTGTTCCACTCCCACCACCACAAGCACACACACACACACACACACTGTTAAATTCAATTCCAAAATTAACTAGTCAAGGATACTGTTATGAGCTGAATTGTGTTCCACAAAAAAAAAAAAAAAAAAATGTTGAAGTCCCAATCCCTAGTGGCTGTGGTTGGGACCTTATTTGGAAATCAGTCTGCAGATGTGATCAAGTTAAGATGAGGTCATTCAGGTAGATTCTAATCCAATATGTCTGACGTCCTTATGAAAAGGGGACATTTGGACAACAGTCACACAGGGAGAATGCTATGATGACAGAGGCAGAGACTGAGGTGCTGTAGCTACAAGCCAAGGAAGGCCAAGTATTGATGGCCACCAGCAGAAGTTAGGAAGAGGCAAGGAAGGATTCTCCCTTTCAGGTTTCAGAGGGAGCGTGGAACTGCCGACATCTTGGTTTCAGACTTTTAGCCTCCAGAACTGTGAGACAATATGTTTCTGTTGTTTTAAGCACCCGGTTGTGGTAGTTTGTTTTGACAGCCCTGAGAAGCTGATGTAGATACCATATTTCATGGGTTGCAGAGTAGCCACACAGCCTCGCTTCTCTCAGCCTTCAGCATTTCTGGTGGGAAAAGCTGCTCTGGTAGCACTGTCTCTTCGTGGCAGAGGTGCCTTGGATCTGGAAAAAGCATCACCATTGCACTTTTATGTGTAAACTCACAGCACCATCCCTGAAGAATTTACAGTCTCTGGCCTTCTGTTCAAGAGAATGTTTACAAATGTTGCATTCTTCTGGTTGTTGATCCCAGTTCACCATTGACAAAACCACAACTTCATCCAGGGGGGGAATGACAGTGAGTGTCAGGCATCTCTGAATCTTATCTTTGCCTCCAACTCACCGGAAAGCCCATTTCCATGCAGACTCACTTTTTGATAAAAAATGTAAAATGTTACCTAGGCTCATTTTCAGAAAGTTACTCCTCTTTATCCTTTTCAGCATTGTGATTTACTTCATCAAAGGCTTTATATCTTATTGTTTTCTCTGTAGGTATTGCAGAGAGTGATCTTTGAACAAAAGCAATAAAATTCTGCTTTTGCCTCAATAAGGACTTTGTGGTATTTTACTCTACCAACTTCATAAAAGTTGTTTTATTTCATTTGTTTCCAGGATACACTATGCTCTTTTATGTCTCCTTGCTTTTGTGTGTGTGATTTTCCTCACCCAGAATGTATGCCTGATTCATTTCCATCTAAAGAATGCCATCACTTCTCTAATTATGATAGTCACCACTGTCCTGGGTACTACACAGACATGGTCACGTTTGTATTCACAATCCTGTGATTTAGGCTTATGGAGGTTCAAAAGGGGTAGAGGTGGCATTAGAATTTGGCTCTTCCAGATCACAGAATCAATGGTTCTAACTGTTTCTTGGCTTCTTGCCAAGCCAGAAAATTTCCTTAACTTCCCTAGCCAAATAGTCACTTCCTCTTCCAAGTTTCTATGAAGCCTTTGCACTTATTTTACTGTGACATAATAAATTTTAATTGCTTATTTAGGTTTGTAGCCCCAGTTGGTTGAATTCCACAAGACAAGAAATTGTTCTGTCCATCTGCTTCAGTAGTGGTATATAACAGGTACTCAATAAATATTTGTTGAATGGATTAGTGTATGCTAAATAAATCCATTCATGGATCATAGAATTATAGCATTTTCTATTTGACTGTGAAACTCTAGAAGATAGACACCTTATCTTTTAAAATTTTGAATCCCCAGAGTTGAATAAAAGTCTGTTGGTTGAATAATGATTTGGTCAATGAATGAATACTTGAATGATGATTATAGCTGACTAGAAGCTTAACATGTGGCAGTTTTCCCTCCTTATTTTACAAGGTTTGGGAGCAAGTGATAAAAGATCATACAAAAAGTCAAAAGTTTATCTAATCTCTGTTAACCTCCGATTGAATGCAGCTAATCCAGCTGATGGGGACTACAATCTAACTTTAAGGTCAAGAAAATGAAAATATTAAAACTGAGGAACAGTCTTATTCTTTCATTCACTTATTCATTCATTCACTTACACTTGGGAATTGAGAATGCACCCCAGAGCTGAATAATTCACAACCCTCTTTTTTTTTTTTTTGCCATTTTTGGAAGCTGGAGCTTGTGGAAGCCAATTAAGCTATTGGGCTGAATCTCAAATCCCAGGCTTTGAGATTGCCTTCGGGACCATCCATGACATATGAATTATAATGGGGCTCATAAATTGGAGCAGTGGTTTGCAAAGTGAGGTCTGGGGACCCATGAGAGTCCCCAAGATCTTTTCAAGGAGTCACAGATCAGAAAAATTATTATGACAATACTGAGACATTATTTGTCTTTTTTAGTCTCGTTCAGTGGAGTTTCTTAGGCACTATGTGATATGTAATATAACATAGGTTGAATGTAGAAGTCAATGTACAAATTAGTTATTGTCTATTAAGCTAAATATTTAAAAGATTTGCAAAAACATTAAACAATGCTTCTCTTCACTATTTTTTTTTGGAAATAGTTATTTTTTATAAAATGATGTCATTTATGTTAAGTTAATGGTTTTAGAGTAGTTATTTTCAAATAAATAGTTATAAAAATTTCTGTTTTAATTTTGAATATGACAAATATTGATAGATATAACCCACATAAACAAAAGTATGTTGGGTCCTCAATAATTTTAAGAACGTAAAAGTCTTCTGAGACCAAAAATGTGAGAACCACTGAATTAGACAAACAGGGACTCACAAGTTTCAAAACCCACTGCCTCTCAGGAATTATTGCCTAGAGAGAGTTTCCTTCTAGATGGTGTGTAGGTTGGGTGTAAAGGTAGAAGGTGAATCACTTGCATAGTTTTGGACAGCCACTCCCTTCCCTACTTTATTTCTCTGGACCTATTCCCTCCACTAGTGCAACACTACTTCTGCTTCCCCAAGAACCTGCAACTGGAACAGGATATGTAATCTCTGGCCTGAGGCCAAACTCTGGCCTCGGTTCTTCCCACTGCAAATCCCTCAAAGTGTTCTCCTAGCACCATGGAGCCTCCTACATAAAATCTGTTCAAGGGCGAGTCATTACAATCAGCTACTGGAGAGTGTACTAATTATGTAGTTTCTGAAATGTTCTCTCAATGGGAGCCATTCAGTACCGGGGAAAAATAAAATAACTCTTAATCACAGTTGCAGAATTTCTAATAAAAATCTATAATTAAAAAATTGATCCTCAAACATTTTCATTTTCATTAAATTGCCAAAAACGAAGTGAAGTTCACCTCTGGTCTTATAGCTAAGTGGCCTACTAACATTTATACATCCACGCAGGAAATATTTATTGACCACCCACTCTGTGTTAGGTACACTCTGTGAATGTTTGTAAATACTCAGCCTAGGAGATGTGTATCCTGTGGCCAGCCCCTGATAAATAGTCATTAAACCTTGGCCTTTATAAAATGAAATAACCAGAGACCAGAACGAACTTTGCATGTAATTTTTATTATGCTTCATTAACATAGGAATTTATTTTTTTATTGAGGTATAATTGACATAAAACATTATATTGGTTTCAGATGTACAACATAATGATTCAATATTTGTATACATTGTGAAATGATCATCACAATAGGTCTAGTTACCATTCATCACCATACAAAATTAACTTTTAGGATTTACTCTCTTGGCAACTTTCAGGTATGCTCTACAGTATTATTGACAGTAGTCACCATGCTGTACATTACATCTCCTTGACTTATTTATTTTATAATCGGAAGTTCGTACCTCTTGACCTCCTTCACCCATTTTGCCCACTCCCCAGCCCCCTTCCCCTCTGGCAACCACCATTCTGTTCTCTGTGATAGGAACCTGTTTTAAATGTACCACACTGGACAATTAAATTGGTAGTTTACTCCCAATTAGGGTCTCCAAAGGGAAGCTAGATATGTAAGTTGTGAAGTCAATAACAAATAAGATGGTCAGAGAAAAGGAAAGAGTCACGTAGTTTTGGTTTATCTGTGGTTATCCTCATTGGCAAGATCACGAAATGGAAACGAACAGTGGCGTCTGACAATATGCTAAGATGGAAGCCTATGTAGTTTTGTTTTACTCCCTTCCTCATGCAACACGCCAGCTAGATCCAGGCCTGGAGATGATTTATTATGTGCTGTCTTTGAGCAGATGGTTTTGCCTGGCATTATGGCATCAAACGAGCTCACTTATTGGTACACTGTTTACACAGACTAAACAAAATCTGAAAGGCAATTTGACCCAATAAAGTCATGAAAGTAAACAGGATTCTCAATTATCCTTATTTCAGGAAAATATTATTGCTGACTGATTAAATGAAACTTGCTGTCTGGAGGACTTTCTGGGAGGAAGAATGAGTTACAGACAGTCTGGGTTTGGGAAATAAGACATTGTTATATCTCCAATGAGGTCCCAATGGATTTAGTTCCTCTTGAATGGTTATGTGAAAAGATAAACATAATATAGTCCAAGCCAGGTTTCTGCTGTTTAAATGCCAACTAGTGGCATTAAATGGACAACTAATAGCACATATGTACATGGCATAAAGCTCTAAAAGACCTGAATGAAAAAATTAATAACACCCAAATTATTTTCATTTATCTTCCATTGCTTTGGAGGTAAAGTTGTCATTGCTGTTAATATAAATTAGTGTATAACAACAACATAAACGACAAATAAAACAAACCAACAAGCAAAAACCAGCCATCATTAACAAACAACTTATGCTGTGCTAGCTATTGCTAGATAGGCACGGATTTCTTTTAAAATTTATAGCTAGGACTGCCATTTATAGAGCTGTTGCTATGTTCTATTTCCGTTCGTTGGGTATGTGGCATCTGAGTGCCAAAACAGCTAACCCACCTCTAGTTATTGTACGCAAGGTTGTCCTGTAGGATGGAATTATTTCCCGGGATTCCAGAACAATGTCACCTTCTGGCTGAGTTATACTTGAGTAGGTGTTTAACACTATTCTTTTATCAATTGATATCCACCAAATGATCACCAGGAAGAAGAAGAGCTCATCTGACCATATTAGAGTTTACAGTTCAATTCTGAAAGAGGTACATGAACATATGATGATAAAACTGCTTGATAAAAGCTGTGATACGGGCGAAACCTCAGTCAGATTCTAACATTAGGGAAACAGGCTCAAGGGCAGGTTCAAAGCTGTGTAAGTGTGTGTCCAGAGTGCAAGCACATACAAAGGTAAGTGAATTTGTTAGTAGTCCTGCTGTCTCATCCCTTACACTCAGCTCCAATACTGCATACAGGAGAGCATCATGATCTCTCATCTTCTAATCCTTAAAATCATCTTCTTCTCCCATAAAGATTTTTCCATCAGGCTACAAGCACCACCTAACTCTTGCACCTCCAAGCCAATTTAGACCCTATAGAGCTCTTAGCCAACAGAAAGAGAAGGGCTGCTCTCTGGGGTCTTGCCACTCTAAGTGTGATCTGTGGGCCAGCAGCAGCGATATCCACCTGGGAGCCTGTGAAAAATGCAATGCAGCATCTCAGACCCCTCCCAGACCTATGGAATCAGAACCTACATTTTAATAAACTCCTCAGGCGATCAGATGCACATTATGGCTTGAGAAGCCCTGGTCTAAGGCCTCCTGGGAGATCAAGGTATTCCTCCAATATGGATACCTCCACAGGCAAGCTACAAATTGCATCTCTGACATGCCAGAAAGCCACGATAAAGATTTGGGATTTTATTGTAAGAGCCTTGGAGGCAGAACTGTTTTGGCACTTTTATAGGCCCTCTGCTCTCTGACTTTTGCATGCTCCACCTCCATAACATATTAAGCACATTCAAATACATTGGCATCCCATTAAATATGCAGATACATTTTTTTTGAAAAAGAAGAAAATTCCTTATAATTTAATAAGTCAAGTTTTTATATGACTAAATTATTCCTTTTGTTTTCTGATTTGAAATTGATATATATACACATATATGTAAATACTCACATACACTCACACTTGAATTGCTAGTTGGCATCATATCATGCTTTGTAGCTATTTAATTAAACATTTTATAATTTTCTCTTTTGTACTATAGAGGCAATGATTTTTTTCCAGGTCCCATATAATTCCACAGGTCTTTGCTAACCTATGGCCCTAAGCACTATATGCCTATTAGATTGATGAGCTTTGAGCAGAGAAGTGACAAAGTCTGCTTTGCGTCCTAAAAAGATCACTTTGATAGCAGTATAGAGAATGGCCTGGGGGTTGGGCTGGGAGCAGGAATGGCTACAAGGAGACAGCAAGGGGACTCTCACAGCAGCTCAGGCAAAAGAGGATGCTGACAGTGAGAAATGGATGAATATGAGATATGTGTGTGGCAGAATTGTCAGGACTTGGTGATGGATTTTTTATGGAGAGTGAGGGAGAGAAGGAGACAAGGATGACTCCTCAAATTCCAATCTGAGAAATGTCTTATTCATATAAGAGTCACCGAAGGAGGAGTTAGTTCTTGGGGAAAAGATGCTCCTTTACTTTTGGACATATTGATACTGAGGGGCTTGCATCTCCGTCCCTGAGAGGAAATATCAAAAAAGCAGCTGAACAATCTGTTCTGATCAAAGAAGAAAAGTCTGACTCGGAAGTGTAGATTTGGGAGTCACCAGCATGCAGATGGTGATTGAGATGAAGGTGTCTCTATGCTTCTCCTTCTTTACTGCAGACCTGAGACGGGGCACTACTTTTAAGAGGACAGTCAGGGGCCGGCCTGTGGCGTAGTGATTAAGTTCGGGTGCTTTGACAGCGGCCGGGACTCCTGGTTCGGATCTCAGGCACCGGGCGTACTCACCGCTCATCAAGCCATGCTGAGGCCGTGTCCCATATAGAAGAACTAGAAGGACCTACAATTAGGATATAAAACTATGCACTGGCGTCTTTAGGGAGAAAAAAGAAAAAGAGGAAGATTGGCAACAGGTGTCAGCGCAGGGCCAATCTTCCTTAAAAAGAAAATTATAGAAAAAAGAGGAGGGACACCCACAGAGAGGAAAGACAACCTTGCTTGGTGCAGGAAGGACTTTAACCATTTATGGCTAGAGGCAGAATTGTTGGCCAGGGAGCCTGAGAGGGAGCATCGAGCGAAGAAGGAGAGAAACTCTGGAGAATATGTGGTCACTGATGCCATTCTGATGGGAAGAAATGAGGTAATTGCTTTCAACGTGGCCAAGATGTCAACTAAGACAGACCTATTTCTAAGGAAACTACAAATATGGAGGTCATTGGTGAGCTCAGTGAAAGTATTTTTGGTGGAGTTGTGGGAAATGGGATTACTAGTATGGTAGGCAGAATAATAGTCCTCCCAAAAGTCCATGTCTTAATCTCCAGAACTTGTGAAGATGTCACGTTATGTGGCAAAAAGGACTTTGCAGATGTAAGTAAATTAAGGATTTTGAGATGAGGAGATTATCCTGGATTATCCGGGTGGGCCGAATGTAATCACAAGGGTCCTTGTGAGTGGAAGAGGGAGGCAGGAGGAGCAGAGTCAGAGAGAGCTTTGAAGATGCCAAGCTGCTGGCTTTGAAGATGGAAGGGGACCACGAGCCGAGGAATGTGGACATTCTCCAGAAGCTGGAAAAGGCAAGACAACAGATTCTCCCCTAGGGCCTCCAGGAGGAACACGGCTCTGACGACACCTTGATTTTAGCTCAGGGAGGTGCATTGCAGAGTTCTGACCTCAAGAGCTGTAAGAAAACAAATTTGAGTTGTTAGCCATTTTAAGCCATTAAGTTTGTGGTAATTTGTTACAACAGCACTGAGAAACAGATACACTGAAGATCAAGGGAATGACAGAGGAAATGAAGACAGTGAGTGTAGATGTTTGGAACTTTGAAGATGTAAGATACAATGAAAGAAGCCCTTGCTTAAGGTGGGAGAAACTTACATACGTATAGGCTATAAGGTGGAAAAAACAAGTTTCATATATATATATGAAATATATATATGGGAATATCTTCCCATTGGCATATATACATATATATATGCCAATGGGAAGATATTCGTAATAATAGGAAGATGAAAGATTGAGAATTAGAGTCAGGAGGTTAAGGAACAAAGTGGGGGCAGGAAGGGATGAAGAACGCAGGTGGAATCACTGACAGACAGGATGAGGGACACGTCATCCTAAGGGGAAGTGAGGGAGGACAGGACACATCCTGGTGCAGGTAGGTTTCTAGATTTGGTGTGGGGATACTGAGGTAGTTCCTTACTGATGAGTGATGCCTGCTTATTTAAAGTAATAATAATAATATTAATAATAGTATCTCACAGGGTCTTCACCAGCATTAATTGTGTTAATGTGTATCAAGTGCAGTGCCCACGTGCATTGCATGGGCTCAACACACATTTATTATTATTATAATATTAGTTTTCTAGGGCTGCTGTAACATATTACCACAGACTGGGTGGCTTAACAACAGAGATTTATTGTCTCACAGTTCTGGAGGCTAGAAATCTGAAATCAAGGTGTTGGCAAGGTTGGTTCCTTCCAACGGCTGTGAGGAAAGGGTCTGTTCCAGGCCTCTGTCTCCGGCTTGTAGATGGCCATCTCCCTGTGTCACTTCACATCATCTTCCCTCTATGTGTTAGCCTCTGTGTCCAAATTTCCCCTTTTTATAAAGACACCAGTCATATTGGGTTAGGACTCACACTATTGACCTCCTCTTAATTAATTACATCTGCAATGACCTTATTTCCAAATAAGGTCACATTCTGAGGTACTAGGTGTTAGGACTTCAACTTCAACAATAAGAATTTGGGGGGGAGGGATGACACAATTCATTCCATAACAATTATTATTATTATTTTTTCTGTAAAGAGTCAGTTAGGCCAACTACCATGAGTAAGAGTGGTGAGATGAAGGTTTGAAGAAAGATGAAAAGATTTGCTATTTTTATTCTAGTGGAATCAGAGCTGACCAGGTAAATTCAGCAGCATTACCAGGGAGTATTTAGTACTCAGATGAGATTGGTATCAAGAATTTATAGTGGCTTAAAACCCAAACTCCTTACTATTGCTTGCAAGGCCCTATATAATGTGACCCAAGCTGACCCTCATTGACCTGTCCTGTGTCACATTCTCCCATGCTCACAGGTTCCAGCCACAATGGAACTTATTTCTGCCCCTGAAACTTACCAAGCTTTTTCTGGCCTCCGGGCCATTGCACTTGTGGTCCCCTCTGCCTGGCATGTTCTCCTAGATCACCCTAAGGTGGGTTTTCTTCATCATTAGGCTTCACTCTAATACTCCCTCTTCAGAGTGGTCTTCTCTGACCACCTCTCAAAAGTAGTCTTCCACATCCAACTTACATTATTCTGCCTTACAGTCTTTATAACACTTATCAATATTGGAAAATATCTCTCTTAATTTTTGTTTCTCTTCTCTCTCTCCTTCCCCAGAGTTTTTCCTTTTTCCCTTTATTCTTTCCTTTATTCAAATATGCCACTCCCTTTCCCCTTCTCCCATAGAGGCAAACATTCCAATGTGTTAATTTTGTATCTTTTTATTTGTATGTGTTTTTGCAAAATGTGTGTTGTTGTAGTTTATATGTATTTTAATTTATGCAAAGGATATTGTGTTATATTTACATATCTCATATTTCTTCCATATTCTACTAGATACTATACTTTTAAGGTATATCATTTTTGCATTGTGAACATCAAATCTGTTGTTTCTAAATGTTGTATAATATTCTATGGCAAATATCCACCAATAATTTACATATCCATCCTCCCGGAGATGGACACCACAGTGTACTCCAGCCCCTCACCATCACAACACAAAAGAAGATTCAATAAACATCCTTGAACAGGTGCCTGCAAGGACGTGTGTAAGAATTCCTCTGGGATATATAGTATACTCAGAAGTGAAATTGCCATTGGGCTGTACGTGTTCTTAATTAGAATAAATGGTGCAGGATGCCTCTCTAGAATGGCTTTACTGGTCTAATCTCCTACCATTGACTACCACTTAAGTTCCATGAGAACGGGGCCTATATTTGTCTTGCTCCATTAGCACTCACTGTCCAAGTGGTGGAAAGAAAAGCTGAGAAGCGGTCTTCCTCAGTATGGGAGCTTCGTCTGGCTGTTGCAGGATACAGTGTTGGGCCAAGGTACCAGAAGTGTGAAATAATGCACTACGTACTAAACTGAGCAAAAAGCAGGGTAAAGACAGAGAGGAAGGAAATAGAGGGTCAAGGAACTAGAGGTCACTTTAAAGTCAAAAACACATGAAGAGAAAGTAATTGAGCAAATAAGCTTGAAGGATGGAAGGTTGTGGTCATACGGTGTACTGTCTTGTCTTGGCCTGGATTCTCCAGAAAACAGTCTGAGGCAAAGGTCACATACTAATTCTTAATTAGGGGGTGTTATCTTAAGGGAGCAGGAGTGAGGGAAAAAGGGAAATGAGGGAGAGAAGGAGAAAAAGCAGATTCAATGTGGTACATTACCAATTTGTCCACAGCTTCTCTAGAAAATAAAGCTGGTTGCTGAGTCATGCTAGAGCAACCAAAAGTACAGAACCATTGCATCTTTGAACAGCTCCTGGGTGGGCAGGAAGGGTGAGCAATTATATGCTGCTTCTTTCTGGCTCCTCTCTCTCAATGGTCAAAGTCGGCTCCACGGGGCATTAATTCCACTGTA
The DNA here is from genome assembly GCA_031878705.1 of Tapirus indicus. NCBI lineage: Eukaryota > Metazoa > Chordata > Mammalia > Perissodactyla > Tapiridae > Tapirus > Tapirus indicus. The sequence continues at coordinate 63,636,406 of CM062919.1, read as the reverse complement.
TTTCTAGGATGTGTTTTGGGCCCCTCCAGGCAGTAGTTAGAGAAGCCAGAGCTTCTGTGGGTACAGTCAGGTCAGATCTGGGAGCTGGAACTACTGAGGCTCCCTCTACAGTGGGTGTTACAGGGGCTATGCTAGTCTGGCCTCTGCTGCAGGAGAGGTTGAGGTCAGTGTCAGCATTAGACTCTGCTTTACAACATGAAGCACTGCTGTGACTATTGTGTCTAAGAAGCAAGGCAAAGGGCTGAAGCCTTGGGGGCATGCAGGGCCAAGCTGATCTGGGGTGCACATACACCATCTGAATCAGAGATTTTAGAGGATATTCCAGGTGTGACTGTGGAAGTATGTGGCTGAAGCTGAGTGGAGATAAAGGAAATTGGATATGAGAAGTCTAAGGAGTTGAAAGTTCAAAGTATTGGATGGATGGTCCACACTGGCTTTCAAATAGCACAGAATAATGTGATGCCAAACACTGTGAGCCTAGTGCATAGTTGGTGTACACAGGCTATATTATTTAATGAACATCCATAACTAGATAAAAAAAATCGCTATTTAGGAAAGTCAGTGCACTATGGACTGAAATTCAGTATATGCAGATAAAAACAGAAAATTAAATATATTTATATGTTGGTCCTTTATAGTAAAATTTACTATTACTTGATTGTTAATTAGGCAGATTATTAATTTCTAAATTGTGTCATTATTCCAAACAATTATTTTATTCCAGAAGGAAAATCAAGAACATATGTCAAATTATTTCTGTAGAACTTCAGAGACATAAGTACAATTGTTCTGGGTAATAAGTCATGCTTTCTCCATCCCTAGGATTTGGACCTGGAGTAGGTGCTGTGAGAGATATAGCAAAGATGAATCCCTTGTGAACCATGCCCTATAGGTGTTTACAGTCAAGCAGGGGATAAGAAATGTAGATAGATAACAATAACACAAAGTAGAAAGTGATAAATACCTTAAGAGGGGCTGAGATAAAGTGCAGTCCTGTGGGAGTTCTGATAAGAGGGCATATCAGTAATCATTAAAGTAATGATTAAAGCTAGGAGGAAAGAGAAAGAGAGAGAGGAAAAAGGAAAGGAAGGAAGGAGGGAGGGAGGGAAGAAAGAGAGGAAGGAAGGAACTAAGGACAGAATCCTGGGAAAATTTAGAATGAATGGGAGTGAGGGTAGAGGAGGGAGTATATTCAAGGAGGGCATGGGTAAGTGACTGGCTAATTCAAAATGGAGGACACATATAGGCTCTAGCTGCTGCCTGGAGGGGCTGGGAAACCACCCAAATGTGCTGTGAGTTAATAATGCCCATGGGGCTCACCCTCCTCCCAACCAGGGATCAGCAGGGAGAGATTTGGCAAATGACAGGCCATTGTCCCCTTGGAGAGACAAGAGTGGAATGGAGAATGGTGCTCCCAGAGCTAGGCCTGGAAGGTTATGTGATGTTAGTAATGAGCGCTCACAGAGGAAGTAGAGATACTTAGTAAAGGGTTCTCTCTCAAGTCTCTAATATCTTTGCAAACAGTATTTTTTTTTTTTAAGAAAATAGAGACAGATTGAAGAGTGGAATTTTTTTTATTGTTTGTTTTTTACATATTGTAAAGAACTGAACTATGTATGTTCTGAAGATATAAGAATTAATATAGCAAATTCCCTGCTCTGAAGTCCAATAAGGGAGATAGACAAGTTAACAAGTATTTGTGACTTGGAGCAGTACGTCACTGTGGGATCATAGAGGACAGAACCACTAATCCTGCAGAATCAGTGAGATTTCATGGAAGAATAAATGGCTTTGAGGTTGTTAAAAAAGAGGCAACAGGCCCCAAAAGGAGTCACTTGTGATACACCCCACATCACCAAACCAAGACTTAATACCTAACTTAATTACAGTTTCAACCTCTCCCAAGAATGGAATCTTAAACCAGTCAATCTGGAATTACCTGGTCAGTTCTAGTGAGGTAATCTGCCTGACAGACCCCTGCTGTCCCCTAAAGGAAGGTGACTTTGCCACAAACAATCCAGTCTTTGCTAGTGTAACTTCCTAGTCTCTCCTGTGTCTGCCTATAAAAGTCTTTCATTTTGTACAGCTCTTTGGAGCTCTGTTCTATCTGCTAGATGGGATGCTGCCCAATTCATGAATCATTGAATAAAGCCAATAAGATCTTGAACATTTACTCAGTTGAGTTATGTTTTCTTAACAGATTTGGTGGTGGTGATGGGATCCGAAGGAAACTTCTGACAACTTTGGGGACAATGAAAAACACAGGCACTCATACTCACAAACCTTTTGAGTTCTTTCTCTTTCTTGCTGTTTCTGAGGGCCATGGGTAAGTTTCTCTCAGTTCTGGGCTCTGCTCTCTTTGTGTTGAGTTCTGGATCTAATTGGCTTTCCAGTCCAGGGTTAACAAGTCAGTTTAGACTCTAACAGAGGCTCTGCTAACAGAGTGGTGGTCCTTAGACCTTGGTTAGACTGTGGTTTCCAGGCCAGGGCTTAGTGAGTCAGCTTGAGCTGGCAGACAGTTCCACCTGAAACCTGAGTCCCTAGCCCTGGGTTAGTCCACAGTCCCCATTTGTTGGGGTCTGCTGGTTGAGTTGGTAGTTCCATGTTGGGAACTGCTGGTGGTGCACACCCAAGGCCTTCTCTTGGCCAGTCTGCAGCAACAACTCTTTGGTTACTGCTGGTGTCCACAGTCCTGTTTCCTCAGTTACTGTTGGTTTCTGTTAATGTGCCCATGAGGTAAGGAAATAATAGATCTATTGCTGATGGGAATCTTGGAAGCCAAAGCTGCAAAATTGGGGGGCACAGGTCAAGCACTTAAAAACTTGCCATCTAACTCTAAGACTCCCATGTTGGGATAAGTTGGTTATGGAACAGGTTAGATTGACACTAGGTCACCTGCCAACCTCAAGAAAATTTCTGTGAGGCCAGATACACTGTAAAACACCACACAATCCCCAACCCAGTGGCACATCCCTCTTAGGTATTAATTTGGCTCTAAGAGATCCAAGGATTAGCTAAAGAAATGGTATCTTTAAGTTCCAAAGAGTTGAGTGCACTACCTTCCAGCACACCTGCTTATTTTATGTTTAAGAACTATGTTCCTGGAAGCTATAAATATCTACAAAAATGGCAAAATCATAACTAAAAACAACTCAGAATCACAATGGCCATTGTGGGGAATGTTCCAATTAGATAAGATCATTCATTTAAGAAGTGCACTTGAAAGCAAGAGTTGTCAAATCAAACAAACAGAATGGCATTCAGAAGATTCCAAAAAGCTTCAAGATTCCAAAATAGCTTCATTGAAAATTTCTTTGCAAAAGGCTAATGAAAAATTTAAGACACAAGAGATACCTAAAAGATGATAGGACTGGCATGACTCCTACTGATCCCCTCTATCCTCCTTTACCTAAGAACTCACGTTCTTCTCATTCTCTATCTGAACTGCTTTTCCACTCTAAAGAGACCATTAAACAGTTACTTTTTCGAAAAATAAACCCACCAGACACTGCAGGCAATCCTCTTCAAGTATCTTTCACTCCTTGGTTGAAGACCAAACTAAGGGCTATAGTTAAAGAATTTCCAAAACCCTGGAGGATCCCCAAAAGTTTTCTGAAGAATTTAGAGTTCTTATAGGGGCCTATGACCCTGAATTGCCAGATCTTTACCAGCTTGTGCACATGCTGGTAGGACCTGCTGAGGTCCAAAAATGGATGTAGGAAGCAGAATGGCATAACCTTGAGGATGATATTTCAGATCCTTGATCTTCAACATGGTCTCCTATGGACCATAAAAAGCTCAAAAAATAGCAACCCATCATTTAAAACCTATTCCTAGAGTCTTCCCTGCCTGCACTGATTGGTCTATTAGACATGCAAACAAAAGAGAGATGAATCTGTGGCAGACTTTAAAGCCCATCTAGAAGCTCTCTTCCTACAGTATTCTGAGTTCCATACCCAACCTTCTCTAGCTGCCCTATTTGTAAGTGGATTATCTCCTGAGATTAGTGAAATGATAAAAAGGCAGAAAATAGGGTGAGAGGCCACTGATTTGACTGAACTCATGAGCACTTTGAAAGGACTTTGGAACAAGACCGTAATAAAGGTCCACTAAGCTATTAGCCTTACAGCTGTAACAGCTCCAAGGCCAGAAACCTAAAATGACACCTGGGCTTCCCACATTGCACCCTCCTGGGGTCCATCATCAAAATGCTGGCCCAGGGGTTGATGTCTCATTTGTAATCAACTGGGACACTGGAAGAAAGATTGTCCTCAAAGGTCTTATGCAAATCCTCCAACATCAACTTGAATGCCCCCACATCTACCCTCAAAGGAGGGGCCCCATATGGGCCTCTCCCAGAGTTGATGAACTCCAAGGGATTCTCTGGTAAACTACTACCAGTTTTCACTTAAACAGCCAAAGGGAAACTAAAATTAAAGTTAAAAATGAAAATTGCCAAAATCTGGTAGATACCAGAGCCACGCTATCTACTTTAAACCTCACTGTCATAGGACAACAAATCCCTCAGAGTGAAAAAGAAGTTTCTATAGTGGGGTATCTAATAAAATTCAGAGTGAGTTTCTATCTCAACCAGTACAAATGACTCTGGGACCTTTCACTGAAAAACATTCCTTTTTGCTATATGATACAGCTCCAGTCAATCTATTACATAGAGATCTCCTTTCTAAATTAAAAGGGATAATACATTTTGCTTCCAATGGAGACCTCATCTTGGAATTTCCTGACCAACATGAGCCTGATCTTTTATGTTCCTTACAATCTGTCCTTGATACAGAAGAGGAAGAATTCCAGAAAAAGATCCATAATTTAAACAAGGTGCCTGAAAATCTGTGGGCTACCTCTAATACTGACATTGGGAGAATGAAAAGCGCAGAACCTATAAAAATTCAGATAGACGTAACTAAACCTCTTCCCATTGCCTCAATATCCATGGAAGCCTGAGGCCATACAAGGCCTCACACCAAGATTAGAAGACCTAATTTTCCAGAGGCTAATTATTCCCTGTATCAGCCCCAGTAACATGCTGATCTTGCCAGTCGGGAAATCTAACGGCTGGGGAATGGCAATTTGTCCAGGATTTGAGAGCTATTAACAAGATAGTCTTTCCCCATTTTCCATTGTTCCAAACCTGAGCACCCTTTTGTCACAAGTTCCACCAGACTCAAAATGGTTCCCTGTTGTGGACCTTTGCTCCGCATTCTTTAGCATCCCTGTAGACCCCAACAGCCAATATCTGCAGGCTTTTACATGGAACAATCAACAATATACCTTGACAGTCATGCTGCAAGGATTTACTGAGGTCCCTTTTTATTTATCGCAAGTGCTTCACCAAGATTTAAGTACCCTCCAGTTCCCTGGGAAATTTACCCTTCTACAGTATGTAGACAACCTCTCATTATGCTCAGTTACCAAAGAGGTGTCCATAAAGGATTCCATTTATTTGCTGCAACAGTTAGCTGCAAAAGAACATAAAGTTTCTAAGAAAAAATTACAATTATCTCTAGACACTGTTCATGATGTAGGTCATAATCTAAGTGCGGAAGGAATCCAGTATCTCCAAAAAGAATTAATCTAATCCAGGAAGTTTCTAGGCCCACAGCTAAGTAACAGCTTCACGGATTCCTATGCCTAGCTGGCTATTATAGATTATGGGCTCCTAATTTTTCTCCATTGGCTTCTGCACTCTATAAACTTACTAAAATTTCTGTCCCTGAAGTTCTTCCTTGGGAAGATAAACATGAGCAGGCCTTTGTAAGATTAAAATAAGAGCTACAAGAACTGCCTGCCCTAGGGCTACCTAACTATTCAAAACTTCTCACCTTATTTGTGCATGAGAGGGACAACCAAGCCCTGGGAATGCTCATGCAAGAACATGGCAATAAACATAGGCCTATTGTCTATGATACCATACAACTTGATTCAGTGCTCATGCCTATCCCAACTGCCTTAAGGCTATAGCTGCAGCTGCAAAGTTAGAAGTCTGAGCAGATTTGACCCTAGGAAGTAACATTTATTTACAAACTCCACATGCTGTCCAGAGTTTTCTTAATTCTGAATTGACTCAACACTTCTCTGCAAGCAGACTAATCTCTGCTTTTACCACCTAATCTGCATCTTAAATGTTGCAACGTTCTTAATCCCTCTACGTTACTACCCCTGCCTGATGAGGCCGAACCCCATGACAGCCAGGTAATAATGTCTTATTTCATGACGCTGCATCTTGATTTACGAGAAACTCTTTTGATGAATTCTGATCTAATTTTGTTCACTGATGGGCCATACTGTAAAAACAGAAAAGGAAATTTCAAAGCTGTTACTTTTTTTGCTGTTTACTACCCAATATGAACTACTTGAAAGGGGAAACCTCCCACAAGCTACATCAGCCCAACAAGCAGAGCTCCATGCCCTTACCAGAGCATGCCAGTTATCAGAAGGACTAATTGTTAATATTTTACTGACAGCCAGTATGTCTTTGGGGTCATCCATGATTTTGGGATGTTATGGAAACAAAGGGGTTTTCTTACTTCCACTGGGGCAACAATCAAAAATGGACAACAAGTAAATGACCTTCTTGCTGCTATTCTATTACCTTCTGAAATTGCTGTCATCAAAATTGGGGCACACACTAAAAAGACTGAATCTGAGTATCAGGGAAATGCTCTTGCTGATTTTCATGCAAAGGCAGCAGCAACAGAATCGATAAACATTGTGGCTCATGTGGATAAAGGTTATTCTGCTTCTGCAAAAAATGACCGTTGTTGTCAGACTTTTGCCATCCTGATGTTCTTGCAACATGGCAACATTCTGCTTCTGAATCAGAGAAATCTTGATGGGCAAACAATGGTTGTAAATTCAGTGAATATTTGGGGCTATGGTAAACCCATGATAGCCACTTGGTTATTCCTGGCTCCCTGGCAAACCTTAGTTTTTGATTTTTGCATTCCTTCACCCACCATGGTGCAATTAAGGTGACTCAAATTATGAATAAACATTGGTGGGGGGATGTCTATAAAACTGCAAAAACAGGTCATCACCAATGTCTGACCTATCAGGTCTATAATCTTGGGAAAACTATTTTTTTTTTCCTAGAGGCCTCAAACCTTCTCCTTCTGGACCCTTTGACCTGGACCTCATTCACCTGCCACCTAGTACTGGTTACCCATATGTTCTGATTATTGTATGTATGTTTTCCAGTGGGTTGAAGACTTCCCCTGCTGCAAAGCTGATGCCCTCCCAGTGGCAAAGAAACTTAGAAAATGTGTTTCCCATTTGGGCTATACTTTCCACAATCTCCAGTGATCAAGGCACCCACTTCACTGCGCAAATCATACAAGCCTTAACAAAAACTTCTTGGAACTATCACTGTCCTTGTCACCCTCAATCATCAGGCAAGGTTGAGAGAACTAATGGGATCCTCAAACTCAAAATCTCTAAACTTGCTGAAACTACTGGACTCCCTTGGCCTAAGGTATCGCCTCTAGTCTTGCTGACTGTTCACAGTACCCCATGGGAAACATAAACTCACTTCACCTGAGATAGTCACCGGTAGACCAATGTCTATTGGTATACAAACTTCTGCTAACATGACCAGCTACTCTGAATCTTTCATGTCTTATGCTACAGCCTATCATCAACAGGTTAAAGAAGATTTCCTGAATCCCAACACAAATGATCCTGTTGGCCACAGTCTGGATCCTGGTGACTGGATATTCTGGAAATGTCATCAGAGGAAGACAGCTCTTGAGCCCTGTTGGAGGAGACCTTAGCAAACGCTCCTGATCCCTGACACTGCTGTGAAACTAGAAGGCCTTGAGCCTTGAGTACATATCTGACAGCTGAAGAAGATTCCACCTGACATCTGGTTTTGTACAAATGCTGGAGACTTCCAAATCAAATTAACTAAGAAGAGAAGTAGCTGACATTGATGTAGACTGCTTCCACATAAGATGCCAGATCAAGACGTCCTACTTTAAACATGAAACCATTTTTCTTTCTTTCTTTTACTGTGGCATAGGTCTTGAAAGATACTGCTATTATCTATATCTTCCAGGCCATTGCTAATGGGGGTAACCTTTCGGACTACTGGATTCGTCATCAAAAACTCCAATCTGTCCATGATGCTAGAGATCCCCTGGTTCTCCCTGTGGCCAATGTCTCTTCTTTCCCAATGTGCCCATAAACTACAATCAACCACCACTTAGAAGTCACTTACAGAGTCCAACTTTTACAGTCAGAACATCCAATGCCTTGTTTTTACCTTTCTCCAATTATTGGGCAACTGTACTTGCCCAGTTAGACACAAATACCTATGCAGATCATGGTACATTTGCATCCCGATGTTCTTAGGAGTCACTAAATCAGATCTGCTCCCAATCATGAAAAGATCTCACAAGCAGCACCATCTTTGCAAGGAATTTAGAACAACTTTTTATTTCAGGCTAGGAGCTTTACTTCCTGAATGCACTGAAAACCTAACTGATCTCTGGCTTGAATGAGCAAATGCGACAATCCCTGAGACTGAATCCATTAACAGTGTCACCTTAGTGGGAGTGGTTTGTGCCCCACTGGGATTTAACTTTGTAGTAGTTATCATTCTCCTTGAGTCTATGAATGCCTAGATGGCTGGCATACAATCTGGCAATGCCTCTTAGGTTATCTGGCCCTAACTCTTCACAAATTGAGACATCTCATTGGTTGACTCCCCTGATTTTACATTGTTGAGTTAGAAAGGACCTACCAGGAGGCATTCATGATCTAGGATTCACTTCCTTTGGCAGGTCCCGACATCCCTGGTTAGGAGTGAGTACAAATGAGGCTATGATCAGAAACCTCTCACTAACTCTTGATGATATTACAGCTAAAGCAATAGCTGCCCAACAAAAACCCTTAGACTCTCTGGCCAAGGTTGTTCTTGACAATAGGATAGCCTTTGATTATCTTTTAGCTAAAGATAAGTATGTTTATCTTTTAGATAAATGTGATTATCTTTTAGCTGAAGATGATGTGTCTGTGCTGTGGCCAACACCATTTGTTGTACCTGCATTAACACTTCTGGGGAAGTTGAAACTCAGCTATCTAAAATCACTGAACAAGCCACTTGGCTTAAGAAAGTGACTCCTTCAACAGGGTCTTTTTTTGACATATTTGATTTTGATTGGTTTGAGTCTTGGGGACCATGACTCCAAAGTGCCCTCCAGATATTGGGAATTATCCTGCTTATAATAATCATAGTAGTCTTTCTGGTACACTGTATTCTCTCAGAAGCTTTAAATGAATGTTTGCAGCCGCTAACCACGAAGCAAATGATCCCCCTAAGACTAGAACATCAGAGAAGGAATGAAAAGAATGAATGACTTAAAGAATGTGAACCCGAAGTTGTGACCTGTGAATACCACACAGAGATTCAGCAAAAAGATGGCATGACCTGTCACTACCACGGAAAGGATCAGCAAAAACTGCGAGAACATCAGAGCAGTAGCTGGGAGTGGCGCTAATGCCTTAAATTTTGATGACATCTCTCAGTCAGGCTGTGTGTCCAATCAAAAGGGGGGAATTGTTAAAAAAGAGACAATAGGCCAAAAATGGAATCACTTGTGCTAAGCCCCACATCACCAAGGACTTAATACCTAACTTAATTACAATTTTAACCTCTTTCAGGAATAGAATCTTAAACTGGTCAATCTGTAACTACCTGGTAAGCACTAGTGAAGTAATCTGCCTGATAGACCCCTGCTGTTCCCTAAAGGAAGGTGACCTTGCCATAAACAATCTAATATATTATAATATATTATATTATATATTATATATTATATAATATATTGCTAATATAACTTCCTTGACCCTCCCCCTTCTGCCTATAAAAGTCTTTCATTTTGTACAGCTATTTGGAGCTCCTTTCTATTTGTTAGATGGGATGCTGCCCAATTCATGAATCATTGAATAAATCTAATAAGATCTTTAACATTTACTCAGTTAAATTTTGTTTTTCAACAAGGTGAATAAAAGGATTGTTGGCTGCAGGGAGGTTAGATCACAGAAAAACTGTGGTGGAATCAATTGGTTCAGCTTCATAACCATATCAAGTGATGCTCGCACCCAGAGAGCAGAAACACCAAGGCAAACGGTAGTATTTTTCCTGGGTTAGGGTTTGGCACAGGTAATATGAAAGAAGGGCATAGTGATCTAAGGTTCTAGCCTTAGGAATTAAAATGACTGCCCAGGGGTCAGTGTGGTAAGATAAGCAAGCCAGAAGACAAACGAGAGAAGAAAGGAGGGAGAGGAGCAAAACCCAAGAGATGGTGAGAAACTGGAGCGGAACCACCAGGATGGTGGTCTTGCACCTCTCACACCTCCGTCCTCAGGAAATCTTCTTCTGGTGATTCATAGAGAAGAGCTCAGCTTGATCCTGGGGGTGCTCCATACTGGGACTCAAACGTGAACATGAAGGCTGATCTGATGGGGTGGCCTGGCAGAAGTCTGTGTGCAAGGGTAACTTTACAGCCTCCTGTGAGGGAATTTATCCCAAGAAAATCGGATTCAGGCTGGATGAGCTTGAACTAGAACTTAGTCATGCAGGGGCTTGGGAGTCTGAATTCAGCATGGAAGCATTACTGTATTCTATTCCCAGCTCAGTCCCTTGGATGCAGGTCCACGTGAGAAAGAGAAAGCAGGAAAAATGGAGAGATTTCTGTAAAACACTGAGGATATTTGGGTCCTTCTCCAAATGTGTGCAGCCCAAAGACAGGCATTTCACCTTCCACATCTCCACAGGCTACCTACGAGTTTTGACATCATAAGAACTCTAGTGCTCTGGTGACAGTGCTTGGCAGAGACCACGACACCCAGTGGAGCAGAGGCATATCCAGTAGGAGAGGGCTTATTCATGAACACAAGTCCTGCACTACCAGTGGGCCCAGACAAACCTTGCAGAGTGGGCCTGGAGGGGGGCTGTGGCCAGGAAAGGCAGTGGATTTTAGCTTCTCACTGTCTCTGCAGAGGCAGAGGAGGTCAAAGATTTTAGGCTCTGAAATTGGGTAGATTGGCTCTGCAACTTATTAGCTCTGTGAACTTGACGAGGTTATTTAACTCTGAGCTTGCATCCTGAGGTACACTTACCTCATTGGATGGATGTAGTGAAGGAGAAATTGCATGCACACCTCTAATACGTGGCACAGAGCCAGACCACACATTCAAATCCATCTGCCTGAAGGTGCTTCCTCCTCATTCCTTGCTGACTCTTACTCATCTTAAGTTGAAATGTCACTTTTTCAGAAGAGTCATCCCTGAGCTCCTGTAGCAGACTCTGCCTTACCTACACAACATCCATTGCCACTTTCTCCCTTTTGTTTGGGTATCCGCTCCTCAAAGAATGTGATCCTGAAGAGTTCAGGGGAAAATCCCGAAAAGCCTAGGTTAATTGCAGTAATTCTCCCTCCATTCGCAGCATTTAGGCATGGACATATGACTCAGTTTGGACCAATGACAAGTGAGAAGTCTGCTGGAAGCTTCTGAGAGATTTCCCCACTCTTGTAAGGAGACACACTCTGCTACCATTGGGCATCGTCAGGATTGTCTGTTATAATGGGAGCTGCTCCAGCCATCCTGGGACCATGGGTGGGGCAGACACAGGTACAAAGCTGGCATTCTGGAGATGGCAGGGGGGAAAATGGAAACAGCCCGGGCCTTCCCTGACATCACTAAGTTGCTGAATTCACCAGCTAGAGCCTCTCGATCTTGGGACTTCTTGCCATACTAAATAGTAAATTTCCTTACCATTGAAGACATTTTAAATTGGGTTAATTATTGATTGCAGCCTCTTACATCTAAATTATGACCCCATAAGTTTTGCTCTCATATTGTATTTGCTTTCATAGCATTTATCACATGTATAGTTACTTTGGTGTTTATTGGTTTGATGTCTGATTCCCACACTGGACTGTATATTTGAAACTGTCTAGACCACACGTTGATTTTGTTCACCATTGGATTCCCAGATTTTAGCACCGGTCTGAGGCATACGAGCTGCTCAAACACATTTGTTGAAAGAATGAATAAAGGGCTCGAAAACGGTTGCTTTTCTCCTCCTCCTCCTCCTTGTTCTCTACAATCCAGCATGGTATTGTTGACAGAGTACAGGATTGCTGGGAAGGAACCTAAGTTCCCCCTCAGACTTTGACCCTGGGCAGCAGCCTGCACTACATCAGTGGCTTTCAGGTTTTTACCTCAAGGAACAGTAAGCAAATACATATTACATGACTGACCCAGTACACACAAGCATATTTAACCGAAATGAAAGACTTGTAGAGCACATTTACTCTTACTATGAGTGATATACTTTGACATTTTTATTCTATTCTATTCCATTTTAAAAATGCAAGCTTTGACCCAATACATCATTTTTTGGACCTATTAATTAGCAACTCATAGTTCCCCCCCAAAATGGACTAAATGTAAGGACTTTGAAAACCTCTAAGTTTCTCCTTTTTGTTGTTAAACTGTTCTTAAACACCCAGTCTGTTGACTTAAAAGTCCATTATTACAGTGACTTAAAAAGACTTATTTTCCCTTTTTCTGTGGAATTCTTCTGCATCCACATCTCTTCTAGTTGGGCTATTTTGAAGGCCCGCATAAAATGGAAAGGCTGTGGCATATGTTCATGAAAAAGTACTTTGTACTTTTGCTTATTTTTTTCCAGTTAGCACAAAAACAAACAGAACTGCATTCGTCCTCCTTTGAAATTTAATGGCCCCATTCAACATATTTTACGTGGGCCTCATTTCTACATAAGTTTATGTATGTTATAGTGCAGACTGGTATTACATGCGTCCCACTGCACCATGTGGTTTAAAACCCGAGGGAGTTGGGTTCTAACCTTCTCTAGAGGCACAGTGAAGAATAGACCCTCACTGTACTTCCTATTCCTCGACACAGAAACTGCCCTTGTCCTCGACCGATTTGCCAGTGAAATTCCTCCGGGGGCAGGAGGAAAGGGGAAAAGTCACACGAAGATCTCACAACTCCAGAGCACAGCAAATAATGCGGTGAGGTATATATATTTAGAAACCATAATGCAAGCCTCAGGAGACAACATGCAATCAAAAGGCGTCAGGCAGAGCATTACCAGCTTGGGTGATCAAGCAAGTTCTCCGCCAAAAGCCCCATAGATTCCGAAGGTATAATCTCTGTCCCTTGAAACTCGGTTCAAATCGCTGCCCCCAGTGTCCCGTGAATTGGCAAACTAGATGCAAGTTATGCCTCCAGAGTCCGGGAAGAGTGCGTCGCCAAGCTGCTCCGGGGTCACATGTCTTCTAGAAGGGCATCGGCGTGACGGAGGAAAGCACGTCGAGGATACTTGCGCCTGTTTGCGCTGTGGGAGCGAAGGCGAGGTGGAAGACACCCTACAGTGAAAACAGACTGCAGGGGTGGAGGGAGAGGGCGGGGAAGGAAAAGAAGCACACCTCCCTGAACTTTCTTCCCTCGTCCCACACACTTGAAATAGAAATAATAATAACGACATGAAAAAAATGCTTACAACCCGATGTTATCTCCCTACTTAAGTTGCCTCACTCTGGAGGTTATGGGGTATAAGTGCAGACTGCGGCTGTCGCCGCTAGCTTGTCTCGGGAGGAAGGGTTCGGGTCGGGGTGGGTGCCAGCGCGGGAGACACCACCTTTAGGGAAGCCGGCTTCCTGCTCTTCCACGCAATAGCCCCGGCTGACCCCCGCCCCCCTCTTTTTCCTCTTCTTCTCCCTCCTTCCCTCCCTCCCTCCTCGCGTGTCTCCTCTGCACCGGCCCCGCGGAGGAGCCAGGCGGCAGCACCCAAGCCGCCGCAGCTACTGCCCGCAGCGCGCTCGCCCGCGCCCCCGGCACCCACGTAGCCCGAGCGGCGGCGCCGGCAGCCCCGGGCCCGCGCGGCGCGCCTTGCGCATGGCCCGGGCTCGCTGAGCGGACCAGCACTCAGCTTGGGCGCCGCAGGCGGCTGGGGAGGGCGGCGTGGAGAGGACGCGGAGACGCAGGGGCGGCGGTGCTGAGGTGACAAGCTGCGCACCTGGAAAGTTACCCGGCTGTCTGGTGAGGTTCGCGGGCAGGGGGCTTGGGCACCGGGATGGGACGGGAGTCAGGGTGCGCGTGTGTGCATGCTGTGCGTGTGTTGCGCGCTGTGCGCCTCTGTTCCACACCCAGCCGGTCTCGCACACGTACTGTTCTGTTTGCCTGTGGACGTGTGCACGCGTTGCATTCACTTGGTGTGGCAGCCTTTCGTGAGCTCCTGGAGGCCAGGGAAGGCTACTTGATTTTAAGAAGCTCGGCTAGGGGCGGGAGGGGGAGTTCAGCCCCAGCGGGGAGTGCTCAGGGTTCTCACGCCTTTAGCGCGGAGCAGCCGAGGAGACTGTTGCTCTGGGCCGGGGGCTTTGCGGTGCAGTCAGGGCGTGCGCTCCCGGCTCGGCTTTGCCGAGCTCTGGGTAGCTGCTAGGAGACGAATACTTTGAGTCCTTGTAAACTTGTGTGGGTGTCCTGTGTCACTCAGCATCGTGAGGCGCCTTCAAATTTGCGCTGTGTATATCCTGGTGATGAAGAAACGAGAGCAAACAAACAAATCAGTCACTTTGGGGATGAGAGAAAAAGCAATGGGTTCAAATTTGAGAACTAGGGTGCAGATGTACAGCAGTTGAGACCACAGCTGAGAATAGAAAGAAACAACGCAAGTAGAATGAACAGGTAGACAGGATGACGCTCTGACAAACGCCTTGGTTTCCTGATCTTCCTCTTGTTCCCTAAGTTCCCAGGGGTTTTTTTATACAGGAGGAGAGCAACATACACCCCCCCCCCAACCCGCTCCGCCACCCCCCCCACCCCCCCGCCCGGCTCCTTAGAAATTATTGTCTCTTTTCTTTGCAAGTTTCTATTTAACTCTTGGAGAAGGCGATCGTCCCACATAACATACAGTAGCTGTTGTCAGTACTCCTGTTTAGTTTTACACAGGAGGGTGGGAGCTAATATGGTGGAGAATTCTCTTTAGAGAATTAGAGGCCATCCTCTCCTTTGGAACACTGTGTAACTAAGAATAAATGACATAAAAAAAAGATGGTGCACAGAGAGTTTTCTTTTTTACATGAAATACTTCAGTCCAGTCCTCTGAAATCCTTACAAGTGAGGCTAATGCACCTCACAGTGAAGGCATATGTTGCCTGGATGTTGCCCAAGTCTTTTGATCCCACATTGTCTTGCTTCCTCTAGGCTGTTTTCCTATCAATTATCCCCTCTTCTCCTATGTTTTCATTTTCTCTATATTCACTGGTTCATTATTCTGGGCTTACAAATACTACTCTCAAGTTTCTACTATTCTAAAAATCCGTTGCATGAACCATGATACCATATTGAAATCCCTACTCTCAGTGTCAGCTTTTCCCATGGTCCTTTGTAGTCTGGTTTCTATTCCAACTCTTCTGCGAAAGCCTAAATTCAGTGCGTTTCCATCTGATCTCCTTTGCTTTGATATGTCTGTGGGATGTGAACCGCAGCCTGCTCACCTCTTGAAAATCTTAGCTTCATGGCTTCTGTGATACATCTCATACAACTATTCCTTCTCTGTCTTTGTTATTTGCTTTTCCTCCTCCTCTTCTCCTATGAATAATATCCACAGGTATTATCTAAATGTACATACATAACAATAGAGGCATTCCTTGCTTTTCCCCCTTAGTGATCTCATCTACTAGTGGGACTTTTATTCCTACCGCTATCCTAGTGGTCTCTTGGCTTGACCTTTCTTTGCTACCATCGGCTAGACATTTCCACCTTGATGACCCACAGGCACCTCAAACTCAATGAATATGAATGCAACCTCATTACCTTCTCCATAAAGCTGTGGTCAGTGTCAGGGTGCCTAGCCCATAGGGGTGCTCTATTTTTGGATGAGTGAGTGAATAAATGAGTTAATAATACTGCCTTCCTCCAAGCCTTCCAAGATCAAAACATTGGAATCATTTTTGACTCCCTTCTTGTGTACACCCATTTAATTACCACATTTAGAAATTCTGTCCCTACAGTATTCCTCCCACCATTCTTGATTTTTACTGTTAATCCCTCCACATCCTCTCTCACTTTTACCAAAGCAATAGCTTCTTACCATATCTCTAGTTTTTCTCTCAAACTTCATATAGACCTAGACACTCTTCCTCTCCTCACTGCAAGTCTCCTGGGCACTTTCATTTCCTTCTTCAGCTTCAACCTCTGCTTATGTATCGATGCTTGCTAAATATTTTCAGCTCCTGCTTTAGTTTTCTAGTCTTTTGTTTCTTACTGCCTACAGAACTCCTCGACCTTAAAGTTTCCACAGATCCCTCAAACAGAGTGTGTCCAAAATTAAACTCATTGTCTTATCCCTCAGACCTGCTCCTCATTTTGGTTAATGACATCACCTCTTGCCCAGTTGCCACAATGGAAACTTCCAAATCTTTATTCTTTCTTCTTATCAGCATTCAGGTTCCATCAGCTATAATCTCCTGATCTATACCTATAAAATTATATTTATGTGTGTTTGCCTGTTTTTCTGCTACTGTAGCACCCAAAAATAGCTGAATGGATTGCCACCACATTTGGCAGTGAAACTACAGGATATGTGGCATTTATAAAATTCACTGAGAACATTCTGTTGGGGGTGAGGCACGTCAAAGCGATAATCAGCCTGAGGAGTAGCTGAAACTTTGGTACAATAAGAAGCTCATATGGCTGCCTAACAAGAGAAAATTACTCTCCAAATTAAGATGCTGTGGACAGGGAAAACAAGCAGTAGATTCAAAACTGAGCCCCAGGTCAACAGTGACAAGGTCAGATGGACAGATGCTTTTAGTTGTGGCATTGATATCGAATTGAGCTGTTTCTCACAAGGGCTACCCTGTGTGGTTTGCATCAGAGAGGTGAAGCAGGGATTTATGTATTCAATGATGGTTAATTATTTTCTAAAAGAACTTTGATGAGACAAAGTTAAGAGTAACATCAAGTGCATCAGTTTCATATATAATTAGAAGACTGTCTATAAAAGCCTGTATAATTCACTCCTCTAACTTCAGGCAAACCTGTCCATATCATGAAAAAGAATCTCATTCTACTTTTCATGATTTGTTGAAGGGAAGGAAATTTCAGAGTTGCATATAGCCATAGCTTTTACCAAATCTCCTAGGATAATATTTTTCTCTTCTGACTGCCATGGATTTGGTCCATTTTTTTCTTGAGTTCAAAACAATAGAATAGGATTGGGACTCTGTCCTGTCCTCGTCACCTCCTACTTGGATTGGTGCAATAGCCTCTAAGTTTGTCTTTCTGCTTCTTCTAAGCTCTTTTCACTCTATTCCACATTTATTGCCAAAAAAATTATTTTTCTAAAGGACAAATCTGACCATGTAACTGGAAAAAAACTTGACCTACACCAAAATCCAGATACTGCAACATGGCATATGAAATTTTTCAGTATCTTATTCCAGTATTTTACTTTTACAGCCTCATTTCTCACCACTCTCCTTTTCTTATCGTGGGTTTCAGCCTGTTCCCTGATCAGCTTTCTTGCATTCATTCCTTAGTACATGTTCTTTTTTAAAAAGTTTATAGGCTTTATTTTTTACAGCAGTTTTAGATTTACAGAAAAATTAGGTGAAAAGTACAGAGAGTTTCCATATACTCTGCCTTCCCCATTAACACTTTGTATCAGTGTGGTACATTTGTTACAACTGATGAACCAATATTGATATAGTGTTATTAACTAAAGTCCAGAGTTTACATTAGGGTTCATTCCTTGTCTTGTACATTCTGTGGGTTTGGACAAATGTATAATGACATGTGTCCACCATTATAGTATTATACAAATAGTTTCACTGGCCAAAAATTCCCCTGTGATTCATCTACTCATTTCTCCCTCCCTCTCTCCAATCCCTTGGCAACCACTGATCTTTTTACTGTCTCCAAGTTTTGTCTTCTCCAGAATGTCATATAGTTGGAATCATTGCAATATGTAGGATTTTCATATTGGCTTCTTTCACTTAGCAGTATGCATTTAAAGTTCCTCCATGTCTTATCATGGCTTAATAGTTATTACTTTTCATCATGGAATCATATTCCATTGTCTGGATATCCCACAATTTATCCATCATTAATTGAAGGACATCTGGGTTGCTTCCAAGTTTTGGCAATTATGAATAAAGCTGCTATAAACATCTGTATACAGATTTTGGTGTGGACATATGTTTTCATATCAGTTAGATAAATACCAAGGAGCATGATTGCTGAATCATATGATTAGCTTTGTAAGAAACTACCAAACTGTCTTCCAAAGTGGCTGTACCATTTTGTGTTCCCACCAGCAATGAATGAGAATTCCTCTTGTTCCACATCCTCTCCAGCATTTAGTGTTGTCAGTACTTTGGATTTTGGCCATTCTAATAGGTGGGTAGTGGTGTCTCACTGTTGTTTTGAGATTCTTTAATGACATATGATGTTAAGCATCTTTTCATATCTTTATTTGCCATTTGTGTATCTTCTGTGGTGAGGTATCTGGTTAGATCTTCTGCCCATTTTTCAGCTGGGTTGTTTGTTTTCTTATTGTTGAGGGTTAAGAGTTCTTTGTATATTTTGGATACTAGTCCTTTGTTAGATATATGTTTTGCAGATACTTTCTCCCAGTCTATGGCTTGTTGTTTCATTCTCTTAACAGTGTCTTTTGTAGAACAGAAGTTTTTAATTTTAATAAAGTCCAACTTATCAATTTTTCCTTTCATGGATTGTGCTTTTGGTGTTTTATCTAAAAAAGTTACCACCATACCTAAGATTACTTAGATTTTCTCCTAGTAGATTGTCTACTAGCAGTTTTATAGTTTTGTGTTTTACGTTTAGGTCTTTGATCCATTTTGAACTAAGTTTTATGAAAGATGTAAGGTCAGTGTCTAGTTTTATTTTTTTGCCTGTGGATGTCCGATTCTTCCAATACAATTTGTTAAAAAGACTATCCTTTCCTCATTGGATTGCCTTTGCTCCTTTGTCAAAGGTCAGTTGACTGTAGTTGTGTGGTTCTATTTCCAGGCTATCTATTCTGTACCATTGATCTATTTTCTATTCTTTCACTAATACCACACTGTCTTGATTATTGCAGCTTTATAATAAGTCTTGAAGTCTGGTAGTATCACCACTCTGACTTTGTTCTCCTATAATATTGTGTTGGTTTAGGTCATATTTTTTGATCAATAAGTTTTTCTACTAAGAGAAGTTATTTTGTTGGATAAATAATGTTAACAGTGATAAAAATAGTAATATTTAATATTTATTAAAGACACACAATGTGCCAGGCACTGTCTAAATTCTTATCATGGTTTATCTCATTTAACTCTAAATTATAGACAACATTATTTTATCTATCTGTCGGTTGATCTATCTCTTCTGTTGTTGATACTCAAGCCCAATCTCATGCCCAAAGGCATGTAAATACTAAGTGAGAGTGCTTGGATTGGGATTCTGGCTCTATAACCTTAGACAGCACTATACCATCGCCCATATTTGCAGATATACATGTGGCTATACATATATATATATATGTATAAATGTGTGTGTGTATGTGTGTGTATTTATATCAGACTCCAGATGGACAGAGAGAGAAATAGATATTATCTAGATCTGAGCCAAGATTTTGGTTTCAAACTACTTTAAGGCTGGAGGAAAAACAGACAACTAAGCTTAATTCCTCCCACATTGGCTGCCAGGTGTTGATCTGCCTGCAAGAGCCTTCGCAGTCAGTTTTGCTTTTCCTGTGTCTTTTCTAGTTACCTCTTATATATGACATTTCCTAAATAGTGTTTACATTAATGTAATAATAATTTATAATTTTATATGGTTTTCCTCTTTTCTTGTTAAATGCCCCTGCTCATTCTATTCCTCTTTCCTGTCCCTGGCTGCAATTGAACCATGTTTTTTTGTTGTCTTCAAAGATTATTAGGTGGACCTTTTTAGTTTAAGGATTACCCTGCAATATATGAAAGCAGAGAGGGGCTGCATGAAGGAATTACAGAGCTTGAGGAGTCTTTGCAGTCCTGGAACCTGGGCTGGGTCATTCACAATGCTTTCTAGTCTCCATCTTTTGATGAGGCTTCTCTTACAGGGAAGGTTTCCCAGGCTGTTTGTTCCAGAATGACTTCTCTTCTTAATAGAACATAGAATCCAGACAGAGTAAGATTTCTGTCCCCCCCACCCCCCAGGGGTAATAATTTGCATCTTTAAAGACCTGCCTCCTGGAAGACATCCAGTGTACTAGACTTCTGTCCCACCTAGCAATGATCCCCTCTGGGCATTTCCTCACACCAAGACACGAAGTGCCTGTCTCTAGTCACATACTAGAGGATTCTAAGTAATTTATAGAAGGTTACACAGCTGGGAAAGGGCAGATTGTTTTTCTACTCTGGCTGGCCTGACTCCATTGCTCATGTTAAATCCTGATCTATATCTCCAAGCTCATTTCTTATTACATCATGTGCTGCCCTCTAATTTTAAGAATGATTCTAGTAACCTGTAGTTGCTAGATTGATGGAGCAACATCCTGTGGTTCAATTCTCCTTGTGGCTAGTAATACATATTTGAGAAATAGCTTATCTTTCTTAGTGACTGATACAGGAAACAGAGTGAATCTAATTAGGTTTTCTTAAGGCAGACACTTGAAGCCTTGGCTTGAGGTACAATAGTATTTAAATGGGTGAACTAACTAGGAAATCAGACTTAGTATTGAGCCATTTAGTTACTTAGTTACTACATATCTTAAATTAGTGACTTGAAAGATGAATTGGTTCCTCTCATTTCACCCCTCTTTGGAATTCTAAATAGCTTGAAAGATTTATACAGCTTCCAAACCGACTTCATTAAAATCAGAGAAGAGTTGTGTTTTGGGAGAATTTAATGTCTTCTACCCAATTATGCTTCAAGTTTGTAAAATTATTGGATTGGTACAGAATTTTTTGAATATCATACATAGAGCAAAAATGATGGTAAGCCTTTCCGTATTTAGAATGCTGGAACTGTTTTCTATCTCAAATTTGACTGTGAATTCGTGGAACTATGCCCCTGACATGACACTTAGTTAGGTCTTAGTAAACAATTGTTCTATGAATAAAGAATGTGTTAGTTTAATATTAGATTTAAAAGTTTTTGTGCTTACTTTTGTTCTTTATAAGGCAATTCCTTTTACTCTGATCACTCCCTCCCACTACCCTGCCTTGGCTTAGGAATGCTTATCCATGAACCAAAAAAGAATGTCTAGAAGATGGCTCACTGCTAGGTGTTAAAAACTTGTGCACACATTAACTTAAGGTACCTTTGGAAGTACCTTTCTCATGCCTGTCTTTCTGAATCTCTTTCAAGTTTATTCTCAGGTCCCATTTGAATGTCTTCTGAATGTTTATTTGGAATACAAGGGTGTCTGGGGCCACTTCTATGAATTCTAATCTCTTTTCTTTTTATATATTCCTAATATGTAAGAATAGTAAATGCTGCCAAGTCAACAGAAACTTAAAGGTTAAATCTACTTCATCTCTGTGACATATTAAGGCAGTTCTCTTGAGGCTAATGTTTATTAATGACTACTTTGAACCTGAATTCTATGAGGAATATGTGGGTGCTGCAAGATTACTTTTATAAGTACATTTATTTTCTGCTTGTTCCATCCATCTTAGGTGACCTGCATTGGCTATTTGGTTGCATGTTTGAAACCTGGAAGCTGTTTTACGTCTATGCCTTTGTTGTTCTAGAGGTCACGATTATTCCGGTAGAGCTAGTGAAATCAGTCTAGGCATTTTATTTCTCTCTGAGTTTGAAATTTGGAGGGAGAGAAGGGCGTGAATGTGTGGGATATATAACTTCAAAGTTGCATCTATCTTTCAGACATTAGATAATGAGAGGTAATTCAAACTTAGTTTACAAGCACTATAATGCTTCTTGGGTTGTGGCTATCAAAAATTGCACATGTAAAAGTACAAAATTTAAATAGGTAGTCTAAAAAGACTTAAACTGTATGATAATTAACCAAAGCAATATTTTCCATACTTCACCCTCTCAAGTTCTCCTTTTTGATTTTGCAGCTATGTGCGTATTATCGGCAGATGATTTATTTTCTGTTTTCGTTAAATTGACTCAGTAAACCTAATACCTAATTTAGCCTCACAACCTTGGAGTGCCAATTATTTATATTTCTAATGCATGTTAAAATAAATACATAACTAATGAACTAAAAAATGTTTCTGAATCAACTAAAATCAAGCCTCATAATCTCTGGTCTGCATTTCACATCCCAAGACTCAGTAGATTAGCGACTATTTTGTGGCCTGTACTGAGGATATTCTTAATAGGAGAAGAAGAGAGCCCTGTACCATAAGTAACCTAGGTAAACTTTTTTGGACAACCTTGCATCAGGATATAAAATAAAGGATGTAGAAGAATCCCCATACCTCTGTTTTACCTTCTAGTAACCACAGTCCAGGTTTTTAACAGTGAGCATTATCAGAAATGCAAAACTTAATAGGTAAGAGAAAAGTGCGAATAAAACTGCAGTGACTCTGGCTCCTCCTCCGAGGAATGCAGATGTGTGGTTTTCTCAATCAGGGGAAGGTTTCTTAGTGTAGCCTTACGGGGAGTTGTGAGAGTTGTGACTTTTCAAGCCTCTGCCGCTGGAGGTGCTCGTTTGCGTTTTATCTTGGCCATGCTGACATCCACATCACAGTTTTGTTGTGATGATTTTGACAGCTGTCCGGAGAGAATGACCAAAGAGAACAGCAGGTCACGTGGGCCGTTTGTGCAAAATACTTAGGTGTGAAACTTGTGCCAGCAAGTGGTCAGGCAAGAATGGAACCAAGTGCCAATTCCTCCTCATGGAGAGATAAAGGAAATCAATCAGTAGTTTTCCTTCTGGAAGCATGCGGAATTTATTGCTTATCAAACAATGATGACTGCTGTGTTTCTATTTATGAAACAGATCAGAATGATAGGAGTGGTGGGAGCTGTTGGGAAGTGAAACTCCACTAGGCAATTTCCAATTCTGTGCTCTCTCTCAGGTCTTTGAGCAAAATGGGAAATGGTTCAGTGAAACCCAAACATTCCAAGCACCCAGATGGCCACTCTGGGAACCTCACCACTGATGCCCTGCGGAGTAAGGTGACAGAGCTGGAGAGAGAGCTGAGGAGGAAGGATGCTGAGATCCAGGAGCGGGAGTACCATTTGAAGGAGCTGCGGGAGCAGCTGTCAAAGCAGACTGTAGCCATTGCAGAGCTCACGGAGGAGCTCCAGAACAAGTGCATCCAGCTGAACAAGCTTCAGGATGTGGTGCATGTGCAGGGAGGAAGCCCGCTCCAGGCCTCTCCAGATAAAGTGCCTCTTGAGGTCCATCGGAAGACCTCGGGACTGGTTTCTCTCCATAGCAGGAGGGGAGCAAAGGCTGGGGTGTCTGCTGAGCCAACAACCCGAACCTATGACCTCAACAAACCCCCTGAATTTTCCTTTGAGAAAGCAAGAGTCAGAAAAGACTCCAGGTAAGACGTTTCCACACCCTTTTGACTCTGCTGGTCTTAATATTATGAAACACTAGAGTGATATTTATTAATCCTCCTCAATGTTAAAGAGCATATTAACCTTTTCAGATTTTGGGATAGAGGGACTTCTAAAATGGTTTTGTTTTGTGGGAGGGTGTCCCTTTAAGCAGAACTTCTCTTTAAAGCAGGAATTGTGCTTAACCTAGACTTTGATTTGTGATGTGCATAACCGAGGAACTGAGTTTACAAAAGTCCTTTCCATTATCTTGAAAACCCTAGGGGAGTGAATAAGTAGTTTTAGGAAGTCTATGCTTCTCTCTTTCTATAGGAGTGGACTTAAAAGTGTACACAAATCACAAGAATTATGAAAATGTATAGTAAAAACCACTTGTTAGCACTTAGTCTGCAAGTGTCATGAAAAAGGAATAAACTGGAGCCTCAAAGGGATGAGCTCATTCATTCATTCATTCCACAGTTGAGTACTACCTCTGCCAGCCACTGTGTTAGATGCTAAGTATATATTAGTGAATAAATAGATACAGAGCCTTTATCGTGGGGGTGGTAGACAGTATGCATGGATACAAGTAAACATTGTGCAGTTATTAATTGGGATAAATGATATGATGCAAACCAGCAGTATTGTGGGTGGTGTCTGGGATTAGGGAGAGAGAAGGGGAAGGAGGCAACAGGATTGGGATTGTCATGGAGGCTTGGCTAATGAGGTGACCTTTAACTAAGACCCAGAAGAGGAAAAGGAGAGGAGACTAGGTGGAAATGTCATTTTAGGCAGAGAGAACAATTAAAAGCTAGAATTAATTTTAAAAATAAGGATTTTTAAAAGAACATATAAATATTTACCAGAACATTCTTGTGTGTGTTTGTGTGTGTGTACATTTCTTTTCCAGCTAAATCTGAATTTCCTAACTAGGAAAGATTGAGTAGAAACATTACAAGTTAGGGTCCCCTTTCTACATTATTTTTAAATGAGTAAATATTTATTAGTTGAAATTAGATCTTTTGCGTTGATAATGTCTTGGCTGGGCCTGGATCTTTCTTGCAAAATGCAAGATTTGTGAAATTAAAACAAATTTTAATTTATTCACAGACAGAAGTATATAAATTAAGATAAAAACATCTGACAAACAAATAAATGATTAATTTCGACAACAGAATTATAAAGGGAGGTTTAATTCATCAGTTTGTTGACAGTACTTGGCACATAGTGAATGATCAATAAATATTTGTTAAGGAAACAAGTCATGCCGGATTATTAATCATAATACTCTGTGGCTGAAAGAAATCTGATTAATATTAGAGTTCAGAAGAGCTTTTTTATTAGTTGGTTTAGAAAGGTCTTATCTATTGCCTTTGCAGAAGTAATAATTATTTATTTTTAATGATGTGAATTCAGAAATTATAAATGTTACAAACTTATGCTAGTTTTTCCAAAATTGAACATCACCCAGTGTTCTCTTTTAATATATCAGAAATATATGCACATCTGGTAATTCATATATTATGCATTATATTACCATATATACATAAGCATAATATATTATTCACCCACAAAAAATCTTCCAAATAGCAATGTGCTTGTATATCTAGAAGTGTGAGAGAATTTTATAGCAATTCATCTTCTTTGACCCTCTCCCTACATGTTCTGCCAGATTTCTCCTCTTGAACCAAGATTATTTTCAATTATTTTGTTCCAAAGACTTGAGGCGTCTTGAGGCAATACACCATTCTCCTGGTGTTAGGTAACTGAATAATCCAATATAAGCATATTCCTTTGTATTTCTTTATTAGTTCTATTATACCCAGGCAAAGAAAAATCAGTAGTCATGCACAGTCAATTTCTGGGCCAAACCATACTCCTTTTTGTCTGTCTGTAGTGAGTGGGACATGAGAGGAAAGACATAGCTCCTGAATAAGGACTAGCAATGATTCCCTTCATTGTAAAGGCAAGCCAAATAGGTTCAAGTCTCTGTTGAGGTCATGATGAAGAAATGAGCTAATTGAATACATAACGATTAAGTCCTAAAGAGACCAAACTAGATTGTTCATGCCCTGATATTCCCCACAAGCTTTCATAGAGCGTTGTGGTTCTAAATTGAAAAATTAAATAGAATATGGGAACCACTCTTTTTTCGTTGACTGGTCTGTGCCTCAATTCCCCTTGCAAAATATATCTTTCCTTAAGTCTGGAATAACTGGCTAAACACAGATAGCTAACATTATCCATTCAGAGATTTTTAATTTTCCAGTTTTTCGAAAGTGCTCAGTATTACAGTTCATTTTCTGTTTGCAAAAGTTCCAAAATCAACTTTGGATATGTTTATATATCTTTTACACAGTCCATCAAAACTTGTGTAAGAGACATTTTTTTCTAGAAATTAGAGCATTACAAAAGATGGGAGCATCAGTCACTGATAAAAGGATGACATGGAGTAGCCTGGTTTTGGCTACTTTTCCAAGCAGTTCCTGCTAGATATGAGAGAATTTAAGATATCAGTCAAAATGGCTCCTGTCTATGTTCTTAGGTTCTATGATTTTTTTTTTTTGTTGAACTTTTATAAAGTTTCTTGATTGAATTCATGACTAAATTTGTTCCTACTAATATGTGCCAACTACATTTTGGATCAAGTCCCCCTATCACACTGGATCAGAAAGCCATTGAATGGCTTTTCAGTCTTTTTGTCAGAAAGGATGTCTCTGATGAGTGCTTAATAGTGAGCAAGAAACTGAGGGGAGACTCCTAGCCTGTGTAACTGTATAATTGCACCTCCCTGCTTTATATGGAGAACTTATATGCTTTAACGGCATTGGAGAACTGATCTTAAAAAATAGACCCTTGAGGGTCTGGCCCAGTGGTGTAGTGGTTAAGTTCAGACACTCTGCTTAGGTGGCCTGGGGTTTGCAGGTTCAGATCCCAGGCGTGGACCTATGCACTGCTTATCAAGCCATGCTGTGGAAGGCATCCCACATATATAGTAGAGGAGTATGGGCACAGATGTTAGCTCAGGGTCAATCTTCCTCAGCAAAAAGAGGAGGATTGGTGATGAATGTTAGCTCAGGGCTAATCTTCCTCACCAAAAAAAAAAGAAAAGAAAAAGTAGACCCTTGAATTTTGCAAGAGACAAATTTCAAGAGTTCCAACAGAACTTTCTGTGATGATGGAAATGTTCTATAATCTGTGTTGTCCAGTATGGTAACCAGTAGCAAAATGTGCCTGTTGAGCTGTTGAAATGTGGCCAGTGCCACTGAGAAACTGAATTTTTAATTCTAATTAATTTTAAGATTAAATAGCCACGTGTGTCTAATGCCTATTTTATTGGATATAGCAGTTCTGGATTATGTGTTTTTGGCTGTGAGATCTATCTCTTGAGATGGGGATTATGATCTAGTGAAGTTTGGGAAAACTTTATGGGCAAAATAAGACCTGTGTTCGGCTTTAGGATGAAGCCACAGAAAATAAGAATGCCCCTGTCTGATTGAGGTGGCCACAGTGTAGAGTCATCTTAAACTACATGGAACCTGCAGTATATTATAGGCTTTTGTAGTGAGTTGGCTTTGTGCCCACTGGCCATTTTAGATCTTCAGAAGCATACGACTATGTGGGCACGTAGCCCATTTCTATTACAGGTACTCAGCCTTACTAAGGTATCATAAATTATGATGAGTCAGAGTACTGCAGTGTATCAAATACTCTGATCTCTGAGTTAAATTTAATATAGTGAGCATCAGAAGACTTTAGAGCTAGAAGAACTTTAGAGATTATTTCACACTACCCCTGTTACTGGAGCAGCGAGGAAACAGGTGCAGGGGAGTTGCAGAATATGCAATGGCAAGTGGCAGAGCTAAGATTAGAATCCAAGACTCTTGACTTTGAAACCAGTTCTTTCCCTGTACAATCGTAGTGGTCTTAGAACTCCTCACAAAGATGAAAGGCATCAAGTCAGACCAGTTTGGGCACCAGTCTGCTTTACTATGACATGCCCTATTGGTTGGTAGGAAGAATGATGGTGCTTCCTGGCTTCTTCCAAGCAGAGCCAAGCAGAGCCTGCCCATTGCTGGATCCTCAGAGCTCAGGCCTATGTGGAAAGGACATTGAGAATGGGTTTGATCCATCTGATGGCACATAGTGTGATATATATGGAGGGGCATGAGCAGAGCCTACCCAAGTGCTGGCTACGCAGAGCTCAGGCCTATGTGGAAAGGACACTGAGAATGGGTTTGATCCATCTGATGGCACAGACTGTGATATGTGTGGAGGGGCATGAAGGGGATCCCAAATGAGTACAGTGCTTCTCAAGGCTGAGAAATGAGTATCAGTGGCAAAGGAGGGTGAGAAAATGCTCGGATAGTATTTCTGTCCATGTCTGACCTGCCTTCAGCACCAAGACGACTATGCATCCAGAGGTCAGACCTTTTACTGAAATTAAATTCTCCGTTTACGTAGACATTGTTTAGCAAACTTCAGCACTGGCAGAGCAAAATTACGAGCTCATGCTGAATGTCTGGTGGAACACAGGCAAATTAATCAGAGACATCTGGCAAGTTGCTGGTGTGACTGCCTTTTGCTAAGAACGCTGAAACTATCATTTGAAACTATTGTTCTCCTGTGAAAAGGAAAGATAAAACAAAGACTTGCCATCTAACTTCAGATGTTGACTCTAGTTTTAGGAAGGACAATTAGTTTCATTTGTCACTCCCACCCCAGGAGCAGAATAGGTAAAAGTGGAAAATGCTAGTGAGTCATCCATTTAAATAAGATGTGGAGAAGGAGTGAGGAAGAGTATGTTTGTGATTATTTATGCTTCCTTTCTAAAGCAGTGCTGAGCGTTTGAATGTGCATTATAGACATATGGCTTCTTTATTGAACAAGAGTGTTTCTATGGAATAATAATAATAGTAATAATAATAACATTTATATATACTAATTATGTGCCAGGCACCACTCTGAATGGTTCACAAATGTTGGATTATTTAATTCTTACAAAAAATCCTATAAGATAGATGTTATTGTCACCCCCATTTTAAATATGAGGAAACTGAGGCATGCAGAATTAAATAACTTGCCTAAGGTTACACAGCTTTTAATATTGGAACCAGGATTCAAAACCTGAAAATCTGCTATCTAAAGTCTGTTCCAACAACTCCCATATAAGACTTTTCCAACATAAAAATTACAGGAGGACTCTTCACATTTTAGTTGGGAAACCATGTAAATAATTAAATATATAATTAGAAGTAGATACTCTTCTAATGCTTTTTTTGTGTGATTACAAACTGCTCCCTGCTGTTGTTATTTCTCCCTGAAAATTATGCTTCCAGAAAGTGCTGCCCTGTTACCAGTTTGCAGTAGAGGAAAATTTTGCTGGGGGCAGGAGGGAAAGAAACATTTTTTTCCTTCCTTAACATAGTGACTTAGATGTTGCTGTAGGAGAGGTTATATATCTAGATTTCATAGATAGATTATTAAAGATTTTTAAGAGTGTATGTACAGACTCTTAATTATCAGACAGTTAAAAAAATCGTGCATATGCTTGCTTATCAATACTATTGCCTTAACGTGGGTCTTCAGAAAAGCAAAAAATGAAGCTCCCTAAATAAGGGAAGGAAGAGGAGAAAAGTCCAATTGTGTAGTGGTCTGATGGCCAGAAGCTGTGGGTGAAGGCAGCTGGGTGATGTGTCTGGTGGAAGTTGTCAGAATGTTTGAGGACAGAAGGATGTGTTTTGTAGCAGTAATGTGCATTTAGACATCCAGATCAGAACTAGTTACTCAGGGGTGGGGTGAGAAAACCAAGTTATCAGTTAACTGCTAGATATCTGTTGTTTTCTGTACATTATCTTATAGGAGGCTGGAGACTTGTCTAATGAGGTGGGTGTTTGCTTTTCCGTTGTCTCAAAGGTGAAATGAAAGCTCAGAGACATTCAACAACCTGCTCAAGTTCGTGGTGTTGGTAGTTTGTTGAACCAGGTTTCAAATTTGCACCTGCCTGATGTCAAAAGTGTGTTCTCTACTACAGTGTGCACAACTCTTACAGATGGTGCAGCCTACAATGTGAATGGCTCCTCTTGGAGTTGGGTGTGGGGTGGGGAGGGTGGTGCTGTTAAACTTCAAAAAAAAGGAGAGATGAGCACGGAGAAGTTGAAGAACCTGCCTAGAATTCAGTGGCAGCTGCCTTGACGGCTCGGTGCAGTTAGATAGGTTTGGGCAGCCTTGCTGATTCCTGGCTCCCAGCCCCTCTCACTTCCTGCACCTGCCCTTTCATCTCTCTCTCTAGGGGCCCAGGGCCCCAGGGTCTCCTCACTCTGCACCCCCACCTCGACCCTCTCTCAGCCTCTTAAATTATCTTCTATTTTGTTTATAGCCGCCCTTTGCTCCTTCTGACTTTACCCTCAAATCTTCCAGTTTGTCAGTTGCTAGCTGTTAGGAAAAATGTTTAATTAAGGCTCGGAAAACACTCAGGAATCGAGGACTTATTGTTGTGAATAGTCAGAAGTCTAAGTGCCCAGTGTAGGTACCCAGCTGGCTCCGAGCCCCCCTTGCCACGTGGTCTACATTCCTAGGAGTTAGAGCGTGCACTGTGATATTTTTATGCTTCACAAAAACCAAAGCAATTTTTGACCCAATAGCCTTGGCTAGCAAGACTCCCTTTACTCCTTCAGATTAACACCCTCAATTCAACAAGTATTTATCGAATATTGAATCGATGAAGCTCATTCTTTAATTTTGTTTTCTTCCTCCTTTGCTTCCCTTTTGTGTATTTCTTTCTGTCTGCTTGCCCCCGTTTCTTTCACTTATACTTTTATTTTGTTCTTTCCTAATTTTCCCACATTCTCAGTATCAGACTAGTATCAGCACCAATGTCGAGTGCCTATTACAGACCAGGAACAGTGCCCTATGCCCTGTATATAGTTATCTCATTTGTTCTCACAACAAACCTGCCGGGTAAGTGTTATTATCTGAGGCTTAGCAAGCGTAGGTAACTAGCCCATGGTCATCTTTAGTAGTGCTTGTGTAAACTCACCTAGATGTCAAGACAGCTGCCACTTAATTGGAGCAACTCTGAAACTTATACTCACTTTATTTTGCTTACTATCTTACTAATTTGTAGGATATTTATAGCAGTTTGTGGATCTGCTTGGCTCCAAAGAAGTTACTCCAGGAGATTGTAGCAGTGCTGGCTTTGAACTGCTGTCTTGGGGGCCTGGGCAGGAGCCTCCAGCTCTCACTTATGTCTTCTAAGTGTCCTCTGAAATGGCCTACTCTTTCTGACCCATTTTTTTCTCACAAGCTTTCCATGCCCTTCTGGATACTGCCCATTTCCTTGCTAGATTCAGTATAGTTGAGAAGACAGTGGCCTTTTTCTCCTTTCTTGTCGGATCAGAGGGAAGCATCACCACTGACCTTTGTCCCCTACCAAGCAGCGCAATCAGTTTCCAGGAAAGACTTCCCTTTGTTTCTGGAAATGTAAGCAGCTCAGCTCCTATGCCTGACCTTTGCTAGGGTTTAAACTGCAATAAAATTCTCAAGAAGGGGAAAAGATCTGAAGCCAAAGATAAAGCTTTTCAGTTTCTAGACTCTGGAAGTACCTTCTATGTGAAAGATGCATTTCTTGTATTTATCCTTTGACTAAAACTATTTCCTTTCTTTAAAGTCTCATTTTAAAAGAATTTGTCTCCTCCTCTCCATGCTGACTCCCATTAGAAGTATTTGTTAGTTGTAGATTTGTCAGTGCAGTTTTGTTTGACAGATTGGCTGTTTTTTTGTTTTTTGGTGGGAAAGATTCGCCCCGAGCTAAAATCTGTTGCCAGTCTTGTCTTTTATTTTTCCTCCCCAAAGCCCCAGTACATAGTTGTATATTCTAGTTTTAAGTCCTTCTAGTTCTTCTATGTGAAGAACACCACAGCATGGCTACTGACAGACAAATGGTGTGGTTCTGCCTCCAGGGACTGAAGCTGGGCTGCCGAAATGGAGTGCACCAAACGTTAACCACTAGGCCATCAGGGCTGGCTCTGACAGTTTTTTTGAGATCTATAGCCAGAGGATATCTTATATATAATTCCTACTAAAGTGTGAGTGATCAGGAACTCCAAATTTCCTTTTAATCCTTCCAGCAGTGTTTGTCATTCCAAATTAATTTTAATGGATAAATTTCAAGCACCAGTTATGATAGTCTTTTTGGGGTTTATGGATCAAGCTCTGGTAAATACGAAGGAAGGAAAGATCTGTAGCTTCCAGTCCCTTCTCTCCAGATGAGATAAGAAAAAGGGAGGTAAAAAGTGAGCATAAGAAGATACTACTTGAAATTTCTTGGAAATAGAAACTCAGGGAAACCCAGGTGTATTAGTTTTCTATTGCTGCATAACAACTTACCACAAACTTAGCAGCTTAAAACAACACATATTTGTTATCTCAGCCTTTCTGTGGGTCAGGAGTCTAGGCGTGGCTATTTAGGTCATCTTCTCAGGGTTTCACAAGGCTGCAGTCAAGGTGTCAACTGGCTGTGTTCTTTTCTAGAGCTTTCCAGTGGAAGAGGTCCTCCTCTAAGCTCATGTGATTGTTGGCAGAATTCAGTTCCTGGTGGTTGTAGGACCAAGATCCCTGTTTTCTTGCTGGCGTCAGCCAGGGGCTGCTCTCAGCTCCTAGAGGCTTCCCAGAGTTCCCTGCCACATGTCCCTCTCACAACATGGCAGCTTGCTTCTTTAAGGCCGGCTGGAGGATGTCTTTACAGTTGGCTCAGATGAAGTCTTATGTAACATACGTTGGGTGACCTTCCTATCACCGTTGCCATGTTCTGTTGGCAAAGAGCAAGTCACAGTTTCCATTCTCATTCAAGGGAGGAGGAATATACAAGGGTGTGACACCAGAGGGGTAGAGGTCATGGGACCATATTAGAATTCTGCACACCGCATCAAGCCCTTTTGCTTCTCTGGGGTGAGATTCCCTGGCTAAGAATGTTGGCCTTGCTGGGTAGGTAAAGCCATACATAAAAAGTCCAGAGTCTTGTACACTCATATTCATGGGAACTTTATTCACAATAGCCAAAAGGTGGAAACAACCAAAATGTCCATTGAATGAATGGATAAACAAAATGCATCATGTACATACAATGAGATATTATTTAGCCTTAAAAACAAAGAAATTCCTTTTTCATTCTACAACGTGAATGAACCTTGAGGACATTATGCTAAAT
The DNA here is from genome assembly GCA_031878705.1 of Tapirus indicus. Taxonomy (NCBI): domain Eukaryota; kingdom Metazoa; phylum Chordata; class Mammalia; order Perissodactyla; family Tapiridae; genus Tapirus; species Tapirus indicus. The sequence continues at coordinate 63,603,639 of CM062919.1, read as the reverse complement.
GAAAAGTCAGACTCAAAAACACAAATATTGTATTATTCCACTTATATGAGGTACCTAGAACAGTCAGATTCATAGAAACATAAAGTAGAATGGAGGTTGCCAGGGACTGTGAAGAAGGGGAAATGAGGAGTTATTGTTTAATGAATACAGAGTTTTAGTTTGGGAAGATTAAAAAAGTTCTGGAGATGGATGGTGGCGATAGTTACAAAATAATGGGAATGTACTTAATACCACTGAACTGTGCATTTAAAAATGGTCTAAATGGTACAGTTTATGTTATGTGTGTTTTGCACAATTAAAAAAAAAATCCAGAGTCCTGGGGTTGACTCGACAGCATGCCCGTAAGTGCCAGGCTGTTTCAGGTTCCATACAGGATGCTGGGAGGAGGGAAAAAAAGAGTGGATTTTCTCTTTTTCTGTATTTATTTGTTATCTTGCAAAGGAGAATAAGATATGGCAAAGTCTTGTGACAAACAAACATTAATTGATTATTGTTAATTAATCAATCATTGTTAATTACTTGATAGTAATTGATTGATGAGCCTTCAATGGAGGCTTGTTCCGAGTGCTGTGGGAACACAGAGGGAAAGACAACTTCAAACTCCCTTGCATTCTCTTGTTTACAGCTGTAATTCTTAACCTTAAGTGCAGATTGTAGTTACCTGGAGAGTATTAGAAAATACTGATGTCTAACTCCCAGAGGGCTTGATTAAATTGATTTGAGGTGAGGGCCCTAGGCAACAGGATTTATAAAAGTTCCCTTGACGATTCTAATGTGCAGCAATGACTGGGAAATATTTTGTTATAGGAATGAGCTTCCCTGCAGCTGATTCCAGAAATATTCAGTTTGATGATCTAAGAGCAATACTCATTACAGACACTTAAGGGGACTATTTACCGTTTCTACCTAATTACCATGCAGCACACTGATGATTATGCATATTATTGCGTGTGTCAGATTGACTTCCTTGTAAGTTTTGGTTGTTTTCAACATTTCATTATTAAACTCTGTTCTTTGATGCTCATGGGAATAGAATCATGTGCACACATGTTGTGAGCCTGAAGTAACAGTAAATATGATTAAATTACAACCGTGCTTAATTACATGGGCAAAGGGTAAGAGAGTTGACAGGGGAAAGTCATGCTCATTTTCTGATTACCTATGGAATGCCTTCATCATTCTCATGGTAGTTTCTGAAATTATAAACTTGTGCATTTATTGGATTTTTTTTTTCTTGTTGGTTTACCACTCAAAAAATTTTTGGAGCAGGAAATTAAGAGATGCTTATGTTGTTTATTGTCTGTGCCTTGTTTCCTAGATAACTGACATTTTTAACCTCCGCTCCTGTCTTTGTACCTATGATTTTTAACCTAGGAGAAAGAATTTGAATGTCCTTCAGCATTAATTTTGTTGAGTTCCTACTATGTGCCAGGTACAGTTCTAGGTTTTAGGTAAGAAGAAGATGAAGAAAGCATGGTCACAACCTTGAAGATCACATTCTCTTTAGGGAAATTAAAATTTATTGCAGTCTTGTGTGATTAATATTCTAAGAGAGAGGTGTACAAAGGAAGGAGGGTACATACTTTGCTTGGTGGGATTAGGGAAACCTCCATAGCAGAGGCAAGCTTGAGCTGGGTTTTGAAGGAGGAATGGACAGCAGGGAGACAAAGTGGCCTGGCATATTTGGGAACCTGTGAGTAGTTCAGTGGGCCTGTGATACCCTGGGCATGGGGAGGCTAGACAGGCAGGGAGGCTGGATGGTCAGGAATTTTACCAGCATTGTGAAGGAATCTCCCTACATAAATAAAGGCAGGTCTCAAGTATAGAGTTTTTAGAGCTGTTTTAACTGGAAGGTTTTTAAGTTGCTGGAAACTTGCTGACCTATAATAGTAATAGCTGTCCCTTGTGTAATGTATTTTATGAGCCAGGCGCTGTTCTTAGTGCTTTATATTGTTAACTAATTTAATTCTCATAGAAATCCTATGACCAGTGGCCTGTGTTTATTGTCATTTTACAGCCGAGAAAACACGAGGTTAAGTGACTTGTCCAGGATCCCACAGTTGTAAGTGGCAGAATTAGGAATTGCACCCTGACACTTCAGCTTCAGGTCTTGTGCCCTTGACAGATGTGCTTTACAATAGGCTTCCTATTGGTATATATGATTAGACTATGACGTGCCACACGAGTAAAGTTGCCTTGGCCTCTATGCTCACAAGAAATCCTTGGTAGATAAGAAAGAGGTGGAGGCCGCTGGCCCCTGCTTTGCACTGAGTCTAATGCAAAGAATCTTGCAAGATTTGTACTATGCCCTGACAAAACAACCCGAGAGAACACAGGCGGCTAGTATACAGGACCAGAGAAGGAAGATTGAGGGCCCAGCGTAACAAGAACCGTCAGTGGACTTTGACACTTTAAACCTCCTGAAGCAACTTAGAGCACGGGAGTTTATTGCTTCCAAGAATATCGATTACGTAAATTGGGGGTGTAAAAGGATTACAAGAGGATTACCAATGCTGCCCCTGAAGGTCAGAAGAGTGAGATCCAGCCTTATTGGAGGAACTTTGAACTGAGCAGAGGGTCTTGGCAGTGCCTCTTTATTTCTCCGTGGTTTCCAGAACTTTTCCCATCCCCCACAAAAAACATTATAACTACTGCCATTGCCAACTAGACTATTACTGCCATTTGTTAAATATTTACTGGCACCTTATCTGACTTAACATGCATAATTTTCCTATGAAGTAGGTGTGATTACTATTCTCTATTCACAGAGAAGAAATCTGAGATTCAGAAAGGTTAAGTGACTTGACCAAGGTCACACAGCTAGGAAGTGGCAGAGCTGGGATTTGAACCTAAGATTTTCTGACTCCAAAGCCATACACACGTTTTATTGTATTAAATGAATTTTTTATTGAAGTACCCAAATCATAAAGTGAATACACCCAGGCAACCACCAAACAGATCAGGAAATTGAACATTACCACCATCTCAGAAGCCCCTCTGCTCACTTCCAATCCCTACCCATTATCTACTTCAAAGGTCATCACTATCTGCACTAGTATTATCATAGATCATTTTTTGCCTATGTTTGAACTTTGTTTTAATGGAATCATAGATTATGCACTCTACAGAGTCTGGTTTCTTTTGTTTGTATAGTGAGATTCATTTATGTTATTGTGCATAGCAGTGGTTCATTAATTATCATTGCTATATAGTGTTTGTTGTATGACTATACCACAATTTATCAATTCTACTATTTATGGGCATTTGGTTGATTCTGGTGTTTAGCAGTTTTGAATAATGCTGCCACGAACATTTCTCATTTCCAATATTGGTAATTTCTCACTCTCCTTCTCTCTCTCTCTTTCTCTCCCTGTCTTGCCATGAATTTATCAGTTCTATTAGTCTTTTCAAATATATTATTTTGGGCTGTGTTGATCCTCTTCATTGCACTTTTTCTTTCTGTGTTATTATCTGCTTCCATTTTATTATTTCTTTCCTTTTTCCTTTTTAGAGCTCAATTGCTTTTCTTTTTCTAGCTCTTTGAGATGGACACTTAAGTCATTCATTTTTAATCTTTCTTCTTTTGTAACATATCTATTTGATACTGTCAGTTTCCCTGTTAGCATTAACTACATCCCACAAGTTTAGATATGTCATATTTTTATCATTTATTTAAAAATATTATCTGACTTCCCTTATGATTTAATCTTTGATAAATGGGCTGTTTAGAAATGTATTGCTCAATTCTCAAACATTTGAGGATTTTCTGATTATTTTTGTTATTGATTTCTAGCTTAATTCTACTGTATTCAAAGAATATACTCTGTATTCTTCAGATCTTTGAAATTTGTTGAGACTTGCTTTATGGTCCACCATATGGTCAGTTTTCATGAAGGTTCTATGTGTGCTTGAAAAGAATGTGTATTCTGAATTTGTTGAATGCAATCTTTTAAAATATCAAATAGGTCAAGAGATTAAGTAAAGTTTGATAATCAAGTGCTTGGGTCTTCTATTTTCTAGCTAATTTTTGCCTGCTTATTCTCTTAGCTACTTAGAGAAATGTGTTAAAATATCCCCCAAATAATTGTAGATTTGTCTTTTTTTAATTTTGTCATTTTTTTGTCAATTTGATGCTGATTAGGTGCAGACACATTTAGAATATTTATATCTTCCTGATGATATCAATATGAAATATTCCTCTTTATTTCTAGAAATATGTTTTTCATTAAAGTCTACTTTCCTGTATCAAGATATATATCTCTTGAAAATTCAAGAGATATATATATATATCTTGAAAGTATAAGAAAATTTTCTTACAATTGGTATTCACATAGTATATCTTTTTCCATCTTTTTACTTTGAACCTTTCTATATTATTATCTTTAAGGCATTCCTTTTATAAGCAACGGATATTTGGTATTTCTTTTTTTATTTATTTTTTGATCAGTCTGACAATCTGGTTTTTTATTGGGGTATTTAGTACATTTACCTTTAATGTAAACACAAAATATTTGGGTTTAACTCTGCTATCTTTCTGTTTGTTTCTTATTTGTTCCACTTCTTTGGATTTTTTTTTTCTCTACTTTCTTGCCATTTTCTTGAATTAATTAAGTATATATTATTATTCCATTTTATCCTCTGTTAGCTTTCTAGTTAAACATTCTTTGACAAATCTTGTAGGAGTTACCCTAAATTATAACATACATTCTTAATTTATTAAATTTCTAATATACATTTGTACTTTTATCAATTCCTAGACCTTAAATTATGTTAACTCCATTTACTGACCACCCCCTCAACCCTCTGCAATTTTGGCTGTTTTCATACATTTTATTTATCATATATTTCTAACTCTACAAGGTATTATTATTACTCTTTTATAAAGATAAGCTTCCTTTACTCTCCCATATATTTACTTTTCCATTGCTCTTTCTTCCTTCTAACATCTACTAGTTTCCATCTAGGATAATTTTTCTTCTGTTAAGTCTGTTGCCAATGGAATAACATTTTGAAAAAGTATTCATTTTGCTTTCATTTTTGAAGGTTGTTTTCATTGGGTAAAGATATTGAAATAGGCACTTCGAAGTACTTTGAACATATTCCACTGTCTTTTGGCTTCCATTATTTCTGTTGAAGAGTAAGTCTTATTGTTGGTCATTTGAAGGTAATGTGTCTTTTCTCCAGCTGGCTGCTTTATAGATTTTTCTCTTTGCATTTGATTTTCAGTAATTTGACTATGAAGGGGACTAGATATGGTTTTCTTTATATGTATTTTGTTTGGGGTTTGTTGTATGTCTTGTCTGTGGCTTGATGTATTTTCATTGATTTAAGAAAATTCTTGAATATGATACCTTCATATGTTGTTTCTGACCAGGTTTTTCCCTTTCTTTGGTGGCCCAGATTACACATATGTTCAACTTCTCTATCATGCCTTATTTGTCTCCTGTGTTGTTGCTTTATTTTCCATCTTAGATTCTCTCCAGTCTTCTATCTAGATATATTCTACCTGCCTATATTCAGTTTCTAATCCTTTTCAGGTGTGTCTTATCAGATTTTAAACCCATCTATTGAGTTCCAAGCTTTAGATATTGCATGTTTCAATTCTAGAATCTCTATTTGATTTTTTTTTAAAAAATTGTGTTCTCTGCTGACATTCTCCGTTTTGTCCTTGATTTTCTTACACATATTAATTACAGTTGTATTAGAGTCTGTATCTGATACCTACAATATTTGATCTACCATGGGTCTATTTCTATTTCTTTTTTTTTTTTGGTCTTCAGTCATTTGATGTTTTCTCCTGGTGTGCCTGGTAATTTTTGATGTCATGCCAGATATTCCTTACGGAAAAACTGCAGAGAAAATTTGAATCCTAGATTTTGTGAATATCCTATAGAAAACATTTACCTTTGTTTCTGACAGGCAGTTAGGCTATGGGCAAATTATTTTAACCAAACTAGGAGTTTGTCATTTCCAAGTTGGTTTTCAGTCATTTTGAGAACTAGCCTGTTTTTGGTTAGTCTGTACTCCTAGGTTGCAGCCCCTTAGATGTTGCCTCTGAAATCCTGGGTGTTTACCAGGATCCCTTCATTATGATGTGCCTTGAATACAAACTTTTGTCTTCCCAAACCTTTGAGACTGCCAAAACTGTGCTCAGTGCTGTCTACAAATAAGTAAATACCTTGAAGGGAAAAGCAGAGGAGAATGTCAAGTTCATGTTTTCTTGTTGATCATGGCTTATCACGCTGTTGCTACATTGGCAGATTTCCAATGCTTTCAAACAGACTTGTAAATTTATATTTTAATCAGCTTTTGTAGTTGTTTTGTGTCAGCAGGGAGAATTGTGCTTATAGTAGCTGGTCTATCGTAGTTGGAGGAGGAGTTGCCAAGTTCATACACTTAATCACTGCTGTATGCTGCTGCTTAAACAGAAAATTCAAGATAAGACCCACTCCTCCAAGAAATTATAATCTAGTTTGGAGAAAAACTCATAGAGAGCTCTTTTCTAATAGTAGAATATTGCAATATGTTTATTCACTAAACTAAGTTAAAAGGATCTGGGAACTCTTTGAGGCCATGGGCCATGCTTAATTAATTTTTGTGTCCTAAGTAAATGTGTGGTAAATTTGTTGAATTGAATGGACATGAATACAAGTACTCTAGGAGTTTAGAGTAGAATAAAAAGATTGTGTGAGCTACAGTATCCAGGCAGATTGACTAGGTCATAAGCGGTTTCTTGGTAGATATATAAGGTTTGGGTAGGTCGAAGGGAGAAGAAACTAAATTAAATTAGAGGAGGACACCATGTGCCAAGCCTGAAGGTAAAGCTGGCAGGCATAGGAGACAGTGAGGATACTAGTCTGTCTGTAACAAAGGATTTGTTGTAGGGAGTAAGTACGAGATGGATAGAGTGGAGCCATGTGGTAAGAAATGGGGAATACCATACTGTAGAATATTGATTTTATTCTGTGGGCAAAAGGGTTTTCATGGTACTTCCATGGAATGTTAATAGAAGTTAAGCCAAAAAAAGAAATAAATAAAAAAGACATTGAGGTTTGGGAAACATTGGTTAAACAGATTTGTTTACTGCAGGATTTTTTTGAACCTTTGAAGTGTGCAATGTGAATTTCCAAAATTGCTTAAACTCAGCACACTTTTGCTTATAAAGGAATAGTGCTTCTTGGAACATGTTTTAGGATGTTAGGATATATGGGACTTGAGGAAACACTTGCTGGAATGTTACACTAGCGTGAAAGGCCCATGAAAGCTGGGGCTTTTTTGATATTGTTCACAGTTCTCCCACTTGCACTGAGAAGAATATCTAATAAAAGCATTTTCTCAGTATACAGTATATTAATTGAATGAATTGGTTTTAGTTGGTGAAGGAAGAATGAGATCAGGGTGAAGTCAGTTTTTTAGCAAGATTAATCTGATAATATGGTATAGAATGGATTTTAGGGGAAAGAGGCTAGAAGCTGAAATACCTAAAAAGAAGCTGTTCAAGTTGTCTAGACCTAAGATTTTTTTCTTGGACTGTCTGACATCCTTGAAAATGGAAACTAAAATGGATAACGGTGATATTTTGTAAAGAGAATTAACAAGTTTGGCGATAGATTAGATGAAGGAGGAAGTTGTCAAGGTGCCCAGAGTTTGGATGGCTCTGAGGATGTTGGGGTCACTGTAGGGAAGAAAGAATTTCTATACAAGACTTCATTCTGTTTCCTCCATGTAGCCTAATGACCTGATGGATGGGGTCCTAAAGGAAGTATCTAATTCCATGAAATTTTACCTTATGTTTGAGAACTTTCTGTGTAGGAAAAGATCACAAATTTTCAAACAGTAAAACTAGTGATGGGAGAGAATTTGAATAACAAATACAGAAAAAAAAAACCTATTTAAAAAAATCATGCTGAGTTTGAGTGAGAGCAAATATATTCTGCAAAGATTCTGCTTAGCCCACAAGGCAACTTTTCTTCCAGCTCATTAGTTCTATGATATCTATGTATAAAGTATGTTAATTAAAACATTTGAAATTTATAGTAATGCAGATCAGGTAATTATTTTGAGCTACTTCTTTTCCAAAAGAAAATAGAGTGTTCTAGGATTATCAACAAATGGACCTTGAATTTGGGGAATAAATAGGCTGTGAGGTTGGAAATGTAGGTTCTGTAGGCAAATGTAGGCAAACCCAGACTACTCCCAGCATCCTCCGTGTTTGATCAAACCTGACGAGTCCCAAGGGAGCTGACTTCTCCAGCTCAGAAGAGGCAGTTGATGCCATGAAAGCAGCACAGACTTCGGATTTACCGACTCAGATTTAGATCCTAGAGGGAATAAGTTGCTTCTTACCTTTTAGTCTACTTATCCATAAAGTAGGAATAGTAATTGTCTCACATGATAGTGGTGAGGATTAAATAAGATATGAAATTACTACCATAGACACTATGTACACACGTGTGTATAGGTCAGTGAATGAACACTGTGTTGAAGTTCCTTAAATACACCTTCTACCTACCAACCAGATTCGCTTTCCATCTAGAAGTCATATGTCCATTAGTAGTGCATCTAGGGATTTTGAGAAATGCTGCATTCGTGATGCTGACAATTAAGAGTGAAGATAATATTGATTTAATAATGATTACCAGACAAATTTTCAAAAATGTTTGCAAAGGATTTACATGTAAAGTATGGTAGTTATAAGAGTCAAGTGTTGGTGGGGCTAGAAAAAAAATTTATCCCTGCTGGAAATTTGTAAGTACATAGTAGTAATATTAGGAATCAAAATGAAGAGAATCTAAATAGCAAAACGTGGTGTTTATTAACTATAACTAATGTCTCCGTGCCATTACACCAGTGAGAAGAAGCTCATTACAGATGCCCTTAATAAAAATCAATTTCTGAAGAGACTGGATCCTCAGCAGATCAAAGACATGGTGGAATGCATGTACGGGAGAAACTACCCGCAAGGGAGTTACATTATTAAGCAAGGAGAACCAGGAAATCATATCTTTGTGCTGGCAGGTGGGTTTCACAGATTTTTCCAGTTATCATATAACAAATATTTGCCTCTTATCTTATGATTTTTTGCAGACATTCATAAAAATACAAAACTGGTTGCTCTATTTGTAGAAACATAACAGATTAAGTTCATGAAATAGTCACATTGTTGATCCAATCATGATGGTGATAATACTTAATATTTACTGAATGCTTTCTATGGGTCAAGCGTCCTATTGAGCACTTAACAGAGAGATCTCATTTCAACTCACCACCTCTGTTAGGCAAATGCTATTATCTCCTTGTTACTAATGTGGACTATGTCACAGAGAGGTTAAGTAACTTACTTAAGGCCACACAGCTCATTAGTGTGGAGGTAGAATGCAAATTTAAACAATCTGAGTGAAGAGTCTATGCTTTTAATCACAGTGCCACTCATTCAAAAACTACGAAAAGGTATTTCAAAGTACTGAAAATCCTGCTCCTTTGTTGACATTTTCAGGTTGTTATCCCGGGAAAAAGAGAACATTATTTTTGTGGTTCTGTAAAATATTTTGATTATATACCAATGATTTCAAAAGATAATTTAGGTACATTTAACTAACAAATAAATCAAATGGAATGCCTTAAGATTAAAACTGGTGTTTTTAGATCCATTTAAATGGTTTCTTCCATCTATGATCACTTGATCATGCTGGGTAGATTATAATGGTAAGATGGGCAAAGGATTTATTTCTCAAATGCATATCAAATGCATAAATCTTATAGTGGTACTTAAAAATTTTTTTTTAGATGTAGGAGCAAGAAATTATCTGAACAGGGCTTGTGGTTATTAAATGCCCTGTCAAATTCTGAATTGCCCCAACTTTTTGAGTTTTAGGGAAAAAAGTTAAACTGGCTTACCCAGATGGAGTGGTAACCTGAGATGTGCTATTTTGCGTTGTAGTTCATTGCAAGCTAAGCAATACTTTTATCATTCTTGTTTCCTTGGGGCCTTAGGTGTGGGGCAGAAGTTACCTATCTAAACAGATTAATAAACATGTATTATTCTATTTATAGTGTACAAAAGATTGTGTTCATCTTCTTTGACTCTTTAAACATGCCAGTTTCATAGTTATTGGTGTATTATTTGCCATATATGTCTTTGTAGACACCCTTAAAATTATATATTTTAAGTAATTTTTCTAGCCAAGAAGTGAATTATAGTCTTAATTTAGCCAGCCTTCAAGTTTTTAGGGACAGGTGATGCAGAGCAATTTTCCCCTCTTTTAAGTTTTCTCTTGGCCATTTCACTTTTACTTTAGCAACACTAGAACATTCTGGCAAGAGAAGAAAGGTCGTTAAGTCAACAAATATTTATGGAACCTGCTAGGAAAGGATGAACTCATGTCAGCCCATCATGCTCCTTGCCAGTAACTCTGATGAAAGGTGTGGGGAGAGGAGTTTGAACAGAAGTCAGCATCAGTACAGCCACTGAAATCAGGTTGTAGCACATATGGAAATGAAAATTGGATAGTTTCTTATTTGAATTAATTATGTTACCTAAAGACTGAATTGTGTGATTTAACTGATTGAGTTAATTAATTTGTTGATTAAAAATCTCCCCTTTATAAAATATAGCATGAATAGCAAATGGTAAAATCATATTTAGCTTAAACTTTTGATATTCCATATAATTCTTCAGTATTGCTCAAGTCTCATGAGTCATAAACAATTAGAAAAAAACTTGAAATGCATTAGGATCCATGATATCAACTTGACAAGTGGTTTCGATGGAATAGAATTTAGTTGTAATGAGAAATTATTCAATTGCATATCTAATCTACAGGGTTTGGAGCGAAAACAGGACTTATTTCTTACTAGAATATGAGTTCTAACAGAATGAGTATCTTTTCCGTTTTGTCCAGCCTGTCTCTCTGGCACTTGTACTAGTTCCTGACACAACATAAGTACTCAGATCAGATTTGCTGAATGAGTGGATGGACAGATGACCCGGAGCTACTTAGTGGTGAATTAGAAGTAGAAAAGATTAATTCTTCAAGGTGAAGAGAATATAACCCCATCATTTTTCTTCCTCTAAGAATATAGGTCTTTTTTGCATGAGCTTTTGATTAGGTCAGGTTTTATTTGCATTTGTTTGGAGGGAGAGGAGAGGAGAATTGCCAAGGCAAAAGAATTGTGAGGAAGTTGCCTGAAGTTCTGCTTCTCTCTTCCCCCAACCTTTGCCTAAATAAAGATTAGCGTCAAGCACTCTGCTTCTTTTTTATTTTTATGACTTTATTTTTTAGAGCAATTTTAGGTTTACAACAAAATTGAGAGGGAGGAACAGAGATTTCCCATATACCCGATGCCCCCACACATCTATAGCCTCTCCCATTATCAACATCACTTACTAGAATGGTGTATATATATATATCTTTTTTATGTGTAAGGAAGATTAGCCCTGAGCTAACGTCCGTTACCAATCCTCTTCTTTTTTTTTTTTTTTGTGAGGAAGACCAGCCCTGAGCTAACATCCGTTGCCAATCCTCCCCTTTTTGCTGAGGGAGACTGGCCCTGGGCTAACATCGTGCCCATCTTCCTCTACTTTATATGGGACGCCGCCACAGCATGGCTGACAAGCAGTGCGTCAGTCCACGCCTGGGACCCGAACCTACAAACCCCGGGCCACTGAAGCAGAGCTTGCAAACTTAACCACCAGGCTAGCCCCTGTATATATCTTTTATTTACCAAGGATGAACCTACATTGACACATCATAATCACCCAAAGTCCATACTTGTATATTCTACAGGTTTGGACAAATGTATAATGGCATATATCCATCATTATAATATCATACAGAGTATTTTCCCTGCCCTAAAAATCCTCTGTGCTCTGCCTATTTATCTCCCCCCACCCTACCCCTGGCAACCACTTATCTTTTAATTTTCTCCATAGTTTTGCCTTTTCCAGAATGTCATATAGTTGGAATCATACAACATGTAGCCTTTTCAGATGAGCATCTTTCACTTAGTAATATGCATTTAAGTTTCCTCCATATTTTTTCATGGCTTGATAGCTCAATTTTTTTAGTGCTGAATAATATTCTGTTGTCTGGGTGTACCACAGTTTATTTATCCTTTCACCTACTGAAGGATATCTTGGTTGCTTCCAAGTTTTGGCAATTATGAATAAAGTTGTTATAAACATCCTTGTGCAGGTTTTTGTGTGGACCTAAATTTTCTGCTCCTTTGGGTAAACACTAAAGAGCACAATTGCTGGATTGTATGGTAAGAATATGTTTAATTTTGCAAGAAACCACCAAACTGTCTTCCAAAGTGGCTGTACCATTTTGCATTCCCACTAGCAAAGTATGAGAGTTCCTGTCGCTCCACATCCTCATCAGCATTTGGTGTTGTCAGTGTTCCAGATTTTGGCCATTCTAATAGGTGTGTAGTGGTATCTCGTTGTTTTAATTTGCATTTCCCTGATGAAATATGATGTGGAGCATCCTTTCATATGCTTATTTGCCATCTATAAATCTTCTTTGGTGAGTATTTATTAAGGTCTTTGGCCCATTTTTTTAAGTGGGTTATTTTCTTATTGTTGAGTTTTAAGAAAACAGTATATTTTTTATATTTTGTAAAACAGTCCTTTATCAGATGTGTCTTTTGCAGAAATATTTTCTCCCAGCCTGTAGCTTGTCTTCTAATTCTCTTGATACTGTTTTTCTCAAGCACTCTTCTTAGTGACTTCCATTTATTAATTCATTTCAATGAATGAGGCTTAGACAACAGTTGAGGGGTGGTGAAGTGACTTACCCAAGGTCACACTGCCAATGACCAGTCAGAGCCAGGGAGTGTGACTCCAGGGCCAGTCCACTTCCCATTTATGACAAGTTAGTCCTTTTGCCAGTGTGAAGCTCTGTGCTGTGTTTTCAAGACATACAGTGATTGTTGTGTTCCTTGCACAAGAGAAATAGTTTCATGTGCTCCATTTTTCATGAGGTGGAATGAATTTTAAATAAAACACTTGCCATCCACTCCTTCAGGGAAAGAGCTTTGTAACAATGATGATAATATTAACAGCAGCTAACACTTACGTGGCTTTTATTATGTGCTAGCCATTGTTCTCAGTTCCCTATCTATATTAATTTATTTAATTCTCACAACAAACTGCATGAAATAAATATTATTATTATACCCATTATCAACGAGGAAGCCAGGCAGAGTGGGTAACTCTTTTAAGGAGAATTGGTTAACAGTGAGTAAGTGGCAGAACTGGTTTCAGTCTGCGCTCATAACCACTTTATTATAATGAGATACATAAGATATCTTACCTGTATGCTTTGTGTACTTTCTGATTGTTTTATTTTTTTAACTTATGGAATCGAGGGGGATTTTGATTATTTGTGTTTTTCTTAAATTCAACTTGATAGAGGGCCGACTAGAGGTGTTCCAAGGGGAGAAATTGCTATCATCCATCCCTATGTGGACCACGTTTGGAGAATTAGCCATTTTGTACAACTGTACAAGGACCGCCTCTGTGAAAGGTAACAGGAGATAAAATGCTGTATTTTTGAATTATTACATGTTAAAGATAACCTAAGTCACTACTGCATCCTGAGTCTTTTTGTCTCCCATTGTGTCCCATATGCTGTTATTAATAGAAATGCTATGCTTATAAAAGGATTTATATTGAAACACTTGTCTAAATGATTTAAGCTTAAAAGAACCTTCCCATCGTATACCGGTATATCAAATATGAAAATGGCTTTAAACTGAATGATTCCAATATTTGCTTCAATTGCTACTTCACTTTTTTACTATGTAGACATCTGCCTTTGGCTCATCCAGAATATTTGCTTTCTATTCTCTATGAGGTTCTGACCATATTATAAACCAGAAAAAATAATTAAACCAGTGAAAATGTGTATATATATCAAAAGGGATATGAATTAATTAATGAGAGTTTTCATGAATGATTTTTGGAATTAGTTTAATTGCTTCTCCTTAGGGTTCCTTTTTTTTTTTTTTTTTTTTGGTGAGAAAGACTAGCCCTGAGCTAACATCCATGGCCAATCCTCCTCTTTTTGCTGAGGAAGACTGGCCCTGGGCTAACATCCGTGCCCATCTTCCTCTACTTTATATGGGACGCCGCCACAGCGTAGCTTGACAAGCGGTGGGTCGGTCAGCCCCAAGGAAGCTGAGCACGCGAACTTAAGTACTGTGCCACCAGGCCGGCCCCTAAGGTTCCTGTTTTTGTTGACTTTATTCATGGGAATGTTGGGTTTTCTTCTGAATTACTTAGATGTGGTGTTTCTCAGTGTTTGGGACTGGGTTACATGTCTCAGCATTATGCAGTAGTTGATAAAAAATGCAGATTCTGGGGCTTTACTCCAAACAATCTCTAGCAATGGGGCCCAAGGAACTGCATGTTTAACAAGAATGTCCGGATGATTCTAATTCACTCTAAAGCTTAGTAAATCAGAGATTTGGATTTTGATCTATTTTGTAGGCTCTCATTTCTCCTTTTTAAAAAAGCTTACATGGGGCTGGCCTGGTGGCATAGTGGGTAAGTTTGTGCACTCCGCTTTGGCGGCCTGGGGTTCGCAGGTTCAGATCCTGGGTGCAGGCCGACGCACCACTTGTCAAGCCATGCTGTTGTGGTGTCCCATATAAAGTGGAGGAGGATGGGCATGGATATTAGCCCAGGGCTAGTCTTCCTCACACACACACAAAAAAGCTTACAGCCATAGTTTCATATAGATTTTTTTAGAGCTGCTACTTCTGCTTCTCTTCCGTTTTGGATTTTATTTTTGCTTTCAGTGTCTTTCCTATAAACAAGTTGTCTCCAAAACTGTCTTGCATAGTCTCTTTGAAAATGATTTGTATACATTTTATATAAAAGAAACCATAGAGATCCTTAAAATATATTGACTCTCATTAACAAAGATGTCTAAACAACATAAAAAGACATAAAAACACACTTATACACACAGAGATCTTTAACTTTCAATTATCTGCTTGTAAATTCTTCACTCTCTGGATTAGCTATAGGCTGGCTGGCTTTCTCTTGTATCACAGCACAAATCTGAAATACATTCTGATGATGTAGTGTGTAATTAGGACTTGAAAACTAATTTTAATATCGTCCTAAGCAAAACATAATTAGAAAGGAAATTTTTTGCTACTCACTTCCAAATCATGCTTCTTTTCAAAGCCAAAAATGATTTTATAAAATTACCCACTATTTATATCACTACTTTCTTCCATTTGCATGTTTGCTGCTGTTACGTGCTGTGCATTTTCCAAGAAATATCATTTTATGAGAATATATGAAAATTTATTGAGTAGCATTTTAGCGTGTTTTCTTAATGTGGGGCTAAATAATATTTTATTATTTTCTTGATTTTTCTAAAGCTATTACCAATGTTAAAACTTGGGCACTAGATCGAGAGGTATTCCAGAATATAATGAGAAGGACAGCTCAAGCTAGAGATGAACAGTACAGAAACTTCCTTAGAAGGTAAGAATAACACATTGGTGGAAAGAGCAGAAGATGGTGAAGCCACATTGTGGATGCGTTTGTTTTATCAGAATAATTACTTTACTACAGCTTCTCTCGTTTAAGCATTTTCCACATGATTAAACCAAAGGAACAAAAGTATTCCCTTGCAGTAAATGCCACTATATGTAAAAAATTATATTTAATTCCCATTAGCCTTGTGCACCAATTTATTTCTCTCACTAATTTTGCTCTTGTATCGATGTAATCATTGTATATAGTATAGAAAAATCCTAAAATATTCACCTGAGTTGCTCAGTTGATTTTGAAAGACATTCTATAATTTGGAAGTGGATAGCAAAAGATAATATTTCTAATAATGCTTTGCCTAGAATAATATTTAAATTAATTTATTTTACTATCCTTGCTTGCTTTACCTGAGACATTCTTTTTCTCATTTGCATAGCCACACAGTCTTTCAAATTACTATTATTTGTAGCAAATTAACTTGCCAAAAATGTTACTGTGCTTGCCATGAGGACATGGGGCGTAGGAACATATTCATTTTGTGGGCTATTTTGTGTCCCCAACAACTTGGATGCATCAAATTATAGAGAAACAAATACCTGTGTAACTGAAAAAGTCAGTTACACATTAAAATTTTTTTTTGAAAATATAATTTTCTTATTTAAACGATGTCTGTGTCTTTTCTGGGAGTTTTGACAGTCTCTGAAGCCGCAGTACATATTGTAATGAGATGTTACCTAGGATAGGTGGTAATAATAATAAAATACCCTGCGGTTTCAAAAAATAAATTCTAAGTTCTTTTTAAGTATAATGGTTTTTTCTTGCATGACTAGCCTGTGGAGTCAATGATCTTAGGGCTAGTCAGTGCCTAGCATATAGTGAGGACTCAATAAATATTGAATGAAGGCGTTGCTAATTGGTAGAACATTGCAGGCATTAAGGTTTCTCATATAGAATCTTGCTGATTTACTCTCCTGGGGGCAATAATGATTCCTGGCAGAGCTGCAGTAACGACAAGCAGGTCCTTGCCTATGTGCCAACCAATGCCTTAGCCATCATGTTGTGGGGTCTACCTGCGGACAGGTGATCTCAAAATCCAACAACTGAGCAACACAGGTCAGCATTTAAAGCTAATGAACCACACTTATGGAAGGGCCAAAAAGTGCTAAAGAAATAGACCAGTCCCCATGGGCTGCATTTGAATGTCTGAGGTAAAACCTGAACCACTAGGCATAGCAGTTCATTCCATTGGAGTCTAGTGTGTTCTGTCTTAGTGGAAGGAGCTCAGAGAGTTTACTAGTACATATTCCTTGTTTCCTTCTGTTATCTCATTCAAACATTCATGCAACAAATACTTACTGCCAGGCCCTAAAAATTGTCGATTCAGTGGTGAACAAAATCAACCTGATCTCTGCCTTCATAGAGGGGAGACAGACAGAAGATTTTTCCTCATGTCAATTTTCTCACCAGTCCCCAAAGGTGGTGGGTTTACAGGAGAGAATCTTCGCTAACATTGTAGATCCCAGTTTGGATCAGAAGTAGAACTTTCCTGATGGGCATGGGTTAATCAATTAAACCAAAGGAACGAAAGTGTTCCTTTGCAGTAAATGTCACTATATATAAAAAAGTTCTGATTACCTTTTGTCTTTTCATCAATAGGGAGACATATTAGAGAAATACGTTTCTCTTTGTTTCGTAATATACAGTAAACTCTTTCTTTTTCCATTTACATCTTTTTATTATGAAGTCTGTGATATATATAAAAGATACATAGTACATATGTAAGTTATAAAACAGAATAACAAAATGAGCACTGTCAAGCTGCTGCCCAACCTAAGAAGCAGAAAATTAGCAATGTTGTTGGAATTCTCATGTGCTCCCCGATGTCATTTCCCAGCCCCCCACTCCCTCTCCTTTGGGTAGTCTGTATTCCGAAGTATAGTAATCATTTCCTTGGTAGCCTTTATTGTTTTGCTTGATTTTTATATATATGGCTTGATTTAGCCTATTTTTGAACTTTATAAAATTGGACCTTTATAAAAAAACTTGCAGCTCAATTTTTTCACTCAATATTGTTTTTTAAAGATTCATTCATTTGGTTAGTTCAGTCATTTCTCCTGTTGTAGAGTTCTGTTATCTGACTACCGTAGTGCATTTATCTACTCTCCCATTGGGGGGCGGTGTTCCCGTGTTATGCAATTACAAATGATTCTGATGCAGACATTCTTATACATATTTCTTGGCCCCATGCCTCCTAGTGCAGGTGTGCAAGGATCAGTCTAGAGGTCTCTTTTCAAAAATCAGATCCTATCATGTATTTTTGGAATAACATCATTTTTTCCTTAGTGGTGTCAAATTTTAGATGGTAAGAAAGAAGTATTTATCTTATAGAAATTATATCAACAGTCCCGAGTAAAAATGGGTAAAGTAGAAGAGAAATTTCTCTAAAAGAACAATTTAATCATATTGATTAGTTAATCATACTTATTGAAATTTTGGATTTTTTTTCAAATAATGTTTCAGTATTCTATTTCATTCTCTGTATATTATTATTATCTGTAAAAAATGTTCCTATTACATGCCTCTGGCTACCATTAATTTTAAAAGACAGTACAGTATGACTAATAATCAAAGACAATTTTCATGCTAATTCCTACTTTCCCCTCTGGATTCAATCTTTACTTAATTACAAGGATTTAGATGAAAATCTGATTCTCCTCTGGTTACAGGGCTCCTCACCCATGCTAATAAGAGATACTGAGATGTGGAGAGAAACACATTTCTGGACATGATTCACTTTGAAAACCAACAACAAATGTAAAATGTTTTTTTCCCCAAACAGACAAAATTTACTTTATTTGCCTATGAGTTTTTAATTTATTTGCCTGTGATAAATGTCTGCGATTATATAATTTCAATGTATTTGAAATTCAATTATTTGTGTGTGATATATTTGAAGGTTTACTTTGGAAAAATTAAAGTGCATTATATTTTTTAAATGCATGTAAAGATTTTTGAATCTACAAACAGGTTGTATTTATGGTTTAATTTAGGAAGCTAATTAAATAAAGGTTTCTTTTTAATTTTGAAGTGTATCCTTGCTGAAGAATTTACCTGAGGATAAATTAACCAAGATCATTGACTGCTTGGAAGTGGTAAGAAATTTTAAAGTGAAAAATACATTTCATTAAAAACTGGTTTAATCTTATCACTATTAGCACTGTAAATGAATAAAAAGGAGATGATGGTGGATCACCAGGCTAGAGAGACCAGGAGTCGTTTTTCTATTGTGACAAACCTTAGGCAAGCTCACACTGAATTAAGGAGCTGGGATGGGTTTAGGTGACTCTTCTGAAATGTATAAAAGGAAATTGGATTTGCATGTGTAAAGTGACATTTGATTTACATATTTTAATCTTTTTAGTATATTCTGTGAAACTAATCTGCCTTACTCAAGAGGCATTTGATTTTCTGCAATTAACAGCACAATTCCTTACAGAGTTTTCATAGTATAAGGGAGTCAGTGATGTCATAATCAGGTAATGGAGTAGAGAAAGGGTATATTGGGGCTTTTGATGACAGGCTTCTGAATCAGGCTATGAAATACTCCATACTTGAAAACTCTAGGCCATGAAAAGATATTAAAAGAATAAACAAAACTTCACTTAAGAAGCACTTTACCTATTTTAACATCTAGAGAAAAATGGCATATTGGAATGTGTTCAAAAACTCATATTAGGCATCACCCAGATGGTTGGTTCTAGTCCAAGACTAGTCAAGTCTTGCGTGAATAATGCTTTTATGACATGTCTCTTGGATTATTATGATATGCATTATATGAAAACCTCTTCAGATTTCAGAGATTAAAATTCAAAGCAAATAACCTCTCTCTAACTTTTTTTGGGGTCAATTTCTTTGAAACCAAAATGCTTTTATGGAATTTAAAGGAGGTAAGGAATAGTAAAGGAGTCACATGTAGACTTTAAGCTTTTATAAGGCTGTTCTCAGTGGGAGACAAAAGAAGCCCTGCAAGACCGATTGTTGACAGATTCATGCCTCTGTCAATCACAATATACAATGTAAACTAATACCTGTGGAGAAGGGAGCACTGACCATTTTATCCTTAAGTGTAAGTGACACCAGTAATGTTTCTATTTACAATTCATGGAACCCATCCAGCAGTTTATCAAGGACAGGCCATGATGACACAGTGCTTGGCCTTGTGTCCCCAGAGCGTTCAGATATGAAGTCATTTTCAAGAGGACTGCTTGCCCTGCATCTCTTGAGATTTTCCCAGTGTAACATAACCCAATCACAGATGTTACAAATTAATAATTCATCCTAATTTCTGAGAATGTTTTTTTTTTTAAAGCTGGAGAGGCCCTATATTTTTTTCCTAACCGAGGAAATCTGTTTTTAATATAATACTAATAGAGTAGATTCACCAGAGGGGAATTCCATGCTGACAGCAAATATTAAAATTTAGTATCATTAAAAATAAATGGTAAATTAGACATATATATAGCAGCCATGGGCAATAGCTACAGAATATATAGATGGGGCCTCAAATCCAGTATTAATTAACACACAATTCGAGTTTGAAAGTCTCATCTTTTAAAACACCTTAGAAAGGCTTTATTATATCTCAGCATTTGCAGACAGCACCACAGTTTATAAAGGGCTCTTTATTCATACCTGGCGAACAAATGTGTCTCTGTAATGTGTGAAAATTCTCAAATGCGAAAGTAATTAACAAGGGAGTAGTGGGATGTATTTAGCACTAAGAAAAGCACATAATTTACCAGCATAACTTGGACTAATGACCCCTCAACAGGGTCCTGACAACAGCTAATCGCTAATGCATCGGAGTCATGACAGAGCGCCTGCTGAGTTCCAGGACCAGCTGTCCCACAAACAGGCTCCATAATCTTCCAGAAAAACAGGCTGAATCTGGCATGCTGTTTAGTAGTTGATTTGGAAGGTTTTCATTTTTGTGCGGGGGCAAGGAAAGGGGATCAGAGTTTCCCATCACCTAGCCAATGATCTGATGTGTTTGTTAAGACTTTGACTGTTGAACTCCTAGAGCAAATAGCCCTGATTGGGCAGTGTTCCAATGGCATTTCTTGCTTTAGCTTAAGTCACTCAGAACATTCAGTTCTAAGGCAGACATTGCCTTTAAGCCTCTTCTCATGTTCTGATGGGAAAAGGAGAGTGGGAATAGTACCAACATATTCACTCATGTGCTTTAGGAGTTAAGTAATGAACATCATAAAGCATGATACAGATTCCAAAAGCAGTGTAACTATTAATGATAATGAAAATGATAACGTGACATCTGCACCTGGCAGTTGTGCAGTACAGAAGACAAGAGTGGAAGGAGTTTCTGC
The DNA here is from genome assembly GCA_031878705.1 of Tapirus indicus. Taxonomy (NCBI): domain Eukaryota; kingdom Metazoa; phylum Chordata; class Mammalia; order Perissodactyla; family Tapiridae; genus Tapirus; species Tapirus indicus. The sequence continues at coordinate 63,582,744 of CM062919.1, read as the reverse complement.
TCCCACGTGCGGTGATCAATCCAGGAAGCGTGGGATTTGACTGCGGGGTTGATGGAAGTCACCTAACTCTTTGTTACAGAACTTTGATATTTGACCCAGTGACCCTCTGCACCGCGACTCTGACATGTCATCTTTCACAAAACTGGAGGTGTAGTGGGAGTGGGGCAGGGGTGAGGTGGTGTGGAATGTCTTTGCCCTTATTCAGATCACCTGTGGTGCTGCTTAACAGGCAGATTCCCAGGTACCGTCTCACCCTTACTGAATCAGAAACTCTGGGGTAGGGGCCCAGAAGTCCACATTTTAACATTTAAATATGTGATTTTTATGCTTATTAAAGTTTGAGAAGCACTGGTTTAAAGTTATGAATAGAATACAGTCATGCGTCGCTTAATGACGGGGAGAAATGTGTCGTTAGGTGATTTCATCGTTGTGCGAACATCATAGCATGTACTTACACAAACCTAGATGGTATAGCCTACTACCCACCTAGGCTATATAGTACTAATCTTATGGGACCACCATTGTATATGCGGTCCGTTGTTGACCAAAACGTCATTATGAGGTTCATGACTATGCATATATTTAGAGTTTGCCATAGTCTGCCTCTTTATTCAGGAATTTTTCACTTTTTATCATTTTTTTCAAAGTCTAGTCTTCCTTTCTTATAGTTTCTGCTAACACTTGCATAAGCCAGAGGGTTTTTCTCATTTTAATGATTACATCCAGAGCCTTAAGAAAGTTGAGATCATTGTGGATTTTGCCACAGTTTATGGACCACCATAGTTAAAGGTGGGGCAGCTAGGTGTTGTAGAAAGTTCACTAGTCCAAAGTTTGGAGATTAGGGTTTATGGTCAAGCCTCTGTCACTAGCAGCTGTCAACTGTGGTGAGCGTTAGAGTCTCTTCATCTACAAAATAAGGGGGTGGTGGACCACATCTCTAAGGGCTCTTTCATTGTTTCATTTACAGGATTCCATATAGTTAGCTCACCCAATTCAGAGGAATTTCTCTTGGTTTTCATTTTCTAGGCTTTGGTTCCTTGGAAATAATCTAAAATTGACTAAATTTTGCCTGAATGGTTGATAGGGGCCACCTGATCCTCGTGTGTTTGGTTTAAAATTTCTGAGGTGTTTTAACTATTGTACTTGGGCAAACAAAAAACAGCTGGTAACAGCCCACATAACTGTGTGCAGTTTTTTAAACAACCAACTTGGATACATAGTCACGTGATGCAGTTAGCATGTGTGGGTGTGTGTGCACACGCGGCTCTGTGTCTGTGTGTGTATCAGACTCTGCACATCATCGACGCCTCTTTGTAATAAAGATTTCTAGCCACACTCTAAAGACTCTAAGAGTTTGCTTCCTTGTCCTCCATCACCTTGGATTTTTCTTCTGGTTTTATTTGTTCTATTTACAGGCACTCAGGCTCTAGCATTTCGCTAGATTATCACAGAATGAGCATGTTTTTACAGTGAAAACTTCTTTCCATCTTTAGCTGTGGCTGTTTGTATAGTATGGTAGAGTCTTCTGACCTCTACCTCTCAGTCTTCCCTGGAATTGATTTTCTTACTTTTCTCTCTTGTCGTACACTAAGTAACTACTCTCAGGGTTTCTAGACATCTTTTTTTAAAACATCTTTTTCAGACTGTGAGTCACAACTCATCGGTAGGCCATGAAAGCAACTTAGAGGAACAATTTTTTAAAATATCAGAGTAGTAAGTATGAGTATTGTTTAAATATGTTTCAATTTTATATAAACATCTGTATGTGTGCATGCTCGCGTGTGTGTATTTGAGCGTACATGTAAAATGTATTTGTAGAAAAGAATAAAAAAGTGCTTGAAAACCATTGCTCTACAGGATAGGGTCTATGGCTTCTTGGTCCTCTAAGGGACCCCTTTGCAATGTAGCCACAGGACAATAACCACACTGTTTGCATTTCTCTTTTTGGTCTTGGTGACCACCCTGGCTAGACTGGCTGCACTCCCCAGTTGACAAACATTGGCCAGTCTAGCATCATAGCCAGTACTTACCACCATATATTTTTGGTCTGACCTACATCCACAGCCTGTTCTGATCTATGAAGTTATTGTCAACACACTGGGAGGTATTATTTATCTTCCTCCCATGGTTTTGGGTGACAAAGAATTATCCCTGGGAAAAATACCACTAGGAAGGTTGTCCCTTAGGGAACAACAAAGCTCTTTCTCAGTGTTTCCTTTCAAGCTTCTCTTTTTTAACTTATCTGGCTGACAGGAATTAAAGCTGCACCTCCACTCACAGCAAAGACTTTATAATACCTGAAGGACAGCCTACCAGCGCTTCAAAAATTCTCCTGTTCCTTCTGTACCGTGTGGGTAATGGGAACAGGACAGACTGGAGAGCAGACTGTTTGAAACAGGAACATCTGACATGACAGCAGCATCTTTAGTAAAGAGAACTGAACATTAGCTAGGTAATGAAGATACCTGGACTGCAGTGTTGTGATCACTCACTTAACCCCCAAGGGTCATAGTCATCTCAACTGTGACGCTGAACTTGTATATCGTGAAAGTTTATGATAAAGTTAAAATGAGAAAGAATAAAGAGTTGGAGTAAGCAAACTGTGATGCAAAAATCTCAAAATATCATTTTCCAAATAAAATAGAAATTTGTCTCTTGCTTACATAACAGTCCAGAGAGGATGGTCCTTGTCGGCTCCAAAGAGTCATTCAGGAAGCCAAACTGATGACTACTCTACTGTTTTCAACATGGTCCCTCTCCCAAGATCTCTCTGGGCCGTGCCATTACAATTGGGGGAAAAGTATGAAGACACGTGCCTGGAATGGTTCATGGGCCTATGGATGTGGCACACATCTCTTCTGCTCAGATTCTTTTCGCTGGAAGTTAATCACATGGCCATAGTTAACAGCAGGGAGACCGGGGAGTGCAATTCACTGTGGAAGACTTTGATGACCAGCTCACAGCCTCTTTCACAGAAATCAACAGGCATGAGGTGCCTGGTGTGTACCAAACGTGTCACCAGGTGCTTTAGATACACTATCTCACCTAGTCCTCAAACGGTGAGGTGTGGTCATACCATCTTAATTTTATGAAAAAGGAAACTGAGGTCCAGAAGATTTAAGTAACAGCTAAAGCAAACCATTATCCTCCTGTTTAACATGGCAATCATTACTTGAGTATTTACTATGTTTTAGGTGCTTTTCTTTTTTGCTGAGGAAGATTCACCCTGAGCTAACATCCACTGCTAATCTTCCTCTTTTTGTATGTGAGCCGCTGCCACAGCATGGCCACTGACAGATGAGTGGTGTAGGTTCATACCTGGGAAGAACCTGGGCCGCCAAAGCGGAGTGTGCCAAACTTAACCACTAGGCCACCGGAGCTGGCCCTTAGGTCCTTTAAATGCATCAAAAAACGTTGTCTTTAATTGGCTTATCGTGGTAGGCAGAATGGACCCCTGCAAAATGTCCTGACCCTAATCCCCAGAATGTGTGAATATGTTATGTTACATGGCAAAAGGATTTTGCAGATGTAATTAAGGTTCAGGACCTTAAAATAGGGAGATTATCCTGGATTATTTAAGTGGGTCAAGTATAATTACATGAGCCCTTAAAAGCAGAGAATTTTCTCTGGCTGGAGCCAGAGAGATGCAGCAGAAGTGGAAGTCAGAGAGATTCTAAATGTAAGAAGAATTTGACGTGCCATTGCTGGTTCTGAAATGTCGGGAGATCTGTGCAAGGACCAGAGGGAGGTCTCTAGGAGCTGAGGGGCAGCCCCTGGCTGACAGCCAGCATGGAAATGGGACCTTATCCTACAACCACAAGGAACTGAATTCTCCTGACAACCTGAATGAGCTTGTAATCGGACTTTTTCCCCTGAGCCTCAATAAAGGAACATAGCCCTATGGACACCTTGAGTTCAGTCTTGAGAGATCCTACGCGGAGAAATCTAGTTGAGCTATGTTGTCCCTGGAATCTCTGACCACAGAAAATGTGAGATAATAAATGGGTGTTGTTTTAAGCCACTAAGTGTCTGGTTATTTGTTACAGTAGCAATAGAAAACTAATGTGCTTCTCTTCTCTAAATCCTTGAAGGTAAATATTCTTATTTGAATTTTATGAATTGATGGAAGTGAAATTCCAAGCAGAGCTGAGATTTGAATCCAGATCTGTTGGGCTTCAAAGTGCTTTTCCCCTAAGATATTTTGCTTCCTTCCCTGAGATGTTGAAGCGTCTTGTAAAATGTACATAGTGCTATGCAAATAAAAGGTATGTTTATTAGTATTAGGAGTAATATTTATTCCAAAAATGTAAATAGGTTTTAAGAGTAAATGACCAAAAAAGATATTGAAATATAGCAGATACAAAAGTAGTTTTGTTTGGATTTTATTTTCAAGTCTAAAAGAAAAATGAGAGCTATTATATTGTTAATTATGGCTTTTTAAAAAATTAAACAAGCCCATTTTTGTTTGTATAAATAATTAAGAGATCCATTTTAGTTCTTTGACTTTAAGACAATATCAAATTAAAGCAAAGTACAGATAGACAGTTTAATCCATCCTTTGTTTTCTAAGAGACTGAATTGCTCTTTTGGTCTGACAGGTGGATAAATTACTTTTCCCTGCCCAAGTAGTCTCTGATCACACACACATATATGAGGGCAACAAAGAAATGTGACAATTTGAGATTTCATGAGGAAAAACCTACACTGAAGAATAGAATTTATATGTAAAAAATTCTAATGTCAATCTTTATGATGGTAAATCTTTGGAAAGAATCCACATGAAAGAGCTATTTACTGTGTATGTAGAATTTTCCAAGCAGTTGCTCTTCAAGGAATTGCAAATTGAGGCTGATATTCCTAATATCCATTGAGGATAATATTTTCAATTGGATAATTATTTATTCTTTTTCTAAACTCTAGACCCAATGCAGACTGTTGCAGATCATGAAACAGTTTATATTTAGATTATTTAGGTGGAAGCCAACCTGTGTATCAGTGATTATTGTCTTCTCTCCTTTCTCTTCATGTCTTCAATGTCCATGCCTGAAATTCAGTAGTCCAGGGGAATTTTTTCTGTGAAAGATAAACATAAATGCAGATAATAAAGCAAAAGTCTCCTTACTTTTCCACAGTTTACAACTGCAAAGTTAAAAAAAAGATTACAGTTACAATAAGGAAAAAATAAAAGAAACAAGTGTGGCATGCTGATTTCAAAGACACAAGGAGCTCTATTTCATTACGTCTTCATCTGTATGTCTCCACTGGATCTAACCTTTTCTTTTTCTCTCGTCCCAATAGGAATACTATGACAAAGGAGACTACATTATTAGAGAGGGCGAGGAAGGAAGTACCTTTTTCATTTTAGCAAAAGGAAAGGTAAATATTAATTAAAGCTTACTTCAAGTAACTCAAAAAGTCTTTTCAAATCAGTTGGCCATAAATGTAGCAGTGCTGTGCATCGCATTGTAAGAAGGCTTCTGTGTTGAATGGATAAAGACGCTTCTTCCCAGAAGAGTCCTGTGGGGTTTGGTCTGAGCACTGGGTTTGGAGGCACGGAAGACTTATGATGGGTTCCAGCTGAGACAATAACTTCTTAGTCACGTTAGGCAGGTCACTTGACTTTCTTTGGACCTCATTTCCTTGTGTATAAAATGACTGGATTATTTCTAAGGTCTTTCCTAGTTATGAGTATGTGATTCTCAGTTAGCCCAAAGGTTCTAGATGAGGGTTGGAACATTTTTCTATCCAACAGATATAACAAGCAGCAGGTGGAGGAGAATGAACCTGGCAATTGAGGATGGCAATGGCTAGGCATCAAGCTATAGAACAATATGGCTCAGAACTTCAATTCGTACAATAGCTCAAGTTGATTTAGATGCTGATGAAAATTTTATACTAATATATACAATAGGTCTTTTTCTTTACCTAGATATTGAGTGGGTAACATGTTGCTAGTTGCTTCTGTGTTGACTCTTAACAATGTTCCTCAGAGATAAAAAGATTCGTGAAATATTGAAGGAAAGTAAAATCTTGAGCACCTGTGTCTAAAACTGTTGGATTTTCACAAATGTTCTTTCTTCCGTGGAAGAGTTTATCATCAGAGAGTCGGGCACTTCCCTTTGTAAACTGGTTTGTGGTTGAATTTTGAACCAGGCCCCCAGTGAAGGAAAAAAATTGACGAAATAGTTTCAAACCTCAGAAGCTCTTCAACACTAAGAACCACCTTTTATCATTTCTCTCCAACCTGGACTCCATGCTTTGAAAGAATTCTGGCTGATAAATAAATTACATTTATTTTTTTAAAATTTTAATTCATTGTAACTTAGATACAAGTTACAAGTTAGAAATGGTAATCAGAATTTCTAATCAGCATGAAGCAACACTTGTTACTGTGTTGAACTGGAATAATTCTAGCCACAAACAAGGAATATTGAAGTTTTTGTTTGGCTCTGCCATGGGGTTCTTAAATCTTTCTGGGCTGTGGATCACGTTGAGACACCCGTGAAAGATGTGGACCCTTCTCCATATCCACATTTTTCATTCTGATTTAGAGGTTACGCAGGATTCAGCCAGTCAGTTGTGGATACCAGATTCAGAACTCCTGATACTCAGCCTTCTTCTTGATTCATTTGCCAACTCTATTTGGCTTTTTGAAATAATCAAAGTTCTCACAGGACCATTATTATTTGCTTTGAGAATCCCTAGGAAGGAGTCACCAGATTCACATAAAAATTTTTAACTTTGGGAGGTGAGGTTTAAATGGAGAATCTTCCTCTTACAGACAGTGGAGTCCTTTGATTGTGTTAAATCACAGGATTTCTCAGTCCATCCAGAGCTGACTATACTTAGATTGTCCTAACTATGGCAAAATTAAAGCCAAGGCTTGTTTTTTCCCTTCTTCAGTCAAGTTTATATAGATCTGGAGGGTCTGGTTGAATGGATATGTATTCAGATTCTCCTTTTTTCTTCTCTCTCTTTTTGATTGTTTGACATCATTTAGGTAAAAGTCACCCAGAGTACAGAGGGCCATGATCAACCACAACTGATAAAAACACTGCAGAAAGGAGAATACTTTGGAGAAAAAGCTCTTATCAGGTGAGTCCATGAATTTATATACCATACCTAAATAATTCTTTGACTGTTATGTATGTGCAACTACTCATTTAGAGTTGTCAAATTGAGCTACCAAACTAATGGCAGCCAATGTCCAGGAATTAAACAAAAATTTTAACCTGACTTCTAAAAAATTCAGTGTTATTCAGGAAATAAGTATACTAATTTTGCACAGGAAATGATTGGAAAGTCTTAAGTTTGCTAGGGGAAATAAAATTGGTGTTCTATCACAACTTCTAGTTTAAAAAAGAGTCAGAAAAAGAGGTTAAAGAAGTGAAAATTACAGTTTTCCCTTAAGAAGAGTTTTTATATTTCCAAGGTTTGAAATATTGCCCTGTTTTCCTTCTTTTAAAAAAATTGTCAAATAATGACTTTATGTATTTTGTGTATTTTTAAATCATCATGCCAAAGGTAATATTTTCTTAAGAATTTTTATCAGCTCATTTTGCAAGTTTTAGAAACAACTCAAAATAGCGTATTTGAGATTTCTACCTGAACCTTAGGTCTTCTGAGGTATGAGTTTATTTACGGTTGATCTAACTTATAGAAGAAACATTTATAAAAGTTAATCAAATGGCTCAAGAGACACTTTGTACTTCCTGGAACTCAGAAAACAACTGTTAAGTGTGAAGACATGCATTTTCTTAAATATTAATAACTTTATAATAGATCAAGTTAAAGTTTTGAGCAACACACCTTTTCGAGTTATATATTTTTTAAATGAATACTTGAAATTAGTTAAGAAATTTCTCAAAATATATGTTATTACTAAATGGTTTTGTTTCAAATTTATGCTTATAAAAAGTAGTATTTCTGTTCACTTATTTTCCTCCTAACTTTTGTCTAGGAAGCCCCAGTACTGCTGATTTGTGTGTTAGGATTGCATAAGTTCAGAGCAAAGAAAGTCTTTATAAATTCATTTCTGAAGACAAATTTTAATTAAATATAATAAAGTTCTTTTTTAAAAAAGGAAATCCAAGTATTTAAACTTAGTAAGTTATGGTTATTATTTAAACAATTCAAAAATGAAATTTAAAGACAAGTTGAATTTTTCTTTCCCATTTTCTAGCTGGTAATGAGCTTCTTTCAAAATAAGGAAATTGTCCATTTTTCTGTGTGTGTATTTGTGACAGAATAGAATATATTCATGTAATATACTCATATAATGTCATTATTCAAGACTTCAATGTATTTGTTTTTACAGATTATTTTTCTCATATTTCTAGGCAAAACAACTAAAGTTCGAAAGTGCAGAGAACTTTATAAATGCACTATAGAGTCAAAATAGCTCTTGAAAGGAAATATGCTGTCTGGTTTTGCCGGGTCTGAAATAATTTATGCTGTATGTTGCAGCTAGCCAGTACAGTGTTTTCCCATGAGAAACATGGGAATTTATACTTAATATAGACACCCAACTCCCCAAAGCATTTGAAAGCATAAAGCTAAAATCAATGTGAAAGAGTGTTAGATACAAATATTTTTACATTTTTGTGCATTTTCAAGCTATCACTTTTTAGGGCCACTGACTGTGACTCCTTATATTCTGTATATTTCCATGACTTGATATTAAATAGTCCCAGGAGTTCTTTCAGAATTTTATGTGCAAAAATAAATCCAGGGCACTTACACAGTTATTATGAAAGAAATATGCATACATTTATAAACATCTAATACTTATAATGTTTGCACAGAACATTCCTAGTCAAAATGATGACACTGACAAGTGGAAAGAATGCCATACTTCTCTCCTTTTCTTGGACTCACAAGTCACATAGTTGGTCCACATCCAAGATCATATCTATATCTATATATCTATAGATATCTACACACATCGAAGTTGAGTACAAATTACCCAGCTCCTAACTCAAAAGCCTATCAAACTGAAAGGTTTTCACTGATGCCTTCTAGCAAGGACCCTGTAAACCTCAGAGGGACTGTGGGTTATGTCAGAAGGTCTCTGGATGCCTGCTATGTGGATAGGGGATTTCTTTGGGATGGTAGAGATGGGCTGCCAAGGTTTTCCCTGTCCTATCACTAAGAGAAGGTAAAAGAACTATACATTGTGTGATGCCATTTTTGATGAAGTTGCTTAGAGCAGTCTTACCGCTCCAGGTTACCTTAAATGAATCCCAGAGCACTGGTACTATAGAGGTACTATAGAGGTGTAACTTTTTTCAGTGTCTTTAGTTTATAACTAATAGAGGGAGGAAACTCTTATCAATAAAGGTCTCTAAAGAAATGCTTTACCCAATGCTTGACCCATTGGTATTTATTAGGTAATTAAATTTACCATTATTAGATCATATGCCATAATTCATTGTATTTAACTTATCAATTGTAAGATGCACCATTATATTATGTATCCCTGAGAAAGAAAGACAATGCTGTTAATTACACTATGATGCATTATCAATTGTAAGACATAGAGGTTTTAATGGAAAATGTACATCTTCAATTCCATGAAATGAAAGTATTTTAGTATTATTTAATTCATTGGGTGATATGGCACCAAAAACACTTCCTTTGGGTTTTATTCTGATTGGTTTATTATATATTAATTACTTGAATGTTTTTTGAATAAATTTCTTTGGTCAGTTGATTTCAGTTTTATCTGCTTATTAAGTAGCAATTCTCGTTTGAGCCGAGGAAAGAGCTATTTTATTGTGACTGACACAAGCACAGAATGAGATTCCATACAGTTGTAGTCACTGCTTCCTCTGTGTTCCCAGTGCAGTTTTCTTCTCCTCTGAATTCCTGTGTACATGACCTTTATTGGGACACATTTCAAATCCTTTTTTTGGAAAGGGGTGGAGTGTAATCTTTGATGTTAAAAAAACCATAGTCTTTGGAAGGTTTAAGTGATGGTGTTTCATACAAAGTAACAGATTCCCTAATAAAAATGGATGTTTCATTTCTAACTGTAGAAAACTGACTTTCCTGTTTTTGTCTGCAGTGAAGATGTCAGATCAGCTAACATTATTGCTGAAGAAAATGATGTCGCATGCCTGGTTATAGATCGAGAGTGAGTATACTGATGTTGTCAGAGAAGGCAGGATGCCACCACCTTTGAAGACTTGGCCTTCTGTTACTCGCAGGGCCCATCTGTCTTCTCATTCATCACCACTTGGAAATGCGGGCCAATCCTCAGCTGCGAGTACATTCTATTAAAATTCATGGGAAGGAACTGGGCCTTCTGATCTGAATCTGTCTGTGGCAGTGGCAGATGCTGGCAGGCTAAATATTTTGTGTGCAAAGTTTGTATATAAATATCAGCAATAGACTGATTTAAATTCTGCATCTTTCAGAGAAATAAGCTTATTAGTACTCTTATAGATTTTTTCCCACACAATATAGTGAGCAATTTCATGATTTATTTATAAAATGCTCTAAGCAGTCAAAAAAATTTGGGTACAAAACCTATCTCTTTCAGACAAAATATAAAGTACTCATTAGCTGTATATATTTCCAGAGAAGTTTTAATTTAACATTTATAGTAATTTGCAAGTGACATGTGTCAATATTAATCTCTAACTGTCTTAGGTTATTTTTCAGAATAAGTCTCATTTTGTGTCCTTAACTCACTTCAAGTCATATTTGAATCTGGCCTCTTGGATCTCTCATTAGTCAGTTGAACATTTATTGATTTACCTAGATATAATAAAGGAAATTTAAATATACCAAAGCTAGGCCATTGTCTAAGAAAAGTCATAGTGTAGTCAAAGAAATAGGGCATACTCATGAAATATTAACAAAAAATAGTAAAATGACAAGAAATATCATAAGGGAGTATGTCATTGATTGCTAATTGAATACAACATTTATTGAAGGTGTAATTTAGAGCTGGGAAGAACTTTAGAACATTTAAAAAATCTTTTTATTATGGAAAATTTCAAAGATGTTAAAAATTAGCATGGTGTTATGAACCCCATAATGCAAGTTCAACAGTTATCAATTAATACCCTATCTATACAACTTCACCACCCCCTCCCCGACTTCTCCACACTATTTTCAAGCAAATTCCAAATGTAAAATCATCTAAAAATTTTAGTAGCATCTCTAAAAGCTAAGTATTATTTATAACGCATGACCACAATAATATGCCTAAAAAGTTAACAAAAATTCTTCCTTTATTTTTTTATTGAGATATAATTGACACACATGACATTGTGTTTCAGGTGTACAACATAATAATTTGATAATTGTATATACTGTGAAATGATCACCACAGTAAATCTAGTTAACATCCATCATCCCACCTAGAACAGAAATTCTTTTTTTTTAAGAAGCCAGATTTTATTTGTATGTAAAAATCAATGCTCAAGAGACTTGAAATCAAAGTTTCAAAGGCCCAAGGATATCAGGGTTCAGTGTCCAATTATAGCTGGGTGCTGGCTGTTGGTCCCTCAGTCACTGAAGGCTCTGTACTGCCTTGGGTACTTTTGCCCCTCCTTCCTGTTTCCAGTCTTTGCCCTGTGGTTCCCGTGAGTTCTGGCTCACTACACACAGGGCTGGCATTCCAGTTAGGACAACAACAAAAATGCCTATGGTGACCATTGTTATTCCCCCAGAAAAAGCCACATGGTCAGAGGAGTCGTACACAATGACAACTATTCTAATGATCATGTATTCAGAGCGAGACATGCATTGGGGCTCTTCCTGCCTTCTTCGTAGCCTGGTCCTCTGATTAAAAGCTTGCACCAGCTGCAACATCATGACTTTTTTGCTGGTCCAACAGGCAGCTTTTTAGTTTAAAAAAAAAAAAATCCAAAATAATTACCCCAAACAACCAGATACTCTTCAAGATGAAATGTCCTTACATAAAAAGAGAGAACGGTAATTCTTAATATCACTTTGAGTTACTTTAATGTCTCCCTTACAGATATGAACAGTAAGTCACAGATTGGTTAAAGAATTGCCCCAACAGTGCCACCTGTGCTGGAGCAGGGCTACAGCCCAGGTCTCACCATTCCTTTCAGCATTCTTTCCACTGTGTCATTTGGCTCCCATAGCATGTGCTCAGAAAGGGAACCAATCACAATTGCAAGGCTTTATTTTACTTTTTAAGTATGAAAATGAGGCTTAAAAATTAATAGGCGTTTTCTAGGCAAAGAGGAAATTACTTCACTCCAGGTGAAGTAAAACTTAAAAAACAAAGTTTTGCTAGAAAGTGCAAAATATGTTCAGGTACAGGTAATCTTTGGATACCAGCTCTTAAATGGAAAATATATTCATGCAATATTGTCCCGATAATGCATTGTTTTCATATATGAGTTCCTTAAAAATATATGCATGCATTGAGTAGCATTAGCTGTGTGGTTAAATCTTATAAATTGCTCCAAAATGCTAGGACTAAAAATTTCTCCTTGTAATCACATAACCAAATATTTATATAATATCTCATGTATTCATAATCTATGAAAAGGATGCAGTGATTTTATAGAGTTTATAAATTATTTGGAAGTTTATAATTTTAAAATGTTTAGTTTACATGTGTATAGTTGAGATTCTATAATATACAAAGTCTTGTGCAATGAGACATAAAAAGTTACATGAATTTATGGGTGAGAGAAGCTGAATATCAGGTATGACAAGGTTGACCTCTCATACTAATGGGAGCAAGGTTGACCTGCT